>JALMGJ010000007.1:3132500-3740000 GCA_023362775.1 Charina bottae | reverse complement strand
GCCATGCTGGGGAGGTTGAGAAACACTGATCTAGTCCAAACAAAGGTGGCGGCGGCAACTGCTTACTGAACAAATTACTGGGGCTCTCAGAGCAAGTCATACCAATGGGTATAGACCACCCATGGAGGTGGGCAAATCTGTGAACCTCATTTCATCCAGTTTCTCATTGTTTTCCTATATCAACTTTGTTCTTGCCATTTCTAAATCAGTTTGTCACTACAAAAAAATCTGTATGGAATTCTGCACTCAGACTTTACATATTTCTTGTAATATACATAGTTTTGTATGCCCTTTTTTGCAGGCAATTTTCTCTAATACAATACATTTTATATGTTAATTTGATCATGATGCACATTTTTGAATGCAATTTTCATATATGCTGTATTTTACAGTGACCAAAACCTGAAGGAATCACTCTGTCTACCCATTGCTGGGATTCTTGGAGAGAATGTTGGACTTGATCTTGAAACTGATTTCTTATGTTTTAAAAGAAGTATGTGTATTCAGAAGAGATTTGCATGAGTCAGCTAAAGCTTAGATTGCAAGGCAGAGTGAGGTACTTTGGAACAGTTGTTCATTTATTTGCGGCGGAGAGGACCAGCTCTTTTCCAGTGCTAGACATCTAAGAAGTTCCATTCCCAATCTGTTACTTTAGTCTTCCCTCAGATCAAAGTGATCCTAATGATTAGACTGCACTGTTCCCCCTAATCACAGCATGTTGTATTGTGGAGAGATCCTGGAGGCTGATTAACTCTACCATATTGTTCCTCAGTTTTTCATCTGTGTGGTTATGTTACATTGTTTTGGGTGTTGCATAGGCATAACAACTAATATACTTGAAGGAAAATACCAATAAATTCATCCATTACAATCAACTTTACCAGATGCAGAGTGGAGCATCATAATTACAAACACTTTCCCCAGTACACAGCCTGCTCCACTCAGTGTATGTGTCTGAAATATTATTTGTTCAATAGGAGCTACTACTAATTTAATTTCATTCTAGTAAAAAATCCATAAAGTTTCAGTCATTTCTGTTTTTCCTTTGCTAGACTAAGAAAGAATGGAGGTTCAATTTTCTGACTCTCATTCCAAATCTGGACACTGGTATCAGATAAGTCTATTTTTGAAGTAAACCAGGAAGAATTGGGCAGGTTTGGGGTTTTTAGATTGGGCTTCTAAATTGGACGAAGTGGCCTCAGCACACCAGTTGTGTTGGATTACAACCTCCATAACTTCCACCCAGCATTGCATGGCTGATCTGAAGTGTGCCAGGTCAGAGAATTTAATATATACAAGTGGACTATCATTCAAATTGTAGGTGTGGGTGTGTGTTTTAAATAGGTCACTTGAGACTCAAATGATTCCATCTCTACTACAAATCAGAGATAATGCATTGCTTATCTGCGTAAGGCAAATATCAATGTCTGTAGAGATTCACAAAACAAAGTGCAGATAGGACCGGGCTGAAGGCTACCTACAAGAACAGAAGAGCTCTACTGATCAAGTCATTAGCCCACCTTGTCTAGCAATCTGGGTCACTTGGTGCCCAAGAGGATGCATTTGGGAGACGCCTAAGTCTGGACTAGAGAGTGATAGCCCTCATCTACTTTTAATTCCTAGCAATCAGTATTTCAGGCACACTTCCTAAGATTGAGGAGATGATAAATAGCTCTATCAGTACTAGTATATCTTCCATGAACGGCTCAGTCTGCTTTAAAAAACATTCAGATTGGTTGCTATTACCACAACTGCTGGCAAGGAGATTCCAAGGTGGAGCAGCAGGAGAAGAATAGTAGCACCATCTATGAATGTAGATGTAGGGTAGGGATCAACTAATTACAATACTACTTCTTTTTCATTGTTCTCTAGAAGCCCTGCAGTAGCTTTCCTTTAAATATGGTTGTATGTCTATGACAACATTCACTAATGCTACCCAGCACTCCTACTTAAACACAAAACTTTATTTATTTATGTATGTTTATTAATATATGGGATGCTCCCAACCCAATCAGCCCATTGAGGTTTCCAACAAAATTCAATAAAGAACAATCAAATCCAAATAAAATATATTGCAAAACATTGCAGTATCATAAAACAAATACAGTAGTCACAAATTTTAAAAAAATAGAAAAAGAAGCTGGTGTCACCATAAAAAAAAATCAGGCAGCAAATTAGAGCATAGCCACTAAAGAAAGACTGTGGTTTAAGAGTAACTTTACATTTCCCTTAAGTCAGACTAAAAAAGAGGCAGATCATCCTGTTGGGGGAAGCAAATTCCATAGCTCTGGAGCCACCACTGAAAAGACCCTCACTGGTAGATTCCATGTGATTCACTGTCTGGAGTGGCATGTAGAACATTTTCATCCAAAGATCAAAGTTCCCTGGCAACTGCTTATGAAGGAAGCTGTTCCATCATGCTGGCAGGGTCCAGACCATTTAGGGATTATATGTAGTGACAAGCACCTTGAATTGGACTTGAAAATCTATTGAGAGACAATGCAACTTAGCCAGAATAGGTTTCACTCACACTTCTATCACACCTGACAGAAACTTGCCCATTGCATTTTGAACCTATTTTCGCTATGCTACGTTGACCTTTATAAAATAATTGGTTGGACCCCTCCTATTGTGGAAAAAGAGTAAATGTTAAACTTGGGACATTGTAGTAACAATATTTAATTAGCACATGATGCACATTCCTATATATATTTCAAGCTGTAAATAAACAGTGGCCCTGTTCCAACAATACACAAAACTTGCATTCCTATGAGAAATAAAACAAATGAAATGTTATAGTTACATACAGCCTTCATTATCCCCAGTTTTAATTGGGCTTTCAGTAGCCACAGTTTGTAAATACAAGCCAGTCCTGATTATCTGTGGTAGATAAGTTAGTTAGTATCCATGTTTTTTGTTGCATGATTCTATTTGGAAAACCTTTGGAAGGTTTGTGCTTGTGTGTTCTTGATGCATGCACAAAATGGTAGATGAGCTTTTATACATGATTATCAATATCATCATCATCATCATCTGCAATTTCATTATCTGTGGTTGTTAGGCTGGAGTGGAATCCTGAGGAGCAGCAAACACCACCCGTACTTCTATAGTATTTTTGGGTATAGATTAAACACTTCTTCAAAAGCAAACTATTTGTCCTTGGTCCTTTATACATGCCATCTACGGATAAGAAAACTGAATTACAATATGTTAAATTTAAAAATCCTAGGGGCGTGGTGGCTCAGCGGGTAAGACGCCAGGCTTGTCGATTGGAAGATTGCAAGTTCGGAGGTTCGAGACCTGAGCGCCGCGTAACGAAGTGAGCTCCCACACTCGCCCCAGCTCTTGCCAACCTAGCATTTCGAAAGCATGCAAATGCAAGTAGATAAATAGGTACCACTTCGGTGGGTAGGTAACAGTGTTCTGCGTGCGTCATGCCGGCCACATGACTGTGGAAGCGTCCGGACAACGCTGGCTCTTCGGCTAACAAACGGAGATGAGCACCGGCCCCTAGAGTCGGACACAGCTGCACAAATGTGCGGGGGGAACCTTTACCTTTTTAAATTTAAAAATAAGAGCAAATTCTACAACAGGAAAGGCAACAGCTGGACCTTCCATACAAAAATCACGTTGACCTTTATAAAATAATTGGTTGGAGCCCCCTATTGTGGAAAAAGAGTAAATGTTAAACTTGGGACATTTTAGTAACGATATTTAATTAGCACATGATGCACATTCCTATATTTCAAGCTGTAACTAAATGGTGTCCCTGTTCCCACAATAAACTTGATTGGCTTAGTGGGTGTATGCTATTGTGGGAAACCAAACCAGACTGAATTAAACCCTAAGGGTTTAAATTTAGTCCAAAACAGACCCCATTATGCACAGGGTTAAACTACGTCCATCCAATGAGTTATGCTTTGGAACAGCTAAACTCAAGTCAGTTAAACCAGTCTGCCTACTAATAGGACAATGCAAATGATTCAGAAGAGGTGCTTTACAATCCCTAGGATGGCATATGAAGCCCATCTTTTAATAGCCTTTTCCAAGCTTACACACTTTTTTCAGAAGCTGCTCCCAGCTGTTTCAGCAGGCACAAGTATGTAACTTTCTGAAGTGCAAATTGGGGAAGTTCACTTAAAAAAATCAGTTTAAAAATGATTTCTAAGAGGAAGTGGAAGGCTGAGAAAGTAGTTGGATGGAGTGGTGAACATGCTTCGGATCCCATCTTCAAAAGAATTCCATCTAGCGGGGTCCAGGAGGTGTGCCTTCTCTGCGATAGCACCTGCCCTATGGAATAACTTGCCCCCTGAGGCGAGGCGGGCGCCCTCGCTCCTGGCCTTCAGGAAGTCTTTAAAGACCTGATTCTGCCGCCTTGCCTGGAATGAAGGAACTAATAGTTCCTCCTGGGGGTGGTCAGTTTAGTAATATCCTCCTTTTAAGAACATATCATCTTTTGGATTTTGATTTTTTTATTTTTATAGTAGTTTTTAAATGTATAGTCTTTTAACTTTTTATATATTGTGATTGTAAACCACCCAGAGTCTACCATGGTAGAGATGGGCGGGGATAAATTCAAATAATTAATAAATAAATAAATAAACAAACAAATAAACTCATCAAAGAGAGGTGAGAAGTTAAAAAACAAAAGGAAATGTATAAAGCGATGTATAAACATGGTGGAAGCAGGGATAGTTTGTAAGGACAGAAAGGTATGATATATTGATTGATGTTGGTGGAAACTAGTTTTAGCTAGGTTTCCTTTTCTTTTTCAACTCATACCTTTGATTTATTTTTGTAATTATTTCGTATTCTTTCTGCACTCTGATGATGTTGCTTATCCTGAAAGGGCATAGCATGTAGAAGTGTCTTGTCCTTTGATGATATCCCTCATAGATTCCAGTTTTCCTGAGAATTTCTGAACTGAAGTCTGAAGAATATGCAATTTGATATAAGTCCTTGTCCTCTCCTGCCTTCCATAAGTAAACAAAAAACAAAACAAAAACAAGAAGCCTTCATGTCTGACCTGATGTAGATTCATCTGCACCCGAATTTACTACCTGCCATGGAAAGAGAGGCACACTGCAGAAATCTTTCTGCTTGGGAAGATATGTGTGACAATCAAATATGCTTTCATTTCTTATTGGAGCTGAACATACCTTTATAAAAGAACCATTTTGTATTTTTATCCATTTAAAATTGGGTTGGTTCTTCTGTATAAAACACTTTCTCTTTCCCTTGTCTTTCATGTCTGGATGTTGCACCAGCAAGATTGCTTAATTAAATGCTTCCTTCTCTTTTCACCTTTACTCAGGACTCACTAAACATTGACCATGCAAGCCTGAGATAAAATTAGGACAGAAAAGTGTGTGTGTTTGTACACATGTGTGTGTTTTAATACTGTAGATTTTCTCTGACCTGCGTGAATACATAACCTGTATTTTCATACTCTCTTTGCATCAAAATAATTTTATCTGCTTAAAACTGGGAAAGTGGAAGCGTGCAAAGAAATCTCCATCCTTGTGACCTAATATCCTTAACCCAGTTTCAACAATAAAGTATACTTCTGCACGTCTTGCTAATTATTAATGTCCCTGGCCTTACAATCTTATGAAGTAAGGCAACTCTTATATTGCCTCCTTACATTATCCTCTGGTTTAGATAATCAATGTTCAAACTAGGAATTACTCTTTTTATTTTTTTCCTGTAATTAAGAGATTAAAAAACCAATTATCTTGCTGAGTCAAGTTCTAAGATATCTTGAGGCCATAATGATAAATATATCTAAAATGTCTTAGGCTGCCCTTCAAATGTTTCATACTTAAATGGATGTTCTCATAGTGCATGTTTTAAAACGCCAAGGTTCTTTTTGCACAATTTTATTGCCAATATACAGTATGTTACTTGGTATTTCATGGATAAGATTGTCACCATATTGTTATATGATCTTAGAACTGACATTGATGACATAGAACACAATCTTGTCCCTTATTTCTCCTACTTTACTAAACATACTGCTGATAGTCTTGGAAACCAGCCATACAGTTGTAGTTACAATGGTACTCTTTTATATAAATTACAACAAGAAACATATGAGAAACATAAACTACAACAAGAAACATATGAGACTTTTCAATTTGCAAGCAACATTGAATAAATTAAATCAAGAATACTTTCCAAAAATTTTGAATGACAGGAACTTTTGAATGATACCTGACTGCTTGAGGCAACAAGCAGCAGCATCCTAGATATGAATAAAATAAATATTCAGAATTTGGGTTTCGGGACCAGAGAGAGGCTCTCTAACCAAGATTTGACCAAGTTATCCTAGATCTGGTCCAGCACAATTGTTAACATTTTATGGCTGAAAGGTGCTTCTTGTAGCTACTCAAGTCATTGGCTTCCTTGAGGATTTCCAGGCCTGGAGAGCAGGGATCTTGATGGGGTAAGCTCTTCAGAGTCTTCTGAGAGTCTGGATGAACCTCACGTCTCTCCCTCAGAGCCAGAGGGCCCTGCCTGAGAATTTACTTCCTCCTTTAGTTTCTGGGAATTCCCAGACCTTGTCATGATAGCTTTTATAAACTGTCTGCTAAGTTTCAGGGCCTTTTCATAAAATAAATAGTCACCATAAGCTACTAATAATCATATTAATTCCTTGTCTGAGAGGCCTTGCTCACAGTCACTCATGCCTTAGTCACCTCCCATTTGGATTACTGCAATGCGCTCTATTGGGGCTGCCCTTGAAGACCATCTGGAAGCTGCAACTGGTTCAGAATGCAGCAGCACATGCAGTTTTGGGTGCCCCGCAGTTCACCTGAGTTACACCACTGCTGTGTGAGCTGCACTGGCTCCCAGTTGCTTTCCAGGGGCAATTCAAGGTGCTGGTTATCATCTTTAAAGCCCTACATGGCACGGGGCCAGGTTACTTGCAGGACCACCTCTCCCTGAAGGTATCTGCCCATCCTACTAGGTTAGATAGGGTGGGCCCACTCCAGCTCCCCTCCCTTAAATGTTGCCACCTAATGGGACCTCAGAGATGCACCTTCTCAGTGGCTGTCCCAGCCTTTCGGAACAGCCTCCCAATTGAGATCCAAAGGATCCTTACTCTTTTAGCCTTCTGGGGGCTGTGAAGACCTGGCTCTTCCCCCAAGCACTGGACTAGGATGGGGGTTGAGCTGGGAGGTTGTTTGCTGGCATCTGGGGGGTGGGAAGGGTGCTTTTGTTTATAACCATGTTTTTATGGATAGTTGTGAGCCGCCTAGAATCATTATATGAGATAGGTGGCCATATAAGTCCTGTAAATAAATAAATTTGCAACAGCAAATATACTGCCCAATAAAAAAAGTAATTTAGGGGAAATACTGTGTTATTCATTCACTTTGAGCAAAGAAAAAATTGGAGATCCTGACTTCTAAGATATTTTATCTATAACCTGGGATTCTATTCCTTATTAGTAAATATGCATTTTTTTTCTTATAAGACAAAGGCAAATGTGTTTTTCCATTACATTATGAGACAAATTTCACATTACAAGCAAATGAAATACAAAGTCAACAACAATGTTAAGATAGAGAGCTTCAGGAAAATATGAATTTGAACAGAGAAGCAATAGTAAATATTTGTCCATTCTGGGTTTCTTATAACATCTGATGATAATAACTAGTAAAGAGGAACAATTTGTGATAGAAAAAAATGCTCCTGGGGAAAAGTTAAAAACATCCCTTGTATTTGCTCAAAAGTATCATTTCCATAGCTGCTTCCATCAACACTGCAGCTTTTCATTAAATAGAGACTATCCCAGACACCCATATTGCTGGATCATGAAAGACATATTGAAATAATAGATATGGAAGCTTTGTGTTTTCAAAATTCATTATAGAATTCAAATGCTTTGGTAAAAATGGGCTTCATTTTTATTCATCCCCACAGAAACATTGGTTTCAAAAATTTGTGGAAAAATAATTTAAATTAGAATATATGTGAGTCACAATATTTGATAAGTTTTTGTATGTGACAATTAGAGTGTGGGGGACTAATCAGATTTTGAATTCATGGTACAAGAAATTACCTTAAGTCTCTGTACTGGCTCCTGATTTCACCCCAAGGGAACCAGGGCCATATGCTTAGTAAGACCATTAAGCTGAAATATTATTCCAATAACAACAATTACCATTTTTCAGGAGCATTTATCACTTTAGTTTAAATTCTCTCATAGGCAAAATATCTGGTTTTAAACTATGCATTCTCAAAACAGTATATTCTGCTTCAAAGGTATCCAAATGTCTACATGGGATTTGCATTTGAAACTTTCCATGATGAGACTTTATTTGGAGAAATAAGTGCAAATGAACACAGTTGTCAAACATGAGCTCTCCAGGTTTAGAGTATGTTATAGCAATAGCAGGAAGTTAATTAACTCAATAATATCAACAAAAGTAGTGAGACAAGGGTGTATTTTGGCCTCACATGTATTAATTCATTGATCCATTGATCCTGCATCCACAGAACATGTTTTTCTGAAGTGTAAATTTTATGTGGAACTGTGCTGTCAATTAATTTGCCTTCTAATGGAAAGAATGCCTGCCCATCCCAATTAATGTTGCATAGAAGTTTTCTTAAATGGGGGACTTCCGGTAAAGATGGACGGCGGCTGGAGTGAAAGTGAAGAAGCTCCGTGAAAAAAGATTCTGAGAACACGCAGAACCTAGCCGCGTTTTAAAAAGAAATAGCGAGAAGCGGCTGTAGAAAGTGCGGGAGAATCGGCACTTTCGGAGAGAGAAGCTTTCGTCGGCTTCGGAAGGGTTGGGAAAGAAAAGCTAATCGAAAGTTGTCTTGTCTTGTCGAAGTGTCGGTGTGGATTCGCAGAAAAAGAACAAGCTGGGAAGCCGAGGACGAAGGTCGGTTCTGCGGGGGAAAGTCTTGAAATAGACAAACGTCGCTGTCTACTTTGCTAAACGGACTGAAAAAATTAAATGAATAGAAAGAAAATTGTTTCTGAAAGAAGAAGCAAGCTAAGAGGACGGTGAGCATATACATAATCTCCAGAGTGTGAATACACAGTAAATGGACATCTGGACTGATATAATTAATTAATTAATAAGTTAAAGAAGCCATCTTGTACTAATAGAATTATATAATATTCTTGTTTAAACTTAGTATATAAAATTTATTAAGTATAAGGCAGTAGTATATTCAATTTCACCTTCACTTTTTCTTAGAAAATATAAGATAAATATTTATAGACACAGATAAGTATATTATAAGTTTGTAATTATAAGTTTAAGATAAGTATATATATATATTTATATATTTGTAAACACAAAAAGCTAAGAATCTGATCAATTGGTAAAGAGTGGGTAAAGTGGAAAAAGAAAACATTTGGTTTATTTCTTTGAATTTCTTTGAAAAATGAGTATGAATACTAGGAGACAGGGATTACAAAGTAGAAGAAACTCAGACCCTGGGGAGGGTGAATGGCTGAAAACTATAATGGAAGACTTTACAGTGAAAACTACGCAAACAATCACTCAAATTATAACAAAAGTATTGGAAGAGAAAATAGAAGGGTTAGAAAAAAGATTAGAATCGAAATTAGGACAAATAAAGAAAAAATTAAAAGAAGATATAGGTGAAGTGAAAAAACAAGTAGAAAGTTGTGAAGAAACTTTAGATAAAGAGGAAGAACGTATTACATTATTGGAACTAAAAGAGAAAGAACATTGCATAAGATTGAGAGGGATCCCGGAAGAAAAAGAATATAATATAAGAGATACTGTTATTCCAATGTTGGCTAACCTAATAGAATGGGAGGAAGAAAAATTAGAAGAGGAAATTGAAAGAATGTTTAGAATTAACTCAAAATTTGCAACCATGTATAACAAGCCTAGAGATATTTTGGTAGAATTTTCAAAAAAAAAAAAAAGATTAGGAATATTATAATACAGGCTTCGTACAATAAAAAGATTGAAATAGGAGGGAAAGATATTATTAAACAATTGGTTATTGATGGGAGACTTAAATGGAGTTGTAGATCCAAAAATAGACAAGAAAATACAAAGTCAAATAAATAAAAATCATGGTAAATTACCAAAAGGATTCTTTGATATAGTAAAAAATTTATCATTAGTTGATGCATGGAGAATGGTAAATGAAAATGAAAGAGATTATACATGTTACTCAAACAGGCATAAATCATTTTCGAGATTGGATATGATATGGATATCAAAAAAGTTACAAAATAAAATTAAAGAATCTACAATTCTGGCCAAAACATTATCAGACCACAACCCAGTACAAATTAATATAAAAACAGAACCCAGAAATTTTAGATGGAGGCTTAATGAAAACATTCTGAAAAATGAAAAAAAATTGACGGATCTTAAAAAAAAAATGCAAGAATTTTTCCTTTGGAATATAGACACAGAAGTGAAAATAGAAACAGTATGGGACGCGAGTAAGGCATACATGAGAGGCCACTTTATATCAGTCAATAGTTATATAAAAAAAAGAATATTAAAAAATTACAGACAATTATGGATCAAATTAAAGAAAAAGAATTACAAAATAACAATAATAAGGAAGAATTATTAAATCAGATTAAATTATTACAAATTCAAGTCCAAATTTTAACGACAGAAGACATGGAAAAAAAATTGAAATATAGTAAACAGAAAATTTTTGAAAGTGCAAATAAGCCAGGTAGATGGCTGGCTTATAAATTAAGAAAAGAAAGGGAGAAAAAAATAATTTCCAAAATTAGAGAAAATGAGGTGGACTTAATTCAAAATGATAAAATCAAAAATGCCTTTCATGTTTATTACACAAAATTATATAAAAAACAGGAAGTATCATTAGAAAAAATAGAACAGTATATACAAAACTGTAATTTAAGAAAATTAACAAATGAACAGAAAGATTTAATGAATAATATTATTACAACTCAGGAAATATTAGATGCAATTGGCAAACTAAAAACAGGTAAAACACTGGGACAAGATGGATTATCGGCAGGTTACTATAAATATTTTAAAGAACAATTGGTTGAACCGTTAAAAATATTGTTTAATTCGATCCTGGTAGGAAATAAAATACCAAAATCGTGGACTGAGGCTAAAATAGTCTTGATTCCAAAGGAAAACCAAGTTCCAACAAAGTGTCAAAATTATAGGCCAATTTCATTATTAAACAATGACTATAAATTGTTCACTATTATACTGGCGGAAAGATTAAAAATTTTTTTACAAAATTTGATAAATGAGGACCAAAATGGATTTTTACCAAATAGAGAAATTAAAGATAATTTAAGAACAGTAATAAATTTAATAGATTATGCTAATATACATAATGAGAAACAGATAATGCTACTATTTCTGGACGCGGAAAAAGCTTTTGATAACGTAAATTGGGATTTCATATTTAAAATTTTAGAATACAGGAATTTTGGAAATAATTTTGTAAAAGCAATTAAAGAGATTTACAATATACAAAAAGCCAATATAATAGTGAATGAAGAAGAAACAAAAGAAATAAACATAGAAAAAGGAACACGCCAGGGATGTCCAATGTCTCCACTGATATTTATATTGGTGTTGGAAAGTATATTGGAAAAAATCAGAAAGGATGATAATATTGAAGGAATAAAAATTAAAGGAGAAATATATAAACATAAAGCATTTGTGGACGATTTAGTGATAATAATTCAAAATCCATTGGAATCAATAGAAAATTTAAATGAAAAGCTAAAAGAATTTGGAGAATTGGCAGGCTTTAAAATTAATAAGCAAAAGACCAAAATGATAAATCTAAATATGAGGAAAGAAGATAAGATGAAATTGGAAGATAAAACAGGATTCCAAAATGTAAAACAAATTAAATAACTGGGAGTGCAAATAACAGCTAAAAATATAGATTTATTTAAAAATAATTATAGTAAAGTATGGAACGATATTAAAAAAGATTTAGAAAAGTGGAAAAATTTACTATTATCATTATTGGGGAAAATTGCCACAATAAAAATGAATGTATTGCCCAGAAATTTATATCTGTTCCAGACGATACCTATAGAAATTACAGACCAAACATTTTCAAAATGGCAAAAAGATATAACAAAATTTATATGGAATGGAAAAAAACCCAGAATAAAATTGAGATATTTACAAGATATAAAGGAAAGAGGAGGATTGGGACTACCAAATTTAAAATTATACTATGAATCTTGCGTTTTGGTCTGGTTAAAAGATTGGATAAAATTAGATAATTCGAACATATTAAATTTAGAGGGTCACGATAACAGATTCGGATGGCATGGATATATGTATTATAATAAAAGTAAAAACAATAAGGCATTTAGTAACCATAGAATTAGGAAATCAATTTTAAAAATTTGGAACAGATATAAAAAATATTTACTACCTATACTTCCATTATGGATATCTCCTCAGGAGGCAAATGCCAAAATAGAAGCCCCAAAAGATAAAAAAAAGGATAAGGTACAAGAATTTACTGAAATTTAATGGGAATAATTATGAAGTTAAAACGAGAGAGGAATTAGAAAGAGAAGGGTTTGAATGCTATTGGTTTAAATATTTACAATTAAAAGAACAGTTTAAATTAGACCAAAAGATGTTCAAATTCACGGAAAAAACAGAAAATTGGGAAAATATACTATGGAAAGAAAAAGATCACTCAATATCTAAACTATATAAAAAATTATTGGAGTTAAAAAGCAAAGATATAAAAATTAAAAAATATATGACAAAATGGGAAGAAAATTTGAATAGAGAAATTAAGTACGAAGATTGGCAAAGAATTTGGACGAAAAATATTAAATTTTCTTTAAGCAATAGTTTAAGAGAAAACAATTATAAAATGATGTTTAGATGGTACTTGCCTCCTGAGAGATTATATAAAATGAAATGTATAAGATCTAATACATGTTGGAAATGTAAAACAAATGTGGGAACTTTCTATCATATATGGTGGACGTGCCAAAAGACCAAAAAATATTGGGGAAAAATTCATGGTAATATATGTAAAATACTTAAAATTGAAATGGAAAAAAAATCAGAAATTTATTTGCTGGGACTAATGGATATGAAGATGAACAAAGAACATAAAACATTATTATACTATTTGACTACAGCGGCAAGAATTATATTTGCAAAACACTGGAAAGAAGAGGATATCCCCTCAATAGAAGAATGGACAATCAAAACAATGGAAATAGCACAGATGGACAGACTGACAACTTTAATAAAACAAAAAGAACTGGGAGATTATGAACTTATATGGAACCCATTTATAGAGTTTTTGCAAAAGGAATATAAAATAAAATCACTTTAGTGGAAAAATTACAAAAAGGGATAATAAGACAATATATTAGAATACTAGAACAATTGAAAGGTTTAAAATTAATTAAGAATTAAGTAATTTGTAAAGAGATAAGATATAAATATATTAAAGGAATATTAATGGGAAGAGAAAAATTATAGAAATATAGTAAATATTAAAGAAAAATAAGAAGCTATCTTCAAAGAAGAAACAGGAAGTTGTTTTAAATTAATTGTTTTATGTGATGTGATGTTGAAGGTGTTTTTGTTATGTATGTTTATTTTTGTTTGTATATATGTATACTATGTTTGTTATGTATTTTAAATAATAAAATTGTTTATTAAAAAAAAAGTTTTCTTAAATGACTGTGGTCCTGAAATTACCCTTGTAATTGCTAGTTTTTGTGCCTGAGCCATAAAACTACATCATATCCAGATTTAGTAATAGAAGTACACAATACATCACCACGCATTATATTTTTAGGTTGTACTTGGATAATTTTAACTTACATTGTTCTGGTCTTGGGTCATTATAAAGAATGATGATGATGATGCAGATGCAGATGCAGATGAATACAGGTAAGGATTGTAGCAATTTATCAGTTGCATGTACCAAATAGCCACTTATTAAACTGGTCACCCACTAGAAGATTAAGTAACAGCTCCTCACAAATCTGGATCAGGCATAGAATTCTAGTGAAACTTTTCCATAGCACCAGATGGGACAGTATAGGTAATGTGTCTTGCCAAAAGATTTCATGCGATCTATTTGTATTTCCTTGCTTTCAGTGTAATGCACTTCGGTGAAATTTGGAATGCATATCTTGCCTTGTCATATTTGGTGCTTCTAATAAGGCACAAATAAAGTGAGAAATTGCAATTATAATCCATACAAATCTAAGGACTTTGTTAAGGTTGATTCTACTCCTTCTAGGCTGCTGATTCACAAGATACCTTTGTTTCTATGTACAATGTGTGTGTGACTCCTCCTACACACACTCCTGGCAACTTCACGGACAAGTACATGCAATTTTCTTGGCAACATTTTCTAAAATAATTTGCCCTTGCCTGCTTCCTAGGACTGAGAGAGTGTGTGACTGGCCCAGGGTCACCCAGCTGGCTTTGTGCCTAAGGTAGGAACTCAGTTTTCCCTGCTGTAGTCCAGAGAGGGAACCAACCAAAACTGGCTCTTGGGAAATGATATAATGAATGAATAAATAAAAAACATGTAGATTTATTCTCCCCATAACTGATGAAGGGTTTTTACATTTTTGTGTATCCCAGTATTACTACTGGGATACACAGTATTCCTAGCATGAATGGTTTTTAAAATCATAGAACAGCATTATAAAAATATATTATTTTCCTATTCCATTTCACAGGGCTAAAGTGGTGCAAACTGGGCTTTAATATAAATGTGATTAGGACCCATTAAGGATACATTCTGGGAAGCATCAGCTCTTGGCATGTAACAAGTGATTTAGTTACAGCCAAAGGCACAGTAAGTGTCACAATTAAATTATTGCAGAATTTATGGGGTTGTGGTGGAACAGTTATTTTACAACCAAAGTAACATGATTTGATGTAAAACTAGTGGGGTTTAATGGTCTTATTTAGGTGAATTTGGGAAATGTTCCATATGGCTTAACTTAAGGGCGGTTTTCCCGTATTAATGGGCAGAGTATCAAATTTTATTCTGTAGGACAGTGATTTTGATAGCTCCTCTGTCTAAGTACTGTAATGCAGAGACAGGGCTGTCTGGATCAGAACCTGGTCACATCTACTATTGGGTTAGTAAGTCTGTATGTATTAAACATCTTTTTGTTTGTAACTGTCTCTAATATAGAGACATTATGTGCATATTTGTCCCTAATCTTTATTATTGTTAAACATTCCCTGCATTTTTCTTTTCTTTAGATTGTTCTTTATTATATATACTTCCTACTGAAAGCTTTTAAAATGCAGTTTTCCCCCAGTGTAAGCTTTTTTTTATGTAACAACAACACAACTTTCAGAAACATTCTTTTTAACATGTATCTCTGACCAAAGAGCAACCTGCAGATTACCATCTACCAATTCATTTATTTGACCTTAGGATAATGTCCTAGTTTATTGTTGAGAAGTACAATAGTTTCCCAAAAGCTGCCTACAGAGCACTGTATCATCTGAAGCTTGCTTGCATGCTTCTTTATTTATCCATCCATCCACCCATCCCCATGGTCAAGGCTTCTTAAGAAAGGGCTTATATAATTATATAAATTGGCTTATCATCTAACCCAGTGCTGTCCAGTCTGACTTGCACCACTTTTCCCAGGCCTTGCTGCTTGTGATCCTTCCCCCCACACTCACCCACCATGCTTTATGTATGAAAAACATCTCTATATGATACTCTGTAGATATCAAGAAATATTGAGCTTGGACCATCTCTATGCAAAATGTGTACTCAGTCAGAAAGATTGGGCTCCTCTCCATAGTGAATTCAAGAGAGATTTCCCAGCTAACAGCTCATGTATTGTGCTACACTCTCTCACAATATTTTTTCAATTTAAAAACAGAAAAATGCACTAATGCTCAATAATGCTCCATTTGCATAAGATCTGGAAAGAACCCCTGGGGTTTCAGACAGGCACAATGAATCTCTGCTCTCCAGTTCAGTAATATTTTCCATCCCCTGGCTGTCATATTTCAGGGGTAGTCACTGCTCATAAAACAGCAGGTACCCAGAGCTTCAAACAAGGCTCTGCCTCACTTTTTTTTAGTGCTCACCCTTCTCCCTATTTTCCCATTATACTTATCCCTGTCGGTGCTTCTACTGTTGACATCTTGCTGGTGCTAGCATATGTGTGGGTGAACTCTCCATGGAGCCGCCACAGCATGTTACTTCTTTTTTTAAACATGGCTATTATTAAAGAATGTGCTCTTGGTAAAATATACAAAAGAAAGCATGCCACACACATCCCTGTCCTAAAGTACAGTAGAATCCAATGGGTGTGTCACATGCAACTGCCAATTCTTATTGTGGTCTTCATAAGGATTATTAGATGGCCACTGTCTGTTATTCTGGATTCAACATTTGGTATACCTGCCCAGAAAATGTCTGCTACTAATGAGCTCACTCAGACATGCAAGCAGTCTTCAAACAAGCCTTACATTTCTGTGCCTTGAATGCACTTTTATACAAATCATGATTAGATTGAAATCATCAAGAGCTTCCTGTGTATATTAGCAACAAATTCGGATCTGTATGTGATGGGAGGTGATTTATAGTTTCTCCATCAAAGTAGCTGTAGATGAAGAACTGATTGGGGTCACAGCAGAGTTCCATTTAACTTTGATTGGCTTGGAATAAGAGAAGTAGCTCAGCTTATTCTAAGTCAATATAAGTAAGGCAACAGGGAAGCTAGTTTTTGCTGTAAAATAGAAATAGATTGTATAAACAAATCAATAAACAATCACCGACATACAATATCAACCACATACATAAATATCTTGCCTTAAAAGTTCTCTCTCTATGCAATCACTCTCATCCTCACCATGCTTATCTCAGAAATATAATTTATATTAAGTGATTGCTTTGTACCTCTTGTTAATCTTTACTCAGATGGCACATTCAGTCATTTTGTGAATTCCTTTTCTATGTTATTGATGGGAATTAGGAGATGTTAGAAGTTTCAACAGATATTAGCTTCAGACATCCTTCAGTGACTGACACTGTTTTTCCTTCTTACCTGCTGAGATGACTGTTTGTAATATGCACACTTTGCCTTACAAGTTAATAACCTAGCCTCTTAGTAGATATACTAGGTGAAAACTCAGTCAGAATATGTTTTATAATATAGGAGCACTTCTGCAGCAGCCCACTTAAGCACTTTAGTGCATTTTTGTTTGTGTTTATTGTGCAGTAGTGATGACATCTAAGCAAAAAAGGAGGATTCTATTAAATTGTTATGGTATAACTTCAACAGTGGGAAGCATTTTAATTATCTTAGAAGTATCAGACTACTACTCATATACATATGCTAATTAAATTCTTTAAAAGTCTCCTGCAAGCCAGGCTTGGCTCCTGAGGACTTAATGGGCACATCCAAGTTGTTTTCTTGGCAGCAATAGGAAAGTGGTTGGTTACTGCCTTTTTCTGAAATGTTTATTCAACCTTTTAAAATCATGTGTAATTGAAGTGCATCCTTACAGAGGGATTACCTTCACACCAAGAGCTGATAACTTGAAAATGTTCCCAAAGATACTTTTAAACCAGAAAGTCATGGATTTAATTTATGATGTTGTTTGTACAAACCATATGCTCTACATTTGACCAATGGCGTCATAAAGCAAGACTTTTTTTAAAAAATATGAAGCTTATTTTGGCATTTGAATAGCTTGCATACTTTGGCCAGGATGTGCATAATCCAAAACTGATCCATGTGGAAGGAAGAGTGCTATGCTTGCAATCAGTGTTGTCAGTATTTTAGGAATGGTAATGAAATATCACCCCCTCCCCCGAATCAATGCTCAATACAACCAAAATTCCTGATAAACAGTCAGATTCCAAAGCTATTCCAAAAAGGTATCAGATGATCATATGACCATAACATATGAGTCAATGAACCCTCAATTTTTTTACACCTGCAGCTTAGAAAATCTGATGTCCATTCTTTCAAATACATTCTTTGGGGAGTCCAATATACCCTAAGTCCAATTTTCTGATGAATCAACGTTAATCTCAGCTCTGTAGGTGATCAGTATTGCCCATTTGGCTGCCCTTTCTTTCAGCAAACTCATCACAAAGGTCACTTTGGTGCAATAAATAGTTCACACACATAAATAGTTCACACATAGTTCATATGCAGGTCCAGGATTGATCTTGGTCTCCTCCAACTTCTCTGGCAAACTCTGTCAAAATGCAGGAACACCAGCTGTGCTGCAGGTTATTAAGGTAAATTCTGTCCCAGCTGTTCTGTTAGTTGCATCATGGTTATTTGAACATTTACCTGTTGTTGGTGTTGCAACAATGCTGCAGTGAGGTGTTCAGCAGACAGAGGTGTGCCCTGAGGATCAGAGGCCACCTCCAGTAAATAAAAGTGAGATCTTCATCCTTTCTTTAAAGAGAGGGTAAGACTTGCAAGATTGTTGTCAGTCCTACCATGTAGAACAGACCAGGAATCAACTCCACAGAAAGGCTAAAACTACTTTTATTGAGAGTAGCTCCAATAACAGAATCTTGCAAGTCTGATTGTGCTGTACTTCCTCCCCTTCTTACACTCATATGAATAAGGGAGGTGTGTGTCTGAGCCTCTTCTGCATATTTTCTGCTTCACACAACAAAACGATGAAGATAGGAGATGATGATGTGACATGGCAAGGAAAGCGTTAACAGAGGGTAGGTTCTCCAGAGAGGACTGAAGTCTTGGAAGCCTGATGGAAGAGAAGAAGAGCAGAGGTTGAAGACCAGCAAGAAGAAAGGATGATAGCAACAGAGAGATGGGAAAGCAAGAAAGGTCAGAATTGTGAAACTGAGTGCAAACCTAATCTACGCTTAGGGAAAGGAAAACAGACAGGCTAAAAATGAGCACTGAGATTTGCTATGGTCAGATTGGAAGGAGAAAAACAACAACTATGTCATCCCTATTCAGAATGTTCTGCATTTGTCTAACTAGTTGAAGTCATGATAACCTGAGATATAGAGCTGGTCCAAGCCAATCCCCACATGACAGATGCATCCTAAAGTGGGGAAAAAAGTATTATTTATTCACAGTAAAATAGAAGGGAGCTTTCCTAGGGACAGCCATACTCTGAGTGAAAATTAAATTCCCTGCATCTCTGATCCTGACTGACTCCCCAAAGCTGATAGGTTTTCTGTTTCTAATCATACATTTTTCAGATATTATAGTTCAGTTCTGAGAGACATTGTACCAAAGGTCCTGTGAGTTCAGCTATAATATTCATTTTACATTGCATATGTTAAAATATGTGTTAAGGCTACACAAAAGGAAGCCATTTATTCCAAAGGAGAAAACACTGAGAAAATACCCCTCAAGATTGAATTGATTTGTCAAGTTTTCAAATTATTTTTGAACCAAGCATAGAGTTTGGAGGACATGTCAGATTTCATAGTCCAAAAGGTGTCTCTTGTGAAGAATTGTAAGAACCATTTCATTTTATAAGGGATGTAGGCTAGATACAAATCTTACAGAACCAAGCATTTGAAAACATTTAAAGCTTTTTAATTAATGTAGGGTTTGTTTGTTTTTACTGTACAGTGTGCCCACCTGCTATCAGTCTAACAGAAAAGTGTACTAGTGTCCTGTTCCAACTGAGGCATGACACACGGAGCGGTGTTAGCAATACTTTATTAGTTAGTAAACAAATCCTTAGTGGTTAAAAATGGGTCCATTTCTCAGAAACACCTGACAAGGTCCTTCATGAGGTAGCCACGTGGTAAGGCACGAGCACAATTCCTTGCAAGGCAAGGCAGCAACGTGGTTCCAACGTGGTATCAGGGTGAGGCTCGGAGGCAAGGGTCGGCGTGGCAGCAACATGAGACTTGAGAACATGAACCGGCACATTTGCAAGGCAATTGCTTGAGCACGGAGGTTGGCACAGCAGTGGCATGAGGCTCAGGAGCAGGGTCCGACGTGGTGGCAAGGCAAGGCAGAAGCATGGAATTCAGCGCGGCAACGGTATGAGGCTTGGAAGCAGGATCCAATGCGGTGGCAAGGCAAGGCGGAAGCATGGGATTTGGCATGACAGTGGCTCGAGGCTTGGGAGCAGGATCCAACGTGGCGCAAAGGCAAGACTGGGACATGGAGATCGGCGCAGCAGCGGCCCGGAGCTCAGAACTGGGATCAGTGGCAGCAGTGACGCGGAGCTCAGAAGCAGGATCCGGCATCTCAGCAAGACAAGGCTCTGGCACAGGGCTTGGTTCGTTCTCCGGCCGAGGCGCAAGGGCGGATTCTGGCGTGGCAACAAGGCAAGGCTCAGGAGCAGGATCTAACTCGGTGGTGCAGGACGTCTGCACAGGGCTGAATGAACGGTTGTCCCCAGCAACCTGCTTTGGTAACTGGCGCGTTTTACCTGCTTGATTTTCCCACCTTTTTCAGGTCTGGCCCAATTGCATCTGTTGTTGCTTGGCACGCCTCTTGGCCCTTGCGCTGATAGGTGGTGCTGCATCCTTCTCCTGGTTGGTGGATTTTGCCGCCCAAAGTTTGAAACTAGCCCAACCCCTTGTTCAAGTCTCGCACCTTTTTCCCTGTTTCCCACCTCAACAACGGTTGGCTCCTCCTCCACCTCAGATTCAACCTCCATCATGACAACTAGGAAGATTACAATTGGCAGTGACACAATAGCTTATGGATTTGGAGAAAGGGGGCAGATGATATGCTCTATCAGATGAAAAAGAACATATATATTAAGAGTTAATTGGTCAGGAGGAAGAGAGGGGATGGCAGATGTTGTGCGTAGGAGAACATAACTATAAAATAATGTATCACCCATTTTAATATTTTTCACACAATATTCAGAAAATAGTGGCTATAATCCAAAACCCATTGTAAACCTTCAGGATCCTTGTTCTTGAAGTTCTATAGTCTCATATTAATTTAGCAGGCAGATATTTAACTATGCTCCTTTAAGATGGCCATACATGTGATTGTCCATGTCCAGCATGAGGAGCTGTCCTCACCTCATAACCTTGGTGTAATCCACACAGTGCACAGCGCTATTGCATAGAAACCCATTTTACACAATGCCAGACTAAGGCTAGGTTAATGGTGTGCAATGCCAATTTAGCCCTTCCTGCACACCCTCTTTTAACCAAGGCTTTAGACGGACTGTGCCATTCCAACCCTAAACAGCCAACATCTTTAATGCACATGCTGTCCCTTAGATTTGTTGTAATTAGATCATCAAGGTCAAAAGGATTCAAGACATTGGGTGTTTAAGGCTGTAATTACACAGTAGGACTGAAACTTCAGTTAAGCAGCAACACGAAGGCAATTAAACATGGCATTGGATGGATATGTAACAAGTTGTGTGAAAACAGCCACAGAAAGAAAATAAGCCACAGAGGAAATTAATGTATCTGTTCACTCTTGTTTGCTTCCTTCTGTCTCCTGACTGCTTTCCCCTCAGCTCAGCTCAGCTCTCTTGTGCTGTTTGCTTCCTAGGCGAGTTTTTCTTCTCCACTCTCTCATTTCTCCCTCCAGTGCACAGCATTATGCTCCAGCCGTAATGAATGAATGTAAATGGCCGAGTTGAGTTCATGACTATACAATCATGTTGGGAAAAATTTTTAATGCACCCAGCAAGTGTTGGAATGGAATTGAAACTGGCTGGATACCTGCCAGCAATTCACAGAGAGGTAACACAAGGCAAATGATCAGGATTCAGAAGTATAATCAATAGCAGAAAGCATTATCTAAGAATCCAAAGGGTCAAGTTCAGACAGCAGTGGTATGACTTGATTAACACAAATGCTATTTAACTATTCTCAGATTAAGACTTTTATGCCACAGCCTCAAAGCCTCTATTAAGACCCAGCTGTACTATATTCAGGTCTACAGAGGTCACTAAGAGCAATTCTCAAACAGATCTTCTATCTTCTCAGTCTCTGAACAAAAAGCTTCCGTTTCACTTCTGACAATGGTACAGGGTTCTCCCTTAGCAATGGTTCCCTTCTCTATGGGGAAACTCAGAAAAATGAAAAAGCTTCATGTAATTATAGATTGATGCTCGGGCTTGGCCAACAGCAAAAATGCATGCCAAGATTGACACCAACTGATCTGTGAGGATTAACTTTGAGTTACAGTCATTCGTGCAAAGAATACAAAGACTAAAATCATCTTGGAGAGTTTGGGGAGTAGATTATAACAGTGCTTCCCCTGCCTGCAGATAAGAACCATCTGATTTGTTGAGCTGTGCATGCTTCAAAAATGATTCAAAAGAAATGGCTCATGCCAGCATGAGTACAGCACCCCGGTGCTACGTATTTATTAAAGCAAGCCATCTTTTTTCAGGGTTCATGTGGGCTTAAAAAAGAAAGCTGTAGCTGGTTTATGGATTGATTCTTGGGAAAAAGAGAGATGGCCAACAGCAGAGAGGTGCTGGGCTCACAATCACCTGAGGTGCAAAGCATTTCTCCTGAATCATTTTCCAAAGATATATTTCAATGGCTGTGTTAAGAAGCTTTAGACAGTTATTGGCTGCAATGAAACCTTATTATACTCCAATAATGGAATAATATGCTTTATAGATTAATCTAAAATGAGATTATTGGAGTAGCAGTAACAAAGGGGCACTTCAGAGTTCTGCAGATGCCTGGAACATAGTTTATGATGTATGTAATAGGATCTTCTTGCACCTATTTGTGAATGCCCTGTATCTTGTTGTACAATCTTCTCTTTAGCTATTTGCAGCCTCCCGGGCTTCCCTGGTTTCAAGAGTGGGCATCCCTAGAGAATTCACCTAGAACAGGTCTCTTTGCCACCTCTGATAACCCACCCACCCACCCTCAAAAAAAAGAAAAATTCAAAGGAAATTCTCAAGCACCCTGAGAATAAGGAAGAAAATTAGAAATATCTTTCCCACATGAAGAAAACATCTTGAAAATTGCAAGACAGTTTTGCCATAGTATTACACAAACACCTGAGGGCATTCATTCTCTGGGAGAAAAATGAATGTCTGCAAGGAAAAAGGTGATTGCGGAAAGATATACTTTAAAAATTTCAAGTAAAATATTATCTCAATATTTCAAAAGATAATAATTACTTAATCAATTAATTATTTATCTCAGTCTACCATCTGCCTATAAATTTCTGTCATATCTGGCAGTTCAAATTGGTATAATTATTTATTTATTCCATTTATATGCCTCCTTTTTACTCCTGGAACATATTTGGGCTTAATACACATGCGCGCAAGGACACACACACACACGCACACAGACTAATGTTGGAAGAAGTGAATATTCAAATTATATAATATATCAAGCTGCATGATCTGCATGTTGCCCAAGCTTTGTTATTACTTTGTTTGTTTTCTGGGGCATGTGAGATACATGTAATCTAAAAGAACTGCCAAAAATTATAGATATATGTTCTTTCAGTAAAAAAAAGCAAATAGCAATTTTCTAGTACTGTTTAAAATGGGAAGCATTGTTTCTTTGACATCATCATAATTTATCAACATTGTCATCTCATTTTAATCTAGATCTTTTTCTTTTCTTGCTCTTATGTTCTTTTTTGCATTTGAACTCGTTTATCTGAGCCAATGCCATAGTTTGGGAGGTTAATAACATACTTCAAGTTTCAAAAATGTCAAATATAACAACACATAAGGAATTTGATTTGGGTCATCTCAGAAAATAGGACCACATTCGGCTTTGCTAGTGCAGTTGAAGTACAGAATAAGATTTGAGGTTGGTTATAGGTGGTCTATGGGGCGCGATGGCTCAGTGATTAAGATGCCAGGCTTGTCGATCAGAAGGTCGGCGGTTCGAGACCTGAGCGCCGCGTGACAAAGTGAGCTCCCACACTTGCCCCAGCTCTTGCCAACCTAGCAATTCGAAAGCATGCAAATGCAAGTAGATAAATAGGTACCACTTCGGTGGGATGGTAACTGTTCTGCGTGCGTCATGATGGCCACATGACCACGGAAGCGTCTTTGGACAGCTCTGGCTCTTCGGCTAAGAAACAGAGATGAGCACCACCCCCTAGTCTCGGACATGACTGTGCAGGGGAAAACCTTTACCTTTACTTATGGGTGGTCTATGTACAGTATGTGTGTGCATGTGTGTGTAATCAGGCTGTGATTTCAGAAGATTTGAAATATGTGATATAGAGGATAACTAGCCACACAGAAGACACAAATATATTAGACATACAGAATATTAGGGATGTGCAAAACTTTCAAAAGAGATATTTTAAAGCATACAACAATGTTTTTCCAAGCAAAGAGAAGTGGATGCACTTGCACATCCATGCAGAGACAACCAAGAAGAGCTTCAAAAGTGACTGTGTGAACCTGAAAAAAGAAGTGTCTGCTTTCATGATTTAAAGAGAGGAGTTTGTATGTGCTCCAAAGCACCTCTTTCAAACAATTTGCTTAGTTGAAATTTCTGCCCACAAATTATTCCATCTCTCCCATTATTGTACTTTTGGATAAATTTTATGATCTGGAAGAAATTGAGTCAAAGATGGGCAAGAATACAGCACCATTCTTGCAGTGGTCCTTCCAATTGCCATTATTATCAAGAAAAATCAAGAAGACAGAGACTAAGCATAGCTCTTATAAAAATCAGATAAAGAGCTTCTGCATATGTTTCAACTAATTAGGATATTTAACAGTTCTAATATTTCCAGGAAAGCTTGCTGTTTCCCAGTTGGATACTGTGGATCAAGAAGTCAAGGGCTGCGAAGTTTCTAACAGCTATTTTACAGTATTTAACATTCTGAAGGGTTCTATATGGTCCTGAGCTATGATTACTGTCCATGTCCAGGTCAAAAAATTAACATAAACAGAAATGTTTTCTATTCTGATATGATTTGTTTAACTGTTTATATGAAGGATCAGTAAGTACTGAGCATGCTTCTGACTCCAATTTTACATTTTCAGAAAAGAAATAACTTCTCAAAAAGGTGAATTATTCCACGCATTCCACCTCTTCTCCATCAATTACTATTTTGATGTTTCCATTCTTTGCAGTTGTCATGAGTTTGGTCTTTTTGATATTCAGAAAGAGGCCAAACTTCTCGCTTTCTTCTTTGAGTCTCATGATTAGGTGTTTTAGGCCTTCCTGGGTTTCTGAGATGAGGGTTGTATCATCCACGTATCTAAGGTTATTGATTTTTATTCCGCCAATTTTTACCCCAATTTCTGATTTGTCTAGCTCCAGTTTCCTGATGATCACTTCAGCGTACAAGTTGAATAAGAAAGGTGACAGAATGCAACCTTGTCGCACACCTTTCTCAATCTTGAACCAATCAGTGTCACCATATTGAGTTCGTACAGTGGCTTCCTGATTTACATACAGTGATTTCATCAACTTCACTAAATGTAGTGGCACCCCAAGGTCTGCTAAGGCTCTCCATAGATTGTCTTGGTCAACACAATCAAAAGCTTTCCTGTAGTCAATGAAGCACATATAAATATTCTTTTGATATTCACATTTTTCCATTATCCATCAAACATTTGCAATGTGATCACGGGTGCCACGGCCCCGTCAGAAACCAGTTTGGACATCTGGCAGTTCCCTTTCAATGATTGGAGCCAGACGTTGTTGTATGATTTTCAGTAGAATGTTGCTAGCGTGAGATATGAGAGCAACAGTGCGGTAGTTAGAACACTCCTTTGAATCCCCCTTTTTTGGCAATGGAATAAACACTGATTGTTTCCAGTAATGTGGCCATGTGTTGGTTTCCCAAATTTTATGGCACAAAGCTCTGATCATTGCAGTTGGTACTGGCCTTAACAATTCAGCAGGGATGTTGTCAACTCCTGGGGCCTTGTTGTTTTGCAGTTGGTTCATTGCCCACTTGACTTCTTCATCAAGGATGGCTGGTTCTAGTTCTGTTTCCTTATCCTCCTCTCTTTGATGTTGCTCCTCTGTACTAGTAGCATACAGCTCTTCCGCATATTCTCGCCATCCATTCACGACACTTTGTTGGTCAGGGACTGCGGTGGCTCAGTGGTTAAGACACTGAGTCAGAGGCCATTAAGGCTGAAACCTTGGCAGTTCCCAAGAGCATGAGCCGTGTGCCAGAGTGAGCTCCTGGCAATTTGTCCCAGCTCCTGCCAACCTAGCAGTTCAAAAGCATGCAAATGCAAGTAGATAAATAGGTACCACTTCGGTGGGAAAAATCACAGGGACATGAAAAAAGCCACCTCGGGTGTCCCCCGGGCAACGGTGATGTCACTGGCAAATCCTTTCACTACAAAAGCACCATGGTGCTTCTGACACACACAAAAATAACAATTCTTTTGGACAATTCTTTCCCTTGCTTATCCTTGATGATACCTTTGCAAGCCTTGAATGGTGCCCGAATCTTTTTGATTTGTACAAAAGCATTCCTAGTGTGTCCTTTTGTATAGTCTTCCTCTAATTGTTTGCAACATTTCTCCCAGTAAACTTCGCTATCTTTCCTTGCTGCCATTTGGAAAACAGCATTCAATCTTCTTACTTCTACATGATTGCCCGCTGCTTTAGCTGCCTTTCTCCTCTCGGCTATTTGGATGGTATTCTCTGAGAGCCATCTATACCTTTTCTCTGCCTTCTTGCATGGTATGTAATCATCTGCTGCGCCAATGAAAAGTGATAGAACTTTTTGCCATAGTTCATCAGTCATTTTCTCAGCAGTGTCCAAAACTTCAAACCTATTTTTAACTTCAATTACATATGTGGAAGGAATTTTGGTGATGTCAAACTTTTTTGGTGGCGTTGTCCTCTTGATGTTACAGAGTTTGACTTTGATCTTGGCCACCAGCAGTTCATGGTCTGAGCCACAGTCTGCACCTGGATAAGTTTTGACTGCCAGAACTGAGCTGGTCCAATGTTGATTCCATAGGACATAGTCTATTTGATTGCGATGAAGTCCACTAGGTGAGGTCCATGTGTATAAACGATGCTTATGCTGTTCAAAACATGTATTCATGATTTGAAACTGGTTTTCTTGGCAAAAATGTGATAAAAATATTACTGCAGTAATGCAAAAAAAAAATTACTTTACTCATCTACCTGACCAAATAAATTAGGAAAGGAAACCAAACATCATCATGCACAGCAGTATTCTTCATATAGTAAATATGGTGAACACAGAAAGCTGCTGACTATAATTGTTTAGAGCTGCAGGGGTTTAATTCCTCCTTCAAGGGAAAGTTAGAAGCAAAGTAATAAAATAAAACTATAGAGACCAGCAGCCCATAGTTAGGCTGCTTACTGCAAATTGGGTGGTGATTCCCTTACTCTGCATCTCCTAATCATGTATAACTCAACCATATGGGACAACTGAATGCACACCCACAGTCAATTTCTGTCTGTATAGTTGGGTTATTTAAACATTACCCAGTTGCACAGGAGATGGGACTTAAGCATCTCATTTTTCTCTCTAGAACAGGGGTAAGGAATTTATTTTACCCAAAGGAACAAATTGGGTAGGTACATCAGGAGCTGCATTTCAGAAGTATATGAGACCACAGCTAAGCATGGGTATGGCTACTACCCCGAATAATATAGGACATCTATGTGACCATCAACATGCCTTCTCATACCCATACCAGTTAAGTTTTAAAGCACTCTCTTTTGGTGACAGTCAAGGCTGCAACTGAGGGGGGGGCAAATGGGGCATGTGCCCCGGGCGCCGCGCTGGGGGGTGCACCAAAATGACACCCGGGGAGTGCCAAAATTACAAAATAACCCATGGGGGGATGCAGAATCCATGTTTGCCCCGGGTGACACAGACCCTAGTTCCATCCCTGGTGACAGTGGAGGTATTTTAAAGCCTGAATGCATTAGGTGTGGGGGTGATTCTTTGACACAATATCCAGCACTTTCCCCCATTAAAAATGTCACATTGTAATGAAAACAGGGGGTGCTATATCAGGTTGAAATCTGTAGTCTAATTTTGCAAACATTTTCTCCTCTTATGAAGTTTATGGTTTTCTTTTTTTGAAATTTATTTATTTATTAGTTAAATTTATATAACTGCCCATCTCCACCAACAGGGGACTCTGGGCGGTTTACAATAAAAACAAGATTAAAATACAATATAAATACAAGATGACATAAGAATATATAATATCCAATCTGGCGAATTAGGGAGGGTATTATGATATTAGCCTCCCCCAGGAGGAGCTATTACCTTTTCCTTCCCATGCTAGGCGGCAGAACCAGGTTTTCAGATTTTTCCGGAAGGCTGGGAGGGAGGAAACCCATCTCAACTCTGGGGGTAAGATATTCCAGAGGGCGGGCGCCACTGCAGAGAGGGCCTGCCTCCTGGACCCCGTTAGATGGAGTTCTTTTCTTGATGGGGTCCATAGCAAGCATGGTGGGGCGCGGTGGCTCAGCGGGTTAAACCGCTGAGCCGTTAGACTGCCGACCACAAGGTTGGCAGTTCGAAACCGTGTGGCGAGGTGAGCTCTCGTCACTAGCCCTAGCTCTCTGCCAACCCAGCGATTCGAAAGCTAATATAGCAAGTAGATGAATGGGTACCACTCACGTGGGGCAATTTGTGGTGTCCAGCGGAGGGTCGTCCTCGATCCAAAAAGAAGACCTGGAGAATCCCGGTGATGATGGCGGAGGACGACGGATCCAAAAGAACAGCTTCCTGGACGTCAGCAGCCGCACGGAAGCGAGGCATGCTGGGGCATGTAGTCCAATGCCTGCAGCTGAAGAGCCGGTTCCCTGTCCTCCTCCCTATCGCGTGGTAAAAACTGTATATGATGTATAAATTGATATATATACTGATGTTGTAAGCCGCCTAGAGCCCTCCAGTAGGGAGGGGATAGGCGGGGTATAAATAAGATAAAATAAAAAAATAAAAAATAAAAATAAGCCCTCTCTGCATGATCGGGTGGAGCAGGTCGATGTTATGGGGATAAGACGGTCCATCAGGTATCCTGGTCCCATGCCATGTAGGGCTTTAAAGGTAATAACCAACACCTTGAATTGGACCCGGAAGCAAACCGGCACCCAGTGCAGCTCGCAGAGCAAAGGTGTTATGTGTGCTGATCTTGGTGCACCTAAAATTGCTCACGCAGCTGCATTCTGTACCAGTTGTAGCTTCTGGATATTCTTCAAGGGTAGCCCCATGTAGAGCGTATTGCAGTAGTCTATATGGAAGATGACAAGGGCATGAGTGACCGTTCGGAGGGCATCGCGGTCCAGGAATGTGCGTAACTGGCACACAATTCGAAGCTGCGCGAAGGCCCTCCTAGCCACGACTGCCACCTGCTCTTCGAGTAGGAGTCGTGAGTCCAGGAGGACGCCCAAGTTCCGCACTGGTTCTGAATGGGGCAGTGCCACCCCATCCAGAACCAAAGATGACAACTTCCTGGATACCGAGGGGCCATCAATCCACAGCCACTCGGTCTTGCCAGGGTTCAGCTGAAGCCTGTTGTTCCCCATCCAGGCCCCTACAGCCCCCAGGCACTGAGACAGGGTGGCTACTGCATCACTTACTTCACCTGGGATGGAGATATACAAATGGTTTAGAATGTATTTGACATGGTGTTTTTGAACTACTTCAAGATAGTGAAAAAACGCTACAGTTAGTACTTTTTCTGTTGCATATCTTTCTATCATTCTGCAGTTCAGTTGCTGGAAATATACAGTATCCTGATGGCTAAAAAAGCACTATTGAAGAGGTTCCCTTTAGTATATTTTCTCTTGGGCTTTAATTGAATTGTGGGAATTCAAAGAGGCTATTGAGGTCTCGAAAGATGCTTGTACAGGGGAAGTCAAGGCATTAACCTTCCCCCACTGCTGCCTTATAACTCAAGTAAGTACATCAGGTTCATACCCTACGACACACATGTGAGAATCCTGCTATAGTCCTAAAAACTGTAATGAGAATAGTGTCAAGTCCTCATAATTCCTATCTATGCATGATCTGCTACAAAGCTGTGAATCATCCAACACATATTAAAAATTCCCATAGCACAAGAATGAGTCAAGAATTAAGGAGAAAAAGAGGCAAATCTATAAGCCAAAGTAGGGAAATGCGACTAGTTGAACTTAATTTTCTGAGTTGCTGCCCTCAAAGATAAGAACCGATATCCCATTCCACTACTATTTATTAGGAATTATTCAGTCTTACTTCAGGCCATTTCCAGCAAACATTGTTAATTATGAGACGTCTGCTTGACCACCTATCATTTGGGGGGACTGCCTAGTCATATGGCTATTCCCTCTAAGGTGTGCTTTATTCTGTCATTCTCCTCAGAAATGTGCATCACTTTATATGGACTATGTTACATACACCTATCCATTTTGGAAAATCATGTTGGATTTTGACAACAAATCACCATGAACTAACAAAACAGTTTCCTGCTGTTTTTCAGTAGAAAACAACAGAAAACAGGTGTGTCAGCTTTCATTTAGGGTGGGATTTTGTTGTTGATTCTTTGAGTCAGTCTTGACTCCAGATGAATTCATGGAGAAGTCTATGCAGTTTTCTTGGCAACAAATCCCAACAAGTGATTTGCCATTACTTTTTCCGGAATGTTTTTCTGTCAGTCTAGGGCTAAGAGAAAGTGATGCACCCAAAGTCACTTAAGGGAGGACTAGACCAGCATCTTCAACCACTACACCAAATGGGTCCTCTCATTTAGGTTTAACACACCTTCAATATCTAAGCAATCCTCCCCTGAAATAAACCCTGGAAATCCCACCCCCAACCAGTTTGTTAGCCTTATCATGTTACCTCTCCATCAACTGTTGCCCTCAGCTACCTATCCAAAGGAGAAAAATAATACCTTTGACTGTTAAAAGACTCCTGACCCATAGTTAATAATGAAGTGCATAATGAAGAAACACTCAGACTGTTCTGTGAACATTGTATTGAAGTTATCCTCAGTTGTTCCTTGCCAAATGTCAGGTAAATTAAAGTTTTCCTCTCCCTCCAGTCTTCCCCCACAGAAAATCTCTTTTAGAGCTGTATACAAAGAAATGTTTAATATAAAGCTTCTCTATAAATGGAAACAAAACAACAGCCGTTCAGAAGTGCTGCCAAAACACCTATTTTTATTGCAGGTAACAAAAACACCTATGTTCCAAACCTCAAGTGATTAAGGAACACAACCCCTTAAAATATGTGCTGCTTCTGATTAATGTGTGTTTGTAGCAAGTATCTTTAAACTGGGAACTTATGAGATCCATGTCCTTCTGCCTTAGGCGAGGAGCTGGTTTGGGTGCCTTTGCCATGTGGACTCGACATCAGAGGCTGTATCTAGCTCTAGTTCTGTCCTTGATTTGGGGGTGTTTTTTATTGGCATTGCAATATTTTTCTGAAAGAGCACAAGAGCCATTTTTAAAGACTGAAACAGATTTATGTGCTAAAAGAGGGAAATAAGAGGCATCTGAGGCTTTATGGATCAAATACATCTTTACAGCCTGTCAGAACTGCATGTGCATGAAACTCATCTGCATAAAAATAATTCTCCCAGTTGGAGATTATATTTTTATATTCATTCCATTTATATCCCTCCACAACCCAGTAAGACCCTTGGAGGCTTGCAACATATAAACAACTTCTAAAACAGCAGTGAAAAGAAAAACCACAATAAATCAATAAAGTAGTAGAAAAAATAATGATGATGATGAATAAATTTAGTACCCTTTACGATACCCTTAATGTGAGAGACAAGTTCAGGATAGATGCTGAATAGATTTTAGTTATTAAATATTTAATTTAGATATTAAAATCATATTATCTGAAGATCTCACCTCAAACATAAAAAAGAGGCTGAGGCTCAAATATTCACAGAACTTGATCAGATTCATAAAATTGATAATACAGTTGTTCTATTCTTTTAGAGGACAAATCTAAAAGTAGGCCATTGATACCTTCCTCCTGATGCTTATAAATGCATGCTAGTACGTGCTCTGCCATTTCTTTTTAATAACCTTTCTTCTATTAAAACTGAGAGTCTTTTCCTTTCCCTTACACTGCTGCAGTCTCACATCACAAGGTGACTTCTTCCTTCTCATGCATCAAGTATAAAGCCAAAATCTCTCTTTGTTATGTTCTTCTACACAGAAGTTGTTGACAACTTACAATGCCTCATATCAAGATAATCATATCCTATTTACCCACTGTCATCACTCTTTCTGCCAGTGAATTCAACTGATGAATGAATGGGACTGTAATCAAAAAGGGTAACTAAAAATAGAAATGAAATATCAGCAGGCTTGGGAAATCCCAAATCTGTCCTGTTCCTACCACTGCCCACCCCCCTGCAAGGATATTTGCAGATATACAAATCACTTTTTTGGGTGAGAATATCAAACGTAACATTTCAGTAAGTACTGAACTGGCCATAGAATGCTGAGTGTTTATTGTTTTGTGCATAATTGAGAGTAAAAAAGTAAAAGAGGGATACAGAAAATTGGGGGTAGAGGTGAGAAAATACATAAAATATTTTTAAAGACCTTCTTAATGTTGGAGGATTACAAAGGAACACTCCACATTTCCACATTTTGTTGGACTTGTTTCCTCTTTAGTGACTTTCATAGGCAAATGCCAATTGTTACTTTGAAAAAAAAAACATGTGAAAGAGAGAAATCTTTACATAGATTGAGGTGGTGAAAGGGAGAAAGAAAATATGCAGAGAAGAAATACAGCCATAACGAATCAAATCTGCAAAGCTGTCCACTTACTTGATAAAGCAACTTGTAGGTGCTGGAGAAACAACTGAGGCAAGAATCAGTAAATCCTATCAAACTGGCAGTAAGCTTCCATCAGAATGAACATTGTTGTTTATTCGTTCAGTCGTTTCCGACTCTTCGTGACTTCATGGACCAGTCCACGCCAGAGCCCTCTGTCGGCCGTCACCATCCTCAGCTCCCCAATGGTTGAGTCCGTCACCTCCAGAATACCATACATCCATCTTGCCCTTGGTCGGCCCCTCTTCCTTTTGCCTTCCACTTTCCCTAGCATCAGCTTCTTCTCCAGGGTATCCTGTCTTCTCATTATGTGGCCAAAGTACTTCAGTTTTGCTTTTAATATCATTCCCTCAAGTGAGCAGTCTGGCTTGATTTCCTGGAGTATGGACTGGTTTGATCTTCTTGCAGTCCAAGGCACTCTCAGAATTTTCCTCCAACACCACAGTTCAAAAGCATCTATCTTCCTTTGCTCAGCCTTCCTTATGGTCCAGCTCTCGCAGCCATAGGTTACTACAGGGAATACCATTGCTTTAACTATGCGGACCTTTGTTGTCAGTGTGATGTCTCTGCTCTTAACTATTTTATCAAGATTTGCCATTGCTCTCCTCCCAAGAAGTAGACGTCTTCTGATTTCCTGGCTGCAGTCAGCGTCTGCAGTAATCTTTGCGCCTAGAAATACAAAGTCTGTCACTGCCTCCACTTTTTCTCCCTCTATTTGCCAGTCATCAATCAAGCTCGTTGCCATAATCTTGGTTTTTTTGAGGTTTAACTGCAACCCAGCTTTTGCACTTTCTTCTTTCACCTTCATCATAAGGCTCCTCAACTCCTCCTCGCTTTCAGCCATCAAAGTGGTATCATCTGCATATCTGAGATTGTTAATGTTTCTTCCAGCGATTTTAACTCCAGCCTTGGATTCCTCAAGCCCAGCATGTCGCATGATGTGTTCTGCGTACAGGTTGAATAGGTAGGGTGAGAGTATACAACCCTGCCGTACTCCTTTCCCAATCTTAAACCAGTCCGTTGTTCCGTGCTCTGTTCTTACCGTTGCTACTTGGTCGTTATACAGATTCCTCAGGAGGCAGACAAGATGACTTGGTATCCCCATACCACCAAGAACTTGCCACAATTTGTTATGATCCACACAGTCAAAGGCTTTAGAATAGTCAATAAAACAGAAATAGATGTTTTTCTGAAATTCCCTGGCTTTCTCCATTATCCAGCGGATATTGGCAATTTGGTCTCTAGTTCCTCTGCCTTTTCTAAACCCAGCTTGTACATCTGGCAATTCTCGCTCCATGAATTGCTGGAGTCTACCTTGCAAGATCTTGAGCATTACCTTACTGGCATGTGAAATAAGTGCCACTGTTCGATAGTTTGAACATTCTTTAGTGCTTCCCTTTTTTGGTATGGGGATATAAGTTGATTTTTTCCAATCTGATGGCCATTCTTGTGTTTTCCAAATTTGCTGGCATATGGCATGCATCACCTTGACAGCATCATCTTGCAAGATTTTAAACAGTTCAGCTGGGATACCATCGTCTCCTGCTGCCTTGTTATTAGCAATGCTTCTTAAGGCCCATTCAACCTCACTCTTCAGGATGTCTGGCTCTAACTCACTGACCACACCGTCAAAGCTATCTCCAATATTATTATCCTTCCTATACAGATCTTCCGTATATTCTTGCCACCTTTTCTTGATCTCTTCTGCTTCTCTTAGGTCCTTACCATTTTTGTTTTTGATCATACCCATTTTTGCCTGGAATTTACCTCCGATGTTTCTAATTTTCTGGAAGAGGTCTCTTGTCCTTCCTATTCTATTGTCTTCTTCCACTTCCACACATTGTTTGTTTAAAAATAATTCCTTATCTCTTCTGGCTAACCTCTGGAATTTTGCATTTAACTGGGAATATCTCCCCCTATCACTGTTGCCTTTTGCTTTCCTTCTTTCTTGGGCTACTTCCAGTGTTTCAGCAGACAGCCATCTTGCCTTCTTGGTTTTCTTTTTCTTTGGGACGTTTTTTGTTGCCGCCTCCTGAACAATGTTGCGAACTTCTGTCCATAGTTCTTCTGGGACCCTATCTACTAAATCTAGTCCCTTAAATCTATTCTTCACCTCCACTGCATATTCCTTAGGAATATTAGTGAGCTCATATCTAACTGATCTGTGGGTCTTCCCTATTCTCTTTAGTCTGATTCTAAATTTTGCAATAAGAAGTTCGTGATCTGAACTACAGTCAGCTCCAGGTCTTGTTTTTACCGACTGTATAGATGTCCGCCACCTTTGGCTGCAAAGGATGTAGTCAATCTGATTTCGGTGTCGACCATCTGGTGAAGTCCATGTATAAAGTCGTCTTTTAGGTTGTTGGAAGAGAGTGTTTGTTATGCACAGTGAGTTGTCTTGGCAAAATTCTATCAGCCTGTGTCCTGCTTCATTTTGTTCTCCCAGACCATGCTTGCCTGTAATTCCAGGTGTCGTCTGACTACCCACCTTAGCATTCCAGTCTCCTGTAATGAAAATAACATCTCTTTTTGGTGTATTATCTAGTAGGTGCTGCAGATCCTCATAGAACTGATCTACTTCTGCTTCTTCAGCATCTGTGGTTGGGGCGTATATTTGGATCACTGTGATGTTAAATGGCTTACCCTGAATTCGAATTGAGATCATTCTATCTTTTTTTGGATTGTATCCAAGCACTGCTTTAGCCACTTTATTATTAATTATGAAGGCTACTCCATTTCTTCTGTGGTCCTCTTGTCCACAGTAGTAGATCTGGTGGTCATCTGATGTGAAGTGGCCTATCCCAGTCCATTTCAGTTCACTGACACCTAAAATGTCTATATTTAATCTTGACATCTCACCAATAACCACATCCAATTTGCCCTGGCTCATAGATCTTACATTCCAGGTTCCTATGGTGTGTTGATCTTTAGAACATCGGATTCGTCGTTCACCACCAGCACCGTCGGCTGCTAGCCGTCCTTTCGGCTTTGAGCTAGCTGCGTCATCACATCTGGGGCTAGTTGAACGTATCCTCTGTTCCTCCCCAGTAGCATTTTGACCATCTTCCGACCTGGGAGTCCCATCTTCCGATGGTATACCGACATATCTTTGGTTGTACTGATCCATTTAGTTTTCATGGCAAGAATACTGGGGTGGGTTGCCATTACCTTCCCCAGGGATCGTATTTAGTCTGACCTCTCTGCCACGACCTTCCCATCTTGGGTGTCCCTTCACGGTTTAGCTCATGGTTTCATTGAGGTGCTCAAGCTCCAGCACCACGACAAGGTAACGATCTCCTTTGCTGGAGCAGAATGAACATACAGAGAATCAAAAGTCTGCAACTGTCCTGAGTTAATCCTAATGGAATATATGTTCAGGCAATTAAAAATGAGCAAGACAACCAACAATATCATGTAATCTTACCGGGATTATTTTACTATGAATTAGACAAAGTGCATCCTAATAGAGAGATTTAGTAGTGAATGAGTGAATGAATGAATGAATGAATGAATGAATGAATGAATGAATGAATGAATGAATGCTACTACCCAGTTAGGGGTATATCTGAGTTGCAATATCAAGACCACCACTAGATGGCAGTAAAGTGTATATTTTCAATATTCTTTTTCTACCATCTTTTTGTCATTTGGATTATCTCAGCTCAGAAATGCTAACCCTACACCTAGAGTGTGGCCTGTAGACTATTCTACAGTGTATCAAAGTTAAGCTGGTTGTTAGTTGTGGAGTAGTCACAGATGGCTAGCTTTTCCTTTGATAGAAGTATTATAATCAATATCACATTCTTTCTCCTAGCCTTATGCTGACCTGAGTTGTGATGAGAGTAGAAGTGACACGGGCAAGATTAAAGTTTTTTGTGTGGAACAAGAAGTATATTGGAAGCATTTTAATATACATACATACCCATCCCACTACCCCCTTTCAGTTATGCAAAATGCAGAAAAAGAGTAAAAAAAAAAAACAAGCAAAAGAAATTAAAGACAGAGAAAAGTTTAAAAAAATCCATTTCACACTGGCATTACACTCTCAATACCTTTCTGTCCTTGCATACCAGTCTTGCTCCCACCATGCCTACACATTAATTCATACATTGCTGTTTGTTCTTTAAATTTTTCACCTCTCTCCATCCAACCACAACTTTCTTTGCCTTCCCCTTCAGTCCTCATTCATTCTTGACCCTACCTCTTCTTGAGTTGTTGCACACAGTACTAAAGTACCCCATTCTCACTACATTCCACTTTCTTTTATGTTTCTCCTTACATACCCAATTCTCGCTTGTAACAAATATAACAAAGTGGGCAGAAGCACAGCTATTTTTGCTTATTTTAGTAAACATTCATTCCTCACAACATACCACATAGTATGCTATTCTACAGTGTATCAAAGTTAAGCTGGTTGCTAGTTGCTACCTTGCTGCCAGCATTTATATGTCTTAAATTTTGGCCATTCTTTTCCTGTCTTTAGTAAACATTCTAGCAAGTTATAGATTTACGCACGTGGTCTAATGTTTTGCCATGTACATGTAATATGCAATTATGCATTCCATTCTTCCCTGGCAAAGACAAGTATCTTGGTTTTTAATATATTAATTTTCAGATTCATATTCCTTTTGCATCATATGTTCTAACATTTGCTGGGGATCACTTTGGTTTTCAGCCAACAATACAGCATCATCTGCATACAAAAGGGTATGTACAATCACCTGTTCTCCAAAGAACCATCCAAGGTATACTCCCATCTGCAGTGCAACAACACAGGAACAGCAGAGCCACCAACAGCAGAAACTGAACAGTACTGGAAGAACATATGGGAGAAAGAGAAGACACATAACACCAATTCAAAGTGGCTGCAGAACCTGAGAACAGACCTGCAATCTCCCAGAACAGGAACCAACCACCATCACAGCAGGTAGCAGACATCCAACAGCGGGTCAAGAACATGGAGCTGGACAAAAACCAGCCTGGACATGATCCACACTTACTGGCTAAAGAAACTAACAGCAGTGCATGAACGCCTAGCAGCACAGATGAACCAGCTGCTAGCAGCATGCTCCCACCCAGACTGGCTAACACAAGGTAGGACAGTGCTGATCATGAAAGACCCCAGCAAGGGAACAACACCGCCCAACTACCAGCCAATAACCTGCCTCCCCACAACATGGGAAGTCCAATCAGGCATCATAGCTGGCAAGCTACAGAATCATACGGGCCAGTACATGAGCACAGCTCAGAAGGGCATTGGGAACAACACCAAAGGCTCAAAACACTAGTTGCTCATAGATAGAACAGTTGCCCAAGATCCAAGGTCTAGACAGACCAATCTGAGCACAGCCTGGATTGACTACAGGAAAGCCTATGACTCAATGCCTCACACATGGATCTGTGAATGCCTGGTGTTATACAAAGTCAACAGGACACTAAGGACATTCCTCAAGAACTTAATTGGACTGTGGAAGACAACGCTGGAAGTCAACTCAAGACAGTTCGCACAAGTGGCCATTAAGTGCGGCATATACCAAGGTGATGCACTATCTCTGCTGCTGTTATGCATAGGCTTGAACCCCCTCAGCCAGATAAACACAAGAACTGGCTACGGATACAAGTTCAAGAGTGTAACTACCATCAGCCACCTCCTCTGCATGGATGGCATCAAGCTGTATGCTAAGGGTGGATGAGACATCAACTTGCTGATCCACCTGACACGGATCTACAGTGAGGACATTGGGATGTCATTTGGACTAGAGAAGTGTGGCCGGATAGTAGTAAAGAGAGGGAAGGTAGACAAGACTGATGGGGTGGAACTACCAGCAGTCCACATAGCAGAGATATAGACCAGCTACAAGTATCTTGGTATCCCACAGCCACATGGGAACCATGTTGAGGAGGCAAAGAAGACAACAACATCCAAGTACCACCAAAGGATAAGACAGGTCCTGAAGAGCCAGCTCAATGGGAAGAACAAGATCCACATCATCAACACATACACCTTGCCAGTCATCAGACAACCTGCTGGTATAGTGAGTTGGCCAAAGGAAGACATGGAGGCTGCTGATGTGAAGACCCAGAAGCTCCTCACAATGTACTGAGGTTTCTATCCTAATTCCAACACCCAGAGACTGTACACCAGTCGAAAAAAGGATGGGCAGGGTCTGGTGACTGTCCTGGATGAAACCCAGAGCATCCAGGAGTACATCAGTAAGATGGCACCCAAAGATGAACTGCTGTGAGAATGCTGGAGGCAGCACAGACATGGAAGGAAGATCAAGCAGAGGAAGTGCCATGGCAAGACAGGAACCTGCATGGGATGTACCATTGGCAGATAGCTGAGGTGGCTGACATTGGGAAATCCTATCAGTGGCTGGAAAGGGCTGGAATAAAAGGCAGCACTGAGGCACTGATCATAGCAGCACAAGAACAGGCACTAAGCACCAGATCCATAGAAGCAGGGGTCTACCACACTAGACAGGACCCAAAGTGCAGACTATGCAGAGAGGCCTCAGACACAGTCCAACACATAGTGGCAAGGTGTAAGATGCAGGCAGGAACAGCATACACTGAACAGCATAACCAAGTAGCTGGCATTGTATACAGGAACATCTGCACAGTGTATGGGCTAGACCCTCCCAAGTCCATATGGGAGATTCCACAGAAGGTCATGGAGAATGACAGGGCTAAGATACTGTGGGACTTCCAGATCCAGACAAACAGGCAGGTACTGGCCAATCAACCAGACATTGTGGTAGTAGACAAGGACCAGAAGACAGTGGTGGTGATAGATGTAGTGATGCCAAGTGACAGCAACTTCAGGAAGGACTATGAGAAGCTGGAGAAGTACCAGGGCCTGAAAGAGGAACTAGAGAAGATGTATAAAGTTTTATGCCTAATCTGTAACAATAACAGCATTCTTCCAATTGTCAGGCACAGTTGCAGACTTTACACATTTAAATAAACCATTGCATAAGCTAACATATACTATACTATAACATTTCTCCAGTCACACCATCTATTTCTGCAGCCTTACCATTTTGTAGCATTCATATAGAATTTATCACTTATTTTTCATTTTTTTCGGTCAGTAACATTTATAGCATTGATTCAGTCCATTCTTCAACATTGTATAAGTACTGTATAAGTATAAGTCATTGGCGATCACTCGTAGCCGAGTAAGATTGTCTTCCAAAGGTAAAATTTTAATGGTGGATCCGTAAGTGGCTATAAAGGCCAATTCTGGATCCGCACAACCTCCCACAATGAGGGCATAGGTTTCCGGGTGGGAGACGGTCATGATGAGGGTTTGCCTGACGTGCCTTCCTTTTAGCTCTTTTCTCCTTTTCGCCCTGTACTCGTGCTTCTTCAAAGTCCATAGCGCCATTAATAAAGGATGACCTCCAATTGAAACGCTCATGAGTTAGGGCTTCCCACTGATATTACATTTTTTTAAATTAGCTTTGAGAGTATCTTTGAATCTCTTGTATAAGTATAAGTATAAGTATAAGTATAAGTATAAGTATAAGTATAAGTATAAGTATAAGTATTTCGCACTGAAGATGTTGCCTAGCCTGGCAATGAAACGTCTGCATGAAAACAACAAGGCTCAGAGAGCACCAAAGAATCCCCAGTATATGTATATGTATATGTATATGTATATGTATATGTATATGTATATGTATATGTATATGTATATGTATATGTATATGTATATGTATATGTATATATAAAATATTCATTCCAGCATTCCCTCATTTCAATTTTCATTTCAAATCATTTTATCACTTTTTAAATAATTCCATTCACTTCCTTGAAGGCTTTTTGTTTAGTCCTTTTAACTTACCTCCCTGCATAATCTTCTAACTCCAAATTGCTTTGTATTTTCTCTCCCTCTTTTAATCTCAACTATTCCTCACATACTCTGACTACATTCTTTGTAACTACCTTTTTTGCTTTCATTGTCATTTTTCCTTTTTTTTTTTTTTTTACATTTTCTCCTTTTACATTCCAAGTTGCAGTCTTCCATATGTCACGGTCATCAGCAGATGACCATATAGATATTGACTGCATCACCCATCGTGGCTGTGGTCTATCTATCATAATGCTTTTTAGTAAGTTTGGGAAAATATAGATTAAGTTTCTAGCCTTAACTGAACCTGTGCCATGTGCAGCAATCGGTTTGGGCACATTTGGGCCAGTATGCCACCAGCACAGCCAAAGGCAGCACCCCAAGCATATTCACACTATTCTAAGCAAGCTAGGTTCTCTGAGGGGGAGACTACCTTGAAAGCCAAAGTATTGTTGCCCACATTCCCCCAGTGAGAAGATACGTGGAATGTACTGGCACACATTTTGAATGCATAATGTAAATCTGATAAATAATCTATATTCAATAAATACTTCAATAGAATAGTTCAGTAGTAATTGTATTTTCTCACTTTCAGGCAGTCTATATACTGTAGATTCCCTTTTACCGCTAAGTCTTTGTTCTTGCATTCTAGTGTCTTCACTTATGCACTGGAATTTTCAGGAGATGTCGTTCCTATTCCTATCAGACAGCAAGAAGCTGATATTTGTCCTTAAAAGGGAGCAAAAATTAATGTCATGTATGAGGACAGGCTAGAACTAATAGTCTGTTATGACTATATTCTATATGCAGGGAGGGTTTAAAATATGAGCCAAGCATCTTCCTAATATGCACACTTGTGCTCTCTCCCTCTCTCTCTCTCTCTGTGTGCATATATCTTTTGTGTCAGAGAAAGCTGCAGTAGTGGCATTAATTACTAGACAGTGAACTTGATTTTATTAGAGCATGTGTCCCATGCTCTTTCTTTCAAATGCCAGGACAAAAGGATTCCTAACCCCTTTCAACATTAACAACTCTCTAGTGGAACACTGCTGTTTTATTGCTGTCTGATGGGCTTTGAAGCATATCTAAATTTAATGGAGAGCAAAATGAGGAATTATAAATAATAAATGGTATTTGAAACAAAAGCTGTAGTAATCTTACTCTCCTTGAATGTGAATAGCAATTCAATATCCTCCTTTAATATTACTATTATGAAATTTTCAAATGCTCTCTAGTGTGCTGGCCTCACAAAATTCTGTAGGTCACAAAACAGGCCTGGGCATTTGGCAAAAGAACATTTTCATGAGTTTTCCACCTCTGTTTTTGCTGTCACCAGTTGGCTCAAGGCAACTGACCAGAATGAGCAAAAGAGAAGCCTTTTTCTATCTATTAAATTATTTATATGGGATGGGGATGAAAACTGAGAAGTCCAGTTCTTCTAATCTATTGAAAAGCTTCAGTTACCATAGTACCTATAAAACATAGTGGTGAAGTAAGAGGTGAAAAATCCCTCCAAAACAGTTTAGCCTTTAGCCATGAACTCAGTAGGAAAGGACATGACAATATAAGAACTCTGCTAGGTAGAACACAGGCCAGCTAATCTAGCACTCTGTCTGCTGCAGGGAAATAATAGATGCCAACTGGAAATCCACAAGAAGGACATGAATGCAATGGAACCCCCTACTGCTGTTTCCAAGCAACTGGTACTGAGAAGTATACTTTCTCTGATCCCTGGTAACATGTAGCCATCATAGTAGACACAGAGAGTATTATAATCCATGAATTTATTCAATCTGTATTGAAAGCTGAATAAATTGCTGGACATCACCAAGTCTTGTGGTAGCAAATCCCATGGTTTTAACTTTGTGCTATGTGAAAAAACATTTCATTTTTTTCAATCCTGAATGTCTCACCATTTGGCTTTAGTGTTAAGTTCCTGTCTACTTTCTTTATTCTGTCAGAGTACCTAGTTTTACGGGGTGGAGAAGGGGGAGAGAAAATGTTCCTCAAAATTTACTATTCTATCTCCTTCACCAATTTGATTGCATTCAGTCACGTGCACACACACCCCGGCCCAGCATGACCATGGCCTTTGTGGGATATGTTAGCAGGCCATTTAAAATATTTTAAGAGGTATTCCAAGTGACTCTGGAAATTCACAAATAGGTTATGAAGATCATGGTCATTTCTGATTATTTATCCCCAGCATCTGTTATCCTAATGTGCAATACTTCTACATTTGTATTCCCTAAACAGAAACTATTACATTACTTTAAACAAAGGAATATCTGATGTGTCTAAACAGTTACTTTGTTAAAAACAACCCCATAGCAGGCCCGTTATAACCACTATACTGCTTTGTCCTTCATGGAATAGACCCGAGAGCATCCTTGTGTGAAGGGCAGCCTCCTAGCCGAACAACTTCCCCTTCTCAGACTGTGTAATTGCCAAGCTAGTCTAAAAATAGCTTTCTAGAAAATATGTAGGAAGCAATGAAAATACTTAGAGAAGATTTTTATTGCTTTGAGCATTTCAGTTTAGGGATTCTCTCAGCTTTAAATCTAGCACATGGGGGGACCAATAATATATAACAGAAAGCCACAACAGGTCTATTACATAAGGTAGGTGTTCTTCGGAGAGTTTCACCTGCCTTAAATGATTAAGATCCTAGTAAGGTGATGTTAAAAGTGCCTGCAGCATTACAGAAACTAACCAGCAGTAAAAGAAGCAGAAATTCATGGGAAATAATAGATAAGAGTATTTGGAGATAAATGAATTCCAAGCCCCACTGAGCCATGAAATCTCTGGGTGATAAATTAAGATAATCAGGAACTCTGCCAGGGCTAAAAGTGGGAACTGGATGGCTTTTTACATTCAAACATAATATGTACCTCTGCCCTTGAAAGAAATTAGGTGGCAACAAGGTTAGAGATGGAAATCTTTAGTTGGTGGAATTCTTATAAATATGCTCAATATTCAGGAATATTTAGCATGTTTATTCTGTTGAAAATTCATGAAAAAGTATGTTTATTCTGTTTTGGTTTTTGTAGGCAAAATGCAGTGGCATTTCTACTGCAATATCCTTTAATATTCTAGACTGCCAAATTATGGGAGCTTAATCCAAAGAAAGACATTAGCTAGAGAAAAGTTTGCTGAGTGGCGCAAAAGGCACACCATCGATTTAATGAATAGAGTGAATGCCTCTGCTTCCCTTGGTGTTTAAACTCCGGACAATTCTTAACCGATGGATCAATCCAGGTACTTTTCCACATTCACTGCTCACTGAAGGGGGGGGGGAGCATAGATCCCCTCTCCAGCTCACCCTTCAGTAGCATTCCCAATAGCCTGATCTCACTATATAAGAATCCATGGGGAAAAGCAAGGCGGGAAATGATGACATTTACTGCTAGTTATGGATACCACTGCCGCAATACTGTCCAGACATTGCAAATCAAACATTTGCCCAGACAGCTAATTATACTCACAAAGAATCTGCACAATTTGGAAGCCTGTGCAGAGGCAGGGGTGGGAAATCATGGGCAGAATTTCCAGTTACAGGAAAGGGAATGTATGGTACAGGAGGGTTTGAGGTCAGCTAAGAAAAAGGGGCGTGGTGGCTCAGCGGTATAGACGCCAGGCTTGTCGATCGGAAGATCGCAAGTTCAGAGGTTCAAATCCCTAGCCCTGCATACAGAGTGAGCTCCCACACTTGCCCCAGCTCTTGCCAACCTAGCAATTCGAAAGCATGCAAATGCAAGTAGATTAATAGGTACCACTTCGGTGGGAAGGTAACAGTGTTCCGCGTGCGTCATGCTGGCCACATGACCATGGAAGCATCTTCAGACAACGCTGGCTCTTCGGCTAACAAACAGAGAAGAGCACCGGCCCCTAGAGTCGGACAGGACTGCACAAATGTGCGGGGGGAACCTTTACCTTTTTTAAGAAGAAGGAAGATCAGGAATTTTATGGATTCTAGTTGCCTTGTCCTCAGGTCTTGTGGTGGTATTGGTTGAAGGCCAAACTGATACAGCATACAGGTATGACCACATTCACCCATACATTAATAGTGAATGAAGATGTAGGATTTTTTCCTGTATGTACACTCATCTATTAAATGTAGCCATATCTTGTTTTATTGCCCCCTCTGTAGATATACCTTGTTTTTATTATGCTCTGCAGTTGAAGTTTTGTTTCTTTGCTTTACTTAATAAATTCTTTTAGCTTTTAACTCATTTATGTGTCTATTGCTTTAGAATCCACAAGCCTGCTGCCCACATTGTAGTAGGGCAAAACAAGGTTACATTGGCAACAGCCTGAAAAGAAGTTGAGAAAGCTTGCCATGATCTACAGGAATTTCATCTCTCTGGACTTTCTATTCATCAGAATGCCAGCTTTGAATGTTTGCATTAGGAACTGTGCATTCAAAATAGATCAGGGATCCACAACCACCCAACAGTGCAGTAATGGCTATATAGGAACTGACATGTATAATTTTGGGCTTATACCGAGGACTCCCAGGTTGTTGGTCTTGTGGGAGAGGAAATCTCAATGTTCATGTCAGAATTATTCAGTTTAGGGCAACTCAGGTATTAATGGATGCCATGACAACTGTGTGGCTGTCACAACATATTATACACTAGATTTAGTTTTCTCAGCTTGATTGGAAGACAGTAAAAATGCAGGATTTAATTTCAGCCCAACTGTTGTGCATCATTACCTGTTAAGATTCAATTCTTGCTGACTTTTCCTATCTGTAAGGTTCAGTGGGTTTGCCTCTCTAAAATGATTTTGCCCATAGATTAATGAATCCTGATGATTTTCAGAAGGTGATAAGAGATCATCCAGTTGCCATGACAGGTGATTTTATACTGTAGAAGGTATAGTGAAGAGTTGCTGCACTCTGTAATGAAATAGAGTCACATCCTCATACCATTGGTATGTAAAATTTGTAAGAAAATTTGAAAGTAAGGTAATATACAGCCAAATCTTAAAAAAAAATGAACTCAGTCAGCTACTAGTATTCTTAACTCTTGGATTTGTTACATATAATGAAGGGTAATTGTATTCAGGAGATTAGTAATTTCTCTTTGAGACGCAGATTGATACTAAAGGCAATATTCATCTACCCCTAAGAACCCATCCTGGATCCAGAAACAATGGCTAATTATAGGTGATTCCTAATATCTCCATTTTAGATAAGATTCCCAGAACAGTAGATGCCTACTAGTACCAAGGACTTTGAAATGACCGTGATTCTCCTTATTCAATTTCATCCAGATTTGGACCCAATTTTGGGAGAAAGATTGCATCGGGATGGCCAAGGAAAAGTTAAGGGGAGTGGAACATTGTTTGTGGGGAGGGGGTTCTGACCACTCATTAGCTACCAGTACTATAGGTGAACTCAGATCACGGCATCTGGTCCCATCACTTCCTGGCCAATAGAAGGGGAAGAAATGGAAGCAGTGACAGATTTTATTTTCTTGGGCTCCAAGATCACCGCAGATGGTGACTGCAGCCATGAAATTAAAAGACGCTTGCTCCTCGGGAGGAAAGCTATGGCAAACCTAGACAGCATATTAAAAAGCAGAAACATCACCTTGCCGACAAAGGTCCGTATAGTTAAAGCTATGGTTTTTCCAGTAGTAATGTATGGCTATGAGAGTTGGACCATAAGGAAGGCTGAGCGCCGAAGAATTGATGCTTTCGAACTGTGGTGCTGGAGAAGACTCTTGAGAGTCCCTTGGACTGCAAGGAGGTCAAATCAGTCAATCCTAAAGGAAATCAACCCTGACTGTTCATTGGAAGGACAGATGCTGAAGCTGAAGCTCAAATACTTTGGCCACCTAATGCGAAGAGAGGACTCACTGGAAAAGACCCTGATGCTGGGAAAGACTGAAGGCAAAAGGAGAAGGGGACGGCAGAGGATGAGATGGTTAGATAGCATCACTGATGTAATGAACATGAATTTGAGTAAACTCCGGGAGACAGTGGAGGACAGGAAGGCCTGGCGTGCTTTGGTCCATGAGGTCACGAAGAGTCGGACACGACTAAACGACTGAACAACAACAACAACTATAGGTGACTTCCTGGAATAGCTGGAATGTCCCAGAAGAACAGGAGGAGAAAGGAAAAAGGGTACCACAAAGTGTGGGAACACACTTTGGACCCCAGCACTGGTGAGAGATCCTAAGAAAAGTTTGAAGAATTGTATCTGTGTAATGGTTGTTGTGGGTTTTCCAGGCTGTGTGGCCATGTTCTGGCAATTTTGGTTCCTAACATTTCGCCAGTCGCTGTGGCTGGCGTCTTCAGAGGACAGGAGCACAGCTAGAAGATTCTGTCTTGGGCACAGACAGAATCTTCTAGCTGTGCTCCTGTCCTTTGAAGATGCCAGCCACAGCGACTGGTGAAACGTTAGGAACCAAAATTGCCAGAACACGGCCACACAGCCCGGAAAACCCACAACAACCATCAGATTCCGGCCGTGAAAGCCTTCGACTCTACATTGTATCTGTGTACTTTGGAGTTTAGTGAATAGAAATTGTGTAGTTGATGTTATCTACCAAAGAGTAATGAGCATTTTTCTGGCATCTTTCCACTCCAATAAGACACTTACAAAACTCAACTTTTCTGTAATAATTATGTGTGAATATAAATGTTCCCAAGTAGCAGGAAAAGAATGAGACTCTTCTTTCTGCAGAAATTGATTGATCACAATTCCCAATAGATAAATAAATCAACAGATTAACTCATAGGAATGAGGCCATAAGTCAAGTCAACTAGGTTTTGAAATATTCTATAATTTTTAGGTATATCTAAGTATAGGTTTGCTCTTTTTTATTTTAATAATGCTGTCCTCAGTGTAAAAGGGTCATATGACTGTATCTCTGCTTGCTCATTGACTTGAACAATCTCTTCTCCAACAGTTCAGTAAAACAGAACAGTCAGTTTCCATCTCAATAAAGAACGTGACAGATTATATAAGAACATGCTTCAGAAAAGTTGGATTTGGGGAAAATAAATAGGTACATTAAAAAAGTAAGTACATTAAATGTTTCAATTTCACTGTGCAAATAATAACAAGGAATGTCATAAGGAAGCATATATTTTCATACAGCTTCACCCCTTCTCGAATCCTGATTCTACAAAGGGTCTTACTGGCACTCAAGTAAAAATGAGTAGAAATCCCATTCAGGTTTTGTAATGGGCTGCGAGAATAACCTTGGGACACAGGAGGAAGAGCCGCCACCTGGACAATGGTCTGATAAGAGAAATCTGAATCCAAAGGAGGGATGGGGGTGGAGAAAGCATCTCAGAAGAGACCCTCCCTAGTTCTCTGGAACATAAAGATGGTGGTGGGGAATGCTTTCTGACTTGCAAGATTCTGTTTCGGTAATCTTACAATAAAAGTACTATTAGTACTCATGGTTTTGGTTTCCTTTCTGGACTACCTCGAAGAGCTGACAAGTTTTCCATTAACATAGAAATATTGGGTACTGAAAAGGCAAAGATCATAGAATCATGGACTTGAATGGAACTTTAGAGGTTATCTAGTTCAATCCTCTGCTCAGTGTAGGATCCACTAGAGTATTCTGACAGATGACCATCTAACCTCTTTTTAAATAACTTCAGTGAAGAACTCACCACTACATGTGGCAACTTGTTGTATTGGCTGACCGCTTATTCAGCCAGAATAATCTTGATGTATACCCTATCTACCTCTTTGTACTTTGAACCCATTGGTTCTGGTCCTGCCCTCTGGGGAAATATAGACTTAGTCCACTTCCTCTTCTATATGACAACCCTTCAGATACATAAAGACTGGCATATCTTTCCTTAGTCATTTATTTGTCAGATTTCTCATGGGAAATGGCAAATCGCTTTCTGTACAAAACAAAGCTTTGAATGGCTTTCTTCATATCTTTCATAGTGATAATGAAGCCAGGTGGCTAGTGAAGATGTCACGTGCTCATTATTATGTCTAGCCCTGAAACTTTCGTGGGAAGAGGTGCCCTGTGAAAGTTGGGAGGGGGAGACAGCATGCTTGCTTAGATGCAACACTGCCACCCTTTGGCAGGTTCTGCTATGTGCAATGTTCTATGCTTTGTGCTTGGTGTTTTTCACACCTAAGTTTCAGCCAATCAGAAAATTGGTAAGTGTATATCTTAGCTGTGAACAATGGTTCCTTTGCCTCTTGACATCTGCTCGTCTAGTAGCCATCTTCATGTATTCTGCTCCTGAGGACTGAGAAGTGTGTAGCTATACCTGACTATGAGAATGTTGCCAGGGTTTGTGCTCCTTTGTGCGTCTGTCAGTGGAAGCAACACGGAAGATTATGTATCTGCTTGTAAGCTGTTTTTTTACTTTTGCAACGCTGTAACATGTATATAATCTGCTTTAGCCACAAATAAAGATTTTATAGCTTTGATAAGCAGTTCTTTGTCTGTTTACTCTGCGCCTCTTTCCCTAAGCCAGCATTTATTCAACATTATTTTCTAAGCTAAACTTACCCAGATCCTTTAACCCAGAGCTTTCCAAACTGTGTGTTGCGACACAAAAGTGTGTCGCCACGCACAGCGTGGTGTGTCGCCACACCACCCGGAAGCAGCGGCACGCGCATGCACGGCAGTGGTGCGGTATCAGTGTTTCCGCATTTTAGCGGAGGCTGCCGCTGCCGCCATGCACGCGCGTGCCGCCGCACGCCCCCCGCACCGCCGCCGTGCGCGCCCCCCCACGCCGCTGCCGCTGGTGTGTCGCCAGTGGCGGCACTTTGGAAAGCCCTGCTTTAACCATTCCATATTGGCCTTCTTTCTCACCATCTAAGTAGTCCTCCTCTGAACTTGTTCCAATCTGTTACTCTCCTTTTTGAACTGTGGTGACCATAACTGGACACAATATTCCAAGTGAAATCTGACCATGTCCTAATAAACAATTACTTCCTGCAAACTGGACCATATGCTAATTATATCTACATTCTCTTTGGGTTTCCTTTTGTTTCTAACATTCCTAAACAACCTTTTTCTTTAGCTTTTCTGACACAGTTCCTACAGTTTCTGGTGACTAACTTGCACTCTTCAGTTATATGCCTTACATTGCATTCCTATATGGTTCTCTTTTCTCAATGACATTTTACAGAGCTCTTTGTATATCTATACCAGCCTCTTTAGAATTCTCCCATTTTGCCTTCTTGTAGGAATTATTTGTGTTTATGCCTCTAGCCCCTCATTTTGTAAGATATCCCATCCTTCCAGAACATTTTTCTCCTGCAAGGTTTCAAGCCATTTGATCTGACCTACTTTTTCTTGGTGTTCATCAAACTCTGCTTTCTGAAATCCAGTACGCTTCTCAGTTCCTCCACTGCTGGATATCATGAATTCAAGGATAACATGAACACTTTTTCTCAAGGTACCAGCCCACTGCACTTCTTCAACCAGTTCTTCCATGTTGGTGAAGATTAGGTCCAAATAGCAGACCAGCTTGCTTTTGGTTTCATCTTCTGACATATGAAATTGTTAGCTAAGAGAAGACAAGAATTTATTGGACCTCTGATTAGGTTCCCAGCAGACTTAGGGATAACTGAAATCTCCCATTATCATGACTGCATGATCCTTTGAAAGACTTGTCATCTGATGCAGAAAGCCTCATTTGTATCTTCTGCTAATGCAGGCAGGCTATAATACATTCCCATGACAGCATTACTTTTGTTGCGCTCTCCTTTTATTTTTACCCAAACACTGTCAATAGGATTTCCATGCTCTGATTTCTGAATTTCTGAATCTTTTCTTTACATACAGTGCAACACTCCCACACTCTTTGTTCAGTCTATTCCTTTTGAATGTTGTAGCCTTCCAGTGCTATGTGCCAATCATATGTATCATGGTTTCAGTGTTTCAGTGATGCCTATCACATCATACTTGTCTCCTTGAGAGAGACACTCTTGTTTTCCCTGCTTATTTCCAATATTCTGTGCATTAGTGAAGAAATATCAGAGGTTTTGAGTGGTACCATGTACCGTCTCTCTGATGCAATTCCCTGTGAGACTCTGAGTCCCACCTAGGCCTCCTGCTTCATGTTGTGCTTTCTGCCCCAGTCGGCATATTCGGCATATTTGGTTCTGGGCTTTTGCCATCTTCCCCTTTTTCTAGATTACTGTAATTCCCTCCTGATGAAATTGATAAAGCACCCATCAAAAATTTATTTCCCAGTCTTTGGAAGATGTAGCCAGTCTCTTCCCGGAATCCTCCATGAAGGTAGCATAGGCCATTGTTGTAGATTCCATGATTTATACAGGGCTGCTTTAAAGCCAGTTCATAAACTTCAGTTTTTGCAAAATTTATCTGCCCAGTTGTCTGTGAACACTAGACATTTCTGGGCTTATGTCAGAGCCCAGCTAGGCTCTGACTCTGAGGAAGAAAACGAAACTTACCAGTGAAGGCAAAACTCTGCTCCTAACAGGAGAAATGAAACCTTTCAGCAGGTTCAGGAGTTCAGATCCCCGGGCAGAACTCGTGATGCGAAGAAGCCAGACAGCCGGATGCCCCAAAAACAGGTGCAGCAGAACTCTTCCAGGAACGACCCAGCTGTGCAGGAGAATCCTGGTGCATTGATTGGTCAAGAACCAGGAACTAGCTTAGAAGCACCAATCAGTGCAAAACAGAGGTAGGCTGAAAAGCACGGCAAACAGAGAGAGAGCCGATTGGCTCTCGAAGAGAAAAAATGCACAGGGGGAAAGATAAAAGGAGCTCAGAGCCAGCAAGAGGCTGCCGGCGACAACCGACCTTCAGGACTTCCTGACAGCAGCCGATCTTCGGAACCTCATCCCTGCAGCTTGCCTCACCCAGCAAGTCTCAGCCTGAGTTTTGTGGTGAAGTCTCTCCTGAAGCCTCAACAGAGCCAGCAGTTTTCACCATCTCTGAATTCACCCCAGCTGTAGGAGAAGCTCAGATCTCTTCAGCAGTAAGGGGGAACGAAATCTCCACTTGTCGCCACCTAGTAAGCTTGGTCAGTCGCACTCCTGCCAGATCAGAGCTTTGTCCGTTCAGGTCGCCAGCTCCACAGCATTCAGCAGCTTTGGATCAACAGCGTTTCCAAGCCTCAGCTAAGTACCTTGCCTTTCCCCGAGCTTCGTGGCGCGTTGAAACCCCACAACCTTGTTCCTTTTCCCGGGGGGGGGGGTGTTCCCAAAGCATGCCAGCCTTGTCCTGCTCTAGGCAAGTTACCTAGTGGTGCCAAACCAGTCTGCCTTGGCAGTTCTAGCCCCATAGTGGTGCCAACCCAGTCTGCTTTCAGCAGTTCCAGTTGCTCCAGGGATTCAAACCAGTCTGCTCCCAGTAGTTCCAGTCACTCCAGGAATCCAACCCAGTCTGCTTCCAGCAGTTCCAGTTTCTACAGGGATTCAACCCAGTCTGCTACCAGCAGTTCCAGTCACTCCAGGAATCCAGTCCGGTCTACTTCCAGCAGTTCCAGTTACTCCAGGAATCCAACCCAGTCTGCTTCCAGCAGTTCCAGTTACTCCAGGAATCCAACCCAGTCTGCTTTCAGCAGTTCCAATTGCTCCAGAGATCCAATCCAGTTCCAGAACCCTTGGGTTCCAATCCCAGTGTCTTAAGGAACCAATCCTGTTCCAGTGCCAGTGGATCCAGTTCCAGAGTATCCTATCAAGTAAATCCAGTCCTGCAGAATCCTGTCATTGGGAATCCAGTTCCAGAGAAGCTTGTTTTGAAAGGACACTAGTTTATTGAGCCAACTGCTTCTTGCTGTCTACCTCAAGTATCTGTTCTTGCTAGATGCATTGATGGACTAAATTATTGTAAATAATTGTGCTTAATAAAGAAGTTATTCTTAAAACCGAGTAGGCTTTGTAGTCCAAGTGGACCAGCCGAACAGGACAGCTTAATTTCATATCTCTGCTTATTGGCCTGATGGTTAGAATTATAGTGTTGTACTTCAGATCCCAAGAGTCACTGCAACCAGACAAGAAGAGGTGTTGGGGAGGTGTGGGGAGAGATATATAATGGAGGACAATGCTGTGTCTAAAACAGTTTTGCAGTTAAGAATTTGAACTGTAACTTCCTGTGAAAATTCTGTTAAGAGCTACCTAACTTTAGTATACACTACTACTACTCACCTAAGAACACAAGATCTGTCAGTCTGATGCAACAAACAGAGTACATGACACTGATCTTTTCAGCAGTTTCTATGCTATGAAACTTCTTCCATTTGGAAATGAGTTTAGTAAGGCTGTACAGGGACCACTGACCCTAATCTGTGGCCAGATCCTGAATAGTATAGCTAATCTTGCATCCGCTTGGAGAGTTTTCTGCTCAGAATCATTCTTGATACAGGAGCAGAAATTGGTTAAAAAAAATAGAGCAAAATCTGCAAAATTTCAAAAATGACTACTCCTCAAGGTTTTTATTTTCTGCTTTGCAGTGGTTACTACAACACAGCCATATGCAAAGCCTCAGAGGAACATGCATGAAGTGGGCTTAATTTGAAGATTTTGAGTTAGGGCAGGGCAGATTAAAAAGGTCATTCCTCCCTTAAGTAAATTAGCTTCTGCCCCAATCCACGCTAGTTTGCGTGTATTAGTATATGATCTTGTATTTATATGATTTCTCTGGCTATTATTCTAGTATGAGAAATCTATTAAGCAGCCATAAAATTAAAAAGTATGCATTAGATAGAGGGCAACTTTTCTGCATAGGACCCTATAAATTCATCTTGGATTTTATTCAGGGCAAAATTCATTGCTGATACATATACAGTACAGTAAAAATCTCTGTGGAATATTTCATTCCTTTCAAAATTCTCTTTAACCTTTCATTGAAATCACTGTCAGTGTTTTGCTGGACTAGAACTGTCAGAATATTAAATTCGGAACTGCTATTCTATTTAAAACATAGCTTTCCAAACTCTCGAAGAGAAGTTTCCAAACTCTGTGTTGCAACACAACCTGGAAGCGGGGGCATGCATGGTGGCGGCGTGGGGGTGCGCGTGGTGGTGGCGGTGTGCATGGCGGTGGCAGCAGCGACGGTAGCGGCGCACCATCAGCGCTTCTGCATTTTAGCGGAGGCCGCCGCCGCCACCATAGACGCCGCCGCCCCGTGCCCCCACCCCGCCACCATGCACGCCCCTGCCCCCATGCGCGCCCCCACGCCGCCGCCACTGCTGCCGTTGGTGTGTCACCAACATCGGCAGTTTGGAAAGCACTGATTTAAAAACTCAACTTCTTTCATATAGATGGGTCTACTCAGAGATTTATGGAAAAAAACCCCACTAAGAAGTTGTATCCAACTGGAAACATCTGTGGATATCACAGCTACTACTTTCCATGTCCTTAAATTTTAGCAGAACTATTCTATTATTTCGCTAAGCAATCAATGTACTGAGGTTACAATACGGTGTATTGAAGCCAATGGGAAGAAATGAATATAAATTTTCCTTGAATAGCTTGATTAAATAATATTTTTCTCCTTTATTTGACTTTTGAAATAAAATCATATGATTTAAATAACCAGATAGAAAGATAACTCATATGGAATGGCTAGATTGGTAGATTGTATAAAATGTGCTCATAAGCGCAATGAAGAAAAGTAGTCTTGTAAGGAAGGAGCGCAAGCAACATCTTGTACAACACAATTTCAGGAAGTCCTAAGTATCATTGTAGAAAGATTGGACCAATCAGGATGCCTTAGAATTCCTTTTCCCACTAAAATTCCACCTCCTTCATTTTTTATTTTATTTTATTTTTTGTGCCTCCAAGTCACTGTTGACTCCTGGTGACTGCCTGGACAGATCCCTGCAGCTTTTCTTGGCAAGATTTCAGAAGCTTTCCGAAGTAGTTTGCCATTGCCTCCTTCCTAGGGGTGAGAGAAAGTGACTGGCCCAAGGTCACCTAGCTGGCTTTGTGCCTAACGCAGGACTAGAACTCACGGTCTCCTGGTTTCTAGACTGATGCCTTAACCACGACACCAAACTGGCTCTCTCCTTCATTTTAGTAGGTCCTTAATAGCACTGAAAATACAGCCTCTGAGAGTAATTATACATTACTGTAGTACCAGTACATTCTGCTTTGGCTTTTATCTAGCATATATACAATATTAGATTTGCTCAATCTTCAGAGACTTGTGGAGAACTGAATTCAATGATTCTGATCTAAATATCTCAAATGAGGGGACTTTTTGACCCTTTTTCTGGATGTGCAGAAAGATAATCAAATAATGAAAGTAATGAAAATAATGGGTTGATCTGTTAAAGCATATTTTTGATCATCACCATCGTTAAAGCTCTGTAAAAGGTCTGGAAGCTTTACACAACATTTATTGCAATGATCAGAATTATTATTAGAGATAAGTATCTAAAGCAGATTTCATATTTTATAAAAGAACACTCAACTCAGTGCAGGTCATGCTGTGAGGAAGGTGCAGTAGAAATAGCCCACATTTTCCTGTACTGCTTGTTCTAATACAAGTTTTTCTTAATACAAAACTTAATACAAGTTTTTCTAGTTCCTCTGAACTTTATGTAAGATATTTCCTTGCAGACAATGACTCCAAAATCATGTGACAAGTAGCAAAATTCTACTTGGTAGCTTCCAGGTGTGATATTGTCATGTGGCAGAACAGAAAGTGTAGGAAATCACTAGTCTTCCTTTTTATGTATGGTTGCATTTTATATTGATTTTATGTAACTAGTATATCTTTATTTTGTTATTTATGATATATTGGGAATTGATTGTAATGAATAATGATTTGAGACTATAATAACATTTACTGAATGTTTAAGGTCATATGTATATATTATATACATCTGGAAACGTGTTATATGATGAAACAGTTGGGACAGAATCCTAAGGGGTGTATGTAAGTGTGTTATTTAAACAAAATTGAAGAACTTGTATATTTATAACTAATATTAGTATTACTAACAGTGATTAACAGTTATGTCTAGCACAACACTGGAAAACAGTAGAGGCACCTAAACTGATGAATTGGTATAGGACATTATGAGAATTAGAATTGCATGTAAAATTAAACTTAGTTTGATAGATGCCAGCATATTTCAAGATAATTAATTCATGTAAAAATTGTCATTATTATCATTGTCATCTCAAATACATATGAGATGGTAAGTCTGGCTGTGGAGGAATTAGCATAGTCATAATGCAGTGAGCTGTAAGTCAGAAATCCCTGGCTCAAATATCACCTCTGCCATGAACTCTCTAAGCAAATCTTAATTTTCAGATCCAAATTTCCTACACATAAAATAGATGCAACAGTGATCTATCTTATAGAGATGGTGCAAGGATTACTGGGAAAAGCATATATAGTATATATAAATCCCTTTCATGCTAAATTGTTGGATGAAGAAAAATGAAGCATCTAACAGTATCTCCCTACTGTGTAAAAAAAATGCTAATGAAGAAGTTCATATCAGTGCTATTTTTAATGCTAACTTAAAGGATGAACAAAAAATAGAAATTCTACAGGCTTTTTTTTAATGCAGGCATCAGAGAATTGTGAAGCTGCAAGCAAAAGGAAATCACTGAGGAGAAAATAGAAGTTTAATTAACAGTATAATTGGGTCTGAAATTCAGTCCAGTCCTTCATTAAAAGGTCATTTCAGCCTCCTAGTAAAAAAAATCCATTATTGCTATTACACACTGGCAAATACCAAGGCAGATCTAAAAAAGTGACCAGGAAGAAATGTAAGCAAAAAAAAAATAAAGAAATTTTGGTGAATTACATTAAAAAAAAAATTCTCTTGAAAGAGGAGTGAGTTTTATACATTACTGTAGTACCAGTACATTCTGCTCTGGCTTTTATCTAGCATATATACAATATTAGATTTGTTCAATCTGCAGAGACTTGTGGAGAACTGAATTCAATTATTCTGATCTAAATATCTCAAATGAGTAGGGTGACCATACGTCCCGTTTTGAACGGGACAGTCCCGTTATTTTAGCATTTTTCAACCGTCCCGTCGTTTTGATCAAAATCTCAATTTTGTCCCTTTTTTAAACCCGGCGGGAAGGAGGACAGGAAGACAGGAAGGAGGACTGGAGCCGGACTTGCCATTGGAGGCAGCCCGGAAGAGGCCCTATCAGCGCGGCAACTGGAAGCCCAGTTGCCACGTGTGAGCCCAGCAGCAGACACAGCACCACAGTCCAGGTTCCTGCCTCCTTACCTGATCCTGAGATTGTCTGCCCAGCAGTGGTGAGGCCAGGGAAAGCAGGCACGGGAAGGTTGTGGAAAGAGGGTGCGTGTGTGTGCGTGTGCGTGCGTGTGTGTGTGCGCGCGATTACTTGCTCAGAGTAATCACGCACACACACACACGCACCCCACACCCTCTTTCTCCAGCCTCCCCATGACCAAATGCACCCGCACGTGTTGCAGGGAGGCTGGAAAAAGAGGGTGTGGGGTGTGTGTGCGTGCGTGTGCACGGATTACTTGCTCAGCGTAATCGCGCGCAGACACATGCACCACACACCCTCTTTCTCCAGCCTCCCTGCAACAGGTGCAGGTGCATTTGATCATGGGGAGGCTGGAGAAAGAGGGTGTGGGGTGAGTGTGTGTGTGTATGTGCGTGCATCTGATCGGGCTTGGCCAAGGGAGGAGAGTTGTCGGGCCGCCGAGCAGGAGAAGCCGGCTGCGCTCGGCTGCTTCAGCCACACCACTCCGCCCCTTGCTGCCCACTGAAGCTCCCCAGGGTGGCCGCTCCTGCTTCTCCTGCTCGGCGTCCTGACAACTCTCCTCCGTCGGCCAAGCCCGATCAGATGCGCACACACACACTCACAGGACAGACTGCCCTGGCAGGAGCTGGCCATGCTGGGGGGCTTCAGCGGGTGGCGACGGGCAGAGCGGTGTGGCTGAAGCCTCCCAGCATGGCTGGCTCCTGCCGAGGGCAGTCTGTCCTGTGAGTGTGTGAGTGTGTGTATGTGCATCTGATCGGGCTTGGCTGAGGGAGGAGAGTTGTCGGGCCGCCGAGCAGAAGCAGGAGCCGGCCACCCTGGGGAGCTTCAGTGGGCAGCAAGGGGCGGAGTGGTGTGGTTGAAGCAGCCGAGCGCAGCTGGCTCCTCCTGCTTCTCCTGCTCTGCGGTGGTGGCAGCAGCAGCGACTCTCCTCCCTCCCTCGGCCAAGCCCGAGGGGGATGGGGCAGTGGTGAGCCTCCATCCCCTCCATCCCCGCCACTTGTTCCCCCGCCGACGACGGTGCTGTGTGCACAGTGTGTGTACTCCGGCCTCCCCCAAACACACCAGCTCTGCCGCACCATTTACTGCTAGAAGAAAAAAAAAAACCTTTAAAAATCGAAAAAATTTTTAAAATCCGAGCCAATCACGCTGATGGGGGTGGGGTTTGCAGGCGGGAGCCAATCGTGTGGGGTGGGGGCGGGGTTTGCAGGTGGGAGCCAATTGCGTGGACTGGGGGGTGGGGTTTGGAGGCCGGCATGGTGGCATAAGACCCTGTCCCATTTTGCCATCCCAAAAGTCCCGTTTTTGTCTAAAGGAAATATGGTCAGCCTACAAATGAGGGGACTCATTGAGGTGGCAAAATGGTTTGGCATATTTCCACGCCAATTTGAAACATGTTAGGGAAAGGGACTTACTCATCATTCCTACATTGTCATGTAGAGCTAATCTCTGCACACATTCATACCAAATTCGTAATTATGTTCTCTTTGCTTAATACACATTCTTTACTGGGTTATAACTGCAAGGTAATCACACATCACTGGAAGAGATGCCACATACATGTGTCACCCAAATGGGCAGAATATATGATTTTGGTTACATTCTCAATTGACAGAGCATAGTGGTCAAATCTTCTGCATCTCACAGATGCCCCACATGAAGTGAGAGCACAGTCAACATTTCCCTGCAAGAAGCCTTTGCAGAGAAAGATTAGTACTGGCAAGCAAATTGTCTTTTAGAGAAGCTTGCATGGCATTACTGATCTTCTCACTGAGGTATCCCTGAATTTCCCAGAAAGTGTTTGTAAAACTAGGTGGCAACTCTAATAACTAGCCTAATGAATACCAAAGACAGATAAGGGAAATAAATTGATGCTGGAGCTATATTTTTTGTTATTCTGTTTTGAGGCGTGCAAACAAACTAAAAGTAGTAGACCAACTTTAGCAAAATAATACTGAATTAAAGCAGTATAAAGACAGATCTGCTCTAATTCCTAGTATATTACCCATTCCTGTTATCTTCCTAGCTCTACCAAGCTGCAATTTATTTTGGCCAGCTTTTGTTGAACATAAAAGTAAATCCTAAACTGACTGTCGGCCATTCATAAATACCCCAGCAAGTGTTCTGAAAACCTCATTAATGTTTATTAAGTTGTATTGTCAAAGCTAAACTAAATGGTACTCATTGACTCCCTATAAATAGTACAAAACTAATCCTTATCCTAGGGAGGCACTTGCTGATTGGCAAATGATAAATATCTCATTTCCAAGTTCTTTGGAGTACTTGCATTGGCAACAACAGTGATTATTTGATTAGTTTCTTCTTGGCAGATAATAAGTCCAGAATTTATTTACATGCTTAGCTTTGATTTCCCATTACAGGTTAGCATATGAAGTCATTGTTACAATCACAGTTGTATTTCAAAATCTTGAACTGGGAATGGCTCCTGTTTGTTGCAATAGGCACTTAGCCATGTCCTCACTAAGCTGTCCATTTGTTGCTATCTATTTGTTTATTTAAAATGTTTTAACCCACATTTCTACTTAAAAAGTAGCTAAGAAGTTCATTGACAATGGAATAAAAATTCAGTCTATGTTTTAAATGACAGTGATAAAATAGAGCAGCCTTTCTCAACTTTTTGACCCTGGAGGAACCCTTGAAATATTTTTCAGGCCTCGGGGAACCCCTGCACGTTCAAACTCAAATATAGGCCAGAAGTTACTAAATTATCTTTTTTTTTTATGTGTAGGCCTGTATATATGGATTAACGGTGTTCTTACACTAAAAATAAAGAATGAAACTTACCGCTTTAATGTGAAGTTGCCTGGATTTGAAATAATTTTTTTAATGAATCATGATCTCCCAGGGAAACCCTAGTGACCTCTTGAGGAACCCCAGGGTTCCACAGAACCCTGGTTGAGAAACCCTAAAATAGAGTGTACATATTTTTCTAAAAAATAAAATATTAGCCCATCAGAATAACAAGAAGATCAACTAAATAAAGCCAGCAAAAGCAAAGGGGGGAAAGCCAAATCTTCATGAAAACTGAAAGTAGGAGCTCAATGAGCTTCAGGGGGCAAGGAATGCCATTAAGTGGGAGCAGTCCCTGTGAAGATCTGCTTTCATGTGGAGCATAACCACCAAGCACCAGATGGAATGGGAAACCCAGTGCAGTCCTGTGTGTACTTTGGTCTGATTGTTTGGGACTAGCAAGAGCAAAACCAGTACTTTGAATTAATAACCAATGCTACAAAATTAACAGATAAACTGATTTCTTAGAGTCAAAGTCAATCCATTTTATCTCCCATAGTTTTACATAAAATACCCCAGTACCATGCTTCCTAAGAAAAGTTGTAGTTATTGTCCACCAGTTTATAATAAATTTAGAAAAATATAAAGATGCCTTTAAGCCAAACTTGGCTGCTGGGCACAACCCATGCAGTTTTCTTGACAAAAGTACAGGCATGGTTTGCTACCTTGTCTTCTTCCATGATATTTTTCAACTTCCTAGTCTAGCCTTTTGCTCTGGGATTCCTGCTCAAAGTGAAAACTTTCATAAGGCTGCTTTGGGAGGTAATTGAGGTAACCTCCCCAAACCTCAGATTCCTGCATCCTCTTAAAGACACAGTGTGGCTATATCAAGAGTCTCCCCACACCATCAGAGCATGCCTAGAGATGCCCAAAAGACACTTCCACCAAGATTGCCAGTGGAAAAAAGTCTCCCTCCAAGTGGTTTAGCCATGCTTGATATGTTGCCAAATGTTTTAACGTATTGCTTTATATTGTAAAATTTTTAGATAGCTTTGAAACTAAGCAGGTAAAGGAGTAAAAATAATGTGAGTTACTTTTCTTATTATAAAGATATTAGGTTGTCTACATTTAGGAGAAATATGATTAGGATAAATGTTCATTCAACTCAGTTAAAATCAGAATATGAATATGGAGAAATCCCAATGAAGCAAACACAATGCATTTCTAAAATATTGTTTTAGTTTAGGTGAAAAGTGAAAGTAGAAATTATGTTGTTTTGGGGTTTGTAGTTTTTGTTTTCTGGGTTGAACAGTATTGTTTCCCTATAAAGAACCCAAGCCCAGAACATAAAATTGGACAAAAGAAAGGAGGGGGGGGGGGAAATAACAGTTATTTTTCATGGTGAGAATTTAGCAGAGGGAGTTCTAAGAGGAGTAATGTTCTAATATACTCAGATATAATTTGTGTGTTTATTTAGAAGTCACCAGATCTTCAACTATGAAAAGGTCCTCTATAGCAACAGTGTAATCTTACCTTGTGACATGTCACTAAAAAACAATAATTACCAATAAACATATAGTATCAACTATTGTGCAAATGAATTACATTTAGATAAACAATTTTGAAAGAAAATAATTGCAAACAGTTGAATGCTGTGTTTAGATAGTCAACATCTTCCCAAAAGTGTACTATGTTTCTATATTTTATTTGTAAACCGCCCAGAGTCACTTTTATAGTGAGATGGGCGGTATATAAATATAATAATAATAATAATAATAATAATAATAATAATAAATAATAATCCTTGTAGCTGCTACAGATGCTGCTCTTCTCTTATTGTTTCTCTCCTGAATGAAATTTAACTAAGAAATGAAATGAATAGTCTCTCTTAATTGTCCTTTAGAAGTAGTCCCTGTTATAGCATCTTCCCCTCTTCCATCAAGAAAACAGAAACTGATATTAAGGGGCAATTAGAAGAGGCGATTCAAGGAGTAAATATATGTTATTTGCATTATGTCCTTTTAACTAACTTTGGAGAGAATCTTTGCTGAATGTTAAGATGCACTGATTATTACACATTATAGTAAAATCTCAGTGCTGGGAAGAACTGCTGCATGAATACTACTGTATTGCATGGAACTCCCATTTTAATTCCATTTTATGGTTAAGTACAGAAAAATAATGTGTTCGTGTTATAAACAGGGTTACCAGACATCTGGCAAAAGAAGGATGTGTTCTCCTTTTTGTCTTCCGTGCAGCATCGCCTTAAAATCAAATATTGTTCGCCTTTTTGAGTCTCTACAAGCTACTTCTTCCTGAGCAGCTTCTTTCTGTGGGGCAGCACTTCCCTAATAAATGCTAACTGCAAGTTAACAAGCTCAACTCTGTGACCTTAATTACCTGATTAGTACCCTCTGCCAGCTTGCCCTGCTGCCTGAAATTGACCACACCTTAATCAGTTACATGCTGAAGGCTTTTGCCTCCTAACAGGCTCTAGCACATTCCTGTGATTGAAAAACTAATCCTTCTGATACTGCAAAAAGTAATTTCATATACATGTAGGCCTAAGCACATTTTTATGTGTTTTTTCAATGTAATTTTTGTTGCAGAGGCCAAGAAAATTACACAGTTAGTCTGTCCTCCTTTTCACCAGATTTGTCCTCCTTTCCAATTGTCCAAGTCCTCCTTTGCCTGTCCAGATATCTGATAACCCTAGATATAAATGCATTTATCATGAAGTCAACCAATATTTGTTTGAAATAACAGATTGTGTGTTTTGCATGTAATTGTCTTTTTCTCAAAGCAAAAGCAAAGATCTGATCAGAAAAAATGCAAAAAAGTATCTCAATATAGAACATACTGCAGAGGCTTTTGTTGACTTGGAGTATAAGAAATGTGGGATGTGGAAAATCTGGAATACTACCACATTTTGGCATATCTACATCATCCTCATATGGAGAATTCAGGCTGAATTAGTAAGTGGGAGAAAAGACTCAGAGATTCAGTAATGGGACTGAGTCAGCTATAAGCTAGAGTTTATAAAAATTAAATTAAACACAAGGAACTTCAGTAATAACTGAAAAGGAGCAACACAATCAGCTAGTGTACTGTACAATTTGTAACCAAGTCACCTCAGCTATTCAGATCCAAAGGGAAAAGGCTTGCATGAGAGCTGCATGAGTCCCTGCCCTGTTACTACCTCTTTTACTCACAAATGCATCTTCCTGTAATCATGCAAGCCCTCAAAAAGGTCTCTTTAAGGACTCCCAACAGATACAGCAGGTGCACCAAAGCACTTTCCCCACTTTGTAACCAAAGAGCTGTAAATCCCTATTTGTGGCTTGGCCTATGTATTTTGCTATCATCATCATCATCACATGCATGTTAAGTACAAAAATACATACTGACCTATCAAACTATTCCCTTTTTGGGTTAAGCAACATAATGCTTGAAAACTATAATTGCTTCTATCACATCCAAACACTACTTTGTACATAGCTTTCTATTTTTTTTAGTGTACTTTAGAAGTCCAAGGCAGACAGACAAAGATACTTTGGTGAACTGAATTAGCATTGTGGTGTCATGAGTTAAATATCATGAAATCACACCAGGAGTTTCCCTAGCAGAGTTAATCTAATTAGTTTACTGTGAAACATAATTAGTTAATATCTGCACATATACTGACCTAATTTACAGAACTATTCCAAAAACTACTGGAATCAAATGTGAAGTGCTTGTCTGAAATATGACTGAATGGATAATAATATTCTGTGATGCTAGCCTAGCACTTCCAGAACTAAAATCAGTTTCCAACTCAAAGGGTTGGGAAGGCCAGTGTGCTGGCTAGCCTCCGTATCAAGTTACAAAGAGTCTTGGCAGTCAGCCAGAGGCAAGAAATGCAGCCAAAGTCACGTTGCAAGAATAGCCAAGAGTAAACCAGTAATCCAAGTGCCAATGGTCAAAGAGTGGAGCCAGGAGGTAGTCAAAAATCCAAAACCAGGTCAAGGAGTCCAGAAGGCAGAGTAACGATAGTCCAAGCAGGGTCAGGAACACAGGAAACAAGACAGGATACCAGAGTGGTCGCGAAGCCAATATACTACAGTGCTCCCACAACTCCCTCATCGCTCTGCTGGTAATTTATCAGGAGCTCAGGAGCTGTCATCTGGGTCCTGCAAAGACTCTCCCTGACCTCTGCGTAAATCCCTAGCAGCAAGCCGACCACTCCTCCTTCTATCCTTTAAGGCGAGACGCACACGCCTCCGCCTCTGCCCTTTGGGAGATTCAGGTGAGCTGGGAGGCTGATGGGCTCCAGCTGGCTGCTGGCTAGAGGGTGGGGACAAACCACCATCCCCGGCTTGCTCCCCTGTAGCCTTGGTTATTGGCTGCTGGCCAGAAGGTGGGGACAAACCACAATCCCCAGCTTGCTCCCCTGTAGCCTTGGGTATTGCCAACTCCTGTGGTGCTGGATCTCCGTCTGGGGCCGTGCCTGTGTCTGGGGCCTCGCCTGGCTCAGTCCCCTGAAGATTTGCCAGGGGCAGCTCATCTACTGACTCCTCACTGGAGCTTTGAGGCAGAGGCTGAACCAGGACAGCCAGTAACTTGTGACTTAGAAAAGCAGCACTGCTCAAAGTAAAGCTTGAATGCAAATAAGGTGATAAATCGTACCTCATCTTTCAAGAATCTTGCTCAAAATGCTCTAGAGCATGGGTGTCCAACCTTTTGGCTTCCCTGGGCCACACTGAGTGAAGAGGAATTGTCTTGGGCCACACATAAAATATATAATATAGTTATTGTATATAAGTAATAAAACTTATATACTTTATATTTTATATTTTTTATTATAACATTTTAAAAAAGAGGGCAACATAAAACTAGTTGGATATTTGACCTTGTTTTTGTGAAACTAATGCATCAATGTCTGGTTTGATGAAAGTGGTTGCAATTTTCAGTGAGTTCTCAAGGTGTTCATCAGAAATTTTAATTTTACTCTTCGTGTGCTTCATCGTTGAAAATAGTTGCTCACAAATTTCTTCTTCTTCTTGGCGATCACTCGTAGCCGAGTAAGATTGTCTTCCAAGGGTAAAATCTTAACAGTGGATCTGTAAAGGCCAATTCTGGATCCGCACAACCTCCCACAATGAGGGCATAGGTTTCCGGGTGGAAGACGGTAATGATGAGGGTTTGCTTGACGTGCCTTCCTCTTAGCTCGTTTCTCCCTTTCGCCCTGTACTCGTGCTTCTTCAAAGTCCGTAGCGCCTTTAATAAAGGCTGACATCCAATTGAAATGCTCATGAGTTAGGACTTCCCAGTTCTCAATGCTGATATTACATTTTTTAAAATTAGCTTTGAGAGTATCTTTGAATCTCTTTTGCTGTCCACCAATATTCCATTTTCCATTCTTAAGTTAGGAGTAAAGTAGCTGCTTTGGAAGACGATGGTCAGGCATTCGAAAAACATGGCCGGTCCAGTGAAGTTGATGTTGGATGATCATTGTTTCAATGCTGATGGTTTTCTTCTTCTTCACAAATGTACATGCTGCCAAAAAGCGATGTCATGAATAAGGTGTGATTGTGAAGTGAGGGATATTTTTCTCTGGGAAGATAGGTCTTATAAAAGTCCAGTAGAAAGACATGATCAAATTTTTCTTTCAGTTGAATGTCTGATAGCAACTCTATGCATTCCATTTGAAAATTCGGAGGTAATGTAGTTATGTTGACTGAAAATGGAGTAGAAAATATACCAAAATATTGATGATTTTTCCAGAAATCTTGAAACCTGTTCTCAAATTCCTATATCAAACCGAAAAGCAAGGCTGCATATTTCTCGCTGTTCACAGGACTGTGTTTAGCCAACATATTAAAATGTATAAAATTATTTTCCATAACTTGAGCTTGCCATACTTTAAGTTTCATTTCAAACACTGTTATGGTTTGAAACATTGCAGTGATAAGTTGGTTTTCACCTTGAAGACACATGTTTAACTCATTTAAATGAGTGGTCAAATCCACCAAAAATGCTAAATCTGTGAGCCATTTTTCATGTTCAAGTTCTGGCACAAATTTTCTTTTTGATTCCATAAACGACTTGATTTCATTTCACAAATCATAAAATCTTTTCAGCATTTTACCCCAACGTAGCCACCTTACTTCAGAAAAGTAAATGATGTCCCCATCATCAGCATCCATACTTTTAAGGAACTCCTGGAATTGGCGATGATTCAAACCCTTGGCCCTTATGAAATTCACTGCTTTGATGACAATTTGCATGACATTATCCACTTTTAAAACTTTCACGCATAAATTTTCTTGATGTAGAATGCAGTGATACTTCATCAAACATGAGTTGCCGGTGGCACTTGCATCGTCTTCTATCAATTTTGTAAGTCCCTCACTTTCACCAACCATCGCCGGGGCACCATCAGTAGATATACCAGATATGTTGACAATGGTTAAAGAAAATTGCTTTAATGTCATTTTTACTGCTTCATACAAATCAAGAGATTTAGTTGTGTCTTTTAATGGCACCAAAGAAGCCATTTCTTCAGTGACATTATATTCGTTATCAATACTTCTAATAAAAATGGCAAGTTGAGCCGTATCTGTAGCATCAGTACTTTCATCCATCGCCAAAGCATAAAATTTGAAATTAGCAGGTTTATTCTTCAAACTTCTTTTGATAGATTTTCCTATTTCTTCAGTTCACCTGGCTATAGTCTGGTGAGACAAACTGATTTTAGAAAAATTGCTTTTTTTATCAGGACAAATTATATCTGCCACGCTTTCCATACATTGCTTAATAAACTCACCATCGGTAAATGGTTTTGATTTTTTTGCAGTCAGATTTGCTACCAAATAACTAGCTTTTATAATAGAGTCCTTTTGAGTTGTGACTTTTTAAAAAAAATTTGTTGAGATGACAGACTTTTTTTCAGTTCTGCTAATTTGTCTTTACGACAAATTCCTTGATACGCTTCAAATTTGGCAGCATGTTTTCCCGTCTAATGCCTTTTTAAATTGTAGTGTTTGAAAACTGACACATTTTCCCTACAAATTAAGCATAGTGACTTAGTATTTGTCTCGACAAAAAAGTACTCATCTGTCCATTTTTCGTTGAATACTCTTCCTTCATCTGCGATTTTTCTTTTTTTCTTTTCTTTTTTGGGTTCTGTTTTCTGTTGAAACGATGTTGAAGCCATGCTGGAATAAATTTATTTAGGAATAAATATTTTTTTAAGAAATAACTCAATAAGCCCATCGTAAATTGTTAGGTAGGCAAATAAACAAAGTAAAGTTTAATAATCAGATAAGAAAGCTTACATGTCTACTTAATAATAATAACAATAAATGCCTGTCATCACAGAGCATCTGTAGGTAGGTTGAAATATTATATATAACGCCAAGTCTCCACAAGCTGATGTGTGTAGCGGGTGGAGGTGGCGTTAGCACTGCACTGCCCCCTCCGTTGTTTCTGCAAGCACTGCAAGCATTCCGTTTTTTTTACCTACGCAGTCTGTGCTCGAGAACCGCGTGATCGAGTCACGAAAAAAACCGCAAAATAATGTTAAACATTTACAATTTTTTTGGGCTGCATTAGTAGCTGTTTAGGGCCGCATGCGGCCCATGGGCCGCAGGTTGGACACGCCTGCTCTAGAGAAAGTATCTCTGAAGAAGTCCCTCCCCCAAATCACTGTTTTGAGATAGGAGGAAATTTTGTTATCTCTTTTTTTTCCCCTTGAAGAGTTTCTACCCCTCATAGACATGGTTTAAACTGGTCAGCTAAATGGCTTTGTTTTGCTTCATTAGAATATGCTTCAGAGAAGAGTCTTAGTAATAAGTAAATAAATAAAACACCCAGAATAATTGTGCTGGCTCAAGAAGACTTCTGTGTTCCTGGTAACATAATATAAAACCTGTGCAACCGCAATTCATTATGTGAAGATGAGAGCCATCTAATCTGCAAGAATAATAACTGCATATGCCAATTAAGGCCCAAAGCCATCTGCTCTTTCAGCGTTACTTGCTGTCTCTCCATTTGGTGTGAGAAATTAAAAGCTGTTTTGTATGTGTGTGCTAAGACCAAGCATATTTCCTTTCAAATGTATTTACCATCATAAATAGGCCTTAGGTCAAAGTGGAATTTCTTATCTATTTGTTTCCATTTTTTACAAATATTATTTGTATAATGTATTTATAAGTTTGATAAATATACTTGTAAATTTCTAGCTGTTAAGAGGTGTTTTGGAATATACAGGAATATGAGAGCAGCACCTCTTTAAAGCTGCTGCATCTTTTTTTTCAAGCCTGGAGAAAGACAGCTGCTTTAAAGAGGCACTGTGCTGATGCTCCTGCACACTTCAAAGCACCTCTTTGGAATCGCTTTTGAACCATGAACATTCTAGATTGTATCACCTAGCCACAATGAGAGCTTGTAGGAACTAGCCAAGTAGAGGGGTGGAAAGAAAGGAAGAGAGTGCCCCAAAGAAAAAGGAAACAAAGACTACAAAGAACTAAAAGTTGTCAGAGGTTAATGGTGATTCCCTCACCCTGTTTTCCCTTTCTGTGATTAAATCAGCAACTTCAAACTCCCTGCTAATGTTCCACCTTGATCTAGAGAATTGGTTGCCAAGTTCCTTTCATACAGAGCCAAAATATTCAAGTTTTGATTGAGGTTCAATAGTGTATAGCTTTCATTAGCTCCTAGTCTGTTTCTAATCTCGGTCAAAATCCTAAAGGATTCATAGCCCAATTTGTAGATGACCATCATGCCTTTTCTAATTAAGTGTTTAATAACAGTCTTGTTTCATATCTTGCCATTGCAAACAGATCGCTATTTGGCAAGCATGATGGGATAGACCCTTCTTAGTTAGGACACCCCATTATGGATAGCTCTGTCCCCAACTCTGTTGGCATTTAGATTCCAGGTAAGAATAGCATTGTATTAATGTGGCTTTGGTATGAATAATGATTAAATTTGTTCCCCTTCTCTCACTTAGCTGATTCCTGTGATGATTTCTTTAACAATATAAGATAAACTTTATATAGAACTTCAGGTTTCAGTTTTATATTGATTTACCTGGACCATTAAACAAAATGTGACTTACAATGTAAAATTAAGATGCAGTGTTCAAAAGAATTTATATTATCTCAGCAATCCTTACTACAAATAAACAAGGCAGGTTACTATTGCTGTATTATTAGTAAAACAGATACAGTGTAGAGAAAAGAAATTGTTCCTTTTTGCCTGCCGAAACAGTTTTGCCTGCCAGTGAGTTTCAAGCCCAATTACATCCACTTATTTTGGCTGTCTTGCACATTTTTACTACCAAATGGGTTAGGGTTAGGGTTATCAATCAATGGTTGACAGTTACCGTTGTGAATTTATGTAACCATGTGTTAATCGCAACAAGAATATTGCACCAATCATTTATGTTTGCGGTGGGCAAAAACTTTTTGGACATGAGATTTTAACACTACTGGACAGGGGTGCGGCGGGGGAGCCAGACATAAAGCCATCTAAGCAGTCAAGAGCTGAAGAGGTAAAATCTGAGCAGGAGACTTTTCAGCTAACAGTTAATATGATGTTACACTATATTATTATTATTTTTATACACAGATTAACTGCAAAGAAAAGGGCATCTATATTCATCTACAAATTAGATTAGATATTTGGGGGGGCTTGGTACATTTGGAAATGGGTAACATTATCAATCAAGATATTAAAATAGATTCACAATGAGAATGAATGGGAATATTTACTGAAAACTATGAGGAAACAGAATAGAAAGAATTGATTATTTAAATGCTGATAGGGACAAGAATGATGATAACAAAAAATGATTCATGAAACACTATCTTTAAATTATTTTAACAAGCTCTGGTTTATAGCTACAACAGAAACTTAACTAATTTACTGCATCTTCATACAGGATAATCCAAACCATATTCTCCTATCTTTTCTTTTTTGTGGTATTTAAAATAAGTTTTATTATTTATTAATCAAAGACATTATAGTAAAGAGATGCCTTTGTTATATTCAGATATGGAAAGATGGGTGTTACTTGTAAAATGTCTGATTTTGGATTGGTAATATCCATAATAATAAAAATAATCAAGATTTAATTTCTAGGAAGTTAAATTGTATGAAAATGTATATGCTTTGTGAAATTATACTATGCTTCTAACAATTACTGTAATTGTTTAAATGAATTGTGTCAGTTAACACATACTTACACATATATTCATTCTATAATAGAAGCAGAACAAGAATTATAAGCAATAAACTATAGTGCATAGCAAACACAGCCCTAGACAGATATCCTTAACTCTTATTCAAAGCCTTCCATGGAAAAAATATACTTCTTCCATATCACAGTTTTTTGTGAATCTTCTGTATTCTGTTGATGTGCAGCTGTCTCTACATTATCTGAATGCAGCCCACATTATGTAGGCTGATGGAAATGTCAAAATACTGAATTAAATCCTACCAGCAAAGCACATTAGTTAAGTTTTGTTTGTTTTTTATAAGAATTTTTATAAGAATTTTATTGAATTTCAAACAAAGATAAAAGCTACAGAAAAATAAAAAACGACAAAGAAGAAAAAACTAAAAAAATGTGAAAACACAGAAAAGAATTTTTATTTAGAAATTACAGAAAAATATGACTTCCGACTTTTAACAGCAAGGATATACAACAATTTCCATAATCAATAACCAAAGTCACATTATTTCTATAAATTATACCATTGGCACATTATAAAAATCACTAAGTACAGTTGCTCCCTCCCCTTATGTTAAAAGAAAAAAGAATAAATATATATACATATAAACCTCCTAATCAACTTCCCCCCCAAAGATAACATTTATTTGATTATTTCATTCCTACTACTATTCTATACATTCCTGTTTACTATAATAGAAATCAAACTAAAAAACATATAAATTGTCTACCATTATACTTAGTAATACAGCAATTTTAACAATCTTAATCATGTCAAACCCAAAACCACATTACGCACAGAGCTTTTTTCTTAAAAAAATCAGAGAGCCCAACTGCCCCCCTCAAAAACTTCTCTTCAAGAGAACTCACATACATATTAACCCCTTCTTTTCCAAGGCATTCCATCAAAGGATCCATTTCACTTATGGCTTGCAACCCAGGGTATCTGAGGGACCGTCTCATCCCCATAACTTCAGACCGTCCCACTCGATTATGTAGAGAGGGCATGCTTCGGACCCCGTCGATAAGGGAGTTTTGTTTGGTGGGGTCCAGAAGGCGGGCCTTCTCGGCAGTGGCACATGCCCTTTTGTCAGGGGAAGCAGAGAAGAGGGCGGGGCGCTAGATAAGAAGCGAGCACGCAGCTCAGAGAGCCTAGCCTATTTCCCCAAACGTCAGAAGAAAGCTCCGCCCTAGGTTGAGCTGATATACTGGGGAATCTTCAGGCACTGTTAGTTTAGCAGGATTTCTGCTTGTAGGTATGCAATAAACACTAGAGACTAGATTCCTGGCCTCGGCGTGTTATTTCTGCATCTACACACGACATCAATCCTGCTAAACCAAAACTCCCATCGAAAGAGGGAGGAACACATAAACCAGGAGAATGGCTTCTCAGACACAGGAATTGCAGCAGGCCATAATCCAGTTAGCAGCGGCCTTGACACAACACCAGCAGCAGGTCGACGACCAGATTAATAACTTACAGGCAGCGATGCTTCAGCAGATGCAACAACCAGCCCCAGTCGTCCAGCAGCCGGCACCAGTGGCAGCACCCCCACCAGTCGTTCTGCGATCCCCAGGGTGTTTACCAGAGAAATTTGGGGGAGAGACGGCACAGCTCAGGACCTTTGTCGCCCAGTGCACCATGTTTTTCGACAGCAGACCAGCCGAGTTCCCGACGGAGAGGTCCAGAGTCACATTCATTTTAAGTTTGCTGAAAGGCTCAGCCGCAAGATGCTCCATCCCCATGGTGGAAGCTAACGACCCAATTCTGGACAACTACCAGAACTTTATGGCCCGTTTCAGAGCCCATTTTGATGATCCAATCAGAGAAGTCACTGCCAGCAGAGAGATCCGACGGCTCCGACAGGGGAACAGGAGAGTAGGAGCGTACATCGCAGATTTCAAACTGCTGGCAGGAGATTTGGGCTGGAATGAGGTGGCATTGAAGGATCAGTTTAAACAAGGACTGGACGAAGAGATTAAGACGGAGTTAGTGCGGCAGGGCACTCCAGCGACATTGGAAGACCTATACCAGTTAACAGTCATCATAGATGCTCGATTGGAGGAGTTAAAGCAGCTTCGGCCGGGGAGAAACAGGACAGGAACCCGACCGGCTTTTCCAGGTTTTGCTACCCCCTCTGACACGTTTGTTCCCCTGAGCGCGGAAGAACCCATGCAGATAGGGGCCACAAGAAGGGGGCTCTCTGAAGCCGAGAGGCAAAGGAGAAGGGACAATGCACTTTGTTTTTATTGCGGGGGGCCAGGGCACATTGCAAGGGTGTGCCCGACCAGACGCCAGGCAGCCCCAGTAAGATTTACAACCCAAGGCACAGAGCAGGCCCACATTCCAGCCGCTTCTTCTCAGCAATTAAACTCCAACGGCCCCCCTTGTCAGAGCCCCGTAGGGAGGCCATCCAGCAATTAAGAAGGGCTCAGATGGCAGATCACAACCAAGATTTTTATATTGTTCCAGCCACGCTGACTACAGATTCCAAGCAACTATTACCGGTAAATGTTATGATTGATTCCGGGGCGACAACCAATTTTATAGATGGGGAAGCGGTGGAAAAGTTTCACATTTCAACTATGGCACTACCAAGCCCCATGCAGGTTGAAACCATCGACGGGCAACCTCTCAAGGCAGGTGCGATCGAACGTTGCACCCTGCCAATTCAGCTAACCATCGCAGATCACACGGAGTGGATCCAACTGTACGTTACTGCTTCCTTGCAAGTCCCAGTCATTCTCGGGGCACCTTGGTTGAGACTTCACAACCCCAATTTGGACTGGATGACTGGAGCAGTTTCCTTTCCCTCTCAAGACTGTCGGCACCACAAATTGCAGGGCATTACCCAAGCCCAACCGGCAGCTGCAAGCCGGGAAGCAGGGAAGGCTCCCCTACCAACAAAGTATGGAGATTATGCAGACATCTTCAGAGAGCAAGAGGCCACAGTGTTGCCCCCCAATAGATCTTTCGACTGTACAATAGATTTGAAGCCTGGAGCCAAGATCCCAGCGGCACGGCATTATACAATGTCCCCAAAGGAGCTAGCTATACTGAAGGAATATTTGGATACCAACCTAAAAAAGGGTTTCATTCGGTCATCGACATCACCGGCATCTGCCCCTACCTTCTTCGTGCCTAAAAAGCCCGATCCTTTCGCCCCGGCGGCACAGGCTGGCGATAAGGGACCCCCCATGCGCACGGTGCATGACTACAGCGCACTCAACGCAGTCACAGTTAGAGACCACTACCCTCTTCCAGTGATATCGGAGTTGCTAGATCGCCTGCAAAAGGCTCGTATTTTTACCAAGCTAGACCTCAGGAATGCCTACAATTTGATCAGAATAAAGCCAGGCTTTTAACACCAGATATGGTAAGTTTGAGTATTTAGTCATGCCTTTTGGACTAAGTAATTGTGGGGCACTATTTTCCAGGTTCATGAACCACGTTTTCTCAGACTTGTTAGATAAATATGTCATTGTGTATCTGGATGACATTCTGATTTATTCTGAGGACCCCACCTCCCACATTACCCATGTGCGTAGTGTTCTGCAGAGATTAAGAGAGAACAAGCTGTTTGCAAAGTTAGAAAAGTGCGCCTTTGACTTAACGTAATTAGACTATCTGGGATACAGGATTTCCACAGAAGGCGTAGCCGTGGATCCTGCAAAGGTCCAAGCAATTATGTCATGGAAGCCTCCCCGTAATGTCAAGGAGCTCCAACAATTTCTGGAGTATGCGAATTTCCTTCACAAGTTCATTGCCTCATATGCGGAGAAAGCGCGTCCCCTTACTCAGCTTTTAAAGAAAAACAGACGCTTTTGCTGGGGGGAACAGCAGCAAGCGGCCTTTCAAGAATTTAAACAGCTGTTTACCTCCCCACCACTCCTGAGGCACCCGAACCCTTCAAAACAGTTCCACGTCCAGTGCGACGCCTCTAACTTTGCCGTCGCCGCCATTTTACTCCAAGCGGCGGACGAAAGGGGGAAAGATTTATTACCCTGTGCCTATTTCTCTCGCATGCTGTCACCAGCAGAGAGGAATTATGATGTCTTTAACAAGGAACTGCTTGCCATAAAATCAGCCTTTCAAGAATGGAGGCATTGGTTAGAGGGAGCAGCTTTGCCAATCAAGGTTTACACAGACCATAAAAACTTAGCGCTGTTGCAGAGCTTGGGATCCCTCAACCTCCGTCAGGTCAGATGGAGTCAATTTTTTTCACGCTTCGATTTCGTCATCTCGTATTTGCCAGGCAAACAAAACAAGCTGGCTGACGCGTTGTCTAGGCAGCCGCAGGACATTGCAGAACCTGACCAAGCCACCCAAGCCACGATCTTGCACCCTCAAAATTTTGAGAAGCCTCCCGAAGGGGTCCAAGTAGAGAACTTGGCATCAGTCAGACTAGTAGACGATCTCCTTGTAAGAATCAAGGCGCAGCAGCAACAAGTCCCCTACGCACGGGCTAGGCTGGATGACCTCCAGGGGGCCCAGCATGGTACACCGTCCCCTTTCACAGCAGAGGCAGGGACCCTTTGGCATAGTGGGCGGCTTTATGTTCCCAAGACCCTGAGGGAAGAAGTATTACAGCTCTGTCATGATAGCCCAACGGCAGGACACGGGGGGGTGTTCAAAACGCTGCACAGAACACTCAGAGACTACTGGTGGCCCAAGATGGCAGCACACATCAAGACTTACGTGGCCTCTTGCCACGTGTGTAGACGCGCTAAAACGGTTGCAGGGAAACCAGCAGGCCTTTTGCAGCCCCTACCCACACACCCCCAACCTTGGGACACTGTCTCCATGGATTTTATCACTGACTTGCCACAGGCACAGGGTTTCACTTCCATCCTTGTGGTGGTAGACTGCTTTACAAAAATAGCGCACTTCATCCCCTGCAAGGACCTACCAACAGCACAAGTTACAGCACAGCTCTTTTTGGACAATGTCTTCCGATATAGAGGTATGGTTAACCACTTGATCTCAGATCACGGTTCGCAATTTACTTCCAGGTTCTGGGGGGCGCTTTTCCAGACATTGGGGGTCAAAATACACTTGTCCTCTGCAAATCATCCTTGCAGTAATGGCGAAGCTGAGAAAACTAACCAGTTATTGCAGCAATATCTCAGATGTTACGTTAACTACCGGCAGGATAATTGGCCAGAACTCCTCCCAATGGCAGAGTTTGCTTACAACAATTCAGTACATTCCTCAACCAAGATGTCCCCTTTCCAGGCTCTCTATGGCACAAACCCGAGAGTGTTGCCTCTTTCCTCACAACAAACAGCTGTGCCTGCAGCCACGGATTTCCTGGCAGAGAGACAGGCAGCCCATCAGCTGTTAGCGGAGCAGCTGGAGCTAGCAAAGGCAGCCTATAAACAGAACGCAGATGAACACAGACAGGAAGGACCCCCCATCTCACTAGGAGACAAGGTCTGGCTCTCTACTAAGTTTCTACCCACTAACAGACCTTGCAAGAAGCTGGACTCTAAGTTTCTTGGCCCTTTTCAAGTGCTACAGCAAATAAACCCTGTGGCTTATCATTTGCAGCTTCCACACTCCATGAGGATTCACCCGGTGTTTCACAAGTCCTTGTTAGTCAAAGATTCCCCTCCAAGTGCCTTGCGGTCGCATACCACCCCCCCACCTCCGATACTTGTCCAAGGGGAACCAGAGTACGAAGTGCAAGAGATTTTGGACTCCAGAAGGAGGGGCAGGGGGATTCAGTATTTAATACACTGGAAGGGATATTCTCAGACAGAGCGGTCCTGGGAAAATGCCAAAGATGTTCACGCACCCTTCCTAGTGCATAGGTTTCATCAGATTTTCCCTCACAAGCCTCGACCAGCTCTACTCCCAGAGCTACAGCCCCCAGTTGAAGACGAGGAAGCCGACCAGCCTGAGGATTTTGTAAGTTGCCAGCAACCATTCCTGCTCCCCCCGTCAGACCCGGCGAGGGGGGAGGAGGTGGATTCGCATCCCTCCACCTCTGGTTGCCAGCTCCCAGGAGGGGGGAGGGAGAACCTTTCTAACGATTTTGCTGTTTTTCAGGAGAGGCCAGCTGCACCCGGGCTATCAGATCAAACAGAGAGACGCGAGCCTTCCCCCGACATTCCTTTCCTGGATGACCTCCCTTCACTGCCCAGCTCCCAGGAGGAGGAGCAGATGGACACATTTTCACACGGGATCCTGCCTGACACCAAGGACGAAAGGGGGGAGGGAGTTGCTATGGAGTTTTTGGATGGAGAGGGGGGGGGTGTCAGGGGAAGCAGAGAAGAGGGCGGGGCGCTAGATAAGAAGCGAGCACGCAGCTCAGAGAGCCTAGCCTATTTCCCCAAACGTCAGAAGAAAGCTCCGCCCTAGGTTGAGCTGATATACTTGGGAATCTTCAGGCACTGTTAGTTTAGCAGGATTTCTGCCTGTAGGTATGCAATAAACACTAGAGACTAGATTCCTGGCCTCGGCGTGTTATTTCTGCATCTACACACGACACCTTTGGAACATTCTGCCCCTGGAGGTGAGGCAGGCCCCATCGGTTCTGTCCTTCCAGAAGAACTTAAAGACCTGGTTTTGCCGCCTCGCATGGGATGGGAATAGGAATAGTTCCTCATGGGGATGGCTGGTGCCATAGAGCCCTTTTAAAGATCATGGTGTTGCCTCTTGGATTTTATATTTAACTTATAATAATAATGATTGTATATTGTATTTTTATATTTAGTAATAGTATAATTTTAATTTTTGTGTTTGTAAACCGCCCAGAGTCCCCTTTGGGGGAGATGGTGTGGTGATAAAAGTCGAAATATAAATAAATAAATAAATAAAATCTGTCCCTTTAATTTCTTCAACTCCACTGTCCAACCTTCCTCCAGCATCTCAGCTGAAGTTGAAGAGACATTCCTGATGCTGTTAAATTCCTCAATTTCATCCACAACATCCCCAAACAGATGAGACATTTTAAAGCTCATATCTTCCACAATGTCCTGAATGCCTTGCATAAAAAGTAGGTAAGAATCAGAAAAAGTTTGCTTAAGGTCTCAATGGAAATCAGAGAAAGTCTGCTTGAATTCCTCCATGTCTCACGCAGTAGATTATGGCACCCCCAGGAGCTTAATCAGCAAAAGTTGAAGATATGAGGACTTTCAAAAGTTGTTTATGTGAAGTGAGAGTGAAAAGCAGACTGTTCTCAGGCAAAACTGAAGAGAGAAAGCTGAAGGTTCAAATTGGCTGATTCAACGTGTAGGAGAATTGTAATTTCTTCAAATCCAGCACAAAAATAACAACAGGGAAACAATTATTCACTCTCAAATCCTCCTTAATATTTGGATGGGAAACAAGCCAAAACTTAAAAAGATTTTTTTTTAACCCCAAAAATAATGATAAGCGCCAAGAGAGCCTGTTTCTCCTTGCTGTAAAAAGCCTCTCTTAGGGTACATAAACTTAAAAAAATATAAATTGGGTGATTTAGAAATGAGGTGGCCGGACTAAGTGTCTCTTTAAGGCTACAGCATGGCTTGGAAATGGTGATGTCCCACCCTCCCGGCGGCTCTTACCGGACAAGTGCAAATACCATTTGCAATCCTCTGGCTACAAGTCGCCATTCTGGAGGATGGATGGATGATTCCAAGTGTTTTCTTTGTCCGTGAAAACACTCCTGGGTTTCAGGAAAAACCTGCTTGAGTCCCCCTAAAACACGCTGCATTGTCAGTTCTGCCCGCAGAGTCCACGGGCACAGCTGTTCAATCCACCATATCCCCACCGGAAGTCCTTGGTTAAGTTTTGTAATTGGTTGTATTTTTATTAATAGTTATTTCTCCCTGGATATAAACTTGATTTGGGCAGTTTTCTTGACTTCTGTATGACATTTAAGAACATAAGGCCCTTGCTTAATCCAACTACAGAGTGATCTTCCTCAGCATATTGTTGCCACTGTCAACAGAAAACCTCCATGCAGAACAAGAGCATCATCCTGTGTGTGTTCCTCAGCAACAATTATTGTGAGGTGTTCTGCCTCTGATCCTCCAGCATTCTCTTCTCTGAATTTATGTCATATTTTTAAAGCTATGTTTGATTTGGGGAAGTTGAATCACCAAACACTTTGTCTCGATGTTGTGATATCACTAAGGTTCATGATTACTATACGCCTATTTGAAAAAGCTCCCAATATATACAGTACTATATTTACTTTTCCTTGGGTTTTTTTTCCAACCACAATGATCAGCTCCATTGTGTACTTCTTTTATTTTAAGCACAGCTCACTACAGCACAGTGTAGACAGATCAGAAAGAATTAGGGTGAGGAGAAAGAGAAACTACTCAAGCACACTACTCTTCTGGCCACAGATTATCAGTCCATCCCCATCAAAGCCACCACATTACAACTCACATTTTTTTCCAGAGACAATGTTTTATGTATTGTAACTGATGAGCCCATTAGATTAGAAGATATTTGTTTCCCTTTTATTAGGCAATTAAGCTTTTAACCACCAGTGCAAACTCTATTGTCTACATTTTCTATACTCATCATTTTGCCATTCAGAGAAATGTTGGACATTCAGATAATAGCAAACTAACAAAATGAAGGATGTTGAAGTGTTTAAAGTTGACTTATGTGTCTGGGAGATAATGTTGTTGTTCTGTGATCCTGGAAAAAGGCACACTGCTTTAAACATTTCGACCAGAGCTTTCCAAACTGTGTGTCGCGACACAAAAGTGTGTCACCACACACAGTCTGGTGTGTCGCCACACAACCCAGAAGCGCTGATCATCATCATCACTTCCGGGTTTTCCTGCGGCCTCACACCAACTGCAGCGCGCAAAACCCAAAAGCAGCAGCAGCGCTTCTGGGTTTTTGCGCGCTGCCACACTTCCGGGTTTTCCCGCGGCGACACACCAACGCCGGTTGGTGTGTCACCACGGGAAAAACTTTGGAAAGCCCTGATTTAGACAGTCCTACGGTCCTGTTACCGCTGTGCCAAATCACTTTTTTGCCTTCAAATCCAGAGCACTGCGCAGCTCTAATCCGTAAGTGACAGATTGTCTGTATCCTCTCAATAGTTGAATAAAGTGCAATCCTGAGCCTGTGGGTGTGATTTGTGTGTGAGTGGGCAACCATAAAAATTGAAATTATAAATATGGGTTTTGATTAATGAAGCCTCCTTTGAACCCAGGTTGTTTTGTTTCCACTCACTTTGCTATCCTGCCATCTTTACCCTTCTTATTGTGTCTTATTTTTAATGTCTTGTTTTTAATGTTATAAATAATTTGTAAACCACCCTGAGTATCTGGGAGTTGGGCAGCATAAATCATCATCATCATCATCATCATCATGTATGCATGCAATTTTGCCTAATAGATCTTAATAACTCACATTTTATGTTATTTTATTTACCTTATTTATAAATTATGTTATTGTTATCAGGCATAAGTTTTATATATACAGCATGTTATTTTTAGCTGGATATACAGTAGATCAGGGCTTTCCAAAATTTTCATGTTGGCGACACACCAATGGCGGCATGCAAAAACCCGGAAGCGCGACCGCCATAGTGGCGGCGGCGCTTCTGGGTTTTTGCGCATCGTGGCGGCGGCCTGGTGTGTTGCGCAAAAACCTGGAAGCGCTTCTGGGTTTTCTCGTGACACACCTGGGCCCCGCAGGGGACTCAGTACTGTGTCGCAACACACAGTTTGGAAAGCTATGCAGTAGATGATTCCAAACAGTTTGTCCTAACTGACACATTTTTGTAGGCAAAACTGCATTACAAAATTTGGAGAAGTATGGATACTGAATGATAACTGTTTTCATTTAAAATCATAAGTAAACTACTTACCATTTTAAAGAGATGATACCCTGCAAAGTTTTTGCAGTGTAGGAAAAGCTTATCAAAAGAGGCTTTCCTTACAGCTTATTTTCTTTCTGACTTTGGAAAAGGCTCTTTTCTGTCCAGTCTAATTTCTCAGCGGTAGCTGTATCTAAAGCTGCTCATTACAGAGAGCAAAACTATTAGATTTTTATTCACATTCTTCTTGAGGATTTAGATATTCATGACATTGCTCTTTCTCACACACAAGCTCTCTCAACCTCAACATTGACAAGCAGACCAGAAAACAAGTTGTGCTCTGCAATGAAAATACTCTTTAAAAAACTCCTCTCTCTCTCTCTTTCTCTCTCTCTCTCAATGGAAGATTAAAGTGATTATCACTCAGTCTTTTTTTTACCAGTCTCAACCTTGGTTGATTGTTTATGAAACAGATTTGTTTTTCCATTCTTTCTCAAAGCCATCTTGTCTCTTCAGGAGGTGCACAATTAGTCTTGATTCCTGCAATCAAATCATTCTCATGTAACATTTACTAAATTGTCTATTAGGAATCATAGCATGCTACTCCACAACACTTGAATAAGTTATCAAAAGCAGCAGTTTCTACATTTCATGTATTATTATACCAGAAGGAAAGAGAAGGATCTGTTTGTCTTTTTGACATCTTTCTTTTCAATTTTCTATTGTTCCATTCCCGTTTTTTGTTTTGTTTTCAGATTCAAAATAAATCTTCTCATGGTGACACATGAGCAGCCCTCCTGAAACAGTCTGTGCTAAAGCAATCACAAGGCATCTGTTAGTTTTTTATAGGCGTATTTAAAGGGCTGGGTTGTAGCCACCACCATTCAGATCCCTTATAGGACATAGATTGCCTGAATGAACTTGGAGAACTTGTAACAGGGATGGGCAGAGTGGGGGAGAATGAACTGTTGACATTCCAGGGCAGGACTCATAATTTTTCATTAATTATTCTTTATTCTTCTGCCATTGAAAACAATACAGCTTTCAAATTAATATCAGGTAACTATAACCCCCACAGTTACAACTCAGTTACATGCATTCCAATAAATGAATGGCATCTACAGTATATTGTGGAATTTGAAATATGGCACTGTGAAGAATGTTGCATATGTTGAATCTTATCTAACATGCCAAGGTTCATTGCACAGATTCCATATGATTCCTTTATTAAGAACTGCCACTGTTCACCATATAATCTGGCTGCCCTAATGTGTGGGTTCAACTGATATGGGATGTCAACAATTAATTCTGCAAAAATTAACAGTTTAAGAAAAATTGAGATTGAAACATCAATAAATTGAAGAAAAGAGTTATTGTCCTACTTTGTAGATGGGTTAAATGTTTTCCTTTCCTTTCCTTTCCTTTCCTTTCCTTTCCTTTCCTTTCCTTTCCTTTCCTTTCCTTTCCTTTCCTTTCCTTTCCTTTCCTTTCCTTTCCTTTCCTTTCCTTTCCTTTCCTTTACAAAAGACAGGTATACAATTTAAAATACAGAAAGCCAAACCTGAAATAGTAATGAACAGAAGGGACAAACCACCTTCTGCAAGTCATAGCTATTGCTGGAAAATTGGCAACCTTTTTAGTGGGAATCCAAGTTAATTCGTGCAGAAGCAAGATTATAACCTCTTGCTCAGGAAGATAACTAAAATTTCTGACAATCGGGGTTATGACCATCAGATGCTATGGGTGGTACAATGAGCAGTGTAACAATATATGTGTTACTGACTCAACCTCAAATATACACATACATGGTATATTTATCTATTGTCTCCACAGTAGATATTGTGCCAGTTTGGGACAAGGTAAAAAAATATCTTATGTGGAACTTGTAGGAGGTACTTCCTATAGGTGTATAGGAACTCTCCATGAAAAAAACTGCAATTACACCATAATAAGGATAGGTGATTTTAGTCCTATCCTTTTGTAGGTCTAAATCCCAAATCTTCTGTTTTAATTGGATTAAGGCTTTATCTGGGCCAAGTGATAATATTGCCAAAGTGAAATGCCAGAGTGCACCAGATTGGAGTTAATTTGACTCCTCAGAGATTAGGAAAAGCTATCCAGTAGGGTAAGGTGAACCAGAGACTCACCAGCCAAAATCTGAGATGGTAGAGTCTCAGATGGGTCCCAAGAGAGATGCAGCTAAGCTCTAACCAAGTAAAATGGACAAGAAACATGAAGTATAACTTTTAGAAAATTAAACAAGTTATAAGGTAGAAGCATCCTTGTAAACACAAAGCTGTGCGCCATATAACAGCAAGCCCAGAAACTTTGCTTTACAGTATAAAATTTAATTGCTGCAGGAACGTAATTATTTCCTTGGTAGCTGGCATATTTAAGGGCATTTTTTAAAAATTCTGATAGAAACCTTACTCATTTGATTATGCCAACAGGCAGAAGGTTGGAAGTAGATGCCTAGATACTTAAGACCTTAACCTGATCAATTGGTCTTTTGTAATTTCCCATCTAATAGGGACTTTTTCAAGGGAAAACCAAAACCTTAGTTTTTTAGTATTTAATTTCAAGAAATTCCCTAGAGCAATATGATGGTAATTGAAGGTCCACTTGGATTACAGATAAAATGGTCATCTGCATACAAAAGAATAAAAAAAGGTCAATGGCCAAGAGTTGGGGAGCTAAAACTCTATTTAGTATGAGCCACACATGTTATTTATATAGAAGTTTAACAATGAAAAGGTAAGAATACAGCCCGATTTAACCACTCTGAAGATAGAAATTGAGTGGTTAGATTGCTATTACAGTTGCCTGTAATCTACATGGTATACTTGATGGAACAAAATTATCAATCTGATAAGGAAATTATCAATTGATGTTGCAGTTCATTTCCTGTGAGAGAGTTTGACTTAGAATTTTTGAACTGTTAATACGCTCCATTTTAGAAACACTTATATGCATATAAGTGTTCCCAATCAGTGTTGATAGGGAGTGAGAGGTCCAGCCAGCAGCCCTTGCTTTGTGGGGAACTCTTTGTGGGCTCAGTAATTTCTCCGCTCCTTTTTAACATATATATGAAGCTGCGGGGTGAGATCATCCGTCACCACGGGATGAGGTATCATCAGTCTGCCAATGATACCCGATTGTACATCTCCATCCCAGGTGAACTAAGTGATGCTGTGGATGTTCTTTCACAGTACTCAGAGGCTATGGGGATCTGGATGGGGAACAACAGGCTTCAACTGAACCCTGGTAAGACACAGTGGTTGTGGGTGCGGGGCTCTTTTGGATCTGAGGGGTTTACCATCTTTGGTCCTAGATGGGGTTGCACTGCCCCAGATGGACCTGATGCATAATCTGTGGGTCCTCCTGGACTCACGACTCCTGCTCAAGGAGTAGGTGGCAGTCATGGCTAGGAGGGCCTTTGCCCAACTTCGTGTTGTTTGCAAGTACCCCCTTTCAGGAAAGGGAAGCCGTTGTCTCAGTCACCCATGCCTTGGCCATCTCCTCTATGGATTATTCCAAAGTGCTCCACTTGGGGATACCCATGAAAAGTATCTGGAAGCTTCAACTGGTGCAGAATGGAGCTGCGCAGGCAGTTATGGGCACCTCTAGGGCTGTACATATAACACCCTGCTGCACGAGCTGCATTGGGTACTGGTTTGATTCCGGGTCCAATTCAAGGTGTTGGTTATGACCTTTAAAGCCCTTCATGGAATGGGCCCAGATTACCTGAGGAATCGTCTCTTCCCAATTACATTGGCCCATCCCACCCATTCCGGCAGGAGAGGCATGTTATGAATCCCATCACCTAAAGAATTCCAACTGGCAGGGTTCAGGAGGAGAGCCTTTTTTGCCATTGCCCCAGCCCTGTGGAACATCTTGCCACCAGAGGTGAGGTTGGCCCCCACTCTTCAAGCCTTCCGGAAGAGTGTTAAGACCTGGCTCTCCCACCTAGCATGGGGATCCAATAAGGTGCATGCAGCCCTGGGGGTGGTTGGTGGGTTGAGTATGCTCTCTCTGTTTTTTCAACTTTGTATATTTTTGTAGATTTTTTAAACTCTCTTTTTACCTGTAAGCTGCCTAGAGTCACTTATACAGTGAGATGGATGGCTTATAAATTTAATAACTAAATAAATGAATAAATAAATTTTGTATAATTTTGATAGTAAGTAACTTTATTATGGTCCTAGGCCAGCAATACTGTATAAATATCAATACATAGCATGCATGAAGTAAAGATACAGAAAATATAATCTATTTACAGATGATAAGTGAATCCTCAATAATCAGGTTGGTGGGCTTTATTAGCTAACAAACAAAAACTAGCTATCTTGCAAGTAATAAGACTGTTTATGTTTCTTACATTTTATTAGATAAAAACCTGCAAAAATCCAGGAAGAGATAATAAAAGAAGTAAAATCAACTCATTGTGCATATCTTTAATATAAAAATCAGTTTAATAAAAAAGTTTCAATAGTTCCAGAGACACAAGGACAAATGGTATTTATTATAAAAGGCTACTAGGACCTGGAAACAGGTTCCAATATTTGGGCACTGTTAAAATAATAAGATATAGGCTGGTTCTGAACTGGGATTCAGCTTCCTAAATTTGAATTTCCAAATCATTATATTTTTAAATCCAAAATATGCTTCCTAGGCATTTGTCTGCAATATCCTCCATCCAGCTTCACTAAAGAATTATCAATAAAGGAGTTACCCCAATTGAAAGGAACCTTTAACCTGTAGTTGACCATGGGTATTCTGTGTTAGCAAAATTGAAATATGCCCCTAGTTGATTTCTTTAAAGAGTTGCTGTTGTTATTTTGCTACAAATAAGTCCTGCAGTTATTTGGGATGAGAGAGTCACATCACTAACCTGAATTTTCTTGCTTCTTGTGGCATGAAATAACACATTGGGCTATTCAAAACACACCGATCCTCATTGATACTTTTACCATCAATACACCATTTGTATAGCCTTGATTGTTTTAGCAAAGACCATAATTTTTGATTTTAGTAATTAGTTGAAAGGTGAGAAATTGCATAATATTGATTAAAAGCTCCTCACGTTTTCTTATGTTATATATTGTCAGCATATAATAAGATTGGCAGTCATTTCCTGACTAATTTAAGTACATGGTGATCCAACTCTTTAAAACACTTAACAGATGAATAAATTTAAAACTTTGAAAGTCAGAGAACTAATATACTAACTTGTTTTCTGTGATATAATGAGAGCAGAAAGTAGGCCTTATGGCAGTGCTTTCCAATCTGCCGCCGTTGGCGACACACCAATGGTGGCAGTGGCGGCGGCACAGGGGCACGCGCGGGGGCAGGGGCATGCACGGCGGTGGCGTGGGGGCACTTGCGGGGGAGGGGGCGTGCACGGCAATGGCAGGGGGGCGCGCAGCAGCGTGCATGGCGGCGGCGGTGGCGGCGGCCTCCGCTAAAACGCGGAAGCACTGATGGCGCGCCACCGCCGCCATGCATGCTGCCGCTGCTGCTGTGCACACCCCCACCGCTGCTTCTGGGTTGTGTGGCGACACACCAAACTGTGTGTTGCGACACACTAAAGTGTCCCAACACACAGTTTGGAAAGCTGTGCCTTATGGATTACAGACAATCTTCAGGTATATTCCCACGTAAATTATCAGTGAGAAAGAGCAATCATAAGCTTAGTTTTTTCCGATAGGAATTGAAAGCACCCTTGAAATCAAGAAAAGTCATGTAGAGTAAAATTTATGGTTGATAGAATACTTTTTAAACCAGATGCTCTAATATGAATCCTTGGTTGATATTGAATTGACTAACTCTAAATTCAGTTTGCCTTTTCTCTAATATATTTTCCTGATCCAGCCAATTCTAAAATTTTCAACTTAAGGGTCTACCATATATTTTACTAATTGTACTTAGGAGATTAAATGGACTTATATTTATCAGGATCAACCTGGTTAACTCTTCTAAAAATGGAGATAATAACAGCTATATGCCAGTCCCTATGGAAGTAGGCATTTTTTTTGGTCAAATTATGTAAAAAAGCAATGCCAAGATAGGTTCATCAACATTAATATGAACAAATTCTGCCCAAATATACTCATAACCCATACAATTTTAATATATTTACATTTTTTAATAAAACAAGGTGGGGGGATGGAGAGAGAAAAGCTATGCTTAGTATCATGTCAGCAATCATGTGAAAACACAGTTTTATCCTGGGTAGTTCTCACGATGGGGCACGATGGCTCAGTGGTTAAGATGCCAGGCTTGTCAATCAGAAGGTCGGCGGTTCGAGACCTGAGCGCCAAGTGACGGAGTGAGCTCCCGCACTCATCCCAGCTCTTGCCAACCTAGCAATTTGAAAGCATGCAAATTCAAGTAGATAAATAAGTACCACTTCGGTGGGATGATAACAGTGTTCCACATGCATCATGCCGGTCACATGACCATGGAAGCGTCTTCGGACAGCACTAGCTCTTAAGCTAAGAAACGGAGATGAGCACCGCCCCCTAGAGTCGGACACGACTGTGCAGGGGAAAACCTTTTCCTTACTAGTTCTCACTAGCCACAAAACCATTGGTCTCAGAGTTCAAACATCATAAGGAATTGTAAGTAATGTAATAGCAAAAGAAAAAATGATTGATCTCCTCCCATGCACAGAACAGGAGAGGTAGGAAAAAAGAAGAAATACTACCGCACCTTTAATAGCTGTATAGAAGAGAAAAATTCAACAGTTGTAGCGTAAAGATAACAGCATTCTGTTTCTTGGTTACACTACACTGAGAAACACAATCTGCAGTTCCCAAATGCCCTGAGTGCAGTCCTCAGAGACTTGCAAAAGTCTAATGTTAGAAATTGGGTTTACAGTCAGATTAAACTTTCGCAATCACCATATTCAGAAGGCCATGACAGTGTATCATAATACACACAGAGAAACACATTCTTAACTTCATTACTTCTGATGCTTGCTAATGTGCACCCAGACACAAGTTCAGTTTGAGGCACTCACTTATGGAAGGGGAGGAAGGCAGCAGCAACCAAGGAATGCTATTCTATATGATTTCTCAGGATGCCAATTCATGGTAGCAAGAAAGCCTTGGCTATCATAAGGGAAGAGAGAAAGAAATCACATGAATCACAGTTTATTGTTGTGACAGAATCCAAGACTAACATTAACTATTCATTCCCCACAATTGTATTTAATTTTTAGAAACATATTTGCTTAAGTGCTCTTGAGTTGGTCAAGAACCTCTTATTCTTTCTATATTTAAATCATCTGTCCAAGGGTCTCATCTGGCCATCCATATCACATTCTCCTCTGGCATATCTTTATTCCTTCCAGATAGAGATTGAAATGCTCTTGTTGGGTTGTAATGATTCATACTTTTACTTACATCAGCTATGGCCTTAGACCAGAGCTTTCCAAACTGTGTGTCGGGACACGTTAGTGTGTCGGCTGCAGTGTCTGGGTGTGTCACGGCTGCTGCTGCCTCCAAATCTGCCCTGCCAGAATTCCGCTCAGGTCCTAGTGCCTGCCTTGTGCCCTGCTGTAAGAGTGTGTTATGAAATGATGCCCTGCTGTAAGAGTGTGTCGCGAAATGATGCATGTCTAAAAAGCGTGTCACCAACATGAAAAGTTTGGAAAGCTCTGCTTTAGACTTTCACATTTTGCACCACTTTGGAGTCTCATGCCATCTGTTTTCAGTATCTAAATCAAATTATTTCTAACTCCACTCTGGTTTATTTGAAATCACTACAAAGCTGATACTTCCTTCACTGTGGCCTTGCAGATCTGGTGGGCAGTCCATTTTCCAGTTGTCAGGAATGCTTGCCTTGTCTCAGCTCCTAGGCTTGTGGCTACTATTATTCATTCTCCCCCTGTTCCTGGATCTTGTCTCTTCCTGTATATATTGATTAGAATGTACTGTATCTCATCTCCCCAGTCTAGCCATCATGCAACTTTGGTCCCAGCTAATGGAAAATTGTCCAGTGGTAAAATTGCTGATCTCCCAGCATTTCATCTTCACAGCTCATAAAACATTGGCAAGGTACCTGGGAAGCCTTCAGGGGATTTATGTACTTTTGATTACGTGTTGGCTCCTCCCTCAAATATCTTCCCCTCATGGTAGCTTCAGATAGCTTTGTGAGGAGGAGCAAAATGTTAGACAAATGCACACAAATATATGCATTGAAAAAAATGGATGGGGGAGGGGAACATTAGCTATTTGTTTATTTTTTGTATTATGGGCATGAGGGAATACTTGTTGTTCCAGGACCAAAGGTAGTTCCAAAGGTGGAACACTGACTGGGTGATGTTGCTTGCCGTCAACTGGAGGATGAACCCTGGTCAACTCCTGTTGTTCTGTGTGCTTTAAGGTCGGGACAAGTGAGGATGGTTGCAGATTGACTTCAAACTGCTTTGTGAAGGGTTGTAAAGTTGAAATTGTGCTGATGTAGAAGTTCCCACATTCTCACAGTGGGAGCTCTTCCCTCCCACTGTGAGAATGGAAGTCAATACCAGCTAATAATAGGTAGAGCCAAGCAGCCATATCCAGTTAACTTCAAGGTCAGAGAGGTTGGGAGATTGTCTTTGAGCCATACGGTAAGACAAAAACTGCTCTGTGAGTAACTGAGGAATAATCGTGTAGTTAGTGCCTTTAGTCTCCTCTTTCCCCTTTTACCTGCTATTCCTAGGACAATTATAATCAGTTTGCTGTCTTGTCAGTTCCTCTCTGAGCTTCCATATAGAAAGCCAAAACTTGGCAATTTGAATGACATTAAGAAACCAACCATTTCTTGGCTTAAACAAGATGAGAAGGTGTTTGGAATAACTCTGAAACAATTAAAGAAAGAAGGGTGACATTTACTCTTGTTCTGGTATGTCTGAGGACATCTGCCCAAAGCCTCAAAAAGGTCTCTCCAAAATCTTAGCCATTTATTACCATGAACTTTCCATATTGGAAGACTGCTGCCAAGGCATCTTTCCCAACCCCTTGCCTCAGATAAGATAAGTACTCTAAAACAATTGCTATTTTGCAGGGTGGGGGGGGGGGAAGGAAATTAATTATTTTCCCACAGTCTTGATTGGCTGGTAATGGACCTTCCTGGATTTCCTTTATGAGTTAGACTATCCATAGCACATTCACTATAATCATTGTTGCAACCATATGGAAGATGAAGAAGAGAGAAGGAAAGCCAGTACATGGTAATATGCTTCTATTGAATTTAGTTTAACAAAGAATCAGGAAGGGCAACCCTGGCATGGAAAGATACATACAGTATATTCAGTGGGTAGATGGTGTGGTGGGACAAGAAACAGCCTTGCCAACCAGTGCAAATGGGACTTGCTCATAGCCTAATCGTCATGTGATCCTAGAAGATTTACTGAGTGCTACAAGCATGAGCACAGCATTACCAAGCAAGTTCATTGGGTATGGACAAAATAAGGAATGTCCCCCTCCTTATCCAAACTTCTCTGACTGTAATCATCATATTTATCTGAAAAGAAGACGATCGTGAATTTTAGAATAGATAGAAAAAAAGTTGGAAATACAGGGAGAAAAATCCTGGGCAATGTTTATTTATTTATTTAAAACATTTATATGGCCTCCCAGCTCAACCAAGGTGATTCTGGGCAGTTTACAAATCATCATCATCATCACCACCACCACCTAATGAAAAGAATACAAAACCACAATACATAGACCTTCAAACAATAATGAAACACTAAATAGTTCAGCAAATTTAAGAATTTTTTTTTTAGTAATGGCATCTTTCCTAAATTTGATAACTATAGTTTCAGCCATCTAGCAACTTTTGCACTTGGTGACTGGCAGCATCTCTCTAGGGCAGGGGTGGGCAACTTCAGGCCCGCGGGCCGTATAAGGCCCACGGGGCTCCTGCCTAAGGCCCGCGGGGCTCCTGCCTGCAAACCCCACCCCTTCCACGCAATTGGCTCCCGCCTGCAAACCCCGCCCCCCAGTGCTTGTGATTGGCTCCCACCCGCAAATTCTGGTCCCCGGTCCGTGAAAATCCCAGAAACCCCACCCCCACCCCCCTGATCCCTGGTTATAAATATCCAAATGGCCCTTGGCAGAAAAAAGGTTCCCCACCCCTGCTCTAGGGCAAAGCTTTCCAAACTTTTCATGTTGGTGACACACTTTTTAGACATGCATCATTTCGTGACACACTCTTACAGCAGGGCACAAGGCAGGCACTAGGACCTGCATGGAATCCTGGCAGGGCTCGGAGGCGGCAGCAGCAGCCGCGACACACCCAGACACTGCAGCCGACACACTAACGTGTCCCGACACACAGTTTGGAAAGCTCTGCTCTAGGGTTTAGTATTACAGGCTTCTCCAGCCCTGTCTGGGGAGACTGAGTGAGTAAATTGTATGCTTTGTGAAACTCCAGCTCTGAGCTGCAGTCTTTTCCTTCATCCTAGAAGTTCTGCTGAGCATTTTTTGAGAATGTCTTTTGCGGTTAGGCTGGGGAAAAATGGATATACTTGGCTACTTTCACACAGAAGTTCTTCTGAGTAGTCAAAAGGCAAATCAAGAAATAGAAACTTCACCTGTGCTGTATATACTGTATACAAACTTCAGTTGTGTTGGAATGACTGTTTCTCTCTGCTCCCCGTCTCCTTGCATTCTACGGAGTTGGTGTTTGCCCATGGAGAAACAAGATATAGGCTGAGGTGAGGTATCTCTAGGCACAGAAGAATATAGCCTGATCACTGGCAAGGTCTATAAAGCTAGGTCTCATGCAAATCATAGGAACCTGATTAGACAAGGAACCTGCTCTTTTAGTATAGTATCTTCTACTAGTGTTTCTTAAAGCTCTGTCCAACTCCAGCAGCAGCGTTGCTGTATTGTTGGTTTGTTTTTACAATCCTAGCAACTGCTAGAAAAGCAAAATCAAAGTCTTCGTCTTTTTTCCCTTAAGGCTTCAATGAATAGACAACATTTGAACTGGTTTCCCACAAAAAAAAAAAAAACAGAATGCCATTCTGACCAAAACAGCTTGACTCTACCTCCAGACTTACTACTGTTCCTCCCCTAGGGGCTTTGTCAAGGAACAGACCACATTTTATTGCTGTATTAAAAGAAAAAAAAACAATAAACAGTAAATCTTACCAATAATGGCCCTCCATTTGAGAACACATGTTAGATAGAACTATCTACCCCTTCCCTCATGCTTACCATCCTCAGAGGAATGTTTGGAGGAAACAGGAGAAAGGATCCTTTCTGTTACCTTACAAAAGGGGGTAAAGCCATTATTATTTATGTAGATATTTATCATTTAATGTGCTGCCTACAGTGAGTTTACTTGATTGCTTTTCATTGATGTGCTTTAATTGTTTTTATCTTTATCTTGTTCTTATGTTTCATGTTTTATCTTTATTTGTATATTTGTGTTTTCTTCAGAGGGAAAATTTAATATATAAATAGAAATACTTTCCCCAGCTTTTTCAGCTATGTGGTGTCTTCTTGCTTACCTTGCAGTCCACCTATTGCTCTGCTCTCTGGATAACACAAAAGGGAGTAAGGTGCCTTCACAACAGTTATATATTTCAATAATAATATAGATGAGAAAATTCTAACTGCTGAACAGCTTCAGGTTATATTATCTCAGATCCAAGACCTGAGATGTGAAAGAGAATCATTTGTTGGGCTTATATTAAAATACAATACATCAAAAAGCCTTCCTGACCTTAATAAACAAAACTGCAAGTAAAGTCATCGTCTGTAGCTTGAATCATGTCAACTGGATTTCTATTTTCTCAGTGGAAATGTTTCGCTCCTTATCCAAGGAGCTTCTTCAGTCTAAGCAAAGTTAGTAAGGGAATCCTAAATATGTTTCTAGGTAGCTGTCACACACAGCTACCTAGAAACATATTTAGGATTCCCTTACTAACTTTGCTTAGACTGAAGAAGCTCCTTGGATAAGGAGCGAAACGTTTCCACTGAGAAAATAGAAATCCAGTTGACATGATTCAAGCTACAGACAATTCCACCTGGATGACTGAGAACCTTCATAGACATATGCAAGTAAAGTCAGTTTTCCATACCCTTCCCAATTACATTTCCCTAAAAGTAAAATATCCCCAACACCTCTCCTACCCTTATTGGGCAGATCAATAGTGGACTATCTTGCACAACTAGTATACAGTAACTCAGTAATTGTTGTGCTTTTTCCAACATATACATAATGACAACAGACTTAACTGGCAGTATAAGTACATTTTATCAATCAATCAATCAATCAATCAATCAATCAGAGTTTGAAATATTACAGTTTTCAGTTGTAATCTGATCCTGTCTTTTGTCTTTTGGTAGACATTCTAATACCTAATCACTGCAATACCAAATGACTGAATTTTAAATGTTTTTTTGTGGGCCAGGCTGGGAAAGAGCAAATTTTCCTACTTCCCTACCATGAATGATAAGGGAAAATGTTTCAGAACTTCCTTCTTCAGGAAGTGTGTGTGGCAATGGATGATAGAACGGTTCGTTCATTGCCCAAACACTGAAAACAGAAATAGGCCTTTCAAACAAATCTCGCAAATCTTTCAAGGCAAATCTCGCGCCGTTTGCGGCTGGGACCCAATTGGCTAAGCAGCACGCTGATTGGTAGAGGGGCTTCTTGTTCCAGGCTGCCTCCAATCGGAAGCTCTGGTTCGGACCATACCAGCTTCTTCTGGAGGTCGGCTCATCTTCCTCCATCTGAGTCCGAATCTGGCATGGTGGCGGGGGCTGACCCACTGGGCTGACCCACTCCTGTCAGGCTTACTCCTGACTCAGATTTTTGAAAAACGGGACAAAATCAAGATTTTGACTATAACGACGGGACGCTCCAGAGATGGTGAAATAACGGGACAGTCCCGTTCAAAACAGGACGTATGGTCAGCCTACTTATATGTCAGATATGTTTCTCAGCAGACTCATTATGTTCTACAGAGAGTCAATTTGCATATTCCATAGAAGTAGCAGGAGAGGAACACCCTTCATTGTCAGAGGCATGAAGAGGTTCAGGGGCACATAGGCAGCAAGAGTGTGCTCAGTCAAGAGAAGAAAAGCTCAGTAACTGTAACCACCCGGAACACTTTCTTTTCCTGCTTAATGGGGTAGTATAGATTGCTGAAAGGTAGGCTGACCATATTTCCTTGAGAGGAAAACGGGACCCTAACCTACCCACGGCTCGCCGGACAAAGTGGATGTGCGTGCATGCGCATGGGCGTGCGTGCGTGCGTGCTTCACCACGGGAACTTTCAAAAATGGGACAAAGTGGATATTTTTCTTAAAAAGACGGGACGGTCAGGAATTATTTAGAAAATGAGACTGTCCCATTCAAAACAGGACGTATGGTCCGCCTACTGAAAGGTTGCACAATAAATTGCTTCCAGGTGCAATTTAAGGTGCTGATCATTACCTATAAAGCTCTACATGGCATAGGGCCTGGTTACTTGAGAGACTGGCTGTCTCCCATAGCATCTGCCCAACTAATTCGATCCTATAGGGTTGGTGTACTCTGGGTTCTTTTGATTAAACAGTGTCACCTATTGGGACCCCAGAAGCACATCTTCTCTGTAGCAGAGCCTACCCTCTGGAACAAAGTTCTCTCCAAGATCTGGATGGCTCCCACTTTGCTGTTGTTTAGAAGAGCCGTGAACATCTGGCTCTTCATCCTGGCCTTCGTGAAAGAGACTAAGACCTCTTGCAGACATCCAGTCTGTCGTGCTTGCCATCTTTTACCTTTTATTGATCTTATTGTAATTTCTTTGCTTGATTGTTGTGAACCACCCAGAGGCATTCGGAGTCAGGTGGCATGCAAATTTAATAAACTATTAATAATTATTATTATACAGTAAGTTGTACAAACCAATCACAGCAGTAAAAGCAAACCATTTTGAGAAAAACAGCTAGAGTGAACAATAGCAAATTCATAATTGGCAGCTGCTATATCTTAACAATTTCTCTTTCCTTTACTGCCCAACAGCTTCCCCTCTTCATGCAGGGAAAGAAGCTTACAATTTTCTGGGAGGAGAAAGTGCATCTCTTTCAGATAGGGCAAGATTTGTTGTTGCTGGATACTCAAAGGGCCATAATTCATTTGGTTGCAGCAACAGTAGTTTAGGCAGTTAACTGAGCCCACCTCCTGTGGTGTTTGGGACATTGGGCCAGATACATGGGGAATGGGGAATTTTATCCTGGAACAGCAGCCCCTGGCAAGGGTCAAAGTGAGAAGAGACCTCATGGTCCTGCCCAATATGGGAGACTCAAGCGGCAAGTTTCCCTCTACTTGTCAATGGTAGGGGAGCACACAATCAACTTACAACAAAGTAGCCTTACAAATCTGCCATCCCTTGTGATTTCCTGTGAGAGTTTAAGCTGCCAGCAGGGAGACCGATGATGCATGGTGTTTGGATGTGGGCTCATTCTGATTCAAAATCTCACTTTAGTGTAATCAATAACTTATGGGTTTATTTTCCTCCTCTCTCAAACACATTGTCAAGTTCCTACTTGCAATTCCTTTGCCCTTTCACCTCATGCTGCTTGTAACACTACAAGGCAAAATAGAATTCCATGACTATTGCCTAGGATGATCTCATGGCAATTTCTTCCTGTTACGTTCAAAATGTGCTGTTTCCTTTGTTGACAAATGTGCTTATGTCTCTCATATTAAGATCTGTTCATGTATGAAAATCACTGTGGCCAGTCACATTCTGCTTAACCTACCATATTGGATACTGGGATACATTTTGGTACCTATATATCCTTTCCTGAGATCTTTATAAGAAATAAATTAAACAAAATCAAGTCATATTCAAGTCAAGTTTCTCTCTTGATAAATTCATGGTCATATCCATGTAGCTTTCTTGGCAACAATACAACCAATGGTTTGCCATTCCCTTCATCTGGGATGTATTTATTTTTTCCCCAACCTAGTCAAGATTTCCTATCCAAGTGTTAAATAGACCAGATTCTGCTCAGGTTCTAAATCCAGACAAGTTTGAGCACACGTTCCTACCTACTGAAAAATTGGATGAAAATCTCCCATGTATATACATAATCATACTGTTCCCTGTCTTTTTCAGTATGCAGGGAAAATATAAGAAGTAATAAAATAAATTATGGGCAAGAAATAAAAGGGGGGAAACCTAAATCTAATTTATATAAGCAGCATTTACTAGAATTCTCCATGTTGCAACCATCCTTGTTTCCTTCATGTTCATACAAAGAATCATACATTGTTTTTATTCTTGTCTTTTTGAAGAACTGATTAAGTCCGTCCAATGACAAGTTTTTTGGTGGACCCCTTTCTTTCAACCCATAATCTCCTCCTTCCTCTATTTGTTTTATGATTTAATTCTCATTCATTATCTTTGCAGTAACCAAACCACTTCAACAATACTTCTGATGTACTAGTCATTCAGTTTTGTATTCAAATCACATTTATCTATCACCATTTTTGACACTTTTTGCTTTTATTGCTTCTTTTACTGCACAAACTTCTTAAGTAACCCACTGCACTCGATTCATGTCTCTCCAATTCTCACTTCTAATACTAACAAAGTAGGCAGAACAGTGATCATTTTTGCTATTTTGACAAACATTCACGCCTTTCAATAGACCACATAGTGTTTACATTTCATCCAGCATTTGCATACCTTAAAACACATGTTCATTTACTTCCTCAATTTTTCTTTATTTATGTATAACTTGCACTCACTCCATTTTCATTGTCATATAACAATAATTTATGTTCCACTGTGGCCACATGGATACAAAAATATCCTTATATTGTATAATAAAGCATGCCAAAGATTCCAAAGTCACATTAAATAAAAGTGGAGAATGTAGACATTCATGATTATGTCTGTGTTGCATTCTAATAAGTTAAGAAATAATTCTATTTATGAACACCCTAACTAATGGGTTAGAATATTTTAGTTTAATCTGATCAACAAAATTGAAGGGAAAACCAAATTTGACTACTACACATTCCAAAAATTTAATCTGCAACATGTCAAGACAACCACTGCCAAATTTAATTTATCTAATTGTATATCAAGTATACCCACTAATATTCTAATATTATCCAGTGCTTGACACCCTTTAATAAAACCAGACCATGTGGGATGAACTATCAAAGATAACAGTTTGCAACTATCAAAGATAATATAGTTTGCAATCTTCAAGCCAAAACTGTCAAAATCTTAACATCTACATTTAACAAAGAAATCAGGCAACACATTCTGCAAGACTTTAGCCATTCTTATTCACTCTTGTTAAGTTTCCTTTGCATGGGAGAATAATAATCATATTCAAATTGACAAGCACGATGATTATCATCATAAACAATCAAACCAGTCACACTTTCTGATTCATTTTTCTTCTATGTGTACATATAAATAGACTTATGCTTATTTTATTTATTTGTTAGATTTATAATTGCCTTTTCTCCAAGAGTTCAGAGTACCTTACATAGAGATCTTTCTTCATTTTATCCCTGTAAGACAGGGCTTTCCAAAGTTTTCCCGCGGCGACACACCAACCGCTGTTGGTGTGTCGCCGCAGGAAAACCCGGAAGTGCCGCCGTTGCGGCAGCGCGCAAACACCCGGAAGCGCTGCTGCCGCTTTCGGGTTTTTGCGCACCGCCGTTGGTGTGTCGCCGCGGGAAAACCAGGAAGCACTGATGATGATCAGCGCTTCCGGGTTGTGTGGCGACACACCAGACTGTGTGTGGCAACACACTTTTGTGTCGTGACACACAGTTTGGAAAGCTCTTCTGTAAGAGCATCCCTATGCAGTAGGTTGAGCTAAGAGTGAGTGACTGGCCCAAAGTCATCAGATGAGTTTCTATGGATAAGGATGCACTTGAACCTGGGTCTCCCCTGTCCAAGACCAACAACAACCTGTATACTACACTGGCTATCAAGCACATATTCAAAACTAATTGATCTTTTTCTAAGAAGACATTCATCAGTCACCACTGTTATTCATTCTTGGGTCTTAAAATAGTCCAATTACTTTGTCTGTTTTCTTTCATCTCTCTCTATCCCATCCATTCATGCCATCTAACAGAATAATTATGGCACAAATGGTGCACAGTTTTCCCCAAAACATATCCCTAGTTCTTCCACTATTAACATTCACTGGAACAAGACATGCAACCTTCATCAAACTAAAAATTCCTTTTTTTTACACGTACCAATCAAGATGACAACAATTCATATATTTTAGCCCTTTCATTTGTATTTAGATCAATACCCTTACTTCACCACATACTGTATATTCATCAATTTCACTCTACAATAGCATCCTTTCCTTTTTCTTACTTTCACAAATACATAGCATATCTATTTTTCTTCAATTTCTTTCTTTAATCCATATACTTCACTGTAGTCTTATGTTCCAAGTCATATACACCGTGATGAAGTTGTGCCCATGAATAGGGATCTTTACCACCCATCATGAGTTAACTATCATTTAGTTAACCAATACTTTCATATAACACTTTATAATAAGAAAATGGAGAAATAGGCTAGATTATATTACTTAAATATACCCATGCTACAAATATCATGCCTTGCTAATGGTGAAGACACAGTACCAGTTAATTTTGGTACATCGTGCTGAGAATGCTACAAATGTGAGCAAAACCCAGTTTAACCCCAGGCACATTTATACTATTCTATGCAAGCTAGGTTCTCTCACTGGAAGCCTATTGTGCAAGCCACCATGCTATTGTCCTCATCCTAGGGGGTCTATGCAGGGGCTACAAGAAGTGATACTCAAGATATGTGAAAATGTCCTCTCTTTGGATTTAAAAAAAATCTTAAAAAATAGTTGCTCCACAATATTTTGAAGATTCTGTGTTGTTCTCTATTGTCATACACATATCCGTATTTCTACCATTTATTTTAAAAATATTTCTGCCACATTTCTGCCACATATTTCTACCATTAATTTTAAAAATTGTCATTTTAAAGAGCAGCTTCTTTCATAGCTGATATCAAAATACAGAACATGTGCATAACGCTTTAAAGTCAAAACCTTGCTTGAGAATCTCTAAGGGTTTCAAACAGCTCTGAATATTTTATGTGCAAATCAAATTAAGCTGTAACTGTGAAAGCAGGCATGAAGCTATATAGATATTGTTCCAGCTTACAGCACACATATATTCACTTCTTTTTAATATTACTTCTAGAGTTGACATTGGGCAGTAATTTTAGTTTACATTTTGAGGAAACTTCAGTGACAGTAACATGAATGATTAACACCAAGAAATAATGGGCTGTGGGTAGAAGACTGAGAAATTAAACAAACAAACAAACAAACAAACAAACAAAGCAATAACAACCATTTAAATATTGCTGCTAAGAAAACTAAATGCCAGAACATTTACTATGCACTCCCCAGAATCCTTTGCAGCCACTGATATGCAAGGAAGGCTGGTGGTGGAGGTTGGGATGATTTTATGAAAACAATCATGAAATTAACTCAATAATATGCAAGAATATCTTTTTAATGACATCTCCACTGATTTTATTCTTTTAAATCTGTTGGATTGTAAACATATTCTTACATTTCTGTATATATCAATACAAATATATTTCATATTCATATATTAGAAACATTTGCACTTGCATTATGGCTCTGAAACCATGTTGTATTTCCTTGAAGAGTTTTGTTGACACCCTTCCTTTCTAACAGGCCTTGATAGATAGCTGTGCCCATAGAAAGATAAAGTGTACTTTCCAAGGATAGCTTCTCCAGGGGAAATATATTGTTTAATAACGGTCAAGGGGCCCTAGCAAGGATGGAAGGAAGTTCCTAATATGGAGTGAAGGAAGGAAATTCCTAATATGGAATGAGGGTAAGGTGGAGTATGGGTAACTGAGTAAGAGGTGGTCTTCTAAAGGAGGAGTTGAATGGAATCTATATAATGTGCTGTAGGAAGGGGGTCCTGCACGGCCGCCCACCTAACAGCTTGCTGTCATTGCTTTTGCTCTTGGGTGAATAAACTCCTAACTTCATGCAATTTGTCAGTTTCTTTACTCCCGGCTCAGGAACGAATCTGGTAAGATAAAATTTACTTCTAACATTTTGGCACCCCAGATGTTTTACTGAGCTAACCCAATGGAGTGGGTCCCAGGGGGATAACACGCCCTGCCGGCACCGGGCCATTTGCCCAGAGGGTTTTAATTTTCCTGTGGGACCGCCCAGAGGGTAGTAAAGGGAACTTTGGTTTTTATGCCAGCCAATTGCATGAACCTAGGACAACTCCACAGGGGGTGAGTTGTTGTTGTTTATTCATTCAGTCGTTTCCGACTCTTGGTAACTTCTTGGACCAGCCCACGCCAGAGCTTCCTGTCAGCCGTCACCACCCCCAGCTCCCCCATGGTTGAGTCTGTCACCTCCAGAATATCATCCATCCATCTTGCCCTTGGTCGGCCCCTCTTCCTTTTGCCTTCCACTTTCCCTACATCAGCATCTTCTCCAGGGTATCCTGTCATCTCATTATGTGGCCAAAGTACTTCAGTTTTGCCTTTAATATCATTCCCTCAAGTGAGCAGTCTGGCTTGATTTCCTGGAGTATGGACTGGTTTGATCTTCTTGCAGTCCAAGGCACTCTCAGAATTTTCCTCCAACACCACAGTTCAAAAGCATCTATCTTCCTTCGCTCAGCCTTCCTTATGGTCCAGCTCTCGCAGCCATAGGTTACTACAGGGAATACCATTGCTTTAACTATGAGGACCTTTGTTGTCAGTGTGAGGTCTCTGCTCTTAACTATTTTATCAAGATTTGCCATTGCTCTCCTCCCAAGAAGTAGACGTCTTCTGATTTCCTGGCTGCAGTCAGCGTCTGCAGTAATCTTTGCGCCTAGAAATACAAAGTCTGTCACTGCCTCCACTTTTTCTCCCTCTATTTGCCAGTCATCAATCAAGCTCGTTGCCATAATCTTGGTTTTTTTGAGGTTTAACTGCAACCCAGCTTTTGCACTTTCTTCTTTCACCTTCATCATAAGGCTCCTCAACTCCTCCTCGCTTTCAGCCATCAAAGTGGTATCATCTGCATATCTGAGATTGTTAATGTTTCTTCCAGCGATTTTAACTCCAGCCTTGGATTCCTCAAGCCCAGCACGTCACATGATGTGTTCTGCGTACAGGTTGAATAGGTAGGGTGAGAGTATACAACCCTGCCGTACCCCTTTCCCAATCTTAAACCAGTCCGTTGTTCCGTGCTCTGTTCTTACCGTTGCTACTTGGTCGTTATACAGATTCCTCATGATCCACACAGTCAAAGGCTTTAGAATAGTCAATAAAACAGAAATAGATGTTTTTCTGAAATTCCCTGGCTTTCTCCATTATCCAGCGGATATTGGCAATTTGGTCTCTAGTTCCTCTGCCTTTTCTAAACCCAGCTTGTACATCTGGCAATGGGTGAGTACCTGAAATTTTTTTTCCTTTTATAAGCCCAGTGAATGTGTGTGCTTGATTCCTTTTATAAAACCTGACTGTCGACCAGGGCTGTGTGTCAAACTGGTTCAAGATGCCCCCGGGCCTCTGCTAGCTCTTTTGGGCGTTGACCAGAGTAACTCGGATAGCCAGTGGGACCAGGGCGATACGCGTGCCCGGACAGGTTGCAATTGAATGCATGAATGAACTATAACTGGGCAATTACCGCTTGTGAGCTAAAAGTAGAAAAAGGTGAATAAGTAATTGAAGACTTGGAAGCGCGCAGAGGGTCGGTACTCTAATAGGGAGTTTCTGGGTGTTTAGACACACCCCAAATCCGACGGGCACCGGTGCCATGCTTAGGGACACGAGTGGTTATGGGGAATACTAAGTCGACGGTACCCCCATCTTCCCCCTTAGGGGCGTTGTTGAAGGCTTGGGATAAGGGGATTTTGCCCACCCAGCCAGGAATGAAGAAAAGACATGCACGTGAGCTATGTATAGAATGGACTCAATATTTAGACACAAGCGGTAATGCAATCTGGCCTCCTATGGGTACATTTCACTGTGAGAAATTGAAGCTTCTTAAACTTCAGCTGAAAAGAAATAACCCTGATCAATTATCCTATTGGCATTGCTGGAATGAGCTTGCAGACCCACCCTCAATTGCCAGTGCTCCTGATTCCCAACCTTCGTTAGGAAGTCTCCAGGTGGTCAGGTGAACCCTGGTCAAGCTTGGGTACTTTCCACTATGAGAAACTTAAGACTTTTAAAACACTTACAACATGATCATGCCAGTTAAGCTCAAATATTTGTGTAAGTATCTGTAACCAAAATGTTTTCTGTTTGTTAAGTATTAGTCTGTACATTTCTATCTATATTTGTTGAGGGAAATGGTGCAGGTTGTGTGTTTGTGTATGTCTATGTATGTGTGTATAACATGAACATCTGTCTTGGGCTGAAGAGGGAAAGTCTGTGAAATATGTATGTATGTATGTATGTATGTATGTATGTATGTATGTATGTATGTATGTATGTCAGTTTGTCCCTTTAGGAGTTAAATGTGAGTCTGTCCCTTTACGGAACTAAATTTCTCCACAGTAAGGGAATGCTTCGAATTTTTGGAGATCCATAACTCTGGCCAGGCTGTGGCTCTTCCAACTTTTTGGCTATGCAACCCTTTCTGTTATTTACTGTGAATAGTTGGACATGGGATTTGATCGTGCCATGTGTCCAGTTATTTGCACTTCCTGTAGTTGTGTAAGTTTTGTGTTTGTTTTCTAAGTTGAGTACATACAAGAAGAAAGGTGAGGTTGTTTGTTGTTTACCATATAATCTTTATTGTATGGTATGTACATGCCATCTTGAATGTTTGCCACCTTTGGAAAGGGAAAGTGGGAAGAAAATTGATTTCCCGTGAAAGGTTGTGTGTATATACATGAGAAGCTCTTTCTATCTGTGTGTGTTTCTATCTCCCCTGGTTTGGTTTTCATTATGTTTTTTTTTTACTCCAACTGGGCTACACTTATGTGTGTGTAAGTTTGTATAAATCTGTTTGCTGATCAGGGCTGTTTGTCTGATTTCCTAGCTGCAAGTAAGGAACTGAAGACTGTATGTGCCCTGGTAGGCTGTGCTTGATGGGACTTGGGAGAAGGAGTGTGTGTTCTGACTGACATGGGATCCTAACTTTTCTCCTTTCCTTTTACAATAAGTAAAGCATGAATTAAACTGATGAATGTCATGGGAAAGGCTTGTGTGTGCCCTGGTTGTGTGGTATGGTGTTTGATGTTTGAAAAAGTGTGTAAACTAATCAGTTGTAAGCTCTCTTTCACTCAGCTTGGAAATCCTTTCTGCTAACTTGAGGTATGTCCCTTGTGAGTGGTTGGCTGGCTGCTGTCTCTCCAGAAAAGTGTTTTGAAAGAGAGGAGACCCTGCAAGGACAGCCTTCTGTTCCTGACATCTACATAGCTTTCTCCTGTCATTTTTTTCTGTGTGCCTACACTCCTTGAGGTTCCCCCTCCCACTGACTGTTTCACTGACTGTTTGCTACCGAAGGACAGAAGAGGCGAAGAAGAAATCAGCTCCTGTGCTGTGTCTGCTGCCTGCTCCCAGATAAAACCTGATGGAGCTCTGCCAAAACACCGAAATGCTGTTTCAACTTATTTTTGTTTTTTTCAATTTAAAGACCGAGACTTTGGGAGGTTGTTGGAAAATAATTTGTTGTTTGCAGATCTATTGTTTGCCTCTTTGCATGTTACTTCTGCTGTAAGTAGGTAACCAATTTGATTTGTACGGAAGTGAGAGTTGGGAATGTGAGGAAAGAATATTGTAAGTTGGGTAAGAGTAAGTTGAAGTTGGGCGAGAGTAAGTTGAATGAAGTGAAGATGGAGATACAGGAATGTATTTGTGATGTTGAGATGGCTTGGGAGAGAGTTGATGTGGAGTGAATCACAGAGGGAAAAAAGAAAGGAAATAGTTGTTTCCACTGTGCTTTGTTGCTGTGACCCCAACATCTGGACCAACTAATAAAGTAGCAGGATGAAAATAGGGGTGATCCTGCTGCACAAACATAAAGTTAAACATTTGGGAACCACCCCATATATTTTTGTGTTTGCAAACACATATTTTAGAGCCCTTGAGAGATACATTTTGACCCACATACCTTTCCCTCCAGAACCTTCTCATGTGTATCCAGTTTTGCCTGTCGCTGATTCTTCTCAACCAGCTGGCTCTACAAGTGACCTTACCCTTGAGTGCACTCATGTTACCTATACATTCTGGACCTGGAGGAGAACCTTTTCTTCCTTTAACTATAGGTGGTCAACAGTATCACTGCCTGGTTGATACTGGGGCCACTGCATCCTTACTAACTCACCCTCCCTCTTCCCCTGCTGTTCTTTCTGGGATTTCTGATCGTATTATTGGGGTTGGGGGATCATTCCTGTAAATGTTACTGACCCCTTAACAGTAGAGGTGGGTCCTCTCACTGTTGAACATGCTTTTACTGTTTGTTCTGAATCTCCTGTTTTTCTCCTAGGTCATGATTTACTCTGTAAACTCGGGGCCACTATTAAATGTACTCCCAATGGATTGATTTTGGACTTTCCCCTTCCCACGGTGCCCAAGCCACAGAACTCATTGCCCTGACCAAGGCTTGCAAGGCTGCCCGCACCCTCTGTGTGACGATCTACACGGACTCTAAATATGCCTTTGGGGCTTGCCATGCTACAGGAGCCCTGTGGAAACAGCAGGGCTTCCTTACTTCTTCCGGTGCCCCCATTGCTCATGCTACTCTGATAGCCTCCCTTTTGGAAGCCATTATGCTCCTAAGGCTCTGGCGGTAGTGCACTGCCTTGCACATCAACAGGACGTCTCCCTGGTTACAAAGGGAAATGCTTTCGCCGATGCTACAGCGAAATGGGCCGCCTGCAGCCTCTATCCCTCTCTGTCAGAGCTGCAGAGTTTCATCTTCAATTGTCTCTTCCATACGACAATTTCATTGAGAGGGGGGAGGTGGAACAGTGGCAGGCAAACTATGAGGCAACTTTTTCTGATGGATTCTGGAGGGTACTGGATGGAAGACCCTTAGCCCCTAGATGTTTGTTACACCTTCTCTGTCAACAGATTCATGCAAAGGGCCACTGTGGGACCAGGCCATTGTGGATATCGTGCGATGGGTATGGTATGCGCCTGGGGTTTACATGGAAGCTGAAAAAGTAGCACGTACATGTCTCACTTGCCAAGCTAACAATGCTTCCTCAAGACAAAAGATCCATAAGGGAGGGAGACCCTGGGCCTAAAGACCTTTCAAAAAATTACAGCTGGACTATATTCAATTACCTACGGTAAATGGCTTCGAACATGTACTTGTTTGCAGAGACCAACTTACACACTGGATTGAAGCCTTCCCTTGTCAACATGCTACCGCAATTGAAACTGCAAGACACCTGCTGAAGGACATCGTTCCCCGATACGGCATCCTCTTAGATATGGACCGCGGCCAACACTTTGCGGCATACGCGATTACTCACACCCTGCAAGCTTTAGGCATCACACAGAACTTACATGTCCCTTATCATCCTCAATCTTTGGGGTGGGGGGTGGAACAGGCTAACAGGGAACTCAAGACATTGCTAGGAAAATTATGCCAGGAGACGCATTTAAAGTGGCCCCAGGTATTGCCTATCGCTTTATTTCACTTATGTACCCAACCTTGAAAAGATGTGGGATTATCCCCATTTGAGTTGCTTTTTGGCAGGCCACCAGATGTTTCAAAAGGCCTGGATCCCCACTCCCTTCACCTAGAGAGGGGGGATTCTACATTATTTTCTTATCTCCTCTCTATGTGCAGGTACTTGCGATCTCTATGGAAATGAACTGCTCTACTCCAGACCTTGCCATTGGAAGAAATTCTTCATCCCTTTGAACCAGGTGATTGGGTGTGGATATCCTTTTGACAACACAAACAGCAGTTCGGGTTGCTGAACAAAACACCTGGCTTCATTGGACACACGTCAAACCAGCAGTCCAAGATCACAGCCCCCTTCCTGCCTTGGCCTCCCATCAAGCTCGTTAGGGATCCGGATTCTGACATTTGGGGTTTGAAAGAATGTCTTGGCTTATAATGCTGTGGACCTTCCTACTAGAGGTTTCTAAAGGGAATCCAGTTGCTATTCCCTTTGCTTCCTCAACCACAACTACTGACTGGACCATTCCTAGGTGTGCTATGGGAATATGCTTTCCCATGCACAGAGGGGGGATTGTTGGATTGTAAACATATTCTTACATTTCTGTATATATCAATACAAATATATTTCATATTCATATATTAGAAACATTTGCACTTGCATTATGGTTCTGAAACCATGTTGTATTTCCTTGAAGAGTTTTGTTGACACCCTTCCTTTCTAACAGGCCTTGATAGATAGCTGTGCCCATAGAAAGATAAAGTGTACTTTCCAAGGATAGCTTCTCCAGGGGAAATATATTGTTTAATAACAGTCAAGGGGCCCTAGCAAGGATGGAAGGAAGTTCCTAATATGGAGTGAAGGAAGGAAATTCCTAATATGGAATGAGGGTAAGGTGGAGTATGGGTAACTGAGTTGAGTTGAGGAGTTGAATGGAATCTATATAATGTGCTGTAGGAAGGGGGTCCTGCGCGGCCGCCCACCTAACAGCTTGCTGTCATTGCTTTTGCTCTTGGGTGAATAAACTCCTAACTTCATGCAATTTGTCAGTTTCTTTACTCCCGGCTCAGGAACGAATCTGGTAAGATAAAATTTACTTCTAACAAATCATTCTGCTGGTTCTCCACCATTTCATAAATTAGAAGGCTTACTTTTTATTAGAAATGTACGTGCCTGTGGTTAGCCTGTTTCCCATCCAAAAACACACATGGAAAGCAACCTCCTGCTCCAACATGGAACATATTTTAAATATTTAGGTCTGACTTCTAAGTCTTCTGGCTTCTCTTATAATATATTCTGGATTATGCATCACAATGTGAATTAAAAAATTAACAAGCTACTTCAATCACTATAGATAATATCCACTAACTCTGAACCTTAGTGAATGGCAGACAAAGAAAAATAGTATGAACCATTTTTGCATTCGAAAAATACCCCAGAACAGAGTTTCTGGGGAGAACAGAATTTAGCCCCATCCATCTTTTCTCTGAGAGAGCCAGTTTGGTGTAGTGGTTAAGGCATCAGGCTAGAAACTGGGAGACTGTGAGTTCTAATCCTACCTTAGGCATGAAACCAGCTGGATTGACTTTGGGCCAGTGAACCCTTGCCAAGAAAACTGCAGGGACTTGTCCAGGCAGTCGCCAGGAGTCAACAATGACTTGAAGGCACAGTGTGTGTGTATGTCTTTTCTCTGAAAAATAATTGAAATATAGCTGAAAATAAGTAGTTATTTTAAGGTTGGTGAAATGTCTCTTATAACTTTGGTACAGTCCTAAACTTCCTTGACATGCAAGCTAACACAGAGAACCTTTTCTGAAAAAGAGAAAATGTTTAAATCATTGGAATTTGCAATTACTGTGCAACTGAGGGGGCTCAATTTATCCTCAGCTGGTTTTCCTCTTTGGTTCAAAATCCCAAAAAAGAACCTTCCATTTATATCACATGGATCTTACCTGCTTACTTCAGAAAACTTGACATAAGTAGACCAAACAAAAATTGCATTACTGTAGCAAAATCTTCCTTTTTCTGGCAAATTCTCCCCCGTTTCTTGAGCCATCTCTCAGTTCAATTCCACAGCAGGTATCTCATTTTCTCACTCCATCAGCAGTGGATGCTGGTTTTACCTTTTAAATCTTAAGATTTGTACATCATTTAAGGAAGCCATCTAAAACATGCTTTAATATGGCAAAAAGAGATCAGAACTGACCCAATGTTTTCAAAATTAATCATGCTGAAAGCTGATCTCTGAGTTCTGTAATGTTAAGATAAAAAGCATAACCTCACATTGTTAAACTCTCAAATCCCTATAATATAGCCAGAATAGACTGTGTCAATGCAGTTGTGCTTGTTGAAAGTCATCATTTTTAGCTCAAAAGATAGCAGGAAGAAAATATTCGTTTTGCTCTCTGAAAAGAAGACAAGATGGGGAACTCTCTGTTCTATTCACTGGTAACATGATATTATATACAACATGATATTATATACAATATATCTCTTTTTCTCCAGCAAAGGAGATCGTTACCTTGTCGTGGTGCTGGAGCTTGAGCACCTCAATGAAACCATGAGCTAAACCGTGAAGGGACACCCAAGACGGGAAGGTCGTGGCAGAGAGGTCAGACTAAATACGATCCCTGGGGAAGGTAATGGCAACCCACCCCAGTATTCTTGCCATGAAAACTAAATGGATCAGTACAACCAAAGATATGTCGGTATACCATCGGAAGATGGGACTCCCAGGTCGGAAGATGGTCAAAATGCTACTGGGGAGGAACAGAGGATACGTTCAACTAGCCCCAGATGTGATGACGCAGCTAGCTCAAAGCCGAAAGGACGGCTAGCGGCCGACGGTGCTGGTGGTGAACGACGAATCCGATGTTCTAAAGATCAACACACCATAGGAACCTGGAATGTAAGATCTATGAGCCAGGGCAAATTGGATGTGGTTATTGGTGAGATGTCAAGATTAAATATAGACATTTTAGGTGTCAGTGAACTGAAATGGACTGGGATGGGCCACTTCACATCAGATGACCACCAGATCTACTACTGTGGACAAGAGGACCACAGAAGAAATGGAGTAGCCTTCATAATTAATAATAAAGTGGCTAAAGCAGTGCTTGGATACAATCCAAAAAACGATAGAATGATCTCAATTCGAATTCAGGGTAAGCCATTTAACATCACAGTGATCCAAATATACGCCCCAACCACAGATGCTGAAGAAGCAGAAGTAGATCAGTTCTATGAGGATCTGCAGCACCTACTAGATAATACACCAAAAAGAGATGTTATTTTCATTACAGGAGACTGGAATGCTAAGGTGGGTAGTCAGACGACACCTGGAATTACAGGCAAGCATGGTCTGGGAGAACAAAATGAAGCAGGACATAGGCTGATAGAATTTTGCCAAGACAACTCACTGTGCATAACAAACACTCTCTTCCAACAACCTAAAAGACGACTTTATACATGGACTTCACCAGATGGTCGACACCGAAATCAGATTGACTACATCCTTTGCAGCCAAAGGTGGCGGACATCTATACAGTCGGTAAAAACAAGACCTGGAGCTGACTGTAGTTCAGATCACGAACTTCTTATTGCAAAATTTAGAATCAGACTAAAGAGAATAGGGAAGACCCACAGATCAGTTAGATATGAGCTCACTAATATTCCTAAGGAATATGCAGTGGAGGTGAAGAATAGATTTAAGGGACTAGATTTAGTAGATAGGGTCCCAGAAGAACTATGGACAGTAGTTCGCAACATTGTTCAGGAGGCGGCAACAAAAAACGTCCCAAAGAAAAAGAAAACCAAGAAGGCAAGATGGCTGTCTGCTGAAACACTGGAAGTAGCCCAAGAAAGAAGGAAAGCAAAAGGCAACAGTGGTAGGGGGAGATATGCCCAATTAAATGCAAAATTCCAGAGGTTAGCCAGAAGAGATAAGGAATTATTTTTAAACAAGCAATGTGCGGAAGTGGAAGAAGACAATAGAATAGGAAGGACAAGAGACCTCTTCCAGAAAATTAGAAACATCGGAGGTAAATTCCAGGCAAAAATGGGTATGATCAAAAACAAAGATGGTAAGGATCTAACAGAAGCAGAAGAGATCAAGAAAAGGTGGCAAGAATATACGGAAGATCTGTATAGGAAGGATAATAATATTGGAGATAGCTTTGACGGTGTGGTCAGTGAGTTAGAGCCAGACACCCTGAAGAGTGAGGTTGAATGGGCCTTAAGAAGCATTGCTAATAACAAGGCAGCAGGAGACGATGGTATCCCAGCTGAACTGTTTAAAATCTTGCAAGATGATGCTGTCAAGGTGATGCATGCCATATGCCAGCAAATTTGGAAAACACAAGAATGGCCATCAGATTGGAAAAAATCAACTTATATCCCCATACCAAAAAAGGGAAGCACTAAAGAATGTTCAAACTATCGAACAGTGGCACTTATTTCACATGCCAGTAAGGTAATGCTCAAGATCTTGCAAGGTAGACTCCAGCAATTCATGGAGCGAGAATTGCCAGATGTACAAGCTGGGTTTAGAAAAGGCAGAGGAACTAGAGACCAAATTGCCAATATCCGCTGGATAATGGAGAAAGCCAGGGAATTTCAGAAAAACATCTATTTCTGTTTTATTGACTATTCTAAAGCCTTTGACTGTGTGGATCATAACAAATTGTGGCAAGTTCTTGGTGGTATGGGGATACCAAGTCATCTTGTCTGCCTCCTAAGGAATCTGTATAACGACCAAGTAGCAACGGTAAGAACAGAGCACGGAACAACGGACTGGTTTATGATTGGGAAAGGAGTACGGCAGGGTTGTATACTCTCACCCTACCTATTCAACCTGTACGCAGAACACATCATGCGACATGCTGGGCTTGAGGAATCCAAGGCTGGAGTTAAAATCGCTGGAAGAAACATTAACAATCTCAGATATGCAGATGATACCACTTTGATGGCTGAAAGCGAGGAGGAGTTGAGGAGCCTTATGACGAAGGTGAAAGAAGAAAGTGCAAAAGCTGGGTTGCAGTTAAACCTCAAAAAAACCAAGATTATGGCAACGAGCTTGATTGATGACTGGCAAATAGAGGGAGAAAAAGTGGAGGCAGTGACAGACTTTGTATTTCTAGGCGCAAAGATTACTGCAGATGCTGACTGCAGCCAGGAAATCAGAAGACGTCTACTTCTTGGGAGGAGAGCAATGGCAAATCTTGATAAAATAGTTAAGAGCAGAGACATCACACTGACAACAAAGGTCCGCATAGTTAAAGCAATGGTATTCCCTGTAGTAACCTATGGCTGCGAGAGCTGGACCATAAGGAAGGCTGAGCGAAGGAAGATAGATGCTTTAGAACTGTGGTGTTGGAGGAAAATTCTGAGAGTGCCTTGGACTGCAAGAAGATCAAACCAGTCCATACTCCAGGAAATCAAGCCAGACTGCTCACTTGAGGGAATGATATTAAAGGCAAAACTGAAGTACTTTGGCCACATAATGAGAAGACAGGAAACCCTGGAGAAGAAGCTGATGCTAGGAAAAGTGGAAGGCAAAAGGAAGAGGGGCCGACCAAGGGCAAGATGGATGGATGGTATTCTGGAGGCGACGGACTCAACCATTGGGGAGCTGGGGATGGTGACGGCCGACAGAAAGCTCTGGCGTGGGCTGGTCCATGAAGTCACGAAGAGTCGGAAACGACTGAACAAATAAACAACAACAAATATCTCTTTTTGCTCTATGAGTTTCTCAAAGTTCAAATATGGCTGCAAGCCATCTTCCTTCCTTCCTTCCTTCCTTCCTTCCTTCCTTCCTTCCTTCCTTCCTTCCTTCCTTCCTTCCTTCCTTCCTTTCTTTCTTTCTTCCTTTCTTTCTCAGAACAAACTTAGCCACACCAGAGAGAGCATATTTACAACAAGAGCATTTACAACAAAAGCATTAAAATATATGTATGAAATAATTCAGGAAAATGATGGTTGTCGTGGGTTTTCCGGGCTGTATGGCCGTGTTCTGGCAGTTTTGGTTCCTAACATTTCGCCAGTAGCTGTGGCTGGCATCTTCTTCTTCTTCTTCTTTTTGAATAATTTTTTATTAGAATTTTACAATACATAGTTAAAAGTTAGAAATAGAAATACAAAAGAAAAGAAAAGAAAAGAAAAGAAAAGAAAAGAAAAGAAAAGAAAAGAAAAGAAAAGAAAAAGTGTAGTAAAGTAAAGGAAGAAGAAAAAGTAAAGTATGAAACATAGGTACTGTAACTTCCAATCTATCCCTGGTCATGAAAACAAAAAAATCCTAAGTGCTAGTTTTTCATGCAATAGATAAGAATAATAATAAGAATAATTCTTTGTCTAATATACCCCATTATATTTATAATATCTAATCTTCAAATTCCCATGTAAGCTTCACCCCTCCTGCATTTCTCAAATAGTCCACCAGTGGTTTCCACTCTTTGAGATAACGACAACTTGAGCTTTCTTTTAATAAACAAGTGAGTTTATCATTTTCTGCCAGGTCCATCAATTTTAACAACCATTCTTGTATCATTGGTAGAATCTGAGTTTTCCAAAATTGTGCATAAAGAATTCTTGCTGCAGTAACCATATATTGTACGATTCTAACTAGATGTTTTTCTATTTGTAAATCCAATATCCCCAACAAAAATAATTCTGGTTTGAGCAGAATCTGTATTTGTAGTATACTCTGCATCAAGGTACATATTTGATTCCAAAATTTCTTTGCAACCTTACACGTCCACCAAATATGGTAAAACAACCCCTCTTGTTTATAGTCCCATACATTTTCGAAAGTTTTTTTGGGGTCATATACCATCGATACATCATCTTATAAACATTTTCTTTCAAGTTGTAACACAAAGTAAATTTCAATCCTTTAGACCACATATTTTCCTATTGCTGCATATGACCAATATTTTTTGCCCATTTAATCATACATTCTTTAACATGTTCTTCAGTTGTTTGTATATTTCTGTGGTTGAATAGAGTTCGTTGACCTTTCGCAAGCTGTCAACGAACTCAATTCAACCACAGAAATATACAAACAATTCACACAATAGATGTGCTAATCCCACACACGACAGCACCACACCCCCTAATCACCACAAAGAACCCTCTCCCAATCCCTTGTAAATGATCCACAGAAGACACACACCCTCTCAGCAGCTATAAACACCAGCAGGAACACACACCCTCCACTTGGGCACAGAGAGAATCTTCTAGCTGTGCTCCTATCCTCTGAAGATGCCAGCCACAGCTACTGGTGAAACGTTAGGAACCAAAACTGCCAGAACACGGCCACACAGCCCGGAAAACCCACAACAACCATCGGATTCTGGCCGTGAAAGCCTTCGACTATACCAGGTACTAGTACTAAGTTGAGAGCCAGTTTGGTGTAGTCGTTAAGGCACTGAGCTAGAAACTGGGAGACTGTGAGTTCTAGTGCCTCCTTAGGCACAAAACCAGCTGGGTGACCTTGGGCCTGTCATACACACTCAGCCCTGGGAAGCAGGCAATGGCAAACTACTTCTGAAAAACCTTGCCAAGAAAACTGCAGGGACTTGTCCAGGCAGTCTCTGAGAATCAGACACAACTGAGCAGATTAAAAAAAAGTGAAATAACATTATTTAACATTGTACTATTTTTTCCTTGTTTATATTCTCACTTGCTGACTGTGATGAAGCTTTACAAATGTTATTTATATGTTGGGATATTGGGATTCTGTTTTTAATTGATGAAGGGATAAGTCTCCTCTTGTTTTCCTTCATAGGTCCTTTCTGTTTCTTTTCTTTGTCTTGAAATAAAGTATTGCCTGTCTGCTTCCATACTAATATTCTCTCACTTTAGGATATAGTAAGGACTGAGAGCAGTAAATATTTTCCTGTACCAGGATGAAAACTGTTGAAGATTTATGTTTCCAAATGTGAGAGATACCTTGCATATGTGAATCTGTATGTAAAATTATGGTCTTTGGAATGCAAAATGACATCCATTGCATGGCAAATAAATGACACCTTATAAAGAGATATTTTTAGCTTGGCAGCAGCATAAGACACAATTCCTGCAGCAAGAAGCAATTCCAGTGCAGCAGCAAACATCTTTAACAATTAGCATGCTGTGGATTATGCTTTTCAGTATAAAAAGTAATGTTCTCCCATAGCACATTGGATGATTATAATTTTTTTTAACCAGAATTTCCTAAGGAAGCATTTGGACTTTATTTTACAGGGAATTGTTAACACAGGTCTTTGAACAACAGCAAAAGCAACATCTGAAAGATAAGTTTCTTTGTTCTTCCTATTTTAATTTGCTCCAGTAATCAAATGGAAAGTAACAAGCAAACAGAGACATAATCTTCCCCAGGCATCTACATTTACATGTGCAGTGTGAGTATCTTTAGGGAGGAGGCCCCGGCATGCATAACTATGGACGCTGGCTTCCACATGAACAGCAATTCTAATAACACAAATGTAGTACACTCTACACTCCAGCTAATTTAAGCATTGTAAATTCCCAGCTATAGGAGAAGCATGCATCTATCATTTCAGTGGGAAGATCTATTTTTCAAATAGTTTATACAAGACCACGAGAAGAGCCCTGAGAGATCAGATGAAACAACAAATGCCCACCATTTTGTGTAATACTTGTCTAGCCAGATGTGCTCAGCAGAGAGACTCACATTTCTGTCATTATTGTTTTTTTGGCTCCTGGTATTTAAGATGGCCTTAACTGGATTCTGGAGGCAGCATTAGATATCAAGATTATTAACCACTGATATCCAAATACTCATGAATTGACCTCATTCCTTTTGAAGATTGTATAAATTCAGGTCCATCACCAGCTGATGGAGCAGATTCCATAACAGTTTACTGGGTAAAGAAAAACTTCTTTTTAGAGTCTTGAATTGGATGGCCCCTAATTCAAATACTGTGAAAAAAGGACTTTTCTCTATTCACATCTTAATACATTTCTGCTGGGGTCATCTTTACATGCTTCATTTCATAAGGCACTCCTCTTTCGTAGAGCCCTTGGGGAATACACTAGGTTATGGTTGTGTATTGTCCCAGTGATGGATATTGATGACTGAAATTACACCTTTACCATTAAATTATGTTCTAATTTTTTAAAAGATCTTTGATTTGTTTTACGGTATTCTTCTTATTCTTATTCTTGGCGATCACTCGTAGCCGAGTAAGATTGTCTTCCAGTGGTAAAATCTTAACAGTGGATCCATAAGTGGCTGTAAAGACCAATTCTGGATCCGCACAACCTCCCACAATGAGGGCATAAGTTTCCGGGTGGAAGACGGTCATGATGAGGGTTTGTTTGACGTGCCTTCCTCTTAGCTCGTTTCTCCCTTTCGCCCTGTACTCGTGCTTCTTCAAAGTCTGTAGCGCCTTTAATAAAGGCTGACATCCAATTGAAACGCTCATGAGTTAGGGCTTCCCAGTTCTCAATGCTGATATTACATTTTTTAAAATTAGCTTTGAGAGTATCTTTGAATCTCTTTTGCTGTCCACCAATATTCTGTTTTCCATTCTTAAGTTGGGAGTAAAGTAGCTGCTTTGGAAGACGATGGTCAGGCATTCGAACAACATGACCGGTCCAGCAAAGTTGATGTTGGATGATCATTGTTTCAATGCTGGTGGTTTTCGCTTCTTCTAATACGCTAACATTAGTCCACCTATCTTCCCAAGTAATTTGCAGAATTTTTCGGAGGCAGCGTTGATGGAATCTTTCAAGAAGTTGGAGGTGGCGTTTGTAGAGGGTCCATGTTTCACAGGCGTACAAAAGGGTTGGTAGTAAAATGGCTTTGTAAAGAAGCATTTTGGTCTCCCTGCGAATGCCCCGATCCTCAAACACTCTACGCTTCATTCGGGAGAATACTGTATTCTACACTTCAATTGACTCTAGTCCTAGTCAGTGAGTGAGCGAGTAAATAAATAAATAAATAAATAAATAATCCTGGTGATGGTTAATCGTCCTTTTTCCCATGCAGAGTTTAAGAGAGTCTCCTGCTCTTGCTTTCCAAATCATAATCCATTCTAAATGGATTCCTTCCTTTATTCCTTTGAATTTAGTTTTCCTAGAAGTGGTTTTGTTCTCCTTACAATTATTCTTCTTTTTTCCCCTGTCTTAGCCTGTTTGTTCACACTCACCCCTCTTAGAGGTAGTGTTCCTAAAAACCTAACCTTTGATTTTCAGATTTCCTGAAGTACACTGTGAATTGAGCCAACTGGCAAGCTGCTAAACCCACGTTTATATTCTAGTTCCTTCTCTCAAGTGCTGTCCAAATGCTGACTCTTCTGTGCCATTTGCAGTACGACTGCCAGGGCTGGATCACCCAGCACAGGTCCAAGCTCCCTACAGCATACGCGGCCCTAGAAAGAGAGTAGTAGTTAATGCAATACCTTCTTTTTGTCTTCTTTTTGTCTTGGCAAAATAGATATACTGCTGCAGCACGATGCCAGAGGTAATGATGCCTTTCATTATCATTTCCCGGAATGCTAGAAGACAGGTCTTCTGGGAAATGAGGACAGTGGGTTGAGCTGTCCAGAGTCCAGAGTCCTGCAGCAGTGCACCCATTCTATCAATGTTTTAAAAAGAAAATAAATGAGAGTCAAGTGTTGCTACAACTGCTAGTGCTGCCCACCCACCTGATGAGAAGCAGTGTGGGAAAGGAAACAAATGGGCTCAACAGAAAGAAAGAAAGAGTGAGCCATCCAGTTCCTCCCACTCCCTTTCTTACCAGGTGGTGCAAGGGAAGAGAACAAATGGGTTCCTCTTCTGTATCACTTTTTTTCTTCCTAGCAGTTTCACAGACTGTATTGGACTTTCAAGAGCCAGCAAACCCAATTTATTCCATGAAACTGTCAGAAAACAGCTTCAGAAAGAGGGTTGTTTTTTCTCCCCTTGCTATGCACTACAAGGTTTTCAGTCATGTGTAGCTACAGGGAGTAGAAGTGGGAGAGTATCTTTGCTTCATTTCCCCCCTAAAACAACGGTTGCCTTGATCGCCCCCATCCCAGTGCTGCCTATAAAGCGGTATTCAAGAAGTGAACAGAGAGATCCTTTTTAAGTAGGGAGAACAACCTGGTTCACCACTCTGGTCCAGCAATTCTTAGAATATCCTTCCAACTGGTTTGCCATGCACCATTGCTGCTTCTTTTCCCCCTAAACATGCACCAAAGTTATCTGAGGATCCCTAGCCTCCCTTTGGGTCCCCCCTGCCCAACACTTAAAACAAGTCACAGGACAGTTTTCCTTGTAGGAATTGATTTTGCAAGCTGGAATGGTGATGTAGGAAAAGATCTGTAAATTTATTTCTGAGTGTAAAATTATCTAGCTATGACCTTCTCACATACTGTACTGCTTCCACACCCATTAGCTGCCATCTGAACTCATTTTTTCCTCAATCCACTCCCTGAGAGGAACACACTGGAAGCCCCACTGAATCTTGGATGTCAGACCAGTGCCTTACTATTCCTCTGTTCACTTGCAGCTTTCTAGTTTGTCTCTCAAAATGTGTCCAACTTTGGCAGACTGAAATTTGTTGCCCTGTTTCCTCTGGGGTTCTGCCAAGATTTCAGTGTTTTCTCCATTATTTCTGTCTCCTATGGTGCTAGGCTATTCCGAGATATTTGTGGTAGGTATAAGCTCTGTAATAACTGGGTTACCTGCCTGCCAACACTCTTCTGTGTCTTCCTGTTGCTTCTCTGCCTACAGGCTGCTGCCCATTTTGTGAGAGAGAGACTGGAGGCTATTGTGTTCTCACGTTGTGTTCTTATTCACCACCCCAGTAAGACAAGAGACAGTGCCCATATGCTCTTGCATTTGCTGATTTCATCAAGAGAAGGATTTTGTCCACATGCTCTTCCTTCTGCTTGCCTCACTTCATATGTGTGCCATATACCCCTGCTGTTTCCTCTTTTTATGCATGAGATACTGACTATTGTGATCACCTGCTGATCTTTCCAACCTAAAAGAGAAAGAGAGAGACTACTTATTGTGATCTTATGAAACTTCACTGATCCAGATACTCTCATGCTGGATTGCTCGCTTGAAAGAGAGATACTCCACTCCAGCTTCTCCCTCCCTCCTTCTCCCTCGGCCAGGCCAGCCACACATAGCTGACTACTCTATTTGGTATTTGTGGGATAGAAGACTGTAGTATTCTAGAAGTTACTGAACTACAACCCCCAGCATCCTTCACCACTGGCCAAATAGCTAAGGCTGATGAGAATTATTCAGAAACATTTGGAGGATTCCAGGCTTCCATCCCTCCTTATGTGAATGTCAATAGCCATTCTAACACCAATTTTAATCCCTTTTTTTCAACATGTGGAGTTTTTAAGGAGGATATTAACATATGTTTTGTTTATCTCAGGAAATTTAAAAACTTACCTGAACAAGAATGTCAGATTCTCCTTGACATTTATTTAAGTTAAACTCATTGGCATTTCTAATCTCAGTTTTCTCTCCTGCTTCACCAAAAGTAAACACAGGCAAGCATATCTTCAATCTCTCAGCGTAGTTCTGTATTGAAATCAATGGTAGGGTTTATCCACAGAAACAAAGGTGTGCTCTTAGTGCTTTTAATGCTGTCCAGTGTGAAATTAGAGTGCATGAAACAATTTTCTGACAAACTCCAAATAATAGGAATTCCATAGAACGGGATGAACTAAGAGGACATAGGACAGCATTGTTGTCGGACTTAGTTTTCTTGTCAGAGCAGTGGCAATGTGACCTGAGGGGAGAGTTGCATCCATCCCCATTGTCATGGTCAGATCACGCCCTGGTGACCTTGGGATTCTCTTATGCCACCCCCCTCCGCAGGGAGGCTGGACCTATTCGATTGGTCCGCCCCCGGCGACTGATGGACCCTGAAGGGTTTCAGAGGGAGCTGGGGGTTATACCCAAGGATCTGCTGCACGGTCCAGCGGAGGCACTAGTCACTACCTGGAATAGGGAGGTGACTGGGGCCTTGGACAGGATCATGCCTATGCGACCTCTCTTGGCCCATCAGACCCGACACTCCCCATGGTTCACGGAGGAGTTGAGGGTTTTGAAGAGGATTAAGAGATGTCTAGAGCGCCGCTGGAGAAAAACAAGGTCCGAACCCGACCGAACACAAGCTAGAGCCACTGTTAAGGCCTACCTTGTGGCGGTAAGAGCAGCGAAACATCAATATTTCTCCGCTCTTATTGCATCCGCAGAATGCCGCCCAACGGCCCTGTTTAAGATCACTCAATCCCTTTTGGGGAAGGTGGGTCTTGAGACCCACCTACAGGGCCGTGTAGAGGAATTTGCTGTGCATCTGCAGGACAAAATTGCTCGGATCCATTCCAAGTTGGACTCCAGGCATGAGACAGTCTGGGGAGATACCGGGGGAACGTATTTACCCAGTTATCTGGGAATGGTTTGATCCTGTTGGACCTGAGGAAGTGGACAGGATCCTTCGAGTGGCAAACGCCACCACTTGTCATCTAGATCCATGCCCCTCCTGGCTGGTGAAAGCAGCTAGGGGGGTGACATGTGGTTGGGTCCAGGTGATGATTAATGCATCCTTGAGAGAGGGGGTGTTTCCAACTGCCTTTAAGGAGGCATTGGTGCACTCCCTCCTCAAGAAACCATCTCTGGACCCTATGGTACTGGACAACTTTCGCCCAGTCTCCCACTTTCCCTTTATGGGGAAGGTGGTTGAGAAAGTGGTGGCGTTGCAGCTCCAGGGGATTCTGGATGAAACGGATTATCTAGACCCCTTTCAGTCAGGTTTCAGGCCTGGACATGGGACAGAAACAGCATTGGTCGCACTTATGGATGATCTCTGGCGGGAGCGGGATGGAGGCAGTGCATCCATCCTAGCTCTTCTTGACGTCTCAGTGGCTTTCAATACCATCAACCATGGTATCCTTTTGGTTCAGCTCAGGGAGTTGGGGGTGGGCAGCGTGGTTTTGCACTGGTTCACCTCCTTCCTCCAGGGCTGGTCCCAATCGGTGGTGATAGGGAGTGAGAGATCTGACCCTCGACCCCTCCTTTGTGGGGTGCCGCAGGGTTCGGTTCTCTCTCCACTCCTGTTTAACATTTACATGAAACCACTGGGTGAGATCATCGGACACCATGGGATAAGATATCATCAATATGCTGATGATACTCAGCTATATATCTCTGTCTCGGGTGAGGTAAATGATGGGGTCCAACAGGCTTCAACCGAACCCTGGTAAGACAGAGTGGCTGTGGATTAATGGCTCTTCCCCATCTGGGACATTATCATCTTTGGTTCTGGATGGGGTTGCACTGCCCCAGACAGATCTGGTGCGGAATCTGGGTGTCCTCCTGGACTCATGACTCCTGCTCAAAGAGCAGGTGGCAGTCGTGGCCAGGAGGGCTTTTGCACAACTTTATGTTGTGCGCCAGTTACGCCCGTTCCTGGATCGGGAGGCCCTTCGAACAGTCACTCATGCCCTTGTTATCTCCGATATAGACTACTGTAATGCGCTCTACATGGGGCTACCCTTGAAGAGTATCCGGAGGCTTCAGCTGGTCCAGAATGTAGCTGCACGGGCCATTGCTGGTGCCCCTAGATTGGCACATATAACACCGTTGTTACGTGAGCTGCATTGGGTACCAGTTTGCTTCCGGGTCTAATTCAAGGTGTTGGTTATCACCTTTAAAGCCCTACATGGCATGGGGCCAGGTTACCTGAGGGACCGCCTCGTCCCCAATATATCCACCTGTCCCACCCAATCATGCAGAGAGGGCATGCTACGGACCCCATCTATAAGAGAGTTCCATCTGGTGGGGTCCAGGAGGCGTGCCTTCTCTGCAGTAGCTCCCGCCCTGTGGAACAACTTGCCCCCGGAGGTGAGATTATCCCCTTCGCTCCTGACCTTCCAGAAGAACCTGAAAACCTGGCTCTGCCACCTTGCTTGGGACCAAGGAAGGAATAGTCACTCTTGGGGATGGCTAATATCTTAGAGAGCTCCTCTCCTACATTGGATTAAGTTAGATCGTTTTACCACTCTTGCCTCTTGGATTTTAATCTTGTTTTTAATTTGTAGTTTTATATTCTATGTATATTTTATGTTTTTTGTTTTTATTATTTTGTTGTAAACCGCCCAGAGTCCCTCCGCTGGAGGGAGATGGGTGGTGATATAAATTTTATAAATAAATAAATAAATTATATCATATATGTATCTGCATTTAAATTAAATAGTCTGGCATTTAACACTCAGAGCAGATGCAGTTCATAATTATGTGCACTAATCTTGGATCTCGGTGAGTGCTGCAAGGCAATGTAAATGCTACCGTGTTGGGTCAAGGTAAACAATAACCTCATCTGGATATTTGTATAATCCTAGCAAAAGGGCCACAGCCAGGAGCACTGCTGGATCAGACTGAATCTTACTAACGCTTCCGTCTGGCAGCCTCCTGATGTTGGCCACCACTCTTGTGCCCCCTACTTGCCATGAAGGGTGGGAACGATTTTATAAAGGTGTATATTTATCACCTTAAGTGACCAGGAATCTAGACAATGAACAATATCCAAATCAATAAAGCAATTTCTTATTAATATTTTTTTCATTTTTATTTATCACATTTTGTCACCACCCATCTCCCCCCTCAAGAGGGATTCTGGGCGGTTTACAATAAAAGTGTTCAATTAAAATAATATCTGTAAAATATAAATACAATATATAAAATGTAAATACAATTATAAAATAAATATAAAAATAAGAATATGTCAGGATGGAGGCTGAGTCCGATGAGTCCGATTTCAAAATAGAAGGGCCGTTAGCATTTGAAACGGGAAAGGACAGGTATGGCATGAATTTTGAATCACCTTCTGAACAGCTGATTGGAGGCAGCCCAGAAGGAGGCTTGCCTCCACCTATTAGCGCGCAAGAAGTGAGATGGGAAAGGGGCAGAGCAATGCGAGGCATGATTGGTCCCTGCTCACAAACGGCACGAAAATCAAAAGGATAAAAGGCGAGCGCAGCGGGCAACTGTTGCTGGAGACAACTGTTCACATTCCATACTGAATCCTGAAGTGAATCACGATTCTGTCGCCATGCAAGCATGTCTGCTCGGACATCGCCCTGCTGCCACGCCAGAGCCCTGCTTTCCAGCTCAGCCCAGCTTCGTGCCAGAACCCTGCATAGCCATCCAGCTGAGCCTCGTGACGGAGCCTAGTTTTGCCGCCATGCCCCATTCCACGCTGGAACCTCTTCCTGCCTCCGGGACCAGCCTCGAGCCGGAGCCTCGCCTTGCAGCTGCTGCACCAAGCCTCGTGCCGGAATCCTGCCTTACCTCCGCACCAAGCCTCGAGTTGCAACCTTGTCTTGCTGCCGCCGCGCCGAGCCCCACACCAGAATCTTGCCCTGCCTTCACACCAAGCCTCGAGTCGCAACCTCGCCTTGTTGCCGCCACGCAGAGCCTTGCACTGGAGCCATTCCTCACCGCCACACCAAGTCCCGCACTGGAACTTTGCATTGCAGCCACATGGTGGCTGCCTGCATACGCGCCAACTGGGAACGAACCACCGTAAGCCACCTGAACTCTATGAGCACCATGTGAAACTCTTGCTTTTCTAGTTATATTTTGTGTGCCTTGTTTGTAAATAAAGACTTATTCCACACCTTCCCTGCTTCGGGTCGGGACAGGACAAAATAATACCATAATCTACAGTAATAATTTATTTTCTTTTTGTCTGATAATTTACGGTGCTATGGTTTTAGGATGATAATATCATGAAGGTTATTGTATTTTAGCACTTTTAAGGTGACCATTTTGGTCATTATATTATTATGTATTTGTATGTTGCTGTTTATGAACCATTCACAGCCAAAAGGAATGAAGCAGCATAAAAGCACATGAAATAACCAAAAAAATATATAAAACAATTCTGCCCACCCACTTAGGTGGGGAGATACATTACCACATTTGGAGATCATAAGGTGTGTGTGTGTGGGGGGTCATGCCAGGCTACTTGGGATTATATGTTGTGATTTTCTGTGTTTTAATCCTTGTAACCCATTCAGAATCACTTCTGTGAGATGGGCAGCTATATAAATCATATTAAATGAATAAATGTTGTCATGTATTAGGTAGATACAGTGCCACAATTGGCAGTGGTAGTACTGAAGTAGGTCCTCAGCTCCATCCAATGATAAGTAAATGTGCCAGCTGACCAGGGGAATTTGGGGATGTAGGGAAGTACCCATTATAACAAAAAACAGAGAAAAGGTGGTCCCACCTTTTTTCAAAACTATAGTGCCTGAACATTTTCTAGCTCAGGGTAACAGAGGCTGTCACACACTGGACTTCCTAAGACTGTTAGGCTTTTAGATGGGTCCAGGTTGTTTCAGTAGAGAGCCAGTTTGGTGCAGTGGTTAAGGCATCATGCTAGAAACCGGGAGTCTGTGAGTCCTAGTCCCGCCTTAGGCATGAAATCCGGCTACTGACCTTAGGCCAGTCATTTTCCCCCAGCCTTAGGAAGGAGGCAATGGCAAACCACTTCTGAAAAACCTTGCCAAGAAAAAATGCACGGATTTGTCCAGGCAGTCTCCGAGAATCGGACACAACTGAGCAGATTAAAAAAAAAAGATTGTTTCAAGTGTCTCAATGGTACATTGATAGCACAGCGATTCTGCCTTGTTGTAGTAGCTCCCAGGGTGGGAGCTACTGCTATTTTACAATGCCTAATATTGGGCAAGAAAACACTTTTATGCTTTAATACAATTGTCTAAAAATTAAAATGGAAAACAAACTGGACTGTTATAGCACTGCTTGGCATATTGCATGAAGTAGTTGTGAAGTGCAGATGCTATAGAAGTGCTAATGTATTAATGGTTTTAAGAAGTATAATGAAAAGCAAAAGATAAAATCTTTTTTTTTAATATAGCTTGGTTGCCTGACTATTGCAGTTGGCAGATTTTAACAAATAATTGTACCCCAAGGGCATAAATTAGAGGCAATGAGAGCTTGGCAAATTTAACATTAAAGGGTATGTGCTGTATGTACTCAGGGCCTTTCTGAATACAATGCCAGATGTTATCACATGGGGATTTAAAGGAACACTTTATTCTACAATGCCCTCTCCTTCAGTCTTATAATAACCATTTATTATATTAATTATATAACCATTTATTATATTAATTGTATAAATTGTTAGTTTTATATTTCATATTTTATATTTTTATCTATTTTATTGTAAACCGCCCAGAGTTCCCGTTGGGGGAGATGGGCGGTTATATAAAATAAATAAATAAATAAATAAATAAATAAATAAATAAATAAATAAAATAATACGAACCCCATGCATCTTTTAGAACTCTTATTCCTTGATGAATGTTGAATCCTTCTGCTAATACTTGGGTTTCCAGTGTGGTACCTCTTGATACTGATGTGCCCACAGACACCCCACTTGGTGCCACCTCTCTGTCACTTTGTTTCTTTTTAATAGATTATTTGAATTGCAAACAACAATAATCAATGGAAAGCTATCATGCTGCAAAGAGCAGTCTTCCATTATTATCTTTAATGTGCCCCATAGGCATTTTTAAATTATTATTATTATTATTATTATTATTATTATTAATTTAAATTGGCCGCCCAACTCCAGGGGACTTGAGCTGCCTACCGAACATTGGTATATTTGGAAATATGTCTACTTGCCCAGAACAAACATTGTAAACTAGCATTGGCAAGGAGCATCCTCAATGGCTGGAGGAGTGGATAGGGAGCGTCATCACCAATTAGTCATTTATTCAATAGAATTTTATGACAAAGCCAGCTATTTTGTGCATGGGCAAGCCCACCATGGCTGCAAGATGTCAAGGTAACTGCTTTGGAACAACAAAATTACACCAACTCTACAGAACAAGAGGCTGCAGAACCCACATCAAAAGGTTGCAGGCTATCTTAGAAGATCTTAACAAACGCAATGTTTTTTTAACACCTGACAATTGATAACTAATGAGGTACTTGTAATCTGTCTCACATGTAACCTGTAACTGCATTAAACCATAATTTCTCTCCCTAATCCTACATCAGTTTAACTATTCCATGCATCTGATGAAGTGAACTATATTTCACAAAAATGTGCACTTTTAATAAAAGGTGCTACCTGTGATGGACTTCAGTAACGCTGATGGTTCTCAGGAAGAAGGGAGCACATTCCAAGGAGGGGAGCAAGATAAGAGAAAACACAGTCCAGAGATGGAATGTGGGAGGACTAAGAGGTTCAGAATAGCCCCGCCCTAGAGCCTTCCCAGGTTATTTCCCCTTAGGTTAGGAAGAGTGGCTTTAGCCTGGCAAGATTCTGTCTATATGGTGTGCGCAAATAAAGAACTGAATTTTGGCTGGATTGATTCTTCATCATTCTTGGCTGGCCCTGACATCACTAGACTTTTTCTGATTTAGGGCTACCATAGACTAATACAACTCTTCTCCAACCATGGCAGCAATATATGGACATGACTCTCAAAATTTCAAATTGTCCCCAAAAGTACATGTCCTTGAACATTCCTATTCTTCACAAAATACATAAATTATTAGATTTACTGGGACTTTTTTCTTTGATGGCTTTAAAGAGGAATTAGACAAATTCATAGAGGTCCATGAATTTATAAGACTTACAAAGCAGACTGTGCAATATATCTCACCATCCTAATGTACTACTTCTGTTTGGGGTTCTAACCAGCCATGCTATTTTCTAGGAGAATATTTCATTCCATTTTGCTTATTTTGCCTTTTACAACTGACTGACACTATCCTATGGCTGCTGAGCATGCCCAGTCCTCCTCTGTCTAAATGAAGGTGTCATTTAATTTTTTTTAAAAAAAATGTTTTTAAATGGGCGAGCATTCCTGTTTGTTTGAGGTAGACCAACCACCAACAATCTCCATGTTCAAAGGTAGTATGTCACTGAATATTAGCTTCTGAAGAGTAACCATGGGGAAAGGCTATAGTTTCACACCTGCTTATTGGCTTCCCAGAGGTGCCTGTTCCACCTCAATGGGAAGCAGGATGATTGGTTAGATCTTCTCCAGCATATATCTTATGTTTGTAAAGATGGAAATGTTCATTTTCCTGATCATGCTGTTCTTCTGCCCCTAAGTTATAACATTTCAAGTGTGGGTACTTATCACAAAGTTGGAATAGAAATTAAAAGCTTGGGCAGCAAACCATGGCAAATTTTCTCTTTTGCAGTTAATGGAAAGGGAATGAAGTAAAAATAGAAAACTGAAAGTCATATTGTAGACTGAAGATTTTAAGTACTGCAATAGAAAACTGATTGGGCTGCAATCAGAAATTGGGGATAAATAAATGATGAACAAAGAACATTACTTAATAATCCTATAACAAAAGAAGAAATGTCAATGGCTTTTAAGAAAATTAAAAGTGGAAAAGCACCAGGTCTGGATGGACTATCGGCAGCTTACTATAAATATTTTGAAGATGAATTGAGTATTCCTCTCCAAAAAACTATAAATTCAATTTTGGAAACAGGAATTATGCCAGAAACATGGAAAGAGGCTCATATTACTTTGATTCCAAAAGAACAACTAAATTTGAATTCAACAAAGAATTACAGACAAATATCATTATTGAATAATGATTACAAGATATTTACGACAGTTTTAGCGGAAAGATTGAAAAATAATCTTGGAAATTTTATTCATCAAGACCAAGCAGGTTTTTTACCCAAAAGACAAATTAGAGATAATATTAGAAATGTTTTGGATGTATTAGAGTATTTAGAACAACATAATGAAAAACAAGCCGCTTTGATATTCATAGATGCCGGAAAAGCATTTGATAATTTAAATTGGTCCTTTATGTTTAAAGTATTGGAGATTATGAATTTTGGTGGGAATTTTATTAAGTGGATTAAATCAATTTATACACCTCAATTTGCAAAAATAATTGTTAATGGAGATTTTAGTAAACCTTGTGAAATACAAAAAGGTACAAGACAAGGCTGTCCTTTATCTCCGCTTTTGTTTATATTGGTTTTAGAAGTTTTACTTAGAGATATTAGACAGGATGATGGTATTCATGGAATTAGAGTTAAAAAGGAAGTTTACAAATTAAGAGCCTTTGCAGACGACCTAGTCATTACATTAGAGAATCCACTGGATGGAGTTGAATTATTGATGCAGAAATTGAAGGACTTTGGGTCGTTAGCAGGGTTCAAAATTAACTTACAGAAAACAAAAGTTTTGACTAAGAACATGAACTATCACCAACAAGAGAAATTGAGAGAAATTACAGGATATTCCTTGGAGAAAAAAGTAAAATATTTGGGAGTTTATTTAACATCGAAAAATGTTAAATTATTTCAAAATAACTACACCCCACTTTGGATTGATATTAAAAAAGATTTAGATCGTTGGGGAAAACTACAACTATCAATATTGGGGAGAATATCAGCGATTAAAATGAATATATTACCAAGAATTCTATATCTCTTTCAAACAATACCTATACTGACATCAGAGGAACCATTTAAACAGTGGCAGAAAGACATTTCTAAGTTCATTTGGCAAGGGAAAAAACCAAGAATAAAATATAAAGTCTTGCAAGATTCAAAAGAAAGAGGTGGTTTAGGACTCCCGAATTTGAAATTATACCATGCAGCTTGTGGTTTGGTATGGCTTAAGGAATGGATTGTTTTGAGAAATGAAAAATTATTAAATCTGGAAGGTCATGAATTGAGATTCGGATGGCATGGATATTTGTGGTATGATAAGGCTAAAATTAACGTGGACTTTAAAAATCACTATATTAGAAGATCCTTGTTGAGAATTTGGAATAAATATAAACCAACTTTATGTTATAAGAGACCTTTATGGATTTCCATGCAAGAAGCTTTCTATAGAACAGAAGTAAGAAATAAAGATAAGTGGTTGACATATAAGGACTTTTTAAAAAAAGAACAAGGACACTATGTGATAAAATCAAAAGAAGAACTTGCTCAAGAAGGATATACCTTTCAATGGCTCTCCTATATGCAACTTACAGAGAAATTTAAATTAGACAAAAAAAATTAGAATTTGAACAAACTAAATCAGAATTTGAAATACAACTATGTGAAAATGATGAACGCTTAATTGCTAAAATGTATAAATTATTGTTAAAAGGAGAAATGGTAGAGGAACAAGTTAAAGATTGTATGATTCAATGGGCGAAAAATATTGGTCACAATATACAACTTCATCAATGGGAAGATATGTGGACTAAAGGATTAAAATTCACCTTATGTTACAACCTAAAAGAAAACTTCTATAAGATGATGTATCGATGGTATATGACCCCACAAAAACTCTCAAAAATGTACGGGAACATCTCCAACTTATGTTGGAAATGTATAAAACAAGAAGGGTCTTTTTACCATATGTGGTGGACTTGCAATATTGCAAAAGAATTTTGGACTGAGATACATTCATTGATGCAAAATATACTACAGATACGAATACCATTTAAACCAGAATTTTTTTTACTTGGAATTTGGGATGTACAAATAGAAAAACATTTTTTTAGAATAATACAATACATGACCACAGCAGCAAGACTTTTATATGCACAAAACTGGAAAAACCAAAGTGTACCAACAATACAGGAATGGATGTTGAAATTATTAGAGATGGCAGAAAACGATAAATTGACTTGCTTATTAAAAGACAATTCAAATTCTTACTTTCTTAAAGAGTGGAAACCTTTGATGGACTATTTGCAAAAAGCAGGAGGAGTAAAGCTAATATGGGGTTTTGATGATTAGATTATATATAAATAGTATATAATAGACAAGAAAAATATATGAATGTTATATGAATAGCCAGCATGTAAAAACAAACTATCTATTTTATTCTTATGACCATAGATGGATCGGAGGTTATCTAATTTCTATGTTTGTCTCTTTCTTTCTTTTTTTTCTTTACTGCACTTTTCTTTTCTATTCCTTTTAATTTGTATTTCTATTTCCGTTTCATTCTTAACTTTTAGCTTTGTATATTTAAAAATCTAATAAAATTAAAAAAAAAGAGAGAGAAAAAAAAAAGAAATTGGGGATATGGAGTTACCAAGTTAAATCATCTGGCCAATAATATTACAATAATATTTCTGATGGTTTATAATATAAACAAATATAATATAAACAAATATATTAATATAAACAAATAGCAGTATTATGAAGCCCATCAACATCTAAATGAAGATTGCTGCTAATCAGTCTCTAACCAAAATTAATTAAAATCTTGCTACGTAGTGCGTAATTGATAATTATTGGGTTCATACAAAAAAATCACACAATTTTTAATTTTACAGACTGATCTTTCCATTATAATTTTCTCACACATAATGGAAATAAAATATAAAGAAAGCTACAATCACAATATCAGATTAGAGAAAAGAAATCAGTATGGATGAGCATTACTACCACCATCTGTTCCATCTTCAAATCATTCCCAGAGCACTTTCATTCCAACCAGCACTTTCTGCACTTCACTTTGTCCTCACCATCTGCAGACTGATGATTAGTTCATCATGGTGTTGTCTCTATATATGCAAGTCTGTAACTTGTTAGACAGCACCTTCAGCAGGTCATAGACAGTTGTGGAGCAGAAAACACAAGACAGTTCACACTCATTCTACTAGTAGTTCAATACTCCTCATATTTGATCTTCTGTGAAATAATGAGTAGCTCTTCCCCTATCTTTATTACCAAAAAAAAGTGCCTCCCTCCCAAACATTTATGGGGTTCTCACATGCTTTGGACTAGTGGGTTGCAAAAGGGTTTTTCTTGACAAGCTACTATGAGGATGATTGCAAGGGAAAGCTAAATTTGCAACTTTTACCAAATCAAAAGCCTGAAAAGCCTTCCTTTCACTAAAGCAAGCTCTATAAAATTTAGTAAGGCAAATCCTGACCTTTGGCAGTGACTTTACAAGCAAAGAAAAAATCCTGGGCTGAGCTGTGTACGTATTTGGGAGATATGGAAGAGAGACTCCAATGGAGAGTAAAACACCCACAAACACAGGAGAAACTTTCTGGAACATACATTCGGTCTGAAACAAACAGGTGGCCAGGAACTGGAATTTTTCACCATGTTCTATGGGTTATTGTTAGTTTGGTATTAGCATTGTATGATGGGCAGGAATGTTACAACAGCAGAGGGGCACTATAAAATCATCATGTGGAAGGGCCCCTCAATGCCATCATTTCAGAAAAATCTAAACACAGGCTATCTTGGGAAAGAACTATATTTCAGATAGATCAATCCTGTTTTTCCATGTAGAAGGTCCCAGGTTCAATATCTAGCATTGTCATTTAGAAAAGAAGCAGGAAGCAGATGATATAAAAGAATATAACCAGCTGAAGTAATTTTTCTGGCTGTCTGGAAAAACCAAATTGTGTTCCTTTCCAAGTCAAGGCACCTAGTGCCCCTGAATATGCCCAGAACTGATTCCACAGGAATGCTTTATTTAAGAATTAATCCAAGCAGATTTGGTTTGGGTTAGTACTTGGATGGGAACCACTTGGGAAGAGTATGTTAGACTGAGAAGTAAAAAAAAAAGAAAAATGCTAGAAAAGTCAACGGCTAACTAAGAAAATTGATTTTTCTTACTTTTCTTACTCAGTTTTTCTTTATTCAGATATTATTCCCAACATTTCTTGCTATTTGTTTTAAGGTAAATTGTTTCTCAGTATTAGGAATTTGCCCACCAAATGTTGAAAAACATATGGAAATATGGTTGTAAATACTGGTGACATATGAGGTGCCTGCAGAATGCTTCTTATTACTGTTCTCAGAGAACTTTATTCCATTGTTCTTTCTTTTGGCATCTGGCCCCATTCATTGCCCTATTCACTGTTGTTTGGAGCTTAGAATTTCAAATATGCAAATTATAGGGAAGGTAGGTGGGATTCAATTGGTTTATGTGCTGCTGATACCACAATAGTTCTTAATTATGCTTGTCAAGCTTTATTTGTATGTTGTTTTTTTGAGGGCTGGAATCAAGTCTTGCTACTGTGCTATAAAAAGGTAAAGGTTCCCCCCGCACATTTGTGCAGTTGTGTCCGACTGTTCATCTCCGTTTGTTAGCCGAAGAGCCAGCGTTGTCCGAAGACACTTCCATGGTCATGTGGACGCATGACGCGCGCGGAACGCTGTTACCTATCCATCAAAGTGGTACCTATTCATCTACTTGCATTTGCATGCTTTCTTTTTTTCCCCTCAAATTTTATTAAAGTTTTTAATATACATAGTTAAAAGGTGAAAATGAAAAAGAAATTGCATGCTTTCGAATTGCTAGGTTGGCAAGAGCTGGAGCTAGTACGGGAGCTCACTCCGCACGCAGGGCTAGGGATTCGAACCTCCGAACTTGCGATCTTCCAATCGACAAGCATGGTGTTCTACCCGCTGAGCCACCACACCCCTATACTATACCTTCCAGCTTTTTTAGGTTAACTCTTTTGCTTACACCAATAAAACAGATCAACAGGAGATGTACTAATATGCAGACATATGAAACTTTAGCATCAGAAATATATTTTCCTGTAATAGATCAATGCCTAGAAGTAAGTAAAAGTATCTCTATCTTAAACAGCTGAATACTGCCTGCAGACAGGGAAACTTTTCCTGGAAACTTTGCAGATTATTTCAAAGACAGCAAATCAATTCTTATACTGCTAAAGAAACAGACAAAAAATACAAAAAGAAAGAAAAAGAAACAAAATGAAATAAAATTATATGTATGTATGTGTGTTTATATGTATATGTGTGTTTATGTGTATATATGATGACAGACAGACAGACAGACAGACAGACAGACAGACAGACAGACAGACAGATAAAAGGAGCTCATTTTTAAACACAACATTAAACCTTGACCTTATGGGGTAACAGTGATTGGTCTTATATCAATAAAAAGTCAGTCTATGAGCAGAGAATTAACACATATAATCAGTCCAAGATTATAAATTTGGACAGTACCACTGCCTTTCCATGATAAAAGAATAATTTTTGCTATATTCCATGTCTGATAAATTTGTAGTTCTTCATATAATGATAAATTCCAAATATATAAATGAAAATCACATTCACATCATTTGTTTTGGAATGGAAGATTCCCATCACCTCAAATGTTCATTGGAAATAATCTATAATATACAGATTGAGGAGTAATGAATTCTAAACATTTTGCATTCCTACCTGTTTCCTGTTTGATTAGTATTTTAGCCAACTTACAACTGAGAGGATGAAAAGCTATAAATATCATGACTGAATTTATGGACTCTTTTGTAATACAGAATCTATCCCTATCTCTATCATCTATCTATCTATCTATCTATCTATCTATCTATCTATCTATCTATCTATCTATCTATCATCTCAGGCTCAAGCTATGTATATGTACACTACATCAGTGTAATTGTAATGAATACTGAAGATACTTCCATCAGACAATTAAGACATAGTGAGATAATTATTTATTCATTCATTTCCGCCAGTCTCCTTGCTCTTTCTGCATGGGACTTCAGGGGCATCACAGCTACAACAGCCTGTCAGCTGAATGATGGGCGTGTCCCTGCCTGGGTTCTGTCTGGGTTAAAGAGATTTCATGAGGCCTGTGCTGTTCCAGATGGGGAGAAAGAGTCTCAGGCTCAACCTTTGCAAGCTGAGTGGCTGTGATTGTTTGGACCACTTGGTTCTAAAGTTGTTCCATCTTTCATCCTGAACAGAGTTGCACTTCCCCCTTCAGGACTGTTGTGCAATTTGGGGGTTTTCTTGGACTCATAGCTCCTGTTTGAACAGCAGGTGGCAGCTCTGGAGAAGACGGCCTTTGAAAAATTCATGTAGCATACCAATTCCACCTAGACCTAGATCTGTAAGCCCTTACACAGTCACTCACTCTTTGGCCATCTTCCATTTGGACTACTGCAATGCACTCTACATGGGCTGCCCTTGAAGACTGCTCAAAAGCTGCAGCTGGTCCAGAATGCAGCATCATGGACAGTTATGGTCATACTGTATCTCTGCTTTGTGAGCTGCACTGATTACAGTAGACTTCTGGGTTCAATTCAAGGTGCTGATTATCACGTATATAGCCCTTCATAGCAGGAGGCCTGGTTACCTGAGGGACCGCCTGTCTTCCACACTCTCTGTACACCCCATATGATCCAAAAGGGTCAGCATAGTCCAGATGCCATCAATTAAAAAATGTAATCTGATGGGACCCAGGGAGCGGGGTCTTCTCTGTTGTGGTACTGCCCTCTGGAACAATACTCCCCCTGAAATTTGTGTGGCCTCCACCCTTACCCAGCTGAAATGAGCCCTCAAAGGCTGGCTTCTTCCCCAAGTCTTGTGGTAGAATGGGTGGTAGACCCTTTGTGGGATGACTGATCAATTAGATGCTGTTTTTTTCAAGACACTTTTTTTTTCTTTTTAGGCTGTGCATGTTAGGGTTTGATACTGTTTTATTCTGTATACCATCCAAAACTGTGATGGGGTTGGAAAGCTTATAAATCTAATGAATAAATAAATGGTCAAAGAGTTCCAAAGCTGATCTATGTTCAGGCTTCTTATTAGAGTCATACAAAAATATTTTTCTATTTTTTCTCTCTCTTCTGGTTCGGATCCAGTCTGATGGAGCATTTCACGGTTCTTCCCAAAGGAGAAAATTATTTGTGTGAAGTTCTCAGCAGTGAAATGTATATTCTTGTGCATTACCACTTTAACGTGTATATAGGTGTGATTGTGACTGTGATCATCTTACCTTTCATCATGCAATCATTTCTTCAACAGTCATCCCATCAGGAAGGAACTCCTTCCATAGATTGCTCTGATTGGAAAGTCTGAACAACCCTGGGAGTGAAAAAGTGATGGAAAGAAGCGTACGAGAAAGCAATAAGGGTAGCAGTAGTGCTCTTTACCATCTCCAGTGATAAAGAAGCCAAAGAATACCACCAAGATAAATTCTAGTATTTTTAAAGCTATATTTTACAGGAAAAGAAAACCTGAGAAATAGCAAGGCATGTTTTTCACACTGCTTTACTTCTTGTATCTTTCCAAATAAAAATCAAGAGCTAAATTCACCTTTACATGCATCTTATTTTTATTTTATTTTGTTATTTATTTAACTGATATGACCGCCCATCTCCCCCAACGGGAAAATCTTGAATTGAGTTTGGATGTTTTTCCCCATCTTGCTTGTAAATGAGAGTTTGGGTGAGAAGAAGAAGAAAAAATTCCAAAGAGGGGAAAAAAATTTTTGGAACTTCATTCTGTGATGATTAGGGCAGGTTCCAGCAACGTGCTCTTATGATGCCTTTGCTGGTGCTGAAACAGTTGGCCAAACAAACAGCTTAAACATTGCCTGGAAGTTAATGTTTCTTCAGCAACCTGATTGGTAAAGACATTCCTAAGATAATACACTGAGGAGTGTCATTAGTAAGTCACTACTCAAGCTATTGACCTTTCTGGTCTCTTCCAGAACCAAAATGGAAGTGATATACACTTAAATCAGGTCTCAACACTCAATTCAAGCAAAAACTCTCAGAGAGCCAGTCTAATAAACAGTGGCTCTTATGCTTCAAGTGGACCATTTTTAAAATGTTTTAGGAGCTTTGAATGCTCAATCACAGTATTTCTCCAGTGATTAATTTTTAAAAATCTTATTCTGCCCATTCCTCTCACTACACATTAGTTTCCCCTAAAATCAGTCCAGGGGAGAAAGTGTATATCTGCAGAAAATATGCCGGAATGTGCTTGTAGTCTTAAACTCCTTTTAAAACAATATTGTATTTATTAATACAATGAAAGAATGTAGTGGCTCTTTTCAGGCTAATTCATAGTTTAATTTAGGTTTTGGTGCAAGTTTTTCTAGATAAAATCTACTTCAACCAATCTGGTGGATGGAAGCAAGGTAAAATAGTCAGTTATAGGAAGGTAGAGAGTAAATTTAAGGTAAAGAGATGTCTACAATATATGAGCTCAGCATATACAGAGGAAAACTTCAATGTGTCTCTGCTGCATAAAACATGTAATCTCTGTTCAAAGTGAAACTGATGCAATCAAATGTTAGTATTAGTTCCTGTTCTGCTATCTCCCATTCCATTTTCCCCTGAATTGATTTTTATTAGAACAGCTAATGAACTGTGGAGTTTTGTCCAGGGAAATTAAAGTCCTCACTAACAGGCTCACTAACTCAAGGCAATCGGGTTTTAATGTCTTTAGTTTTCATGTTTGATTTATGCTCATTCAGTCTTATTTTAAAGTCAGTCTTGTTGGTTCAGCACCTATTACTCAAGGGCATTTAATATATGCGGTTAAATAAATAATATTAGTGCAGGTGTTAAGTTCTTATGTTGTTCTATTGATTAAGCCTTATTTTTAAGGCATCACATGGAAACCTTCTGTGAGATAGAAGCAGCAACCCATTTCAGAAATTGCCAGGCATGTAAGTAGGCAACAAGAACAAGAATGTAGCTAGAGTGCTCTTTCCCTTAATCCCCCTTTCATATTATGGTATCAAAAACAGGCCCAAAGCATCAGAACTTCATAAAATATTGCATGGCAGGAATCCATGGGCAGACATATTTCTGACATATCTGCTAAGAAATTATTGAGATATAGCAATTTAATCAATTTCCCTTAAAAATATTTTTGCTTGCTTGAGTCCATTCGTGTGCATTCCTTTTTCCAATTTAGATGCCCTTAGAAAAGTTTTAACTTTTGTAATTAGTTCATTGGATCCTATTGTTTCAACATAAATATTTACTAGATCAAAACACAAGCAGACATATCTGAAAGTTACCAAGCGCCATTTGGATCTCAGGAGTAACTTTATTCATGAGGGCAGGTACTGTGACAAAGAAGGCATGCTTCCTGGGTCCTGATAGATGGCATTGCTTAATCAAAAGAACCCAAAGCGCACCAACCCTGTCAACCTGAATTGGCCAGGCAAACACCCCAGGAGATAGGCAGTTCCTCAAATAACCAGGCCCTATGTATGATAAGATAAAAAGGCAAAGGTTCCCCCCGCACATTTGTGCAGTCATGTCCGAATCTAGGGGCCGGTGCTCATCTCCGTTTGTTAGCTGAAGAGTCAGCGTTGTCCGAAGATGCTTCCGCGGTCATGTGGCCGGCATGATGCATGCGGAACGCTGTTACCTACCCACCAAAGTGGTACCTATTCATCTACTTGTATTTGCATGCTTTCGAATTGCTAGGTTGGCATTTATAATAGGGTATGATAAGATACCCTATTATAAATATGTAAATATTTAAGGTAGAAGGAATGCCAGAGCTGGACCATAAGCAACAATGAGAGTTGGGCCAGGAGACCAGAATCAAGAAGAGCTATGTAATAAAGCAGGAAGTCAGGGCCAAATGGCAAAGTGGGAGAAGGTATGAAATAATAAGCTAGCAACCAGAACAAAAAGAGACACGCAGACTAACATTACACTTCAGACTCTACCTTGGCAATAAGAACATTTTGAGCTGTGCCCCCACATTATGGGTACTGAGTTTCTTTGTTTGAGTTTAGTACTATTGGCTGGGGATGCTTTTACCCCTGAAGCTTGCTGTTCTCAATATGACAATATTGTCATTGTCACAATATTAAAGGAAAGGGGAAATGAATTGCAAGCAATTTTGACAGGCATGGTTCATTCTGCTTAATGTAAGCTGACTAATTGTTAATAGATTGTAAAATAGCAGTGACATAATGTGCTTTTTCATATCACATACAGTAGCTATGATAGGTACTAAAATGCTTTTGATGAGAAATGCAGCATTCCTCCTTGCCTCTCTCTCTCACTGTCTCTTGTTGGAGTGGGCTTCTTAGAAATTAAAAAGCTATAAAGAATGTAGCCTAGAGGATTAAATGCCTTGAGAGGAAACTGTGACATGTGTCTCCATAGTTAAATATCTTCTCATTAGTAACGTAGCATTGCTGTATGAGCTGCTGCCACTTTTGCTGGCCATTTTCAAAGCAGTCTGCTCATGGCAAACGTGATTCAATGTGCTCATGTGAAGAAATGGTTTCTTGCAATAATTGCACGAGTTAAGGATCGATGGTAGGAATCATGTAATAGGTTAAATCAAATTACTTAGAGTTACTACAAATCCATTGTTTCCCGGATATGTCTTCTTTTTGATATTTGAATGCTTTGTCCTACCAGAATCCAAAATCTGGCAAAACATCAGGTTTATAAGAAAGTGGCCACTGATATGCTCTCAGAGGCTGTTCTGAGGCTACAACAGCCAGGAGGAATTAACAGAGGCATCTTTCCCAGCAGTGATAAGAGGAGGAAAAATGGTGGTTCCTTCATATGGTTGGTAAGAAAGATACTTCACCCGCTTCTTCCTGATAGGTGAAACGTAGAACAGCTAGCCAGCACATGTGCTCAAGGCCCCAAGGAATGCAGTCCAAAGTTTGACTGGACCTTTTTTGAGCTGTGGAGTAAATGGATGGGAAATACAGCAAGGTCCTGTTTTTATTTCATATACAGATTATTACTCCAAAGCGTAGAGCTTTTTAAAACAAAGTTTTGAGTTGAAACACTGCTTCAGGCCCACATGAAACTCTCTTATAATTTGGATGAAATTTTATGGTTTGGGTTTCAAATGAAAAATAAAATAAAATAATATTTTGCATTAGTTAGCTCTCATTAGTCCCCTAACTTTCAGGGATATGAGGTTATGGACTTTATATTCAAGGTTCTGGTCCAATTTTCTTTATTGTTTGGATATAATTTTTGGTATGGGCTTAGAAAAGAAAAAATAAACTACTTCTACCACCTAGCTCTCATTATGCTGATGCATTTTTTGGTCTAGGCTCAGGAGAAGACCACTCCTACATTGGCAAATACTACTTCTGTTCTAATTACTAATATCTTGTTTTCCTGGATCTTTAGACTTTGAGAGGCAGAATGGGAAAGAATGAAAGTTTTGGTTGGATAAGTGCCTGGATCCCAAGAGCTCAGCACTCCTTGGCATAAATTAGACTTACCACAATTATCCAAGTAATGGTGGGAACCATAACAGCTCTAATGAACTATTTGCAGTTTTACTTTGTGTACTTAGACACACATGGCTTAATTTTTGAGACAAGCATATGGTACTGTCCCAGTTAGTAAAGTCTTTTTGTACTGGATCTGTTTCTTTAGTGCTTGAGACAGAAAGCATGCTGGGGAGGGGTAGAAGGGGACAAGGAGAATGAATGAATTTATTTTCATGCAGCATGTGTCTTGCGTAACATAACATAACATAACATAACATAACATAACATAACATAACATAACATAACATAACATAACATATAACATCATAACTCTCTTTAGAGTTCCCTATTTTTTAAAATATGGTAATTTTAATTATTATTACTTTCAAGACAGTGTATGCACACTAATGAATTTTAGGATCAGATTGTGCCATTAGAAATAGAATTGTTATTTTATTGAGTCAGTACAGTTGCTCATAGATAAAACTCTCATATTCCATTGCATGGAAAGGATGAGATGTGATTTTTCTCAGGTTTCAATTATAGTTATTTCTGAAGCAGTTCTAAAGCTAAGGGACTTTCTGTAAATGGGACCAAACCATGTGAAAACTGGTCTGAGAGAAACCATTTGGTGGACCACTCCAAGGAGAGGACTTATCGGCTACTTCTTGAATGCTATGGCATCCTTGAATAGTATAGGCTCCACTCCCTTATAAGTTGCCAGTAGAGGAAAGAGCACACTTAAGGCCATTCAGTGTCCTCAGGATAAGACTTCAAGGCAGAACTCTGCCCAGTTGAACTCCTGGGAGCTCCGAGCTAAGAGTTACAACTTGGGATTTAAGTGTGAAACCAAACTAGCCCACAGTTCCCTTGCTGCTTAACAAATGGATGCAAGAGAGGCTGTGACCTAATTTCTTCTGCAGCTCTAAACTTATATGTGGGCTGTGCTATTTAGACTGTACAAGCAGAATTGAATTCTTCCTTGCATCAAAATTCCTGTCTGGGTCACACCAGCACATTATATGCAGTAATTGAAGAAATGTTTTAAAAATGCTTATGGAATGGCTAAGTGAAATTTAAAAACAAAAGACAATATATTAAGTGGTGTGTAGATATGGGGAAAGCAAGGACAGTTTGCAAGGATTGAAAGATACAGTACATTCATTCATTCATTCATTCATTCATTCATTCATTCAGCCTTTCATTCAGCCTTTCATTCAGTTGTGTCCGACTCTTGGCGATTTTATGGATGAGAGCTCTCCATGCTGCCCTATCAAGCATGGCTTCTTTCAATTGCTGGATGTTATATCTTATTCATGCTGACCATTGCAGTGCGGCCTAAAGTTATCCTGAGTTTGATTTCAGGTGTGGATTTGCCATTGTGAACAATTTTTGATCCAAGAAAGATGAAATCCTGGACTGATTCAATCTCCTCATTGTTAATTTTAAACATCACTTGTCCATCTGCTGCTGTTGTCATTATCTTTGTTTTCCTGATGTTAAGATTCAATCCCATTTTTTCACTCTCTTCCTTGATTTTCAAAATCATTTTTCCATATCTTCCTTATTTTCAGCCAATAATGTTGTATCATCTGCGAACCTCAAATTGTTTATGGTTCTTCCACCAATCTTCACTCCAATATCAAGCAACTCTAGGTCTAATTTCCACATGATCACTTCAGCATAGAGGTTGAAAAGGAATGGAGATAAAATGCATCCCTGTCTAACACCCTTGCTCATCCTGAACCAATCTGTGTCACCATAGAGTGTTCTCACTGTTGCTTCCTGGTCAGTGTATGGTGATCTGACAAGTCTGGTCAGGTGGGGTGGGACACCAAGACCATGCAGAGCCGCCCATAGCTTATCGTGTTCTACACAGTCAAAAGCTTTGCTGTAATCGATAAAACACATGTATAGATCCTTTTGGTATTCATGGGCCTTTTCCATAATCCATCTGATGTTGGCAATGTGATCTCGAGTGCCATGCCCCTTTCTAAAGCCAGCTTGTACATCAGATAGCTCCTGATTGATGACATTCTGCAGCTGCTGTTGTATAATCTTTAGTAGAATCTTGCTTGCTTGAGAAATCCACAGGGCAGTGATGATGTCGGCTGGCACCAGTCTTAATAGTTCTGCAGGTATCTTATCAATACCTGGGCCTTTTTTATTTGGCAATTTCGCCATGGCCCATTCTACTTCTTCTTTCAAAATGTTTGGTTCTTTGTCCATTGGGCCATCATCATTGTCATCTTGGTGGTAAGTCAAGCTGCTATATAGCTCTTCTGTGTATTCTTTCCACCTGTTCTTGATCTTCTGCTGGTCAGTTAGTACATTTCCCTTGCAGTCCTTGACTGTTCTGTTTCATGCAGAGAAGCTAGATCACATCATTTTCACTTAAGCAAACATGGCTTTGGTATACCCCTTTATGTTAGCTTCTTCTAGATGTTAACACTGCTCCTCTAGTTGCCTATTTTTGTCCTTCCTGGCTTCACGCTGAAAAGCTTCATCCTTGTTGCCTTTGGCTTTGGCCACCCTTCGCTGATCAGCTATTTTGATGGTGTTGTCAGATAGCCACTTGTTTGTTCTCTTTGGTTTTTGGCACGGCACATGCTTTTCAGCAATTTCAATGATGTTGTCTCGGATCTCTCGCCATTGTTCATCTGGATCTTTTCCATCTAGATTCAGTTGATCAAACCTGTTCTTAATTTCCATGGCATACATTGGTGAAATGTTGTTTACATTGAACTTTTTGGGGATGATACCTTTCCTTACTTTGCACAATTTGAGTTTCATTTTGGCCACTAATAGCTGATGGTCTGTGCTGCAATCGGCACCCGGAAATGTCTTCACAGATGTGACTGTGCTTTTCCAGTGCTGTTGGCATAAATTGAAGTCAATCTGGTTTCAATGTTGTCCATTTGGTGCTGTCCATGTGTACAAACACCGCTTATGTTGAATAAACCATGTGTTCATTATGCTGAGATGATTTTCCTGGCAGAATTGCACTAGGCGGTCACCAGCTTCATTCCTTTCGCCTAACCCAAACTTGCCTACTATTCTTGCATCTTCTCCTTTGCCTACTTCTCCATTGAAATCTCCCATAATGTACAAAAGGTCCTTTTTGGTACTTGTTTAAGAGCACTTTGAAGCTCACTGTAAAAATGTTTGATTTCATCATCACCTGAGTCTGCAGTTGGTGCATAGACTTGTAGTATGGTGCTGTTGAGTGGCTTGCCTTGGATTTGGATGGATATTATACGATCACTGTGTGCTCTGTGATTCTCGATGCATTTAGCAACTTGTTTGCTTACAATGAATGCAACTCCCTTTCGTCCGGTGTTGACACTTCCAGAAAAATAGACCGTGAACTCATCTGATTTGAATTGACCATTACCTGTCCAGTGCAACTCACTAATACAAAGGATGTCTATATTCATTCTAATCATTTCTTGTTTTACAATTTCCAATTTGCCAAGGGACATGCCTCTGACATTCCATGTACCAATTTGGTAAGACTTTGTACAGAGTAGGCTGCCCCTTTCATCATGGGCACCATCAGTTGTTGGGCTTCTTGTAGGCTTTCCCCCAACAACGTCATAAAAACCCTGACTATTAAGCGCTAGCCCTTGCTATTCTCCAGTGGCTTGTAGGCTACCATCCAGCCTGGCGGGTCCGCTGTTGGTATCCATATCTGCATCATGTTGAGCTTTTGCCATAGTGTTCTGGTGAAATTTTGCTGCAGGGTAGTTCACCATTGCTTTCCCCGCCCCTCCCCATTTATCCGGGCTTGGGACTGGCATACAGCTGATGGATCAGCTATATGGCTGGGTTAGATACAGTACAGGGAGGTGTAATTAATTAAGCTGATGTAAACTAGATTTAGCCATGTTTGCCCTGTGAGATGATAAAAAACAGATCTTAGCCTTTTTTATGTGACAGACTTGAAGAATATTATCATATCCCACCGTGTTGCCCTTCTCTGAAACTGTTCCAGTTGTCTAAATTCTAATCAACTTAATACTTGAAGTAAATTCCGATTAACACAGAATACAGTAGAACTATTACTTTTTATGATCAGTTGATTAATTAAATTTGTACACCACCCATCTCCCAGCAATTTAGAAAGTATACTTCTGTTGCTACAGCTTCAAATTGCATTTCCATTTTTTGCAGCCATATTGCACTGCTAACTCATTCAATTTTTAACCCAAGATGTTTTAAAAAGTACTACTGATGAGCTAGGTAGGCCCCATTATGTACTTTTGCACTTATTTCGTGTTCCCTAAATGAAGAACTCTGTATTTGTCTCTATTAAATTTCATTCTGCTATTTTCAGCCCATTTCTCTAACCTATCAAAATAGTTTTGTGTTTGTCTTCCACAGTATTAACTATCCCATCCAATTCTGTGTCAACACTAATAAAAATGTTGAGGAGCACAAGGCTCAGAATTGAACCTTGTGGCATCCTAATTGATAACTCCCTCCAGTTTAATAAGGCACTGTTTATGAGCCCTCTTTTAAGTATAATTTGTAAGCCAGCTATGTAGATAATTACGTAATCCAATCCACTGATAATTAGTTGACCAATCAGAATGTCATCGGGTACTTTTTAAATACTTTGTTAAATCAAGATACACTATGTCTGCAATATTCCATGAGGTTATTCAGGAAATAACCCAATAAAAATATAAAATAAGTCTGGAAATACATGTTCTTGACAAATCCATGCTGTTAATACCATGTTCTTTTCAAGATGCTTACAGATCAATGACATAAGGATTGGCTATAGAATCTTCCCATTGTCTGACTGACGGATTTGCATTCCTGGATTCCCTTCTGTCCCATTTATTGAAGATAGGGACAATATTTGCCTTCCTCCAATAATCTGGCATTTCACCATTTATCCAAGGCAAATATATTACATATAGGTTTGGCCTGATTGTTAGCAAGTTCTTCACGACCTCAAAATTCTACTGTCCCTATAAATTTAAACTCATTCCAAATAAAAAGGTATTGCTCTGGTCGTGTTTCTATAAATTTCAAGTTTCAATCCTACCCATCCATTCTTTCCTTCACAATTGCCTGGTGGAATAGATAACCTCTTGTTGGAGGATACTGAGCCAAAATAATAATTGCATAGTTCCACATTTCTCTGTTAGATGTTAGCACTTTGCTACCTTCATTCAGCAGCTGGTACACCAATTCTTTATCTGGAATGTATCTGAAGAAATCCTTTTGATTGTTCTTAATATCCTTTATATCTTTTCATTATGTAGGGATATTTTTTAGCCTTGTTCAGACATTACAGCAAAACTCACTGTATGAGCAGCAAAAAAAAAATGAGCTCTTCAAGGCCGTGGGAGTAATGAGGGCTGTGTGAAGCTTTGAAAGAATGCTTGCTGCAAAGAAGCTTTGAACTAATCACATCCTCCACATTGCTTGGGGAATAGTGGTCCTCTTGCTTCCAAAGTTAAACATTCATAATGCTCTGCTTCAAGCTCACATTAGGAGAGAAGGCTGAGGTGAGCCTCCTCCTCATTGGCCAGAGATCTTTCAGCACAATTTGTGGAGAATCCTAAAGTGATGGACGAAGCAGGCAGTCCAAAGCCACATCAGTATATGCTGAGAGGTCTCCCAGGGTAGGTAGCTCCAACATAGGCTGTGGGGAATTCTCTCCAAACTCCTTGTCATAGGAAAGGAGCTTCCCCAGCTGATAAGAAGATGAGAAAGGCCGGCAGTAGGAAAGGATGTGTCCTTTTTCTCAGCACTACCAACAGATGAGAGGTGCAGGAATGATCCCTTGCTCCAGCTGCCATGAAAGGACCAAAATATCTTCTTCAGGGAGCACTCCTGAGAGGATCCTTCTTGTGCAATACTGGCTTAAGTAATTCCACGATGGGTGGTGTGTACAACAGGTTTCCCAAACTGGGCATCTTCTGAGAAAGCTTTGGGCATTCTCAAAGTTGTCTAGCTGGGAAGCACTTCAGCCAGCACTGGGGTGGGGTGGGGAGGCTGTAAATTGGGCCACCTCTATGACCCAAATCACTCTGTTGACATGAATCTTTGTCATCTACCACACATACTGTTAATATCTTATCCACAAATATGCACACCAGCATAGCTCTCCTGCGTAGCTTAACACCAAAGCTTTCCACAGAAGCACAAACTCAGCTGTACACACACAGTCCTCCTTAGCACAGACATTGCCACAATCTATAGATGCATTTGTAGATTTGATATCACAAGTATAATATTGGAAGGGGGAGGGGCTATCTCTACTGCCAGTGCAGTGAATTCTGCCCCCCACCGAGTAATGCTTGAATAGGGCTTTTCTCTCTCTCTCATTCTCTCTCTCTCTGTCTCTCTTTTTGAGAATCTTTCCATCCTATTAACTCTATCACAGTTATGAAATAGTACAACATAAGCACATGTTTGCTATCACAAAAAGACTTAGGCTTATAAATCATGAAAATAAAATGATATGTACTAGAGTTGTGTATGCTTCAAAAATGATTCAGAGAAAGAACTTCAGACCCCACTGCTTTTCATTAAAGTAGCCCTGCCATGTTCACTCTTTTGGTTAGAGTTGTAAATTCACATTTTCTTTCCACTCACACAACTCATTATGGATCTGTACGGTGAGTCTGTCAGTCAACCCAGTATCTTGGAATGCCTCTCTCAGGCCTCCTACATTAGCAGCTTAAGCCCATAAGGGAGCCCCACCATCCAGGAAAATATCTATTATGTCTGGCTCCAGGATACCACAACCAAAACCTTGCTTCCCTAAGTTACCCTAGATATTGCATTCAATCATGTGTTCTGTTCTCCCAAGCTTGGCTGTGCCACAACATTCAAGCTACACCCTTTTCTGTTCTTTGAGTAAGCTGTATGCATAAGGCTTAAGAATCAAATCAGGTTTGCTTTTTACTGTTTGCTTACATAAAGCTTAGTGACTGATTATAAAATTTCAGATATTGTTTGTTCTACTTGAAGCTCTGCAAATGGTTACAAAATTGAGTATCTAAAATTTGGAAAGTGATTACAGAGTTAAACATTTAAAATTTGGTTAGTTACACCCCCAAGTGATGAGGGAAGCAGAGGAAGAGAGGAGGGAAGTGGGATGCTGGGCAAAAAGTTTCTTAGGATCTTCCTGATCAATTCCACCTTGTCTCACCCTCCATTGCAGAGTCCTTCAATGCCTCATGATCTCTCAAGAGAAGTGGTGCTAGAGAAAGAGGAAACTAATGAGACATTTTGGCCTGGGAGGTAAAGTACAGAACCAACATTCCTCCCTCCCTCCCTTCCTTCCTTCCTATTTGGTAGCAGCTCCCTTTTTTTAAAAAAAAAAGTTAGGATTCAAGATTGCTTTAGCTCATCCATCTCACTGATTCTTCTCCATATATGAAATGACCTTATCCTCTTTGGGCTTTTTCCTGTTTCTCCATTTGTCAGCATCCTGCATCTGCTTATTGTTTGTGATTACTTACTGGCTATTTTGTTTAAGTGTTTATATCAACTTAGCTGCAAAATCTGAAAGGAGGCATGAGGAAGAACAGCAGAATGGGCCAAACAAGAGCCCTTATATTCTAACCAAAATCACTTCTGCAGAACAAAACTATATCTCAGCAAAGTATGAATCCATGCTTCTTACATGGCTTCTTTCATTATATATATATAAGCCCATGGGGGTGGTAAGGGTGAGGAAAGGTGTTCATGTGAGATTGAAAAAAAGATGATGATGCTTTAAGTGTTGCATTAACTTGGATTCCTTAAAGCAGCAACGTCTTGTTATAGCTGCAGATATACTGCAAATAGAAACTAATTACACCATCCTCACTGGCTCTGGTCAGTCCTCTTCCATTTTTTGCTTTCTTTTGTTTATGTAAGGGGCATTCAAATACTGCCCATTATGTTGGTCCCAACTTATTTTGAAAAAAGAAGAACCTAACGGTTACAGAACTCAATTTAAACTCTCTAGGAGTTCCACACACAGATGGATTAAAGGCTTGATCTGCCAAATGTACATTTAAAAAGGAACAAGCATATGTGGGAGATGTATAATTTTCCAAGATTTGTATTACAGATATGTCTTAACTCATTGTCCTTTTCTTCATATAGATAAATTCATAATTGCCTTTTAAACAACAATTTGAGAGCTTTAACCTTCATACCAAAGGATTTAGATATCCCATTAGAGAATTTTTGCAAAGTAATGATCTCATATGTTGCACATTTCTTGATTTTAACTAGTTGTTGTCTTTTAAAGTTTCGTTCCTCCCTCTTTTCATTGTATGCCATCTGTCACAGATCTTAGTCAACAAGCCTTGTATGATATCCAGAGGAAGGTTTCCAGACACCTGGTGGTATTTTAAAGCAAATGATATGGGGGTGGAAGAAAGGGAAGAATGTTAGTTGTGCCAGTGTGCAGGCATATTTCTTGGTTTCCATTTTATCACTTTAAAAGTGCATTCAGCTTACAGTTGGAGCAGCCAAAAAGTTTTGTGATTTGATATTCAAATGCGGTTTTCTTCAGCTGGTTTTCAGGTGGGGGAAAATGACTGTTCTACCCTCCCATTTGTTGTCTTCAATGCAATTACCTTGAAACATTTAATCTTGTTCATTCTCTAGGTCAGGGCTTTCTAAAGTGCCGCCGCTGGCGACACACCAGCGGCGGCGGCGCGGGTGTGTGTGCGGCGGCGCGTGCGCGCACGGCGGCAGCACGGGAGTGTGTGTGGCGGCACGCATGTGCACGGTGGCGGCGGCAGCCTCTGCTAAAACGCGGAAGTACTGATCCTGCCCCGCTGCTGCTGCCGCCGTGCACACGTGCGCCGCCACTTCCGGGTGGTGTGGCGACACACCACGCTGTGTGTGGCGACACACTTTTGTGTAGCGACACACAGTTTGGAAAGCTCTGCTCTAGGTGTTGACGTGCAATGTCTTTGTGCTTCACACTACATTTGATGCCAATGAAGGACAGCCATTCTAGTGCTTGTTATGGTGTGAGACTAGGATGCTTTCACATGAATTTAAAATTACCCTGCCATATTCAGGTTTTAATGAAGACCTGGACAACACTGTCTCCCATGGTCATCCTCCTATGGCTTCTATCACACTTCCTATCTTTTTTCTTACCACAAATTGAGAGATGGAAAAAATACAAGATGTCTTTTGATAGTTAGTGTTAGGATTTCTCTGTCTGAAAGCAAACTAATACTGGGGATTCCCAAGTTTTAGAGCCAAAGAAGGGCATCCTTTGGTGGGTCAGGTCCAAAGAGGGCTAAGTTCAAAATTCCACTCTCGAATTCTACTTCACGAATCTCATGATTTTAGTCTCATAATATAGATGATATAAAATAATCCCTAAAATCACAAAACAGATTTAGCTTAGATATACAGTTAAAAAGATCAGGGAAGCTATCTTACACCAATCAAGGGACAACAATACATTTTTCTTATCTTCCCCTATAGGCCTTATCATGTTAATACTGGGAAGACTATAAAATCAGAGTGATGCAACAGTACCACAATAGGAGGACATGTTCTATTGATTCATCCTCTCCATACTCACAAGGCAAACTCTCTTATAATACAGAATTTTTCTATATTTCCCAAAGAGAATCACCATAAGTAAGGCATTGCACCTTGTTAATGATGGCCATTAGTGGACCACTGAATGGAGCAGAGCTTACTGCAGCGAGGCAATAAGCGCACAGAAAGGAATATTTTCAACAATAGCATTAATGAGCATGCTAGAGAGATATAGGTTATTGATCTTACACACTTAGCCCACCCAAGCACAAAGAATCACACGCTTAGACAAAGTAGGTTCAAAAGTAAGTTAAAGAGTCTTACTGATTTATTTGGTCCAGTTACATCCATTTCAGTAGAAAATTGGTTTCAGTTCTTCTTTTCTTGTTCCCTAAACTTAATTAACTCTTAGCCCTCATTGCTGCTAAGAGCTGCGTGTAGAAAGGGGGAACCTCCTGAATTCTAGGCCCACCGCATGGCCCAAGATGGAAAGAGAGGTGCCTTTCCCGATGGTGGCAAAAGGCAGATAGAGAGAAAGAAAGAGGAAGTAGGAGGAGCAACAAACAGCTTCCTCTTGAAGCACATCCTTATATTTGAGAATTGTTTTATTGAATAGATAATTACTAGCTCCAGGGAACAACTGAGTCTATCCAGGTTAAAGTTATTGGACATTGGTGGTGCATCTAATAGGTGATCCATATCCCTCAACCTTTGCTTAACATTGGCTCTGGTACTTTTGAACTCTGCCGTCTTGCCCTGCCCTGCCCTGCCGCCCCCTGCCACCTCAGCTGAGCTTCGCCATCTTCTTCCTCCCACTGCTGATGAGGCGCACCCAGCTGAGGCAGCTGCTGGACCTTTGCGACACCTCCACGATGCCTCAGCAACACCTTGCAAGACCTTTGCAAGGCCTCTGTGACAGCTGTGTTATAAAGGAAAACTAAAATTGCTCCCAATTTCCTAATCTGCAGAGAAACATTAAGGACGTTAGACTTAGCACTCAATCTGCTTCAATTCTGTGGACTTCCTTAGCTTCTTAGGATTGTACACATTATTCAGAGGCTGCTGGGCAGATCAAAAACCCCACTGTTTGCCAGCATCTCTCCACAGACTTCTGCCAGGTTCTACCCTTTGTTTTAAAAGGACAAAACCATTTCTATAAACAGCAGATGGAGTGGTTGGAATAACTGATTCGGTGCATGAAAAATAGCTATAATTCCCTCATGGGGTTGGATATGGTACCTGTGAGCCTACCGTCTGGTTGGCAGGCTAAATCAAAATGGTGCCATAGTAAGCTTTAAGGCTACTGGAATAAAAACGAAAGGAAAAATGCCTGGAATTTTAGCAACACTGTTGGCACTTTGGGCTATGAACTTGGCATATTCTAGGGACCCAGTACAGTGGAAAATAGTTCACAGGCATTTGAAGCTTCAAATCTGTTACTTCATTATGGACCAACAATGATTTTTAGATTTTTTTGTAAAGATGAAGTCTTTTATTTTCTGAAAACTGATCTCCAACTCAGATTAAATGTTCCTCAGTCCTATTTCTGTCCTGGAAGAGACTGCTGCATTATTTCTGTATACACTATACAGAAATAATGCAGCAGTCTCTTCCAGGACAGAAATAGGACTGAGGAACATTTAATCTGAGTTGGAGATCAGTTTTCAGAAAATAAAAGACTTCATCTTTACAAAAAAAATCTAAAAAATCATTGTTGGTACATAGTGATCCTTCATGGATCACTGCCTTGTCGTGGCAAAGGGGCTTGCGTAACTCAATGAAGTCAGGTCAAGACGGACAGGTCATGACGGAGAGTTCTGACAAAACGTGGTCCACTGGAGGAGGGAATGGCAAACCACTCCAGTATCCTTGCCAAGAAAACCCATGGACAGTATCAAAAGGCTAAAAGATATGACGCCGGAAGATGAGCCCCTCAGGTCGGAAGGTGTCCAATATGCTACTGGGGAAGAGCGGAGGGCAATTCCGAGTAGCTCCAGAAAGAGTGAAGCGGCTGGGCCAAAGCCGAAAGGACGCTCAGTTGTGGATGTGTCTGGAAGTGGAAGGAAAGTCCGATGCTGTAAAGAACAATACTGCATAGGAACCTGGAATGTAAGATCAATGAATCAAGGTAAGCTGGATGTGGTCAAACATGAGATGACAAGATTGAACATCGACATATTGGGAATCAGCGAACTAAAATGGACAGGAATGGACAGGAATGGGCGAATTTAATTCAGGAGACCATTATATATACTACTGTGGGCAAGAATCCCTTAGAAGAAATGGAGTAGCTCTCATAGTCAATAAAAGAGTGGGAAAGGCAGTACTGGGGTACAACCTCAAAAACGACAGAATGCTTTCAGTTCGAATCCAAGGCAAACCATTCAACATCACAGCAATCCAAGTCTATGCCCCAACCACTGATGCCGAAGAAGCTGAAGTTGACCGGTTCTATGAAGACCTACAACACCTTCTAGAACTAACACCAAAAAAAGATGTCCTTTTCATCATAGGGGACTGGAATGCTAAAGTAGGAAGTCAAAAAATAACCGGAATAACAGGCAAGTTCGGCCTCGGAGTACAAAATGAAGCAGGGCAAAGGCTAATAGAGTTTTGTCAAGAGAACACGCTGGTCATAGCAAACACTCTTTTCCAACAACAAAAGAGACGACTCTACACATGGACATCACCAGATGGTCAATACCAAAATCAGATTGATTATATACTTTGCAGCCAAAGATGGAGAAGCTCTATACAATCAGCAAAAACAAGACCTGGAGCTGACTGTGGCTCAGATCATGAGCTTCTTATTGCAAAATTTAGGCTTAAATTGAAGAACGTAGAGAAAACCACTAGACCACTCAGGTTTGACCTAAATCATATCCCTTATGAATATACAGTGGAGGTGAGGAATAGATTTAAAGGATTAGACCTGGTAGACAGAGTGCCTGAAGAACTATGGATGGAGGTTCGTAACATTGTACAGGAGGCAGCAACTAAAACCATCCCAAAGAAAAAGAAATGCAAGAAAGCAAAGTGGCTGACTGATGAAGCTTTACAAATAACTGAGGAAAGAAGGGAAGCAAAAGGCAAGGAAGAAAGGGAAAGATTTAACCAACTGAATGCAGATTTCCAGAGAATAGCAAGGAGAGATAAGAAGGCCTTCTTAAATGAACAATGGAAAGAAATCGAGGAAAACAATAGAATGGGGAAGACTAGAGATCTCTTCAAGAAAATCGGAGATATCAAGGGAACGTTTTGTGCAAAGATGGGCATGATAAAGGACAAAAAAGGCAGGGACCTAACAGAAGCAGAAGAGATTAAGAAGAGGTGGCAATAATACACAGAAGAACTATACAAGAAAGATCTTAATATCCCTGATAAATACGATGGTGTGGTCACTGACCTTGAGCCGGACATCCTAGAGAGTGAGTCAAGTGGGCCTTAGGAAGCATTACTAACAACAAAGCTAGCGGAGAAGACAGTATCCCAGCTGAGCTATTTAAAATCCTAAAAGATGATGCTGTTAAAGTGCTGCACTCAATATGCCAACAAATTTGGAAAACTCAACAGTGGCCACAGGATTGGAAAAGGTCAGTTTACGTTCCAATTCCAAAGAAGGGCAATGCCAAAGAATGTTCAAACTACCATACAATTGCACTCATTTCACATGCTAGCAAGGTTATGCTCAAAATCCTACAAGCTAGGCTTCAGCAGCATGTGAACCGAGAACTACCAGAAGTGCAAGCTGGGTTTCGAAGAGGCAGAGGAACTAGAGATCAGATTGCCAACATTCGCTGGATCATGGAAAAAGCAAGAGAGTTCCAGAAAAACATCTACTTCTGCTTCATTGACTACGCTAAAGCCTTTGATTGTGTGGGTCATAACAAACTGTGGCAAATTCTTAAAGAGATGGGAGTACCAGACCACCTTACCTGTCTCCTGAGAAACCTGTATGTGGGTCAAGAAGCAACAGTTAGAACCGGACATAGAACAACCGATTGGTTCAAAATTGGGAAAGGAGTACGACAAGGCTGTATATTATCACCCTGCTTATTTAACTTATATGCAGAGTACATCATGAGAAAAGCCAGGCTGGATGAATCACAAGCCGGAGTTAAGATTGCCGGGAGAAATATCAACAACCTCAGATATGCAGACGATACCAACCTAATGGCAGAAAGTGAAGAGGAACTAAAGAGCCTCTTGATGAGGGTGAAAGAGGAGAGTGCAAAAGCTGGCTTGAAACTCAACATTAAAAAAACTCAGATCATGGCATCTGGTCCCATCACTTCCTGGCAAATAGAAGGGGAAGAAATGGAAGCAGTGACAGATTTTATTTTCTTGGGCTCCAAGATCACCGCAGACGGTGACTGCAGCCATGAAATTAAAAGACGCTTGCTCCTTGGGAGGAAAGCTATGGCAAACCTAGACAGCATATTAAAAAGCAGAGACATCACCTTGCCGACAAAGGTCCGTATAGTTAATGCTATGGTTTTTCCAGTAGTAATGTATGGCTGTGAGAGTTGGACCATAAGGAAGGCTGAGCGCTGAAGAATTGATGCTTTCGAACTGTGGTGCTGGAGAAGACAGTTAAGAGTCCCTTGGACTGCAAGGAGGTCAAATCAGTCAATCCTAAAGGAAATCAACCCTGACTGCTCATTGGAAGGACAGATACTGAAGCTGAAGCTCAAATACTTTGGCCACCTAATGTGAAGAGAGGACTCACTGGAGAGGACCCTGATGCTGGGAAAGACTGAAGGCAAAAGGAGAAGGGGACAACAGAGGATGAGATGGTTAGATAGCATCACCGATGTGATGAACATGAACTTGAGTAAACTCTGGGAGGCAGTGGAGGACAGGAAGGCCTGGCGTGCTATGGTCCATGAGGTCACGAAGAGTCAGACATGAATAAACGACTGAACAACAACAACAAACCACTATATGTTGTTTGCCATCAGAGACAAATAGAGTCTTGGCCAGTAAGTTTTCATATAAGAATTTAGAGGTTGAACAGTATCAGTATCAAAATAACCTTTGTTTTACAGAACTCTTGATGTCGATATAGAAGCAGATAGGTGTCCACTATAATTATTTCTTATTCTGAGATAGGTGTCATGATGAAGGCTTTTTATTACAACAGTTGATAGCCAACACTCAGAGTGTAGACGTTGGAAGTGAATCAACTGTAAAAGCAATAAAGGCCATTTAAATGGGCACATCTAGGAATACAGGAATATTTCCCAAATACATTCTGGAGGATTATATAATTGATCTCTCCCTCAGAATCCTATTGTTCTTTATCAACTAGCTTTTTCTTTCAATCAATTCCTGTTTTTATTTCAGATATTTTGTAGGCAGTTTGCTGGAACAATAACTAAATGGATTATCTTTCTTGAACACTGGTACAATAATGACCACCCACAACTCACAGGAATATTTTTTGCAGGGTGGGGGCAGCCATATACCTGATGTACAGTATATATAAATGTAAAAAAGTAAGTAAATCCATGGGGAACTCCTAATAGACTGTTACTACCCCACAGCATCACCATAGCACACAAACCAACCAAAACCCTTCAGAACATCGTAAGTAACCCAAAAGACCCAGTAGCCCAAGAAGGAAAAACAGGAGTTATCTACAACATACAGAGTAAGGACTGTAACAGCCACTATGTAGGACAGACCGGCAGAAGACTAGCAGAACGCATCCACGAACACCAACTAGCAGTCAGAAGACACGATGAAAACTCCTTAATCTCACAACATATGGACAGACTTAACCGTACTTTCAACTGGGAAACTGTGAGCATCTTAAACCAAGCCAAATCCAAAAACACTAGAGAATTCCTGGAAGCTTGGCACTCAGACAAAACAGCCATCAACAGACACATAGAGGTAAACAACATTTACATACCATTCATAAGAGACAATAGAAAAGCCAAAATACCAGAACACCTCCTTGCCAGCAATCATCATCCAGATATGCAAAGATTAACACCAGGATTAGCACCAGAGGAACAATCAAACAGCACAGTATATCCTAATCAAGGAACTATTAACTCAGTCAATCAACCAAGTAGCAAACAACAGCCCAGTCAAGGAACTACCAAAGAGAGAACAACACCCCCACCAACACAGGCAGGACAAGCCAGGGTATATAAACAGAGAGCAAGTCCCACTCCCCTTTTCGCACTGAAGATGTTGCCTAGCCTGGCAATGAAACGTCTGCAAGAAAACAACAAGGCTCAGAGAGCACCAAGGACTCCACAATCCTATTGTTCTTCAGGATTACTTACCATGCATATTCTTATTGGTTGATATCACTGTTATTACCTTCTGAATCCTAGGAGTATACTTTGGGAGAAAGGATGTTAGAATCTCTGTTTAAATATTCCTCAACTCCCACAGGTGTACACACAGATGGAACTACAAATTTCAGCATTATTAGAAATAGAGATATGGCTACTAAATCAATGTAAATCTGAGGGATAGATAGGGCCTTATACTCATGATATAGAACAACAGTGACCAGATTTTTTGAGACAAGAAGTAAAATCACAGGAACTAGTGGAGCTTCTATTGTTATTTTGTCTGAACACATCTCCCTATAATTTTTGCTCAAAAGCTTTGTTGCATATTTTGCAAACTACAATTTACTCATTTGTTAACAATGGATTATTTTCATTTCCAGTAGTACAGTATGTAGATAACCTTTAAGTTCAACCGAGTTTCTGCATAATAACATCCAATTAAAACACTCTTGCCAGTTACCAGATCCTACCTACTTTATACTGAAAACACAAGAAATGTCTTTTTCATTAGAATAAAATATCCCAGAACAAGTCATACATGTACGTGTAGCCTATTTTACATGGCTATTGGATGTTGTTGAACTGCAAGTTGCAGCAGCCCTAACTAACATGACCAATAGTGAAGGATAGGGAATCATAATTCAGTCACTTCAAAGGTCACAATTTTCTCCTCCCCTCCTCTACAGCTTATCTTCTTTTCCTAGTATATTTTTGTATGTCAGTTTGCATGCAACAGCATCATTCAGATACTACAGAATATGTTTCTTATTGATTCAATCAACCAATCAAAATTATTTATGGTCAAAAACCAAACATGAGAAAAAGACCAACAATACAAAACAGTAAGTGTAAAAATGAATTTAAAAATAGCGAGAAAATCCTAAAACAATTAGCAGCTTACAATTAGTAACACAAAGACAGCTTCTAACTGCTAAAGTTATTGAGAAGAATTTTGCAGCCTTCTTAGACGTTTCTGAAGAGTGGTCACCCAGGAGAAGGATAATGACCTCCTGACTGCAATGGCAATTCGAGTTGGTAACAATTGAAAGTATTAAACTTGATTGCCACTTGGTGTACAAGAGACATTTTAATGGCACATGTGAGACAGATTCTACTTCCCAGTCTGAACAGAAACAAGTTTGGCTTTCATATGGAGGCTTATATACTGTATATATACCAGTTGTTGCCCTAATAGGTAGTGCCCCAATTCAGGCCAAAGTAAATAGTCTCCTATGTGGAGCATATAAGATATTAAAGAAGTATCTAGGGACAGTCCAGGGAGGAGGAACAATTGTGCTATAAAAGGGATGGGACATTTTGGCTCTGTCATTTTAGATATCTAGATCCTAAATCCGTTCAACCAGAGTTCTATCAAGCCCAAAAGCAGATAGTGCTGACAAGGTGAGATCACAGTATGCCAAATCATCATTAATTTGTCTTCTTAGGGTGGAAGAGAACCTATCTAACAAAGTGAGATGGGCTAAGGAAGTTCCCCAATAGACTTGCTTCAGCCAGAATCTAAGACAGTAAAGTCTTAATCAGGGCCCCAAGGAAAATGCAGCCTAATTCCAGTTTTGTTTGGACATTAGAAGTTGAATAAGGAACTTGCAGTAAGATTTTCAATTTTGACTGAACTCCTTCTAAACTAGGAGACTTCTTATAAATACATATCTCAGTACCATGAAGCACCATGTGGATGTCTTGGAGCATCACAACATCCCATTCTTTTCTTCAATTGGGAAGAAAAAAAAGAAGCCAGTTTGGTCTAGTGGTTACGGTGCTGGGCTAGAAACCAGGAGATTGTGAGTTCTAGTCCCGCCTTAGGCATGAAAGCCAGCTGGGTGACCTTGGGCCAGTCACTCTCTCTCAGCCCAACTCACCTCACAGGGTTGTTGTTGTGGGGAAAATAGGAGGAATAAGGAGTATTAGGTATGTTCACCACCTTGAGTTATTTATAAAAATAATACAGGCGGGATAATAAATAAACAAACAAATAAATAAATAAATAAATAAACAAACAAACAACTTCCTAGAAATCTAAGGATTCTGTCATTGACATTTTAGTTTGGAAACTTTTCTTACTGGCAACAAAATTTGACTTAAAGATTCTTAATGGATCTATGCCAGTGGAATAGGGTATATCACCTTTTGGAGCCCTAGAGGGTATCAAATTTGGACAATGTGCTAATTACCAGCACTTTGCCTTCCATTCCAAATATTTTAACATGACCTTTCATCCAGAGAGTAACCACCCACAGATAGTGGGGTCTTTTATTTTTGATAAGGTCCAAGTCTATTATTACCAGCTTATGATTTACCCACTACTGACAGGTATCTTAGACTTGTCTGGATGAACAGACTCATCTCTTATTGTCCTCACCAATATTTTGTTGTCCCTTTGGCTATCTGTTTGACATTCAATCTTAATGCTGAAAACGTTAACATTCAAGTAGGCTAGAAGGAACTTACAAAGGAAAGATAATATGAAAACAAGTTAAATATTAAGCAAACATTTACATTTCATCATGGTCCAACTTAAATATAGTTTTTTAAATTAAAAAATCTAGTCCTATTGTATTTTTCTAGTGATTTGTCAGACTGAATTCCCAAGAATGCTGGGTTTCATGGAAATTTTCCGAACATTCCCTAACTCAAATATTAGAATGGTTGAACAGCTTTTCTGAAAGTCAGGTTTGGACATCATTCTTCATTACTGACCTTATACTACAGTTCTCTGCCTCAAGAGCATTGGGCATACATTCACAACTTGTAAAGCTTCCAGGCCAAGCATGTACTTCTTCTACAACATGTTAAGCCAGTGCGGTCCATCAGGATCAGCTGATGGGGAAATAGATCCTGAATTATTTACAAGGACAGAAATCTGTATTCATATAGTCATTCATCTCCTAATTTTATTGCTCATTCTGACACATCAAGTTGGGGTAATTCAAAAAGAATTGTGTGTGCTTTGAACTCCTTGGAGGTACAGGATATAAGATGTGAGACTTAAATAATTCTTTACTGTGTGTGTGTGTGTGCTTTAAGATGAAATGCCTAATGAGATGTTGAAATCATGGATTTCACAAGCAGCTGGCTTACAACTTGAATTTATTTATGAAAAAAACATTGCAACTGTCTGAACTAATTTTAGATGACTGCTTAACTTCCCAAGAGAAATAGACTGCTTCTCTTGAAATGTTCACCTCAAGTTTTTTAGCCTTTGCTGAACTCCCACACCTCATGCTCTGAAATGAACATAGTAATTTTGAGAAAATCTGCTATACATCTGTATTACACCCAATCTGTGCACCATTCAAAATAATATATTTCATGTATGCCCAAGGAAAAATCCCCTTTATTTAACAAATGGATTGTACATGATTCTTTTTCTCATAGAACAATTACATACATGTTTTGCATACATGCACTATAATTTCTAAACTGTGTGATCACATTTATACTATCCATCACATTGTATACCAATGCTCCATCAATCAAGGGAAGGGAAATCAGTGACCTTCCATATATGGCTGAATAACAATTCCCAGCATTCTTTGCCACCGATCATGTTAGTTAGAACTTCTAAGAACTGAAGTTCAGCAATCACTGGAGGGACCAAGGATGTCCACACCGGCAGGGCTGAGGGTGGATTTCAGGCTTGAGGATGAGAAGCACAAATCTCACTTTGGTCAGTGGAAGGTATTTTCCAAATTGTTGGATCAGGCACCAAACCAAATCTTGTGACTTGTGCACAGACTTTTATGATCAACTAATGTTTAAGCCCCTAGCACCTGTTTACAACCACTCTTAAATGTCAGCCAGAGGTGGGAATCTCATGTCCTTCAGATGTTGCTAAAGAATAATTCTCAGTATCCTCACCATAGCCTTGGAACTGAACCTGCAGGAATTGAGGAACACCCAAACGGCCACGGCTTCTCCACCCTGATATCATTGTTCTCAAACCTGATCCCTTCAGAACTGTTAGCCTACATTGCTGATGGGATATGAAGTCCAGTCCGTCTAGAGGGCACCAAGTTCAATTTTACTTTCTTGATAGAATTCAGGTCAAAATCTTATCTTTTTTTAAAAAAGAAAGAAAATCCATTGGAATGTAGAAAAAATGGCTCCTCGTTTCCCACTTACACATTACTTTAAAAAAAATGCATCTGCATCGAGAAGACAGTAGTATTCAGGTCTTACGGGAAAGACCGAGGGAGAAGAAAGAAATGGTACCTTAAAAAAAAACCCCTCCTGAGGCTTTCCTCTGCTGTGCTAAAAGGATTAGAGAGCAGATGGTGTGAAAACCTTTTCCAGGGACCTTGGAAAGCTGCTACCATTCAAGGTAAATAGATCAGCTTGATCAGCTTGTCCCGGGCTGGTTTCTTTCAGATGCATAATTTGGAAGGGACCAGTTTCTGAACTGCTGGTATGGATAGGCAAAGAGCCCTGGTATCCTCTCTGAACCTGAATATTTTAGAGATATACAGTAGGGACTCCAGCAAAGGAGATTGTTACCTTGTCGTGGTGCTGGAGCTTGAGCACCTCAATGAAACCATGAGCTAAACCGTGAAGGGACACCCAAGACGGGAAGGTCATGGCAGAGAAGTCAGACTAAATACGATCCCTGGGGAAGGTAATGGCAACCCACCCCAGTATTCTTGCTGTGAAAACTAAATGGATCAGTACAACCAGAGATATGTCGATATACCATCGTAAGATGGGACTCCCAGGTCGGAAGATGGTCAAAATGCTACTGGGGAGGAACAGAAGATACGTTCAACTAGCCCCAGATGTGATGACGCAGCTAGCTCAAAGCCAAAAGGACGGCTAGCGGTCGACGGTGCTGGTGGTGAATGACGAATCTGATGTTCTAAAGATCAACACACCATAGGAACCTGGAATGTAAGATCTATGAGCCGGGGCAAATTGGATGTGGTTATTGGTGAGATGTCAAGATTAAATATAGACATTTTAGGTGTCAGTGAACTGAAATGGACTGGAATGGGCCACTTCACATCAGATGACCACCAGATCTACTACTGTGGACAAGAGGACCACAGAAGAAATGGAGTAGCCTTCATAATTAATAATAAAGTGGCTAAAGCAGTGCTTGGATACAATCCAAAAAACGATAGAATGATCTCAATTCGAATTCAGGGTAAGACATTTAACATCACAGTGATCCAAATATACGCCCCAAAAAGGCAGAGGAACTAGAGACCAAATTGCCAATATCCACTGGATAATGGAGAAAACCAGGGAGTTTCAGAAAAACATCTATTTTTGTTTTATTGACTATTCTAAAGCCTTTGACTGTGTGGATCATAACAAATTGTGGCAAGTTCTTGGTGGTATGGGGATACCAAGTCATCTTGTCTGCCTCCTGAGGAATCTGTATAACGACCAAGTAGCAACGGTAAGAACAGAGCACGGAACAATGGACTGGTTTAAGATTGGGAAAGGAGTACGGCAGGGCTGTATACTCTCACCCTACCTATTCAACCTGTATGCAGAACACATCATGCGACGTGCTGGGCTTGAGGAATCCAAGGCTGGAGTTAAAATCGCTGGAAGAAACATTAACAATCTTAGATATGCAGATGATACCACTTTGATGGCTGAAAGCGAGGAGGAGTTGAGGAGCCTTATGACGAAGGTGAAAGAAGAAAGTGCAAAAGCTGGGTTGCAGTTAAACCTCAAAAAAACCAAGATTATGGCAACCAGCTTGATTGATAACCGGCAAATAGAGGGAGAAAAAGTGGAGGCAGTGACAGACTTTGTATTTCTAGGCGCAAAGATTACTGCAGATGCTGACTGCAGCCAGGAAATCAGAAGACGTCTACTTCTTGGGAGGAGAACAATGGCAAATCTTGATAAAATAGTTAAGAGCAGAGACATCACACTGACAACAAAGGTCCGCATAGTTAAAGCAATGGTATTCCCTGTAGTAACCTATGGCTGTGAGAGCTGGACCATAAGGAAGGCTGAGCGAAGGAAGATAGATGCTTTTGAACTGTGGTGTTGGAGGAAAATTCTGAGAGTGCCTTGGACTGCAAGAAGATCAAACCAGTCCATACTCCAGGAAATAAAGCCAGACTGCTCACTTGAGGGAATGATATTAAAGGCAAAACTGAAGTACTTTGGCCACATCATGAGAAGACAGGATACCCTGGAGAAGAAGCTGATGCTAGGGAAAGTGGAAGGCAAAAGGAAGAGGGGCCGACCAAGGGCAAGATGGATGGATGATATTCTGGAGGTGACAGACTCAACCATGGAGGAGCTGGGGATGGTGACAGCCGACAGGAAGCTCTGGCGTGGGCTGGTCCATGAAGTCACGAAGAGTCGGAAGCGACTGAACGAATAAACAACAAATACAGTAGGGAAAGGTTTTGGAGAATAGAAAAGGAAAAGGATTTTTGCCTTTTATTAGTCTTGACAAATCTGTATACTACAGAGAGGACAGACAGATAGATAGGTATTACTCTCAGCACATATGACCTGAAGCCTAATTTAACTGATTGCATTTTTATCTCTAAAAAGCTCTTAGATGAGCTTATATACAGGCTTACAGTCTACAGCAGGCTTACAATCTAAATGATCTGTCACAGAAGGAAAAGGAGATGGGGAGGGAAGATGAAAAAAAGTCAAGTACTAATCCTAAAAATTAAATAGCAGTTTTTAAATAATGATCAGCTGCACACAGTTCAGGGAGAGAAGGACTAATGGAATGGTTGCTTTTCATCTCTTTTTGCTGCTGCCTGTTAAGATGATTACATACAATACCTTGAATAAATTGTTATGAGCTTGAGCATTTTTTTACACCTGCGGTTTTTGTGTTATTTTTATTAACTGAGGCCATAACATTATGTACATCCTGAAAGCCCATAAGAACATATTAATTTATTAGAATTTTTAAAAGATTAAATACAGTAGTGCAATTCTAAATGAGATTTGATATAGAGCAATTTGGTAGATCTCCTGCCACTTCTATAGCCCGGCCAGCTCAGGCCAACCAGGGTGAAAATAGTGGTTCTTTCTTCATGCAGAGAACATTCTCAGTATCTTATTTCACTCAGATCACTGAGTGGAGTTAGATCATTCTGCTACATTTTTAAAGATTTTTTTATCCCACCTTTATTATTTTTATAAATAACTCAAGGCTGCGAAAGTACCTAATACTCCTTCCTCCTCCTATTTTCCCCACAACAGCAACCCTGTGAGTTGAATTGGGCTGAGAGAGAGTGACTGGCCCAAGGTCACCCAGCCGGCTTTCATGCCTAAGGCGGGACTAGAACTCTCAGTCTCCTGGTTTCTAGCCCAGCACCTTAACCACTAGACCAAACTGGCTCTTTCCCTAATGAGGTCAGATAATTATTGCAGGCAATGTAACAATTTTTATCAGTGTTCCAGATTGTGAAACTGGCAAAAAGAGATCAATCCTCCTGCCTCTAAGCATTGTTGTGGGAGAGGACATTTCAACCCATAGGTCTAAGGAGAACAGGTAGAGAAAACAACCAAGACTACCATTTCATCACAGAATCAGAAAGAAGAAAAATACTACAAACAAGGGATATGCATAGTTCATTAATTCAGGAAGAGAACATTCCACAATGAGAACTAATATTATTATTATTATGATTATGATTATTATTATTATTATTATCCTGCCTTTATTATTTTTATAAATAACTCAAGGCGGCAAACATACCTAATACTCCTTCTGCCTCCTATTTTCCCCACAACAACCACCCTGTGAGGTGAGTTGGGCTGAGAGAGAGTGATTGGCCCAAGGTCACCAAGCCGGCTTTCATGCCTAAGGTGGGACTAGAACTCAGTGTCCTGGATTCTAGCCCGTTGCCTTAACCACTACACCAAACTGGCTCTCTTGAAGTAAATCTATTCTAACTGGCCCTCAAGATGTAAATCTATTCTTGCGTATATCTCTGTAATCACTAAGTCTGTGGAAGCTAGGGATATGCAACACTTCAGATTCAGTTCCAAAAATGGGCTTCAGAACATGTGAGAGTGTGAATGTAATATCAATCTGCAACTAAAGCAGCTGTGTCTTTTATTGGGATCACATGGAAGCTGCAGAGGGCAGCCACATGATTTCAGGAAAAGATGTAGCTCCTTTAAAGAGTTGCAGATAGAGGCTAAAATAATATCACAGCTGTCCTACAGCTTCCAAATATGTTCATATAAGAACCTAGAACCATTAGAAGCTGTACAATCAAGCTTCCTAAGGAACCTGTTTTTGGTTCCTCGTTGTGTTCCTAACTTGACCCTTTGGGCTGAAGCTGGAATGCTTCCAATTAAAACTCATGCCCAAAGAGTAAAATTAAGAGCACATGTTAGTTACAGGCTCAAACTAATTTTCAACCAGTTTGTCTGGCTTCTTCGACTCTTCAAGCCAAATTCCAGACTTTTTGGCAAAAATTACTTGATGCCATCCTAAGCTGCTGTGGATTCTCTCCCAATGTATTGATTCCAATGGGGTTTCATCAGGCCAAAACATCTTTCAAGCAACGTGCCAGAGATATGGCACTGCAAAATGATCTTAGCCAGGCTTCACCATATATTAATTCAGTGAACCCACAAAAAAGTGTTGCTCCTGCACATTACCTCTACAATATTGTTCCCCAAAAGACCAGAAGAGCTTTTACTTTTGCTCACTGTAATGTCCTCCCCTCCACCATTTTGGAACATACCAAAAGAACTGTGGCTTTGTCCTTGTGGTGAGGGGGAAACTGAAACTGTGGGTCCTGTGTTGCTATTTCTTTTTTATAGAAATCTATGAGAAATGTATATTTCCCATGTATAACACAATATCTGGGCAGGCCAGAGGCTAATTACCTGTCTCTTGCTAGCTGACCAGGAGAGCGGGGGGGGGGGGGGAATCTCAGACAAGGCAGCCTGGTTCTGTGCCAGAGCTATGATCAAATGTAAACAACTCCTCCAAGTAGGGTGATGCTTAGCCTTACCTAGGCTTCCATAACTCAATATATTTTCTCTTCCTTTTTTCCCCCTTTCCTTCTTCCCCCGTCCCCCTTCCCCTTCTCCTTTTAAATATACACATACCACTCTGTGTTTTATTTTGCTATTTCTTTGTTATAATTGGCTGGAACATAATGTTCTTAATTCCAACAAACCCTAGCAGGGCTTCAGCGAGTATTACGCTTAAGATAAGTTAGCATAGCCTTACATTCTCATAGTGCTTATGTCCTTTTATAGTTATCATTTAGAATATTCATTGTAAAATGTAATTGTAATTTTATAGGATTCTTTTGCATTTTAATACCTGTACTCTGTAATTTTACCTTAATGATTTTAACTTTAGATGATGATGATGATGATGATGATGATGATATAACATGACTTTTTATTTCTATTTCTATTTTAGTGTAATTGTTGTGTTATTAGTTCTATGCTGGTCTGTGGCCAAAATAATAATAATAATAAAAGATTGAGTAGGAGATAGGTGCTGCAACTGTGTGCTCTGAAACACTGTTCCTCAATTCTTTCCAAAGCACCACATAGCCCTAAAAGAAACCATTTTTTCTATTTTTTTTAATTACTCTTTTGCTTGCAAAATAATAGATTATCAGACCTCCAAGTTTTTATTTTTGTTTTGGAGGGAATTGACTTTGTATTGCTGGAAGTTTGTATTGCTAATGTATTTGAATTTTAATTATGAGTAAATATTACATAAGTATTTACTGAAATAGAAACAAAAATATTTCTGTCTACGATTATTAATATAGCTGTGTAGACACAGCCAGCTTGCTTCTGATGCTCTATAAATAATCCATTCTCCACCGAGTTGGTCCAAAGAGAGCTCATCTTGGCTCATTCCTAATACTGGAACATGATTTGGGAAAACAGAAGTCTATCCTCTGTGGGAGGATTCTCCTGGTATCATTTGAAAAACCTGCTCCTTTCAGGGATTCTGCTTTTCTTTTCTGTTCTTTAACTGAGAAATGGCCTTTTCCCCAGGAAAACCAAATCCCCAGGAAACCCAAACAATTTCCCAGAATTTCTTTAGAGCAATTCCATATAAAACTTTATTTTGTACTCTCATTTTACATCAGGTTCTTATAATCTTTTAATATTTAAGTGATTCATAATACTGATTTTACTTCTAAAAATAATCAACAGCCTCAAATATATTTTTAATATAATTTTTATTGAAGAAATTTTCAACAAGATAAAAACAATACAAATATTTTAAAAGACATAAAGAAAATAAGAAAGAATAGTGAATAAGTAAGAAAGAAAATAGAAATAGAAATAATAGAAATAGAAATAATAGAAAGAGAAAGAGAAAGAGAAAGAGAAAGAGAAAGAGAAAGAGAAAGAGAAAGAGAAAGAGAAAGAGAAAGAGAAAAGAGAAAAGAGAAAAGAGAAAAGAGAAAGAGAAAAGCAAAGCAAAGCAAAGCAAAGCAAAGCAAAGCAAAGAAAAGAAAAGAAAAGAAAAGAAAAGAAAAGAAAAGAAAAGATTATAAAGAAGTGGTTTCCGATCTTTTTGACAGTAGTTATAAATGCATTTATATCTTACCCTCTCTCTCTAAGGTTAATGGGTTCAAATATCTGAATGATTATGAACTGGTGGTCAATATTTCCCTTCTTCACTTGAGTGGGTGGTAGACAGTCATATCCAAACAATCTCGGATGAAACAGATTTTCTAAAATCGTATCAGTTGGGATTTTGTTCTCATTTTGATACTCCAGTGGTCTTGGTCATCCCTTTTCTGAATGAGAAATGGAGAGTTCAGTCCTGTTTATTTATTTATTTATCAAATTTTTGTCACCGCCCATCTCCCTCCTGAGGAGTCCTGTTCATTCTTTTGTACCTTTTAATGGTTTTCAATATGGTTGATCCTGGTATCTGGTATCTGTCTGGCCTGATTCCCTAAGTTTTGAATAGTTGGTATAGTTAACAGTGTTTTCCCTCACAATTGGATAGCCATTTTCAGAAGGGGTAGAAGATCTTTGCTCAACTCCGTGTCATTTTTGCCTTGGGGTCGCATGATTCCAGGAAAAGATGTGGCCATAATGGTTCTCTAGCTGTGGAAATCTTTCCCAAAAAGGCACACATGACATCTTTACTCTGCTGTTTTTCAGTAATAGCTATTTTTCATGTTTAATTTATTAAGGTTTTTAAATTTGGTTTACCTTGTGGTTTTTTAGGCATCAACTTGACAACAATTTGCTACAGTACAATTGTAAATATAATAATATAATATAATATAATATAATATAATATAATATAATATAATATAATTAATATAATATAATATAATATAATATAATAGTACTATATTACAATGTGTTAGTTACTGTAACATACACTGTTAAAAATGCTTTTCAATCTTAGAAATAATACAAATGTATGTGCTTGCTATTTATTCCCCTCCTCGATCCCTCCATTTGTTATACTTTAAACTTCTTACTAGGCCTCCATTCAATGTTATTATTTTTTCTTCTCCATGCTTTCTTTCCTATGGCCCCTTATATATGGCTCTCTCTTTAATTATATAAGTGGATTCTTGTTTTAAAGAAATACAATCTTATATTGTACTATATTACAATGTGTTAGTTACTGTAACATACACTATTACAAAAAAAACTTTCAATATATTAGACATCAAAGAATAAGGATGAATACTCTCCTGAAAGTTGTTATTCCAAAAAGTAACATAAATATTCCCTCTCCCAATATGCTTTTTCTTTTCAAATATTTTATCAACCTGAATATTTATAGTAAACCAATTTGCCAAACAGCAATACCCAAATTACTGAAAACCTTGTCAGAAACAAAATAACACCAAGTGAATTATTAAATTGTGCCTTATGACACAATTAATTTCTATATTGTGGTCTGAATGTATGTGCACACAAAATTGCTTTGGTCCCTTCATAAAACACTAAGCCTAATTAAAAGTAAAGCAGGTTTGTTTCTACAAATTATTGGTTTACTAATGGTTCCTTTGCTAAGTTTAATTACTGTAAACTGCAGACTGGGTACAGCAAAATTTGGCAAATGATTGTTGTACCGGTTATGTACAATACCAAGAATAGAGAATGCGTTGACATCTACAGTAAATAAATCAGTTTAATCACTTCTGTTAACAGAACTGTGTTCCATGGTTTGAGAAATTAGTTCAAAGAAGTAAGTCTAATTGTTTTTACAGGCAAAGCACAAATGGTATATTCCTTCTGGTTATTCATTCCAAAATTTTGGGTCCATTGTTCTAAAATCTGAGGAACTGTTGATTTTCCCAGGCTATATTTCTTTTTTTGCTTTTTGTATTCACAATTATATTAAAATCCACAAATTCTTTTCCTCCCTCCAATTTAATCTATTACAGGCAGGTTTCTGAATCTTTGGGAGAATCTTACTTTATTTCACACAGCACACATGGGCACATGCTAATTTGTCTGCTTTCACTTCTGTGTCTGAAATAGCTGGATTCCTTGTGAAGGATTCATGGGCTAGTGTGATATATTTAGTAATAGTAATAGTAAAGTTTATTGCTGTAACAACAGGTCATAACATAAGAATGCAATAAAATACAATAAAATATAATAACATTAAAACAATAAAATGAAATTATAAAATAAAATAATAAAAGAACATTAAATATATAAGAAAAAGGTTACAGCAAAACAGAGCCAGAGGTACAACTAAGAGCTTAAATATTTCTTCCTAAGTTTAAGTGAGAGCAGAGCAAAAGTAGCAACTTGGTTGCTAACAGTTGGGAACACATCTGCAAGAAGGTAAATCAGTTTTTCAACATCAGAGCCCTTGAGTTCATCAGTCATAAATAATTTAGCCCTGATCTCGTTATAAATGGGGCAGTGGATGACATAATGGATAACATCCTCCACTTGACCAACACCACAAGGACAGAGGCGTTGTTCGACAGGGAGCTTACAAAACCTCCCTTCGAGATATGCGGAGGGCGTGGTCTGCAGGCGAAGGGATGTTAAAGCCCTTCTCAGTGGCGCACTGGTTATGTTAACCAGGTACTGGGAGAGGCTTCTATGTTTTTTATAATGATAGTACCAGGATGAAAATTTGGATGATTGTACTGTAATTGCATCTTTATTAGCATCCCTTTCAAAAAGCCAATCTCTAATGTTTTCTCTATTCCAAGTTCTGAGTTCTCCCAAAGATGGTAGGGAATACATTTGTAAAATGGGTGACAAAAGTTTAGTCCAATGATTTCCAGCTGTGTAATGGATAAAACAGAGTTTGGCGAGATGGGGTGTGATATATTTTATAACCAGTCTGCCAATCATATGAAAGAAATAAGAAATAAGAAAGGATTGTAATACAAAAGGTAAAAGGTAAAGGTTCTCCCCGCACAGTTGTGTAGTCATGCTCATCTCCGTTTGTTAGCCGAAGAGCCAGCGTTGTCTGAAGATGCTTCCACAGTCATGTGGCCGGCATGACATGTGCAGAATACTGTTACCTTCCCACCAAAGTGGTACCTATTCATATACTTGCATTTGCATGCTTTCGAATTGCTAGGTTGGCAAGAGCTGGGGCTAGTGCAGGAGCTCATTCCATCACACAGGGCTAGGGATTCGAACCTTCAAACTTGCAATCTTCCAATCGACAAGCCTGGCGTCTTACCTGCTGAGCCGCCACGCCCCTTTTATTGTAATACAACAGGGCAATAATTCCAAGTATTTAATTCAACATCAATATTTAAAGTCTCAATATTATTTTCTTTATGCTGTGTCCTAGCTAGGTTTTATGCTATGTTTCCATTTTATGGAGACAAAATCCCTTAAGAAAGGAAATCACAAATGGCTTTGTGATAAAACTGACAGGTGACCTTTCTCCCACTTAGAATATTTAAACTGCTGTGGATCTACAGGTCTGCTCAACTAATCAGGATTAGAAAGGAGGAAAAAATAGCCCTTAATTTCAAAATGCTGTGCAGGACAGTTCTGTCTGAGGGGTGTGACACAACTTCTCTGGTCAATGAACACTGAGGCTAGCCTTGAAAATAAACTGTAAAATGACCATGAACTAAAACCTCTATGCCACAGTGAGGGATGGGCAAACACATGAGTTTAGTATTCAAGAGACAGTGCTTTCTGTATTATGCCATTATATGTCTGATCCCAAAACTGTGGAGAATCTCACTATCAACGAGACTTCTTTAAAACTGCTGCTCTTTTCCTTTTGCCATCTCCAGCTTCCACTCCGGTCCTTTGAGGTTCACTCCTTTGGACCCAGTTATGTAGCACCAATGGGCACAGGAAGGATGAGGAGAAGAGTGTGTCCCAGGCATGTCAGCCCATCCACCCCCACATTCACATGGTATGAAGAGGGCATTGAGTAGTGTGCTGGGTGGGATGGACAACAACTAAACTTGGTTTAATTTTAATTAAATAAAATAATATGGTTAATAAGACCAACTATATATTAAACACTGTGTATTTGCTTTACTTTTCCCTTTGGGTCACATATAAAAATACAATTCGATAGCAATTTTTGGAGATCCTTTATGGGCTTCATCCAAGGCTTTCAGAGGTTGGGCGTTGCCCTGGAGCCCCAGACCAACCACCTGTGTTACAAGAAAATAAACATTACAAACAATTAGCAGAAAACCTGACCTGCAGTAGGCATTGTCTTAAAAAAACCTTTGCATTTCTTTGTTTTAACAGTAAAAAATAAAATAAATGTAATTTTCTCTTCTCATGCACAGTGACACAATAATTTATTTTAACTCTATCACATACTAACAGTCCGAGAGGAAGGAAGGTTGAAACAAGATAAGGATTATGTCACTTCTCTCTAAACTTATTTCCAGCTCTTTCATTTTTAGCAAGAATAGGGATTAAAGCAAAATAACATTTAATTTATGCAAATTGTTTAGCTAGACAGGGAAAATTCTGAAACGCAATGCATCAAGTTTATTAGATCTAAGAGAAACATCTTAAAGAGAGGCAGAAATCTAAAAATTAAAACCACAGAAAGTAAGCTGCAGTGAACTTTCAAAGAAAAGTGTTGTTCCATCTTGAGCTTTAAATAGAATAAGGAACAAATATGTGCTGCTAATTTTTCCTATCTGTATTTCTAATAATTGTATGAAAGAACCCCAATACATGGGGTTAAATATAAAATAAACAGTATATTAGTGTTTGGCATTGATAAATGCAGTATTACAGGAAAAAAAATTGAGGAAGGCAAGCAAAAGCAAGCGAATAACCTTTTAATATCTTATTTTCTTTCCTTTGAAAAGTGTCAACACCTCAGCTGCAGTGAATCAAAATAATTTTAGTCTACTAAATTTACAGAACTGCTAAATAATGAAGGTTGGGGCATGATATCAATTACTCCATCCAATTAATTTATTTTTCATTATGACAGATTAAAAATGTAGCATTTAAATTGAAGTTCAATCGCTTTTGGCTTCTGAAAAGTAGTATTCAGGGCTGGTGTAATATTTTAAACACATTCCTTACATCAGCATGCAACGCCTTTAAGACTTCCGGCATGGAACTGGTCTGATATTTTTTCAAAGAAAAATGGATTTACATTATTTAAGCATTTCCTCTAATGGATATGGACAGAAGCAGCCTTTGTTGCCCAGATGAATGTTTATCCTTAGAAGTGGAGGTAGAAGTTTCAGATGATTGGTCCTCCTAGATTCCTTAACACTTCCAATACTATTGACCACCACATCTTTCTGGGCTGCCAGGATGGGGAGAATTCATTCTTTTTTTATTTTCATTTCATTTAATGTATTTTTCATTATTAAGAACAAATCTCAAAGCAGAGCAACTGATTCCAAATCTAAGATTAAATGTAGGAAAGAACCTGTTGGCACGTGATCAAGTAGGAATCCTTTTATTTGAAGGACTTAGGAATTTTGGAGCACAGGTTTTCACCTACTCTACTCTGTTCTAATGAGGAAGAAAGGAAAGTGACATGTTTATCTATTATTTTGTTTATTAGCTTATATATAACCGCCCAGAGTCTGCCACGGTAGAGATGGGCGGGGATAAATCCAAGTAATATATATATATATATATAACTTGGATATATATATATATATATATATATATATATAACTTGGATATATATATATATATATATATATATATATATATATATATATATATATATCCTGTCTTTACTTCAAAGCAGCACTTCCTCTTTTTTTTCACCACAACAGCAATCCAATGAGGTAAATTGAGCTTAGAGAGTGATTGGTGTTAAGGCAGGCTAATCACAGCATTAGGCATGATTCAGAATCAACACAATCAATGGTAGGTATCCTGAAGCAACATTCTGATGGAAAGGGAGTCTTTAGACTTGTCCTTGGGCTCGAAGGCCCAGGGACAGGGAAATGAATCTGTCTGAGACTGACAAATAACATAGTATTACTGAGATATTTTATGTGCAATGCTTTAAACCTATTGTATAAATGACAAGTTTTTAAACCCTGCTTGCAGAAATGACTCTAAACCCTTAAATTAATAACTGTGCAATTTTAATAAATCAGTGTCTGTGCTACTAAAAGGCTACACTTGAAACTACAACTAACATAAAACATGGTAAGCAGACTGCTCTCTGGCATGCAGTTTACAGATCACATAATACTGGGTTTGGATCAGCTGCTTTGGCTTCCAGATTGTTCTTGAGCACATTTCAAGATGCTATTGGGGTATCTGACAAGACATCTTCCCATATGAAATTGTCAATCATAATTGTCCATCAGTTATGCATCCCATCATCCAGAGAGGCTGTGCTTATGAGAATTTGGGAAATTTCTCTAGTAGTACCCTGCACATGGACCTTCATCCATGTAGCTGTCAGACCATACCATTTTAATACACTTTTTATTGACATGGAAACTATATTGTTTTGTCAAATTCTTGCTTTAAATAACATTTCAAAATTTTATTGGGATGAATACAATTTTAAAAATAACAAAGCTCCATCTTCTGTTTTTATCTTAAGACTCTATTAATGTTATTGTTTTATTATTGTTTTTATTTGAATTTTGTCTATTGCCTTGTGACTTGAGGTAGAGGAGGAGGATGCGGAGGCTCTGTAAGAGAGATAGAGGGAGAAAGTATTCACTAGCTCAACTGTTCAACTTAATACTGATTTTGTTAATGGATTTGTAGCTTTCATTTTTAAAATGTATGAAAGAGAATGAGATGATTCTCAATATTAACTTAACATTCAGTTGATGACCTGTTATCATATGCGAGTACATTAAAGCAACCTAGCCCACGGGACAGCCCTCATAAGTTACCCATCTAGCACAAATTATCGTAAGGTCATTAACATATTCGGATGTCCCATGAGATAGTTATTCAGCAGCTTTTAAAGTGAATGTGATGCAAACCCATGACAAGAATCGCAATGTTATGTTACCTATTGAAATAAAACCAAATCAAAGAGGAGAGCAAGCACAAAATTCCAAATTAGTATCAAGTCTGAGTTTGTTTTCTGAAAATGATATATTTAATACAATGGTTTTGATCAACTTTTCCTTACACTTAGAATAGTTAGCAATCAGTTTACAAAGTGAGTACACAGTGTAACATGCTTGAGATAAAATGGGGCTTTGGATGCAGATTGGAAACCGCCCAGAGTCCCTTTGAGGGAGTTGGGCGGTGATAAATCGAATGAATGAATGAATGAATGAATGAATGAATGAATGGGCCCATGGATATTGTTCTTCATCACCCTTCATGGCTTTGGTCAACTGAGGCTTTCACATAATGCCTTTTAGTAATAAAGTGAAAGTAAAATGGGCAGCCTGCCTTAGTTGTGTCAGGCCCTGTGAGACAGGCAAACTCTGGAAACAAGAATCCCTTGGATGAATTATTATTATTATTATTATTATTATTATTATTATTATTATTATTATTAATAATTATGCACTTGTGGCATATTAACCAAAATGTGCCAAAGCTGACTGGTATTGTGTCCTTTCTGCCTGCAGTTTATGATAGAACATCCAGCAGGCCCTGGGAACACAAGGAAGGAAACAGGAGCATTGCCAAAGAGACCTCTCAACCCAGGAGAGAAGGGCAGCATGAGAAAGAGACTTAGGGTAACTCTGCCTTAATTATGTTAGGTACAGGTTGATCTGGAGAACGACTTTAACAGGTTTTCAAGATTCTGTACTTTATACTATTAGCAACAAAGATCTTTCCAGAAATCCATTAACTCTTAGTTATTTATTAACCCCCTGAAGGTGTTTATGTTTTTGTGTGTACAGGCCATGTCAGTTGCTATATTATATTCTTCTCCAGTTTGGCAGGGGACTGTAAGCGAAGTTTATAATCCCCAAATCCTTTCTGGATTATTTTATTGCTTTATTTATCAATATTTACTTGGATTTTACGCTACCATTTTAAGGTTTATACTACTCTGATGATTTTAATCCCTTTTCTCTTTTGCCACACATGTGTTGCTGGAGCAGGCATCTTAATATTCTCTATTTTTAATATTGTTTTTAGCCAAAACATTTTGTATGTATTTTGTCTAACTATTCTGATATTGTCAATTCAGCTTCAGACTTTGCATATCTATTTCCTTTGTGCTGGTTTATGACCTCAATAAAGTATTTCATCCAAGGGATTCTTGTTTCCTGAGTTTGCCTGTCTCACAGGGCCTGACAATAGCACAGGTACAACAAAGGCAGGCTGCCCATTTTACTTTCACTTTATTACTAAAAGGCATTATGTGAAAGTCTCAGTTGACCAAAGCCATGAAGGGTGATGAAGAACAATATCCACGGGCCAATCCTGTATGGAAGACTGTGACTTGGAATCTAAGAGAAGCACATGTTAAACAGTTATTTAACATAAGTATTTGTGAAATTTATTTTGCTTTTGTGAAACTACAAAATGAGTAAGTATAATAGATCTGAATGATGGTGGTATGATCTGGCAAAGTGGAGTTGATTCATTTATTATTTATTTATTATTTCAATTTATTCCCCGCCCATCTCCCTTGCAAGGGACTCTGGGCGGGTTACAACAATTGAAAGTTTAAAAAACTATACAAAAAATATCATCTAAAATACATACAATAATAAATTACATGAATCCAAGATGGATTGGGGACCGTAGTATCGATCGTATTACTACGGGGCCAGCCAACCCCAGGAGGCACTGCCGCCTCTGTCATCCCAGGCCCGGTGGCAGAGCCAGGTCTTGAGGGCCTTCCGGAAGGCCAGGAGTGAGGGGGAGAGTCTCACCTCCGGGGGCAAGATGTTCCATAAGGCGGGCGCTATCGCAGAGAAGGCACGTCTCCTGGAACCCGCTAGATGGAATTCTCTTGTTGAGGGGGTCCGAAGCATGCCCTCTCTGCATGTACGGGTGGGGCGGGCCGACGTTATCGGGACGAGACGGTCCCTCAGGTACCCTGGCCCTATGCCATATAGGGCTTTAAAGGTAATCACCAACACCTTGAATTGGACCCGGAAGCAAACTGGTAGCCAATGCAGCTCACGTAGCAGAGGTGTTACATGTGCCGATCTCATGGCACACATAACTGCTCGTGCCGCGGCATTCTGAACCAGCTGAAGCTTCCGGATACTCTTCAGGGGTAGCCCCATGTAGAGCGCATTACAGTAATCTATACGGGAGATGACAAGGGCGTGAGTGACTGTTTGGAGGGCCTCCCGATCCAGGAAAGGGCGTAACTGGCGCACAACACGAAGTTGTGCAAAGGCCCTCCTGGCCGTGACTGCCACCTGCTCTTCGAGCAGGAGTCGCGAGTCCAGGAGGACCCCCAGATTCCGCACTGGGTCCGAGCGAGGTAGTGCCACCCCACCCAGAACCAAAGATGACAACTTCCCGGATCTAGGGGGGCCATCAATCCACAGCCACTCCGTCTTACCAGGGTTCAGTTGAAGCCTGTTGTTCCCCATCCAGGCCCCCACAGCCTCCAGACACTGAGATAAGGCATCGACCGCATCACTTACTTCACCTGGGATGGAGATGTACACCTGGGTATCATCAGCATATTGGTGATACCTCATCCCATGGTGACGGATGATCTCGCCCAGCGGTTTCATGTAGATGTTGAACAGGAGAGGAGAGAGAACCGACCCCTGCGGCACCCCACAAGTCAGGGGGCGCGGGTCAGCCCTCTCCTCCCCTATCAACACTGACTGGGAACGGCCCCGGAGGAAGGAGGTGAACCAGCGCAAAACTACGCCGCCCACCCTCAACTCCCTGAGCCGTCCCAAAAGTATACCGTGGTCGACGGTATCGAAAGCCGCTGAGAGATCTAAGAGAGCTAGGATGGACGCACTCCCTCCATCCTGCTCTTGCCAAAGATCATCCATAAGCGCGACCAATGCGGTCTCCGTCCCATATCCCGGCCTGAAACCTGACTGGAAGGGGTCTAGATAATCCGTTTCCTCCAGAATCCTCTGGAGTTGCCAGAGGATGGGAACTGGGCGAAAATTGCCCCGGATGGTAGGGTCCAGGGATGGCTTCTTGAGGAGGGGGTGCACCAGCACCTCCTTAAAGGCCTCTGGGAACACCCCCTCACTCAAGGACAGATTAATCATCGCCTGGACCCATCCACATGTCACCTCACTGGCCGATTTCACCAGCCAGGAGGGGCAAGGGTCAAGCTGGCATGTGGTGGCTTTCACAGTCCGGAGGATCCTGTCCACTTCCTCAGGCGCAACAGGATCAAACTGTTCCCAGATAACGTGGTAAGTACGAGCCCCTGGCATCTCCACAGATCCTGTCTCATGCTTGGAGTCCAACTTGGAATGAATCTGGGTGATTTTATCCTGCAGATGCTCAGCAAACTCTTCCGATCGGCCCTGTAAGTGGGTCTCCCCCTGCTCCTGACCCAACAGTGATCTTGTAATTTTAAAAAGGGCCGTCGGGCGGCATTCTGCGGATGCAATAAGAACGGAGAAATATTCACGTTTCGCCGCTCTTACCGCCACAAGGTAGGCCTTAACTGCGGCTCTAGATTGTGTTCGGTCAGATTCAGTCTTCGTCTTTCTCCAGCGGCGCTATAGACGTCTCTTAACCCTCTTCAAGGCCCTTAACTCTTCGGTAAACCACGGAGAGCGGCGGGCCAAGTAGGGCCGGAGAGGTCGCATAGGCGCGATCTTGTCCAGGGCTCCAGCTGCGGCCCTGTTCCAGGCCGTGGCCAGGAGCTCCACTGGACTGTGAAGCAAGTCCTCGGGAATAACCCCCAGCTCCTTCTGAAACCTCACTGGGTCCATCAGTCGCCGGGGGTGGACCAATCGAATAGGTCCCACCTCCCTGCGGAGTGGGGCAGCACAAGAGAGTCTAAGGGTCACCAGGGCGTGGTCTGACCATGACAATGGGGAAAGATGTAACTCTCCCCTCAGATCACATTGCCACTGCTCAGACAAGAAAACTAAATCCGGGGTGAGACCACTGTCCCGAGTCGGGTCACGAATAATCTGAGACAGGCCCATAGCTGCCATGGTAGCCATGAACTCCCGAGCTGCCTCCGAGTCCCGTCCCAGAGATGGCAGATTAAAGTCCCCCAGAACCATAAGTCTGGGGAACTCCACTGCCAACCCCGAGACAGCCTCGAGCAGCTCAGGCAGAGAGGTTGCTACGCAGCAGGGAGGCTGGTACAGCAGCAACACTCCCAACTGTTCTCGTGAACCCAACTTGAAAAACAGGGTCTCACACCCGGCCACTTGTGGAGCAGCGCCCCTGAAGGCCACAAGAGACTCTCGAATGACCACTGCCACCCCTCCTCCCCTGCCCCGGTGTCTCGGCTGATGCCAGACCTGAAACCCGGCTGGACACATTTCCGAGAGGGCCACTCCCCCCTCTGGTGCCAACCAGGTCTCGGTAATACATACCAGGTCGGCCCCCTCATCCGTGATCAAGTCACTTATAAGGGGGGCTTTGTTGTTCACCGACCTGGCATTCAACAGCAGCAGCCGGAGACCGGAGCCCACGAGGATCTGCTTACCAGGGCCTGGGTGTGAACACGGGGGGCCGGAACGCACCACCGGTAACAAACTCCGGGGGCGCCTTCCCCAAAGATGGCATGCCCTCCGGTTCCCGTCATACCGTCCCCTGCCCATCACCACCCGAATCAGATGGCCTGCCATATAGCCCCCGGAGATTCCCGGTTCTGGCCCAGTAGCCTCCACTCCCAGGCCTCCGGAATTCTTAGGGTTATTTAAGAGTCCCTTCTCCCAACCATCCATCATGCATTCCCACACACTCTTGGGCAGTGGTAAGACCCCCCAGTGCACCAGCTTTCGCTCTCGGCACTGATTCATGCATGCAAGTAAGTGAATATGTAGGTTTAATTAACAAAAGAACTAAATGTGTATCAGAAAAGATGAAAGCATCTAGACAGTTGTGGGAATTTTGGGGTTGGTGTACGAAACAGTGTGTGGATGTGAGAAAGAAACAGAAAGAAAAATATAGGATTGGTGGGGATGGAAGAGCAAAGCAAAGTGATGATGAGCTGGAAAGCTAGAACATAGACTCTGGGAGTGGGAAATAAGGAAGTTGGGCACTACTATTTGGCAGCAAGCTAACGTAGATGCAGAACTGGGAATGGTAATGGACACAGGAAATTCTGTGCTGGTACAGTTTTTTGCTGATTCAAGGACATGTAGATAGCACTTAAACTCAGCATAGGGAAAAGCCCTTTGTATGTTTTCTTTTCTTTCTTTTTGGCCTGTATAAATTCAGGTCTTTTGAAAATATTAAAATAAAAAATGCTAAAAAGCGATTTACTGAAGCAGAAGGACCATATTTATTTATTTATTTATTTATTTATTTATTTATTTATTTCCAACTTATATCACCGCTTATCTCCCCCCACAAGGGGACTCTGGGCGGTTTACTATATACTTCAAAGTTAATAGTGACAGAAGCACTAATAATATCTTCTTTGAGAAAATTGAGAAATTAGAAACCCATAGAGGCAAAATATTTAATTAGGCCAACTACAGTTTTACAGAACAATTGCAAGCTTTCAAGGACTTACACAGTTCTATGGAGTAATAGAGACCCTTTAGACATGTGCCTTTGGTCCTAGCAGGTACAGGCACCTGATAGGAAGACACAAGCAAATGATTGTAAATTCTCCAATTTTTAAAACATATATTCCATCTGTTACAATCAATCTGTTTGAATCCTATAAAGATAACATGAGTATAATTTTGTCTATTGCACTAGGCAACCAAAGTCAATTAAAGCCAAACTGGGGTGGATCACTTTGTGGCATGAATGTCCAATCATAGTCAGTTGACTTGGTTTACGACACAATACCACAACAAATCAAAACATACTGTATATGTTCAGAAAATTGTTACTTTTAAAATATTCTACCATATCAAGATATTTAGTCAGCCTGCTTTAGTACTTCCACTTATTTATGGTGAAAATCCTTGTCTGACTGATAACCTAATTTTACCTTTCCCATGCCTTGTTCCTCCCTTTCCTCATCAACATAAGATTACAAATATGAAGTAACAGTATTGTCATGGGCTCCACTTGAACTCAATGATTACTGGGACTGAACTTACTTATTATTGAGATGTCTGACCTTTTTTTTTTAAAGGGCCAAACTGAGACTAATATTATTATTCAATATAACTGTCAGGCCCAGCCCAAGAACGACATAGAAGCAGTCCATCCAAAGTTCAGTTCTTTATTTGCTTACACCGTATAGACAGAATCTTGCCAGACTAAACCTGTATTACTCTAACCCAGAGCTTTCCAAACTGTGTGTCAGGACACGTTAGTGTGTCGGCTGCAGTGTCTGGGTGTGTCACGGCTGCTGCTGCATCTGAGCCCTGCCAGGATTCCATGCAGGTCCTAGTGCCTGCCTTGTGCCCTGCTGCCTCCAAAACTGCTGTGATTCCATGCAGGTCCTAGTGCCTGCCTTGTGCCCTGCTGTAAGAGTGTGTCGCGAAATGATGCCCTGCTGTAAGAGTGTGTCGTGAAATGATGCATGGCTAAAAAGTGTGTCACCAACATGAAAAGTTTTGAAAGCTATGCTCTAACCTAACGGATATACTCTGGGAGATTCTAGGGAGTGGCTATTCTGAATCTCTTCTTTTTCCAAGGTCCAACTCAGGACTGTGTTGTCTCTTGTCACGCCCCCCCTCCTTGGAATGTGCTCCCTCCTTCCTGAGAACCTGCTGCGTTACTATAGTCCATCACAATAACTCAAGTGTCTGAGAAACCACTAAACCCTCATAGCATATCTGTTCAGTCCTATTAATTGTCTTACAGTCCTATTCCATGTAAGCATGCTTGCTTAGATGTAATTTTCACTATGTTCACTGAATTTACTCCTTGCCCAAATATAAGTAGAAAGCACTGCACCTTTATTGTCATATCTAGATTTGTGATGTTAAGTATTTGTTATGTTATATTGTTTTCAGTTTTGAAATAGATATCTTCCATTTTTTCATACTGTATGTACATATTGCAGAGTATCTCATTTTCTCTTTAGCCTTCTTTATGTATTTCCCCCTTTTTACAAACTTTGCATTGCTGTAATCATTGCAGATCCTCATTTGCTTCTTAAACCAAAGAAACCCATCCCTTTTTTTGATGTTATTTCTCTGTTTCCTAATAGAATCTCAAAGCCATCTTATCTTTACAAACTTTGGTAGCCAATACAGTAGGAAAAAATAATGCTAAATAAAGTAAGATAGTCATCTTCCACCTTCCATGCTAGGAAGCCAAATCCAAGGAAGTTAGCAATGCTTTCAGATTAGACTGGGTATTTGCCATTTTTCTCCCAAAGACCTAGAAAGCTAAAGCATAACATGATTTCACATTCAGTATGAAACTCAAGTTGTAATGTATTTGTATTTTTCTGGGAGCTACAGTAAAGAGGCATTTGTAATGAACAAAAATATTCTGAGCAAAGGCTCTTTATGTGTGAAAATGCTCTAAACCCTAGAATCCAACATGAGATATATCTGTTTGATACTACTGTATATTCAAAGAATCCTGAAAACACACTCAGTAAGCCTGTGAGTTATGCACATAGATATGTTAGAAAAGTTTAAAAACTGCTGTCCCTGGAGAAAAATAACTTTAGAATAGGGAAGCTGTGGAGTGCAGAAGCCTTATCAGGATGTAGTGACTAGCTCTTTCCTCACTAACCACTTCTCTATTGCAAACTCTTAATCTGTTGTTATCCCTGTGGTTTTTCAAATATGCTTTGGAAATGACAGGCAATATAAAAAGTACTCATACCTTTTTCTGTCTTGAGCTACCTGTTCCAAACTGTTTTATCCCAAAGCTACTTCTTCCTAAAGAAAGAGCAATGATGCCTTGTAGGTGTGTACATTACAGATAAGTATATGTAACAAGCACATTCTCCATTAACGTAACCTGACTTGCAAGGATAAATTTTGTGACACAACTTTTTTTTTGAGCAGATTGATGAAACAGAGCCACACTTAGACGATTTCTACATGAAGACTCTGCCCTGCTTTCAAAAGCAAGTTTGAACCCCTTGATCCCACAACATTGGGTATGTCAAAAGATAAGCTGATGTATTTCTTGCTCAGTGATGTATTTGAAACTGCAGTAAAGCTAGTCTTGGAAATGCTGCAGCTTTGCACAGCTTCTAGCTTGGTCAGTTTCACCATTGCAAGGATCCTTGCTTCATCCCATCTTTCAGCTCTTGCAGGTCTTTCAAGGGGAATGGTTCCTTGATGGCTTTTCAGCTCTCCCTCACAAGAACCCCATGAGGGAAGGCTGCACACAACCAGATATTTATTTATTTATTAAATTTATATGGTTATCCACTTGCCAAGCCACTCTATTTAGCAAGTGGAAATTCCCAACTCTTTATCCCCCCCCTGCAATTGCAATAAGCACTATCCCCTTGATTCAGATTGAGATTTATGGTAATGTGGGTCTTTTCATCTAGCTAATACTGAATGGACTAAAAAATATTCACACACTTTTGAATTATTTGACAATTGATAGAGGGAAACAGTTCAGAACAGAAGATGGCCAATTTTGACTGTAGAGTTTGTAGAACTGGGTCAAAAGAAAATCAGCATACTTTAAAAAAATTAAGGCATGGTACCTGGTTATCCACTTAAACAGAAATTTATCAGACTGCTTACAAAGGAGGGCAGTTGAAGTAAGGAGGTAGTGACAGCTGCCCAGGTCTCAGCAGCGATCTCATCCCTCAGCAACTGAGGCGCTTGCCGTTTGAACAGAGTCTGTCCTGGTCCTGTTTTGCCGTTTGGCACTAGCGAATGCAGGGGAACCCAAATGCAACCTGGCAAAATGACAACCGCAGATGTCTGTGTATGCGCGCACACGCCGGATCTCGAAGATCTGAAAACGGCCAGGGTGCCGAAAGGCTGCTTCTCGTTCTCGTTAAGCCTCGGAAAGAAACCATTCCGACGCAAAAGTTTCCTCCTTGAGGGCGCTGCTTTGAAGAATTCATCTCCCTTTCAGAATGTTCAGAATGAATATGCTCATCCCTCCTACTTAGACTGAGGAACTAATGAGATTTCCTTTGCAGGTAAATTTTAAATATGGAGTGGGGCGGACAGCGATCTTAAGCGTCGTCCGAGCTAACTTTTATAAAACAAATCATGCTAAAAAACCGTCCCCACCCCACTACGCCACTAGATTCCCCTCCCCGCTTGCCATTTTCCGCTCTCTCGTGTTCTGCAGCCAGTTTGCTGCTGATAACTGCATGCAGTACCAGGTGTCCATTCTAATCTGTTGGCAGGAAGGCGTCACACAAAGTTAAAAAAATAATAATAAAAACCACTCACGCGTTTTTGATCGGTGAAGGGGAATAGGAGCATGAACATGCGTGACGGAGAAGTGGAGGAGGGCGGGGGATTAAGAGAAAGCTCCGGGGGGGGGGAAAGCAAACTCGGGCGCGATCCTGTTATCAAACGGAGCCCCCCCCCCCCGCAGCCGCCCGTCAATCCACTCAGATTGGGTAGACGTGTCTGGTTTCTCAAGCCAAAACTGTGCGCAGGCGCAGGCCGCTTCCTCACTGAAAATGCTTTTGGACGTAGGAAGGGGTTCACCCTGTCTTTCCCTGTCTCGTTATTTCCCCCCACTTACTCTTTTTCTCTCCCCTGCTCTGGCTCTGTCGTCTTTGGAATCCCCTCAGTTTAACCCCATCTGTATTATTATTGTTCGGGGGTCATTTTTTATTTGATTGCGTTATTGGTGGGAGGGTTGAACTGCTATTGCTTCTGCTTATTCCCTAGGAACCAGCGTGCGTGTCTCCCTTCTACCGCCGTATCTCCCCAATTGCCGCCTCTGATGCCAGACCAGCCTGTTGATCGAGTCTTTTGCCCATCCGCGTCTTTTGTCTCTCTCCCGCTCCCCTTCTTTGCTGGCTTTCCTGCCTTCGGACGGAGCGACTTGAAGCCATTCGGGGCTTGTAGTTCCTGCAAGCCGCAGCCTAGGGAAGCCGAGTGTGTGGGGCGAGAGTCTTCTGGCTATGTAGTGCGAGCAGGGGACCCGGCGCGTCGAATCAGAGGCGGCGGCAGCAGCAGCAGCAGCCCCGAGCCAAGTGAGAGTGACTTTGCGCCTCCGACTCTCCGAGAGTCCCCTCGGAGACCGTCTGAAAAGCGGACCTCTCTTCGGCGGTTGCAGTTGCGTGTGGCGGCGGCTCGGCGGGTGGGCTGCCTTCGGGGACTGCTGCTCTCTTTTCGGCTGGCTTTCGGCGTCTAGAGCCGCTCTGCTCACCGCCCCCACTGCCGCTTACCCGCGTTCTCAAAAAAGCCGCCGCCGCCGCCGCCGCCCCCCTCCCGCCCCTCTTCCCCGGTTTCTCTCCTGAGCCGAGCGACGGGAGCGGCAGCGGCCGAAGCAGCGGAGGAGCTTTCCCTCTGCGGGGTTTATGAATGGCCCTGACATGGAGGAAATGCCGTTTCAGAAAGTCAAGAAGAGCAAGAAGACGAGGAAGAAGAAATGTTGCCGCCGCCAGCGCTGCTGCTGCTGCTGCTGCTGCTCCTCCACACCCGGGCCGCCGTTGGCGGCGCAGCCGCCGCCGCCACCACCTCCACTGGCTGCGGGCGGTAGCAGCAGCGCCTCCGGAGCGGCGGCCGCAGCGGTGGGAGCCGTCGGAGGGGGTCCCCCCGCACCCCTCCTGTACGGCGTCGCCTGTGAGGACCAGTTCGATTGCAAGGAGCTGGAGTCGCTCTTCCAGAACTACAATCTGAAGCTGGAGCAGACGTCGACGCTCAAGGCGCTGGCCGTGCTCATCGCGCTGACGGCCAGCCTGGCGCTGCTGGAGCTGCTTTCGGGCCCCAGCCTGACCATTTCCAAGGGCTCCCATCCGGTGCACTGTATCATCTTCCTCTCCCTCTTCATCGTCACCAACGTAAAGTACCTGCAAGTCACGCAGCTGCAGCAGATCGTGAAGCTCACCTTGCTCTTCAGCTTTACCTTCGCCTTCCTCTGCTGCCCTTTCTCGGTGGGCGCCTATGGCATGGAGCCGCCCAGCGCCCCCGAGCAGGGCATGTGGCAGCTCATGCTGGTCACCTTCGTCTCCTACTCCCTCCTGCCTGTCCGCACTCTTCTGGCCATCGTCTTCGGTTTGGTGGTGGCTGTCTCCCATCTCATCGTCACTGCCACTTCAGTCAGCGCCAAGAGGCAGCCCCTCTGGAGGACGGTGAGTAGGTCTCCCCCAACAGCCCCTCACCTGGTGATGCCTCAGTCCTCAAGAGGGGGAAGGGGGAACATGCTGAAGAATGGTGTTCACAGTACAGTATGTGAATACGATCTTCTTAGGGACTGGTAACCTTTAGGACAAGCCTGCAGAGTCTGCTTCTGGGTGCAAGATTTTTAAAATAAGAAGTTTATTTCTAGTATTCATTTTCAAGATTCTCACTAATGCCAACAGTCTTCTCAATCCAATCGTTGTACAATTCTATTATGCAAGCAGCAAACTTTTTTTGAAAGGATTGTTTGAAAGATTAAATGTTATGGGAATCTCTCTAACCATAAGGCTTGGAATTGCAACATGATTTGCAGTTTATGATGTGAAGTGTTGTGTTTTCTGGATATTGGATGCACATGAAAGGGCTTCTCTTACAGGTTAGAGCAGGGTTTCTCAACCTTGGCAACTTGAAGATGTGTGGACTTCAACTCCCATGCATGCTGGCTGGGGAATTCTGGGAGTTGAAGTCCACACATCTTCAAGTTGCCAAGGTTGAGAAACACTGCTTTAGAGCAATGACCCAACCAATGGGAGAAGCTAGAGGACTTTGGCTGATCTTGAAAAAAGCTAAGCCGGTTGGATCTGGCTGGCTGGGGCATTCTGGGTGTTGAAGTCCACACATCTTCAAGTTGTCAAGGCTGAGAAACAGTGGGTTAGAGCATAGTATCTGATGAGGACATCTGGTAGAAAGAAGTAAAGGGTTGGGTAGGGTTGGTATTGGCATGAGGTCCTCTTAGATCACAGATTATTGATACACTGTATATAATTGCTCTGGATGTCTCAAAAGTGTATATGCTGTTTGTTTTCTGGGAATAGAAAGGATCTGATACAGTGTAGAACTGGTACTCTGAAGCATCTCTCTCTCTGTGAATATATGTGGCACCCAGCATCACATGCCTAATTTGGGGATATTTTTAAAATGAAAAATGTGAAATATGGTCCATAGATGATTACAGAGAGCTAAAAACAGTCATTCTTTGAGTGGTGGAATACTGTATCCTTGTAAACATTAGGTGAGCAACAAGGGATACAAGAAAGTTTGAATGTATTTATTTATTTATTTATCATATTTATTCACTGCCCATCTCATGTAATGACGACTCTGGAATTAGGTAATCTGTGGGGTTGACAGTGAGGAATTGATAGTGAAGGAAATTATTTCTTTCTATGATAACATTGGAAAGACAAACCATTGTTTTTATTACTATGCAAGAAAACTTTACACCGTCGTCCCCTTCCCTAGTTTCCCAAGCAGATTGATATTTTCTCTGGCCTCTTGTTCCATAGCCTAATGGGAAAATCCCTCCACCTCCTTGAGATGTTTGTGGCATTTCTATCCCGCCCTTCTTAGTGGCAGCAGATTCTTCCTCTACTGTCTATACACAATATCATGTTTAACTTCTTAAGAGGCTTTCTTTCCTGAATTGTTCCTATAAAAAGCTGCTCTGCACCACCTTTAGGAATGTGCTGTTGTAATTTCCCCTCCCCCTGCCTCAAGAAAAGCTATTTATATTCCTGCAGGGCTTCCTCAGGTGTCTACAGTTTTACACAGTTGTACTGGGAATAAAGGAAGAGAATAGGGATAGTTTGCATATTTAAGTCTGCTGGACCAGCATATCAAAAAGGCTAGCTTTTATATGCAATTCTGTTTTGAATCTAAGTTGAAAGAGATAAAAGAGAGATGGGGACTTATTTACTGTTGTCTTTGGCAGTGCATAGATTGTTTGTTTTTTTAAGAGGGAATAGCTATTTGGTTTGAATCTATTTTGATCAGAGAATAATACAAAAGGAAACAAAACAGTTGCAACCTTCTATTGTGCTTTCTGAGGTTGTTTTCCCTGACTGAATAAGATTGTCGTGACACACAAACATAAACACCCTCTGCCACAACCATGAACACAACCCACAAGCGTAGGCATGAAATCGTGCCTGATGGTTAGCATGTTTTTGTCCTAGATTTTTGAACACAAGCTCACTTAACACATGTATGTATACACACCAGGGAAGTACATGTAGCCAGACAATTTACACAGGATTACTCTTTGCTCACTGCTTTTGAACTGGTAGACAAAATAAATTGTATGTTTTCAGGAGAGGGAGGGAGGGAGGGAGGGAGGGAGGGAAAGAGAGAGAAATAAGATGAGCATTATGATTTGCCTAGATAATCTGGTAGTCTGTTTTTAAGTTCATGATTTAGAGATTCAACAAGGAAGGAAGAATATGTGGGCAATTGAAATTTAAACAATAAAGGACTTTTTGAATAAATCACTAGTTTTCAATGCAATAGTACTATAAAATATAGTAAGAAACCCTTAAACATTTCATTCCAAAAGCAAGTAAGGGTGTTTGACAGCATCTAATGCCTTTGAAAAATAGATGGAGCAAAGTTTTTCTTTGTTTGCATATTTTAAAAAGATAGATTAAAATAAATGGTATTATTTTGTTAAGTAACCATTTTCCAACTGTTTTGCCCATATTTCTCCTCTCATCTACTTATTTATGAAGTAAATGCATCTCCATTATAATAGATCAACAGTTTAGTTTTAATCATATTTACTCAGAAGAAATCCCAATAGAGAAATGGCACTCACTCCTTAGTAAAAAGGTTTAAGATTTCTACTTTATAATATAAATCTAAGTGGCTATAGTATTGGCTGTACCATTTCATTTCATATCCTGCTGCTAAAATTTTTGCAAGTGTATATGGGGTGAGTCCTTTTGCTGGATTTTCAGCCCAGTAGTTGTTTTGTATGTTTGTTTTATATCAGTCTCAGCTGGAAACATTGGAAAGAGAAATAGTTATGGAAACTCCAAGCTAAGGTAACTGTAGGACCAGTCTCAGGCCCTCTTTGGGGTTGGAGGGACTGAATGATTTTGGACCCAGTGGATCCAAAGCCTGAGGCAAAGTCACCCCTTCCTTGCCACATTCCAGGGTGGTATGCTGCCAGTGAAACCACCAGCATTAGGACATTTCCTCTGGCATTTTCCACAGGTAGAACTGGTCCCCCAAGGCAGATGCACATCACACCCCACCCCCTTCCACCAGTATTGTTCCTTTCCACTGACAGGATGGTCTCTGTTCCATCCTAACACTTGTCTGGTGGCTCGGGGGTTAGAATTCTCTGATTTCAATTGGATTTAGGCCACCTAATTGCAGGTAGAATTTCCATATAAGTATCATTCAATATACTTGGAAGTAATCCGGCTTAAATCAATATAGCTTGCTCCTGGTAAATGTATTTTATACAGAGCTTGTCAGAAAGAGAATTTCAGAAGCTCCTGGGAAGTTAAATTATTTTTGTTGATATTAGATAGAAGAAGCCTAGCTTTAACCAGCTGAAGGTGACTTGATGATTTGACATATAGATGAAATGTCTGTATATATATAACAACAAAAATGGTGTGAATACTAGGTGAGACAGAATCAGAATTCTACCAGGTAGCAGCCATGTTACCTCTCAGTCTGTCCTGCTGATCTTTACCTGTGTGTGTGTGTGTGTGTGTGTGTGTGTGTGTGTGTGTGTGTATGTATGTATGTATGTATGTATGTATGTATTTACTTGCATACTTCCTAGATTTGTTAAGGCCGCACAACTCCAAAAAGAATCTGGGTGAATTACAACATATCCAAAATATTAAGTTAGAAAACACAACATGACTGCCGGGACTATGCATGGTTTATGGAGGACTGCACTGTTTTGTGCTATTTAAATAATTGAAGTCATTATTTTATAGCCAAGGATGTCACATCTGTGTTAAATAACCCATGTTATCCAATGGGAAAATAAAGGATCAATATTTTATGTTATTTAATCCTCTGGTGTTTTTATGAAAGTTAAGAATAAAATGTGAAAGAATTGTTTAAATAAAACAGAGCAATTTGAGTGTGGCTTTGTTTCCCTTCTACTTTTTGCATATGGGAGTGGACATTTGAAGGGAACATTTAATTACAGTGCATTCTATCTCAATTAGCATCCAAAATGTCATCTCTGATGCAGTTGCACTCATCCCTTGTATAAATTGTCTGTGCATTAATAGTACCTCCAGGATTTTAAGGGCTCCCAGACCAAACACCTCCATGTGTCTCTTAATCTGGAAGACTGGCAGAATGGACCCTGAGATTCACTAATGTTGGATCTACTCGAGGGTTCTGTGCAGAGGTGAAGTGGATTTTGTAATAGTCATGGGGTTCCAATAAATGCCTTACATTGAATACATTATCATTTAGTCATGCTGCATCTGAACATGGGAGACATAAGAACAATCACTGGACTCGCGCGTGTCATGCGGCCACATGACCGTGGAAGCGTCTTCGGACAACGCTGGCTCTTTGGCTAACAAACGGAGATGAGCACCGGCCCCTAGAGTCGGACACGACTGCACAAATGTGCGGGGGGTACCTTTACCTTTACCTTACAGTATATGTGAAGGGGACTGAAAGATTTCATAGACAACCAAGACGGAGGTAGAATCAATGATACGGAATCTAGAAAAGTGGTAGGGAATAAGAAATTATGACAGGAACCATCAAGGGTGTCAAATACCTTGCACTGAGCAAATCTCTTGGCTGTTGCGAAAGTGAGATAGCTCTATGAATGAACTGTGAGAACTGTTTAATACAGAAATATTACAGCATTTGGTTGAGAGCCTGTATATTTAAAGTTTTTTATCTTTGAGGCTCAGTTTTGTAAATGAGAAGATTGCCAGCGAATTGTACCACAAGGGAAACAGAGACGTTGATGTCCGCCATATTATACTGAACAGAAACACCTCAATTTTGATATGGTACTTGTACAGTCATATTAAATTATTTTATATTTGCTTAGGCACCCCACTCAGCTTCTCTTTGCTTATTTTTATTAAAAATACTAAAAAAATAGACTTGTCTGGCTAAGATTGAATGATCACCTAATGACTGAAATGTTATTAGGATTGGTAGGTTTTAAGATTATTGGAATTAATCAATAGCCTATTTCAATTCATTGATAATTTGAGCAGGGTACAATTTAAATAATAATAATAATAATAATAAACTAATTCCTTCCTAGCTGCATATTCTCCACAGTAGAAAAATATTCTATCATATAATACATTTTGCATTATATGATTAGTATTTTTATAACTGTATTCAAAGGAAATTTAAATGGGAGAGACAACCTGTTTATTGATCTAAATGGCAAAATGTCCAAATTCTTCTTTCATGCAGGTAATAAGAATTGAAATCTAATATATAGATTTTATATTAGACTTTTTTATCCCACCTTTATTATTTTTATAAATAACGCAAGGCAGCAAACATACCTAATACTCCTTCCTCCTCCTATTTTCCCCACAACAACAACCCTGTGAGGTGAGTTGAGCTGAGAGAGAGTGACTGGCCCAAAGTCACCTAGATGGCTTTCATGCCTAAGGCAGGACTAGAACTTACAGTCTCCTGGTTTCTAGCCTGGTGCCTTAACCACTAGACCAAACTGGATGTTACTTGATGTCTTAAATTGAAACTTATTTTTCTTCCACTTCAGTTTTTAGACAGTTTATCATTAGCTTTAATGCTGTGACAAATATAACTATCCATATTCCTTTGCTATTTACAAGGAGAGTTTCAAAACAAGAAGGAGGACCCATTGGTAAAAATGACATTCTACATGTATAAATTTGAATCTATAATTTATGACTATATAACCTTCACAGATATGGGGAAATTTTTAAAACTTCATGTACCATAAGAACATAACTCTCTTTCATATCAAAGGGAGTTGTCAAAGTTTTATGTTTGAATAAACATGTCAGTGAAATAAAACACATTTTCTAATTAAAGGGTATCTAACTAGACTTAGAATTTCTGTGATTTCACTGTTTTCCCAAACTGCTCCTGTTTTCTGATTTCTGTTCAAAGACTTCTTCAAAATATTCAACACTTTGATTCATTAGGGATGACTTGCTGTTGAATAACATCTTAATACAGCATGATGTGTCATTAATCCATATGGGGTCTTTTGTGTTATCTTGTCTGTTGTGATTTAACTTCCTCTTCACAAATAATACATTGGGAAATAGTTAACATTCTGTTCCCTTCCCTGGTCTGAGTGGAACTCACCATGAGGATTTTTGTTTGTTTGCTTAGACTAAAAGGTAAAATAATTATCTCTGAAAGTAATCATAGAATAGAAGGGAATAAGTAAATCATGTCATTAAGATTTAATTGATTTAACATTTAACTGATAAAAAAACTTAAACCACTTGACAAATCTGATGTCAGATAGGTGTCAAATAATAATTACAAACATTCAGGAAATCATTATGAATCAATGCAATAAATTTCTAAATTTACTATGTGCTCAAGTATTTTTTTATAACCAAACCATTACACAAGTATGTATATGAGTTACAATGAACGGAATAGTCCAAAACATGTAGAAGTGGTTTAAAGCAGAGAGTGTATGCTTAACTGTTACGGAATGCTCGAAGATTCCAAACAGCGGTTCTTCTCAAGTTAGCCAACAGAGGATACCACTAGAAATTTAGGGGAACAGGGGGATACAAGCACAGTTAGTACAATAGGATATAGGAGGGAAAGAAAAAGATGCAAGCTTAATAGAAGAATCCATCTCTGCACACAGTCTATAATCTTGTTTTTGAAGAAGCAGCCACCACCACCACCAGCAGTATCTCCAGGAAACCAAGGTGATACCAAAATGATGACACATGTGTGATGATGGCACAACATAAATGTACTTGTGTCTCAAATTTTGGCACAAGTATGAGAGTCAATGGCATTTGCACAATGAAGTCATCATATATATTTTCTCCCCTCTTGAACTGCTGCAGACACCTGTGCACACCACTTTTAGAAATGGAAGAGACCAAACAAAATATAGTATCTTGAGTACAAAATAATTACAAAATAAATTAATGAACATATGAAATATCACAAACAATAGAAAGAACCTAGATGTTATGGTTTTGGTTTCTGTTTTTGAGGATCCAAAATAGAATGAGAAGTATATCTTGGCTCTTAAAGGGAAGCAGTAACATTCATAACATCATAATATATGTTCCCAGGTGAGCTGCAGGACTGTACCACCTAATTATTATTGACACAATACACAATCAGTATTCTTATACTGTATAGAGGTGCTCAGAAATTTTCATCTATTCTCAAATGGCATGTGAACTTAATGGATAGTCACCCACTCTGAACCATGGAAGGTGAAACCAAAATGGCATCGTTGCTACATAACCGTAGTACAGTTTGGATATCCTTGTGGATTCAATTTGGTACCTTCCACTAATGGAAAGTAACCAAGAAAATTGAACCATGCAATGGAATGTTCTGTTGGAAATTCTAACGCATTTAATTATATAGTATCATGCCAAATTTAGTTTATATCAATGCATAATTTTAAAAATCTAAACTGAGTGGTTAATATTATTTATGAGTTCTTCTCATGCCCCTACCCATAATTCCATACTGTTTTAGCCATTCTATTGTTGTATCGGCACTAACTGATCAGTATTCTTTTATAGCACAGGTTCCTTATTTTTGTTGTTGAATAAGATACTGCTTGTTAATGTCATTCCTGAAATGTGGTACCTAGAACTGGATGCAATATTCTAGATGCAGTCTGGCCAATGGACGGTGGAGAGAAAGCTTGTATAGAATTGATTCTGGCACAGGAGCTCAATGCTTACTTACTTGACTGCCAAGTCTCACTGATCTCAGTGGGTATTATTTCTGAATAGGCATGAAAGGATTCAACTGATTTATTGTACTTTAGATTTTAAATATTCATGTATACTGTCTTGAGATGCAAAGTTTGGATAAAAGTGCATTTTATATATTCTTAAATTTAATCAGTACATTTTTGCTTCTCCCAGATTAGCCAGAAGCTGAACTTAAGAAACTATACTGTAAAATATTATATTGTTTGGCACATAATTTTAATTTGTCCTGTAGGATTGCTGTATTCCAATTCAAATCTGATTTGGGGTGGCAGGTTAAATGGTGATAACTGATCCATAGTGAACATGAAATATGTGCAACAAACTAGCACCAACATGATTCTACTCTATAAAGATATTTTTCCTGCTTTCATCATCAGTACAGGTGCAGATTTCATAGGTCAGTCGGATGTTGAATGAAAAGGGCTATTCAAACATTTTATTAAAGATACATAAGCTAGAACTAAATAGAAATGAAATACTGATCGTTTTGACTCCAAAATCCCATTACTTTAGTAAATGCATTTTAGGAAGTACCATCTTCATATATAATGTGTTCAATACTTCATTTACAGGATGCTCTGCCTTCCTTATTTTATAGCATAATTCACTAAATATTTGTTCCAAAGACTATCCTGTTGAACTGATATTTCCCCCCCATTTTTGGTAAATTGGTATTTTACTGAGAAAAGTTTGGCTGGATGTAAAAAAAACACCAGCATTCAAGCAGCTGTAGAGAGACTGTAGAAAAGAAATGCATAAATATTTATTTATACATTTATGATCGGAAAATGAGGAGGGCATTTTTATTGCAAAGGCATTTCCTAGGTTACATTTATCATAGCACTTGGCACACCTAATTGATCTTGGCTAATCTCAGAAAAGCTAAACAGGCTCCCATCCAAAGCAGGTGCATATCACTTACACAATGTTACCAAGAAAACAAAATGGGCATGTCCAGAGTTGGACTCAACCTTTTTTCCCCCTGGTTCATATTCTCTTGCTTTTCAAGTTCTTTGGATTGTAGACTGAATTTGACCTGTGTTTGATTTTTTTAAAGAAAGAGTTGGCTTTCTTCTTTCATTCATATTCTTGTTCTTAGGTTCTCATTATACACTTTATAAAGTATATAAATAAATGTATTCCAAAATATATACATAAATAATAGTCCATACCAGGGAAAGCACTTCATTCTTGGCATTGTGTTTGAGCACCACTTGAACATGCTGTGTTCTATTCTTCTAAATACCTCCTGATAGCTGAACCATGAAGCTCTCTTTAGGAACTGTAGACTCTGAGTGTTAAAAGGTAGGGGGAAATGAAACTTGTTAAATACTTGACTCATAATATGTTACACATATACATTCCTAACCTTTCTGTTGGCTTCCACTACAGAATATGAGGCTATACAGCAACATAGCACCTAGTCTCTGTAGTATGCCTGGCCCAAGACATCTAATTAATTGTTTGCATGAAGTAGCTTGTAGTGATTGTACAGCAAATATAATAGTCTCTCTCTTTCTTGACTGAATTAATTCAGCCTGAATTAATTTACTCTGCTATAGCAAAGACATTTTTCATGCATCTGTAATTGCACTTATTGATGCTTTCTAAAAAGACTGAAGTAATTATCCACCCACATAAAATTAGGAAATAAAGGTATTATTAATAAACACACAAAGCACTATGCTTCAAATATATATAAATGTATCGCAGATGACTGTTCAGAAGAGAATTGTACTTGAGCAGCACTTACATTTTGTTCAACTCTCTTTTCTAGTTAGAGCTGAAAGTAAACCTTATATTTATAACAGTGTGCATAATCAAGGAATCAGATCATTTTGCTATTAGGAAGACTTGTTGCTATGAGCAATTTGTGGTGTAGGCCAAGAACCTTTCATAAAGGTTTTATATTCCGGAGGTCTTTAAAGACCTGGTTCTGCCGCCTTGCTTGGGACGAAGGAGGTAATAGTTCCTCCTGGGGGTGGTTAGCTTAGTAATATCCTCCTTTTTAAGATCTCACCATCCTCTGGATTTTTTTCCCCTATTTATTATTATATTGTATTTTAAAATTATAGGTTTTAATTTTAATATTATTATTGTATACTGCCCAGAGTCTACTGCAGTAGAGATGGGTGGTGATAAATTTGAATAATAAAATAAATAAATAAATAAATAAAATATTGTTTTATGTTATGTAACATCAGCATTTGTTGTAACCTAACCTAGTCATGTTAATTAGCATTAAATGGGAGGGGTATAAATTTTAGAAATAAACACAGTTGGTGTTATTCACTACAAAATATTCCTCATCATATAATATTTATCATGATATTATGACGAATATTTTTTGAGGGAGTTACCTAACAGCCCACAACAGGACATGGTTGGAGGTACTAAGTGCAGGTTGTGTAACTGGCTTCAGATTCTCCTCTATATAGTGTAATTGGGGGATAAGTGCAATAACAGATCCTGAAAAAGCCTTGAGGGCATTTTCATATACGATAACCTTATCTATAACTACAAAGCTATTACTCTGTGTGGAAAATGAACGTGGAATACATGCCTATTTGATGCAGATATATTTGTTTGAAAGACTGGCTTTCCACAGATGGAAACAGAGACTTGTATATGCTTGGTGCACATTCCTATTTTCATGCACAAAGCAAAATGTATCCTGTATAAGTACTGTGTATATCACAGAATTTTCATGTGTGACAACATGCTAGATTATGCTTGAGGAAATTTTACAGAACACATTTTCAAGATTTTTTTTCTGTAGCCATATTAACTAGCTGTTGCCAATTAGCTTGCTTGTCAAAATCCAACATTCTGTCTTAGTCAGAAATGGGGAGAAGAGATTTATCAGTATAGTTAGAAGCAGGTCCATAGAGTCTGGCATCTCAAGCATTACAGTGTGAATTTAACATCTAGGTAGGACTGATCAGTAGATTTTTTATACAAAAGCAAAATATTAGAATAAATAAATTAGAATGCAGATTATATTATCTACATGTAAATGTAAGGTATCAAAATATTTATATCTTAATATTCAAAATTAAAACTGAGTATGTGGCATTTCTGTGATCCAAGCAACTATATTGCATTTTTACAGTAACAATATTACTGAAACTGGCTTGTGCTATCCAGCATTCAAACCGAAGCTGATTGATCAAAAGAAAGATGATTTACAATAGAACCTTTTGAAGTCAGCTGTGGCAACTTGCAAGGGAGTTTGTGGATAAAATTGCTTGCCTTTATTCTAGATATCATTGTTATTTCACAATTAGTCTTGGTAAGTACTACGGCTTGATTTAATTAACCTTTTATGAACACTTTTCAAGTTTGTAATCTGGTAACATATGTAAAATTCTTGCAGTTCTCAGATCCATTATATACATTTCTAGATTTAGGCTATAGATGCCTTAGTGAAGGAGATTCCAGTAAAATTCTAAAGTTGGCTATTATGAAGCCTCTCTTGGAAAATAAATGTTACTTGATGTAACAATATTTCAAGAAAGTCCTTGTTTCAAATTATCTTTTATCCTGAAAATCTTTAGTGCTGGTGCTGGAAAATTACTGTTCTCCTTGGTCTGGGGTATTGCAGATTCCTTCTCCCACCCATACGTTGTTTATCACCTGTAGGAATTGCTGGGTGAGAACATCATAAGTCTTGAGCTTGGGGTGTCATCAGTATCTTTTATCTCATCCTGGAGAAGCAGCAGAGGTCCTAGATCAGTGCTTCCCAAACTTTTTCCTTCATTACCCCAAACCACTGACCAGAAAGTCCTTTTTACGCAATGTAGGAAAAAACACTTGAAGTCAATTTAAATGTCCCTGTTGTGATTGGGTAATGGGTTCGTGTGTTGTCACCCAAAGAAAAATCCAATTTTGGGTAATTTACCCAGGTTTGGGAAGCGCTGTTCTAGACTATTGTGTAGAGGCAGATTTTGAGCGAGTGTAGGTGAAAAAAATGAAGTTTAATCCAAACAAGACCATTGGTTGAGGGATTAATGATCTGGGTAAAAGTGACAACTTGTTTGTAACTTTGGGAAGGGAGCATATATTTCAAGTGGAGAATAGTGTTTTATTTATTTTTCTAAGAAGGAATTAGGAGAATTCTGAGATGAATGAGGATAGGTGAGAAAAAGAAATCTAGAAAGGAATTATTTACAGGTAAATAGAGAAAACATGGGAGATGGCTTTGAATCTGCTCTACTTGATAGTTCCTCACTGTCTGAGTTGATCAGCTTTCTTGCTTGGCCATCAATTTCCAATGAAACTTAATATTTAGCTGAATTGTGTGATTCCTTGATAAAGGAGTAGATTTATTTATTTATTTATTTATTTATTCATTCATTCATTCATTCATTCATTCATTCATTATATAAATTTATATCACCGCCCATCTCCCCCAACGGGGAACTCTGGGCAGTTTACAATAAAATCAATAATTAAAAACATATAAATATAAAATTACAATCGTATTAATAATATACATTCTACAATATAAATAGAATAAATAAGTATAAAATCCAAGGGATGAAAAAAATTCAGATAATAGGGAGGGCATTATGGCACCAGCCACCCCCAGGAGGAACTGTTACTTTTCCCCTCCCAAGCAAGGCGGCAGAACCAGGTCTTCAAATTCTTCTGGAAGGCCGGGAGTGAGGAAGCCCTCCTCACCTCCGGGGGCAAGATATTCCAAACGGTGGGTACCACTGCAGAGAAGGCTCAACTCCTGGACCCCGCTAGATGGAATTCCTTTGCCAATGGGGTCTGTAGCATGCCTTCTCTGCATGACCGAGTGGGGCGGGTCAGTGTTATGGGGATGAGATGGTCCCTCAGGTAACCTGGTCCCATGCCATGTAGGGCTTTAAAGGTGATAACTAACACCTTGAATTGGACCCGGAAGCAAACTGGTACCCAATGCAGCTCACATAGCAGTGGTGTCACATGTGCCAATTTTACGGCACCAATAACTGTCTGCGCAGCCACATTCTGGACCACCTGAAGCTTCCGGATACTCTTCAAGGGTAGCCCATGTAGAGCACGTTATAATAGTCTATATGGAAGATGACAAGGGCATGAGTGACTGTTCAGAGGGCATCTTGATCCAGGAATGGGCGTAGCTGGTGCACTACCCAAAGTTGTGCGAAGGCACAACCTGAATTTGCGCGAAGGCCCTCCTGGCCACGACTGCCACCTGCCCTTCAAGCAGGAGTTGTGAGTCCAGGAGGACCCCCAGGTTCTGCACTAGTTCCTAATGGGGCAGTGCTACCCCATCCAGTACCAAAGATGACAACTTCCCGGATACCGAGGGGCCATCAATCCACAGCCACTCCATCTTACCAGGGTTCAGTTGAAGCCTGTTGTTCCCCATCCAGACCCCCACAGCCCCCAGGCAGTGAGATAGGGTGTCGAGCGCATCATTTACTTCACCCGGGATGGAGATATATAATTGAGTATCATCAGCATACTGATGATACCTCATCCCGTGGTGACGGATGATCTCACCCAGTGGTTTCATGTAGATGTTAGGAGAGGAGAGAGAACCAAACCCTGCAGCACCCCACATAGGAGGGGTTGTGGGTTAGATCTCTCCTCTCCTATCACCACCGATTGAGAATGGCCCTGGAGGAAGGAGGTGAACCAGCGCAGAACTATGTTGTCGGATTCCTGGACCAGAAGAAGCAGGTTCTTAACTTGGAATTATTTTTTGCTGCAGACATATGCATCTCCACTTGCTCAGGAAAATGGTGGGCATTTATTATTTTTAAACGAACTTCATCTGGAAACTCACCATGCCTCTAACTGGAGAAGGCATGGCCTCAGTCATTCATGATGTAGTTCCTTTCAGATTGAGAACTAACTAACTAACTAACTAACTAACTAACTACGAAGTAATTATCCACCCTTTCATCCCTGCCCACTCCAGTATGTTCTATCTAGCATTGCCCATTAAATCTTTTGAGATACTTTAGTTGTTTTAGTGTCAGGATGTCATCCATGCCATCTTGCCATGGCTCCAGGAAGGAACATCCCGCCACTCCTTTAAACTCACAGGGTCGTTTGGGGGTGCCTGACAGTAAAACTACCAGACGTGTAAAGTAGGGGTTTGGTGTATTCACAGAACTGCAAACTATGTTAATCAAAGTCTCGCACTGAGCGTTTCAGCACCCAGGATAGATCAAAGGGCGATATCGCAGCATTAGTTGATTCGGACCCAAAAAGATCTGAGAACTGAGAGACAAAGGGAAGGGTGATCGAGCCACAAATCCTGATTGGGGGGGGGGGGGAACTTGGAGATTTGAAACTGTTGGTTGCGGGAGCTTGATTCACTAGAGTCTTTAATGTGCAATGGATCACTGGCTTTAATAAAGATTTCTTCATATCCCTGAGTGGCTTGTGTCAGGAACTCTGATTTAATAGTCAACGGATCGAGGGCATCACATTTAGAATATATTTGCTAAAGTTTGGGATGAGGAGAGGAGATAAAACATGTTACTCTTTTGTTTACTAATTTCATCCATGATGAGTTTGCTCCTAGTGACAACTTTCTTACTTTTGTCACATGTAATATGGAAAACCTAACTGAGAGAGGAATGTTTTGGTACCAGTGTTTTATTCCAGACTGCTTTTCATTAAATATTTCCAATAATGACTTGGCTGTACAGACCTATGGGCAGATTTCCACTCATGGAAAATTATTCTGCGCTGATGGTTGTAGATAGGAGTAGAGTAAAAGGTAATATTCCCTAATTTTCCCTTGAGCATTTATTGTTGTTATTATCATTATTATTGTTTACATTATTTAAAGAACACTATCCTAGATGACTCTGGGTGCTTTACATAAAGGCAGAATAATAAAAATCTGCTCCAGATTGCAGGATTCCCAGAACAGTGGGGAAGAAGGTATGAAAACTGTATAGCATAGGTTCACAACATACATTTCAAAGTTCACACAGAGTTACCTAACATCCCTTTTGCAGCCTGAAGAGCACACTGAAATGGGTGGAATCGTTTTCTTATCCTGTGGGTTCAATGGACAAAATGCATGGCTTAAGCCTCAGAAACTTCAAATATCCATTTCACTTCTTAAAAACACCTGAAAATCTGTAAAACAATTTTAAATTTAGGCAGTGTCTTAAGAAGCATGATTGGCATCTTAAGCTTTTGCAATTTCACTTATAACTTCTCCCACAACCCCCTAGGAATGGACTGGAACTTTCATCCCTGCCCACTCCAGTAGGGGTACACCCAATAACACTCTTTTCAGGACCCAGTTCTTTTCTTTTTTCAAAGTATGAACCCCAGCTATAAGAAAATTGCATGTTCCTACAATAGAGGAAAGTTGAATCAGCAAAAATCATCTCCCTTCTCTGTTCTGTTAGAGGATTCAAATATATTCTGTGAATGGAAGGAGCCCTTCCATTTGTGAGAAGATTATTCAGGATCCAAAAATATCTTAAAATGATACTATAATCATAAGTCACTAAAAGCTTTCTTTGTCGGTTAGTCTGATTTTCAAATTGCAGGCCTTGAGTATCTATTTGTAGAAAGGCACAAGATAAATTATTGTATCATCATCATCATCATCATTCATTAAAACACATGCTCAAGATATTTTGATGTGGCTAATTAATATTGTGAAATCATCTCCTTATTACTGGAAATAACTCATATAGTATGTCCAAAAGATTTGACAATTGTGCTTTGCATATCCTCATAATTATTCTTGTTTTAGTGAGAAGAGAGGTTGAGCAGGCATGATTTGTTAGGAGCCGACCAGCTGGCCTGTGATATGCAGAAACTTGGTTAAGGTCTTCTTTTAAGTTACTGTTAGTGGTTCTTTCTCATTTAAGTAAAATGTTGTTTCCTTTGTCCAAATTCAGAACAGGATTAGAGAACAAGAGTAACAACTACATAAAAATGTGAATATAGAAGAAGCAAATAAAATACGCAGATTTCCAGAAGTTTGTTATGCAGATAGTAGTTGAAAAATAATGTGTTGTGTGGACAAGGGGACCATGACAATACTGGTTAAGAGTTGGGAAAGTTGCATGAGCTCTACTCAAAGGAATGTGCAGACTTGCCCCTTCTCTTTTGTAAAATCTGTATATGAGGAAATGGCATTTCAAATTCAGGTTAACAATGCAGCTTTCTCTCTCTCTTTTTTAAGGATTTTTTCTTTAATATACATTTTAAAGAAATGCCCACATCTCTTTAAATCTCTGGTTATATCATGTTACTCTTGATGCCATAGCAGTATGGGTAATGTCAAAATCAATTTTAAAAAGTCCAAAACCCTTGCCTTCCCCTCTCATCTCCATTAATAGGCTTAATGGCATGTCCTATTTGTCATTTGTGTTTTACTAAAGGTGGTTCCCACCCGTTTTGAATCTAAGCTTTTCCTGCATTTAATAGATTAAAATTGTTTCACCCAGCTGAATTAGTGGAAGAGCAAGTAGAGAAAAACAATTTTAATTAATATTATTCTTTTACCCTAGGTACTGCTTTTCTTGGGTAGTAGTGGGAATTTCTACAGAACATAACTGACATACTCTGTTTTATGTAATACTTTTGCCCATAGTCACATAGTCACTTATTTATTTGTGATTTTTCATTAATGGCTGAAGCAGAATGACCTTCTTTACTAAAAATCAAGCTGAAGATTTATATTAAAAAAGACTACTTATAGCTATGATGACCATATTTTCTTGGAAAAGATAAAGGGCAAATCTGAAAAGGGCAAATCTGAAAGAGGTTCATAAGGATAAAAAAATTAATTGTTTATGTTTATAACTTTGCTTTACAAAGGAAAATTCAAGAGCAAAACCAAGAAAAACTTTACAAAAACACATATTCTAATAAAAATATCCAAAATCAAGCAGTATATGTACATTTATTTTTTTAAAACATGATTTCCATATTTTTCACATGAATGTGAAAGACTGTGCATTGAGTGGTACCATTTGTATGGTAAAAGTCAAATGACCAAAATAAAGGACAAAAGTGAGTTTTTGAAAAATAAATAAATCCAAAGGACAGCTTTCTGAAATAAAGGACTGTCTTTTATAATAAAGGATGCATGGTCACTGTACTTATAGCCAGAGTGGCAGCACTGGAAAACTAAGAATTAATAGATGAGTAAAGGTAAGGGGCGTGGTGGCTCAGTGGGTAAGACGCCAGGCTTGTCGATCGGAAGATTGCAAGTTCGGAGGTTCGAATCCCTAGCCCCGCGTGACGGAGTGAGCTCCCGCACTCGCCCCAGCTCTTGCCAACCTAGCAATTCGAAAGCATGCAAATGCAAGTAGATGAATAGGTACCACTTCGGTGGGTAGGTAACAGCGTTCCGCGTGCGTCATGCCGGCCACATGACCGCGGAAGCGTCGTTGGACAACGCTGGCTCTTCGGCTAACAAACGGAGATGAGCACCGGCCCCTAGAGTCGGACACGACTGCACAAATGTGCAGGGGGAACCTTTACCTTTACCTTAAAGGTAAAGGTAAAGGTTCCCCCCGCACATTTGTGCAGTCGTGTCCGACTCTAGGGGGCGGTGCTCATCTCCATTTGTTAGCTGAAGAGCCAGCGTTGTCCAAAGACGCTTCCGCGGTCATGTGGCTGGTATGATGCATGCGGAACGCTGTTACCTTCCCACCGAAGTGGTACCTATTAATCTACTTGCATTTGCATGCTTTCGGATTGCTAGTTTGGCAAGAGCTGGGGCGAGTGCGGGAGCTCACTCTGTCACGCGGGGCTAGGGATTCGAACCTCCGAACTTGCGATCTTCCGATTGACAAGCCTGGCATCTTACCCGCTGAGCCACCACGCCCCTAATAGATGAGTAATATACGTCTAAACCACATGTCATGAAGTATAGTATGAAGGAGAAAGAAGACAACAGTTGGGGGAGGGAACTTTGTTTTATTTAGTACAGAAAGGAATCATGATGGCATTTCTTACTCACTGAATAAAGTTAAAAATGCAAAACAACTCAAGAGTGGTCTAAGATATTTTGGAAAGAATATCTGACTGGATTCTCTCTTTTGTGGTATTGAAAATATAATTATTCACTAAATTGGTAGTTTCTGTCTTTAATTGTACAAATGTAGAGTGAATTCAAACCTGAGTGGATTCTGTGCATGGCCAGTCCTGGAATAGTTGTTAGCTAAATAGTGTGGTAGTGATTCTTGTGGGATAATGCTGGCTTATGGGGTTAAGGCGCAGAGTAATCAGACAGAGTGCAGCATTTATGGCTAAACTGTTTACTTGTAATAAAAGGCAATAAATGTATATACAGTTACATTATTGCAAAAAGGAAAAAACAAACGTACAAGCAGAGTTTGAAGACATGAAGGAGCCATGGCATGGCCTACACACACAGCCATGCATAGCTACGCACTTCCTAGTCTCCAGAAGGAGAACATACACACGAACATGGCTAAAAGACTGGACAGAAGTCAAGAAGCATAGAACACCATTTTGCATGGTTAGATATTCAGTTCTTCCAGCTTTCTGATTGGCTGGAAGTTAGGTGTGACACACACTAGGCCTAAAGCATAGGCCATAGCAGTGCTGCATCTAAGCAAGCATGTGATTCCCCCCTCCCTTGCTCTACACAGAGCAAGGCTTCCCACAGAAGGAATCAGGAGGACTTGTTCCCATGCAAACTAGCCAAAACAATACACACGTGACAGTTGTTATCTGGCCACCTGGCTGTGCTTTGTAGAGAAAAGAATTTGCCTCTTACATACGGGAAATCTGACAATTCTTGGGTTTGCAGCTGTCTTTTATGGGCAGTTAGAGTTAGAAGTGCCCATGGGTGCATGTACAGTATATCATGCCTGCCTTCTGTAACCTAAGGCTGGAAATTGGTGAGTCTTTTCCATACTAGTAGATTATGCTACTGTTTTATAGCACTATATTTGTAATTTCAATAGCTTGAAATAATTACCACTTTATTTATTTTTATTGCTTTTTAAAATAATGACAGAAAAAAGAAAAAAATACACAAAGATACAGTACATATGTTATAAAAAGAATACATAACAGGTGCTTAAAAATAAGGAAAATGTAACAGAAAGAGATAAAATTAAAGTATGAAATATAATGTCATTACAACAATAAACAATTACACTTCTATATATATTTATCTAATGCAGATATGATGCAAGTGTGTGTGTGTGTATGTGTGTGTGTATTTCAATTATATGACCATCATGCTTTCCCCTAAACTACTATATTTTGTATTAATGAGTCCCATATTTCATTATACAATGAAATATACAATGTGTACATCTGTAAACAATCCTCTCATAGGTGGCAAGTGTAAACTGGTCTTCAATCCACTGAGTAAATTTATCTTTCCAATGTCGCAATATCAGTCTTTTGGCCATAGTAAGGGCACAGAGAATCCATTTGCATTCTACAGTTGTCAAATTCCATGTACTAGGTATATAGTAATTCAGAAGAATATTGTCCTCTGAAAATTCTAGCTTTTGTTGCACAGTTACATTTATATGATCCACTACTTTCTCCCAAAACTTAGTAAGTATAGCACATTGTAAAAATATATGTTTTAAAGAAGCATTGTCCTTATTACATCTCCAACAGCATGTTGTCTTAGACAATCCTTTTCTATGCAAACATAATGGAATCCAATAAATTCTAAATATTATTTTTTGTTGTTTAAGTCGTAGTTTAAGGTCCATTGACACTCTTGGTATAGAAGTTAAAGCACTCTCATTGTCTAGGGACCTCTAATTCTCTATTCCATTAATGTCTTAGCATCTGCGTATCAAATTGATTTATTGATAACGTATCTATGAAAACTAATAGTCGTTTTTTTAGTTTTAAAGGATTTATTAAGTTGTTCTAGTATCTCAGGTGTCTCAGAAGCTGAAAATGCTGTTGGTCCAAACAGTGCTGTTAACAAATGTTGCAACTGTAAATATTGCCATTGAGTTACATCTCGTAGATGATATTTATCTCTTAACACGGGATATGTTAACAATTCAACTTCATCATCTATCAATTGATCTAAAGTCAATATCCCCACTTCCATCCAATTTTTACATATCATCATCTTTTTCCCAATTTTTAATGTTGGGTTTCCCCATAAAGTCAATTTAGCATGGGTAAAAGGATCAAATCTTTTTTTATTAGACATTACATTCTATAGCTTTCGAACTGACAGAATTGTTTCCAATTATATTAGAGTTCTATTGTATTTAGATCCTAATAGTGTCCATCCAACCATATATATATATATATATATATATATATATATATATATATATATAGTGTGTGTGTGTATGTATGTGTGTGTGTGTGTGTGTGTGTGTGTATATATATATATATATATATATATATATATATATATAATGTGTGTGTGTGTGTATGTATGTATGTATGTGTGTATGTGTATATATATATATATATATATATGTATATATGTATATATATATATATATATATATATATATATAGTATGTATATATAGTATACGTATGTATATGTGTATGTATGTGTGCGTATATATATAATTATTCCCAAGTAGCCCAAATCGGAAAGTTAACACCAATTGTTGGCTTCCAGTGTTTAATACTTGACAATAGGTAAGCTTGATGATATGGCTCCAGATTTGGAAAACTGAATACTCCTTCATTAATCGGTAATTGCATTTTCTGTAAAGATATTCTCGGAATTGAAGATTAAAAATTTTCTAAAGAAAGAATTTATATCTGAAAATATTTTCCAGATATTTGTATAGGAATTCCTCTCAGAATATAAATTAATCTGGGTGAGGTTTAATGATTTCCATTAAAAAAAAAAGTTTGCAGCATGGATATCCTTCTGGATGCAGCATAAAAGCTAGACAGCCACAAAGTATCAGGAAAAGGAGAGTATTTTACCAGCTTGTTTGAAACCCAAGCACGTCCCTGCCTAGTAGAGGGCGAGACCTGGTTTTGATGACTCATGTCTGGCAACCTCAAGGTTGTATTATTGCATTCTGCTCTTTATGGGGCAGTCCTTAAAGACAACCCAATTCAAGGGGCTTGCAATGCTCTATAAGGCCTTACTAATCTTAGGTCCAAACTTAAAGGGCTGCCTATGCCAGGATTATCTACTGTAACTGCATTCTTACAGCATTGGTGGATACCTGTTGAGTTAATGTAACAGGCAATTCTGCTTTTTTCTGAGGCTGAATCCATGTTATGGAATAAATTGTCATTGGAACTGAAACAAAATTTCCTCATTTCAGTTCAGGGAAATGCTAAAAACATATTTATTCACTTAATTTTTTTAATGTTTTAGCGTCTTAAAATTGTGCTTATTGTTTTAGCAATTTATACTGGCTTTTAATGAAGTTTTTATTATTGCTATTTATTTATTTATTTATTTATTTATTTATTTATTTATTTATTTATTTATAATTCAAATTTATCACCGCCCGTCTCCCCCAACGGAGAGATATTTATTGTATTTTTGTAAGGGGAAGGTGTGGCTGTTGGATAAACAATTTCTAAACCAATAAAATAAACACAGGTAAATTACTTCCACAAAAGGAACTAGTGCTGATAGGCAGAGAATAACTCTTCAGTAGCTGCTTTTACTGTATGCATGTATTTGGGATGATTGATAAAATATTTTTATCACTATGTGGAGTAGAAAAACAATGAGATGTAATGACTACATCTCAACAATATATTAATTATAACACATGCAAGGTTGCCTCTGTAAAATATTTACCAATTGCTTTGCAGATAGAAATATGATTTCTTGATTATTTATTTATTTGACTTATATAGCTGCCGATCTCACATAAGTGATATTATCTTCTTCCTGTGTGGGTCTGGCCCCACTGGTCCTTAGAGATCACTTTAAGTCAACCTGGATAAAAAAGATCAGGAGGAGTCTGGTAGCACCTTTTCCAAAAGGGGGAGACATTGTTTTTTCTTCTAATATGTTCTGTTAGTATGGACCCTATAGAGCTTTGGATCAGTTTGTTCATCCACCTTCATATTTCCACTCCTTCACAGGTAAGGATTACTCTGTTGTCCTGCAAATCATTGTGAAGGACAGCTTTGTAATGAATGTGGTTTACCATGCAAAATTGAAAACAGTATCAAAAGTTTAGCTAAATTCTATGCACTGGGACATTGTACGTGCATGAGTTTAATATTTATAGGTCAAATTAGCATGGCCTGTTGTGAGTTAACATTTTTAACAGTAATGATCTCTTAACACATGTTGTTTGTATGCTAGACATTACCCTGAAGGGTCTTCTACAGCTGTAAAATAATTGGAGCCTAACCCAGTTTATTACAGAGTATAACAGGATTATTTTGGCATTACATAGAAAGCACACCATAATGCTTCCAACCAATTCCCTTCTAAAAGGGATATATTAATAGATGCTTTAAAAGATTCCCTTATGGGTCATTATGCATATAAAAAGTAAAGGCTATCAACTAATTGCAATTAGTAAGTGCTAAAGCCTTGATCCTACCTTTTGATTTATAGCTGCACTTAGAATTTATTGGAGTGAAATGAAATTAATTTATGGGACAGGATACTCACCAGAAGTTATTCATTTCAGGTACAAGTTAAGCCTGACTTGAGGGAGACATCACCTTTACTCTACTGGGCTTAAAGGCAGTAAGCATGCTTCCCTTTGCCAAAGTCTAACACACACTCGGGGGGGAATGATGTTCCAGAGGGCAGGGGCCACAGCACAAAAGGCACGTTGCCTGGGTCCCACCAGATGGAGCTCCTTTGGAGATGGGACCTGCAGCATACCCCTCCTGTTTGACCTGGTAGTATGGGTAGATGTAATTGAGAAGAGGCAGTCCCTCAAATAACCTGGTCCCATGTCATGTAGGGCTTTAAAGGTCAAAACGAGCACCTTGAATTGTACCTGGAAGCAAACTGGCAACCAATGCAGTTTGTAGAACAGAGGTGTGACATGTGTCTTCCTAGGGGCACACATAACTGTCTGCGTAGCCGCATTCTGCACCAACTGAAGCTTCCAGATGCTCTTCAGGGGCAGCCCCATGTAGAATGTATTACAGTAATCCATTCTTGAAGTGACCATGTCATGATTGTGAGTGGAGCCTCATCATCCAGGAAGGGGCACAACTGGTGCACAACACGAAGCTGTGCAAAGGCCATCCTAGCCATGACTGCCACCTGCTCCTTGAGCAGGAGTTCTGAGTCTAGAAAGACCCCCAGATTGTGCACTGGGTCTGTCTGGGGCAGTGCTACCCCATCCAGTACCAAAGATGGTAAAGTCACAGAACAAGAAGGCCCAAAACCCCAGAGCCACTCACTTGCCAAGGTTCAGCTGAAGCCTGTTGTTCTCTATTATAACTTCTACAGCCTCCAGGCACCGGGATAAGACATTAACCACATAGTTCGGCAGGGACAGAGATAGTTATATATCTGTCATACATATACATATACATATACATATACATATACATATACATATACATATACATATACATATACATACACATACACATACACATACACATACACATACACATACACATACACATACACATATACAATAATAACTTTATTGTCATCCCACTATACACTATACATCAAGTGCACAATAGAATGAAATTTCATTGCAGTTGGCTCATATATACATAGCATACTGATGATACCTCACCCCATGGCAACAAATGATCTCACCCAGCGGCTTCATGTAGCTATTAAGTAGAGAGAGTACTGAACCCTGCAGAACCTCACATAATAAAGTTTAAGGGCGGGATCTCTCACACCCAACAAACACCTACTAGTACCGGTCCTGCAGTAAGGAAGTGAACCAGCACAATACTGTGCAGTCAACTCTCAGCCCACAGAACAATCTAGAAGGATACCATGGTTAATGGTTTCAAAGGCCGTTTCAAAGGTCAAGGAGAGCAAGGACAGATGCACTACCCTGTCCCGCTCCGGCCAGATATCATCTAAAAGTGCGACCAATGCCATATCCATCCCATGTCCAGGCCTGAATCCTTACTGAAAGGGGTCCAGATAATTCGTTTCATCCAGGGAAGCACCAGACAATCTCATGGTCACCAGGGTGTGATCTCACCATGACAGAGGAGACACCAAGAACTCCCCCATTTCCAGATCACATTGCCACTGCTCCAACAAGAAAACAAGATCAGGGGTGTGACCACTGTCCCGTGTCAAGTCCTTGGAATAGGCCCATGGCTGTCATGGTGGCCATGAACTCTTGAGCCACCTCAGACCCCATCCCCAGGGAAGGCATATTGAAGTCCCCCAGACCATAAGCCTGAGGAACTCTATGCCAACCCTAACACCGAATCGAGGAGCTCAGGCATGGAGGTTGCTATGCAGCAGGGAGGCTGGTACAGAAGCAACAATCCCAACTGATCCCTAGAACCCAACTTAAGGAACAGGGTCTCACATCCAGCAACATGTGAAGCAGCACCCCTGAAAGCTGTAAGAGACTCCCGGATTACAACTGCCACACCCTCACCCCTGCCTTGGAGTCTCGGCTGATGTCATACCCGGAACCCAGCTGGACACATTTCTGAAAGGGGGAGCCCCCTCTGGACCCAGCCAGGTCTTGGTAATACATGCCAGGTCAGCTTTCTCATCTGCGATTAAATCATAGACTATTACAGACTGACCTGGCATTTAGCAGCAGTGGCTGAAAGCCAGGGCCTCCAAAGGTTTGCTGAACAGGAAAGGGGGCGCAGTCCCAGGGGCTGGAATGCAGAACCAGTACAAGACAAGTCCCCACAAGGCCCCTACAACACCCACCCTATGCCCTCCAGCTCCCAAAACAGGATCCCAATGTATCAGCACACACCCCAGAAGGGTAGAGAGACACTTGGGCACTTTAGCCTAAGCACTCAGTGCCTCGGTAATTCTGAGACCCACTCCTCCTCTACAATCCACAATCACAATCCAATCACCACACCAACCACCCCAATTTCCCCCCCTCCCTGGGTCTCCAACTCCTCTTGTATCTATAATCAATTGTTCACTTGCTGCAACCTTTTCTAAATGAAAGTTTTTCATACTTTCTAGCTTCAGGATCCCTTTCCATATGAAGTTTTTTACTAAGAATTCCTGTCATCTGCATCTGTCATCTGCATCTTCTGCATGCTGCCAAAAATTGGGTACATGCTCCTCCTTAGACTGTGCTGTGGAATACAACCAATATTCATTTGAAACTGCAGTTGAAGGAGGTTAATAAAGGTGGGCAAACCAACTTCCAAGGAAACGTTTCTCCCATATTTTATGTAAAAACAAAACTCTTGATTAGTTTCCAAGATTCCTTCAGTTGCCCAGAACAGTGTTTAACAGTCACTGCATTAAGATCCTTATTCAGCAGATGAAAAAACAGATTAATTTTCACTGGATATCAACTTATTTCAATTGCAAATTGCCTGTTACACTAATAACTTTTGTACTGCCTCCAGTGCACTTAAAAGACAATTATCTTCAGAAATGTTCATTTGAGAAGGTCCTGAGGAGCTAATTTGAGGAATGCCTGCCCCTGGGACATCTTGTTGTTTTCAGAAAAGGAGGAAGTGATGCATTTACTAACAGTTGTGGTGCTAGTGTAGGTTATCTTGAGATTCTGTAGTTAAAAAGTGGGTTGTTCTTATTTGGGAGTTTGAGTATCTATAAAATATATAACATATAAATGGAACACAAATAGGCCATAGATTAAAAGCTGTTTTGTATGCTATAATAGAGAAAGAGAAGTTCGTTGTAATAATTTTCAGCAGGAAGTTTTGCCCCAGTGCTGAATCCAAAGCTAAACACGCCATATTATATATATGTATATGTAAATGTGTCCAGCCGGGTTTCGAGTGTGGCATCAGCCAAGACAACGGGGCAGGGGAGGAGGGGTGGCAGTTGTCATCCAAAAGTCTCTTGTGGCCTCCAGGGGCGCTGCTCCACAAGTGACCGGTTGTGAGACCCTGTTTTTCAGGTTGGGCTCCCAAGCACAGCTGGGAGTGTTGCTACTGTACCAGCCTCCCTGCTGCGTAGCAACCTCCCTGCCCGAGCTGATAGAGGCCATCTCGGGGTTGGCAGTAGAGTTCCCCAGACTCATGGTTTTGGGGAATTTCAATCTGCCGTCCCTGGGACGGGCCTCAGAGGTGGCTCGGGAGTTCATGGCTACTATGGCAGCCATGGGCCTGTCTCAGATTATTCGGGACCCGACTCGGGACAGTGGTCTCACCCCGGACTTAGTTTTCTTGTCGGAGCAGTGGCAATGTGATCTGAGGGGAGACTTAGATCTGTCCCCATTGTCATGTTCAGACCACGCCCTGGTGACCCTGAGTGTCTCTTGTGCTGCCCCACTCCTCAGGGAGGCTGGACCTATTAGATTGGTCCACCCCTGGTGACTTATGGACCCAGGTTTCAGAGGGAGCTGGGGGTTATACCTGAAGATCTGCTGCACGGTCCAGCGGAAGTCCTGGCCGCAGCCTGGAATAAAGAGGTGGCTGGGGCCTTGGACAGGATTGCGCCTATGTGACCTCTCTTGCCTCGTTCTACCCATCACTCCCCATGGTTCACGTAGGAGTTGAGGGTTTTGAAGAGGGTTAAGAGACAACTGGAGCACTGCTGGAGGAAGACAAAGACTGAATCTGACCAGACACAATCTAGAGCCGCTATTAGGGCCTACCTTGTGGCAGAAATAGCGGCGAAATGTGAATATTTCTCTGCTCTTATTGCATCCGCAGAATGCCGCCCAGCGGCCCTGTTTAAGTTTACTAGATACCTTCTGGGTCGGATGGACTTGGTGACCCATTTACAGGGCCGGTCGGAAGAGTTTGCTGAGCATCTGCAGGACAAAATCACTCAGATTCATTCCAAGTTAAACTCTAAGCGTGAGGCACAATCTGGGGAGATGCCAGAGGTATGTACTTACCCTGTTATCTGGGAACAGTTTGATCCTGTTGGGCCTGATGAAGTAGACAGGATCCTCTGGATTGTAAACGCCACCACTTGTCACCTAGACCTGTGTCCCTCCTGGCTGGTAAAGTCAGCCCGGGAGGTCACATGTGGTTAGGTCCAGGCAATGATTAATACATCTTTGGGGGAGGGGGTGTTTCCGACGGTCTTTAAGAAGGCGCTGGTGCACCCCCTCCTCAAGAAGCCTCCCCTGGACCCCACTGTTCTAAACAACTTTCATCCTGTCTCCCACCTTCCCTTTTTGGGAAAGGTGGTTGAGAAGGTGGTGGCGCTGCAACTCCAGAGGATTCTGGATGAAACAGATTATCTATACCCCTTTCAGTCAGGTTTCAGGCCGGGATATGGGACAGAGACTGCATTGGTCACGCTTATGGATGATCTCTGGAGGGAGCGAGATGGAGGGAGTGCATCCATTCTCGCTCTCTTGGATCTCTCAGCAGCTTTTGATACCGTTGACCACGGTATCCTTTTGGGACGGCTCAGGGAGTTGGGAGTGGCCGGTGTTTTACGCTGGTTCGCCTCCTTCCTCCAGGACCGTTCCCAACCGGTGGTAATAGGAGACGAGAGATCTGACCCTCAACCCCTCTTGTGTGGGGTGCCACAGGGTTCGGTTCTCTCTCCTCTCCTATTTAACATCTACATGAAGCCACTGGGTGAGATCATCCGTCACCACGGGATGAGGTATCACCAGTATGCTGATGATACCCAGTTGTACATCTCCGTCCCGGGTGAAGTATGTGTTGCAGTTGACACCCTATCTCAGTGTCTGGGGGCTGTAGGGGCCTGGATGGGGAACAACAGGCTTCAGCTGAACCCTGGTAAGATGGAGTGGCTGTGGATTGATGGCCTCTCAGGTTCCAGGATGTTGTCATCCTTAACTCTGGATGGGGTGGCACTGCCCTGTTCAGATTCAGTGCGAAACTTGGGGGTCCTCCTGGACTCACAACTCCTGCTCGAGGAGCAGGTGGCAGTCGTGGCCAGGAGGGCCTTTGCACAGCTTCGGGTTGTGCACCAGTTGCGCCCCTTCCTGGATCAGGAGGCCCTCTGAACAGTCACTCATGCCCTTGCCATCTCCCATATAGATTACTGCAATGTGCTATACATGGGGCTACTCTTGAAGAGTATCCGGAAGCTTCAGCTGGTCCAGAATGCGGCGGCACGGGTAGTTCTGGGTGCTATAAGATCAGCACATCTAACACCGCTACTCCGTGAGCTGCATTGAGTACCATTTTGCTTCTGGGTCCAATTCAAGGTGTTGGTTATCACCTTTAAAGCCCTACATGGCATGGGACCAGGGTACTTGAGGGACCGTCTTATCCCAATCACATCCACCCGCCCCACCTGATCATGCAGGGAGGGCATGCTTCGGATCCCATCAATAAAAGAATTGCATCTAGCGGGGTCCAGGAGGCGTGCCTTCTTGGCGATAGCACCCGCCCTGTGGAATATCTTGCCCCCAGAGGTGAGACGGGCGCCCTCGCTCCTGGCCTTCAGGAAGTCTTTAAAGACCTGGTTCTGCCGCCTTGCTTGGAACGAAGGAAATAATAGTTCCTTCTGGGTGTGGTTGGCTTAGTATTACCCTCCTTTTAAGAACTCACCATCTTTGGATTTTTCTATTTATTATTATAGTGGATTTTAGTTGTTTTAGTTGTATAGGTTTTAATTGTTTTTACGATATTGTTGTAAACCGCCCAGAGTCTACTGTTGTAGAGATGGGCGGTGATAAATTCGAAAAATAAATAAACAAACAAATAAACAAACAGTGGTCAAATTTAATTGTTAAGAAGCAGAGATGGGAGATGGGATGGGAGGAAAGAAAGGTGGGAGAAAGAAAGTCTGAATGGAGATTCAATCCTACAACAGCAACTTGATGAATTAAAGATTAAGACTGTGAGAAGCAACAACAAAAAACACAGGGGAATATAAAGTTGACTTGTTTGATCAGGGCTAAAATAAGAAATACTTTTATAAAATGCTGGAAACTCTTTTTGGAGTTTTTGCCAACATTTGGACAGAAATTTTTGGTTTTGTGAACGGATAGGGTGGTGTTATGGGAAGAAGTGAACTACGTATGTAATTTCATCAGGGGTGAGGAATTATTAATTTGCCTGCCTTGTTGCAAAGAAGATCGGGAGTCGCTTCTTTAAATATTCTTTTTTTCTCTTCTCTTCTCTTCTCTTCTCTTCTCTTCTCTTCTCTTCTCTTCTCTTCTCTTCTCTTCTCTTCCTTTTTTATTTTTTTTGCACTGTGTATTTCTTTTCTTTCTATTCTTTTCCTCTCTTTTTCTGATTTCAGTTTGTAGTTTAGTATTGTAAAACTCTTTAATAAAAAGTATTAGGGGAAAAAAAAGAAGCAGCAGCAGCAGCTGAGCTATTGTACAAGTGTCCTCTGTCAATGCCTCATGTGCTACCAGTTACAGCTACATCCACAAGGGTAGCAAAGAGATTTTTGGCACTTGCATAGAAATCTTCATTTTTGTATTTATAATATATATATAAAAGAATTCATGACTGAATTGTGGCAATATGGTTTATATTAGATTTAAAAGCAAATACTTTCTGAAATGATGGTCTAGATCAGGGCTTTTCAGACTGTTTCAGGCTGTAGAATCTGTTAATTAAAAAAAAAGATTCCCAGAAACCCTTAATAAAAGGCAACGCTCTTGCAGAGCTTTCCAAACTGTGTGTCGCGACACCAAACTGTGTGTCGCGACACACACACGTCCTGCTGTGTCGCCGCCGCGCACGTGCGCCCCCGCGCCGCCCCCGTGCCGCCGCCACCACACCGCCGCGGCACTTTGGAAAGCCCTGCTCTAGTGAAAGAAAATTGGCCATGTTTGAACTTTTTTCTTTTTTCTTTTATGCTCCTGTGGAACCTTGCCAAGTTCTCATGGAACCCAAGGCATCCACAGCACATAGTTTGAAAAAAAAAAACTTATCTAGATTTTCTTTGTGCAACTGAGGTCCAGTATCAAATACCTCTTCCTTCTTGGAAATAACATAGTATGGCAAGAGAACTGACAATTCTCTCTCAGATAAGTTGGGGGTGGTAAAACGCCTCATTGTACATTTAAGATTGAGCATGAATATGTGAACCAGTCCATTTTCATGTATTTTCTAAAATAAGAAATGGTTATTAATTCATGTATAGCTATCATGCACAATGTATCACAAAGGGCAAAGCTCTTTTTCACTTCTATGGATCATTTAACATAAACAGGAAAATAAGCAATATTCTTTCTTCTGAAATTAACTTTTCTGTGTCCAAGGATAAATGTTTGTGATGGATCTCCTAAATTGAAAATTTGATGGAAATATCTTAGATGCCAAGTAAGAATAATAGAAGATCCGCGTAGCTTTCTTGGCAGTGATACAAAAGTGGTTTGTCATTGCCTTCTTCTGGGATGCGTTCTCAATTTCTTAGTTTACCCGACAGCCCTGGGATTTCCTGGTGATCCCCTATCTCAGTCCTAATCACGTCCAACTCTGCTCTGTTTTCCAAGATTACACTGGTTTAATGATATCTTCTGCTTGAAATATGTTTGTGTGTGGTGTGTAAGTGCATGTATGTGTATACACACACACATACTGTATATGCATACACACATGTATACATATCCACATGTGTGTGTGTGCATATACATGTGTGTGCAAGTATGTGTGCATTCATATACAAGAACAGGGATTGGACTGGAGTTGAAAATGTTGGAAATAGGATCTTTGTGCAATTTTTCAGTACTGCAAATATTTTATCTTGGCTGTAATGTTTATTATTAGCTTATTGAAAGACCATAACTTCTGGAGCTTATTCCAGTGGGTACTCCTTAAAACAAATGCTATGAAATTTATTATACTTATTCATTACAATACTTCTATGCTGCCCAGCTCAATCATGATTCCTGGCAGTTCACATAAAATATAATATTTCTAGTTATATTTCGCTAAAAATAAACTGGAAATTTGATCACAACTGTATTATCCTATTGAATTCAAACCACCTTCACAAAATTCCTCCAAGGTTTCCTGTTCATATTTGCTTAGAGAACATTAATTTGCTGAATATGCAGCTGCATTTATGTAACTGTTTTGCTCCAGAAAAATAAACAAATCTAAATATGCACTGGAAATGTTAAGCTTTGGCATAACTAGTTAATGTGTTTATGTGTACACAATAGGAGATGCTGTAGCTGGGGACAGATCTTTCAGAATGTTGAAGTCAGATATATGGCTGCATCTGTTGCCTGTGGTTTATGTATTTGGGCTAATATGATGGCTATTGAAACAGGGTTTGCTAGTTTTTATAATATTTCAGAAACTTTATTTCAGTAAAAATGAGACAGAAGAAATATGGAAATAAATAATAGTGGTTATCTGATAATCCCATCTGTTCTTACAAATACATAAACTCTCCAGGCTTTAAGTATTTTTTTCAGATTGTTTCATAAATTTAAACTTAATCTAATCCTAAACTTAATCCAGGTTGGCTGGACTTTTTGATACAATGTCTGATGTATTTTAATATGGAAGCCTTTGAATAGTTATGCTTCGAATATACAATCAGTCTGTGAATCTCAGCAAGTAGCCAACACTTAGCTAATCTTGTCTGGGCTTGGAAGTTAAATGCGGTGGTGTGGGCAGTTAATGGTGCCGGTTATTCAGCGTAGGTGACAACACTGTTCCGTGAGCTGCATTGGCTACCAGTTTGCTTCCAGGTGCAGTTCAAGGTACTTGTATTTACCTATATGGCTTGGGGCCTCACCTTCTTTCCCCTGTTGTTTCTACCTGTACTATCCAATCTAGCAGAAGGGGCATGCTGCGGGTACCATTGGCCAAGGAATGTCGGCTGGTGGGGCCCCATAGGATAGCTTTTTCTGCTGTGGTGCCTGCCCTCTAGAGCAGTGTTTCTCAACCTTAGCAATTTTAAGATATGTGGACTTCAACTCCCAGAATTCCCCTGCCAGCCATGCTGACTGGAGAATTCTGGAAGTTTTCCCACGGCGACACACCAACCGCCGTTGGTGTGTTGCTGTGGGAAAACCCGGAAGTGCCGCCGTTGTGGCAGCACGCAAAACCCCGGAAGCGCTGCTGCCACTTTCGGTTTTTGTGCGCCGCCGTTGGTGTGTCACTGCGGGAAAACCCGGAAGCGCTGATGATGATCAGCGCTTCTGGGTTGTGTGGCGACACACCAGACTGTGTGTGGGGCGACACACAGTTTGGAAAGCTCTGCTCTAGCTCATAGCTTTCCAAACTGTGTGTTGTGACACTTTAGTGTGTCGCAACACAACCCGGAAGTGGCGGCAGGGGCATGCATGGCAGTCATGCGGGGGTGCGCGCGGCGGTGGTGTGCATGGCGGCGGCAGCAGCAACGATGGCAGCAGCACGCCATCAGTGCTTCCGCATTTTAGTGGGAAACACGAGGCCGCTGCTGCTGTTGCTGCTGCTGCTGTGCACACCTCCGCCGCCGCGCACCCCCCCCCACGCCACTGCCGTGGACACCCCCACCGCCGTTCACGCCCCTGCGGCACCGCCACTGCCGCCGTTGGTGTGTCACCAACGGCGGCAGTTTGGAAAGCACTGCTCTAGCTGTTGCCTGGCAGCCTAGTTGAGAAGGACGTGGGTAAGTGTGGATGTGTGTGTGCACGTGTGTGAGAAAGAGCAAATGTACTTTGCAACCAGTAAAGTTTTGCTGTTACTTTAAATTCACTGGGTCTCCGTGTATTACAAAGAACCTGTATGTGCCTCAGTGTTTGGTCGGAAGTGATTTGTGTGTGTCCCTAATTATTTCCCGGCTGTTGACCAGGGCTGTGTGTCTTGTCTGCTGAAGCTGCACCTATATGGAAAACCCAGGTAGAAAGCAAGGGGGGCTGACAAGATCCACGTGCCTCAACAGGCTGCGAACCTGGGAGCGGGTGTGTAACACATCCCTCCAGAGATTAGGTTGGCCCCAACCCTGCTGGCTTTGGCAAGGGCTTGAAAATGTGGTTCTGTGCTCAAGCCTGCGGTCCTGGGTATGTGATGAGGCCTGTCTCATGGTTATGCTGAGAGCTTTTTGTGGTTCTCCAGCTTCTGTGTGTTTTATTCTTAATTTTATTTTGTATTTGTAAATATTTTGAATTTATTTTAATGTTGTGAGCCACCCAGAGTCATGTACGTGAGATGGGTGGCCATATAAATTGATTAAATAAATAAATGAGCAGGGTTGGATGTGAATAGAACTTAAATGGGATTTCTCCAGGGAATATTAGGCTATAGGCTAGAAATTGCAAGGTTAATTGAGGATGTCTTTCAATTTTTTAAAATCATATCAGAGTAAATAAATTGCACTTCATAGGGTGTATCACTTTGGTGCTGTTCCTGATTGCTTTCTTGGTTAATATGATAAACAACATGCAATCTCTACAAGGTTGTTTGTATGTATGTGTTTATTTATTACATTCGTTAAGCTGCCCACTTTCTCAACAACTCTGGGTGGCATCCAGATTGACAACCACAGAATTAAGCAATGTCAGACAACACAAAAGGAAGATGGTAATCCTGGTGGAAGAGACATAAGAACTACTCAAAAAGGGAGTCCATAACCTACCCTACCCTAAAGCCTGGGGAAAAAGGCAAGTCTTCAAGGCTTATTTAAAGGAGAGCAAGGTGGTGCTATTAAAATCTCTGGGAGGATGCTGTTCCATGCACTGTGACAGGGAAAACATGCTTCCTGGTTCCCATCAGATGATATTTTTTTAATAGATGGGCATGCCAACTCTTGACTGACCTCACAGGAGAGGCAGAAATAATGGAAAGACATTCCCCCAAATAACTAGGATCTGTGGGTGGTAGGGCTTTGTGCACCTTAAATAGCACCCAGAAGCCTACTTGTAACCAGTGCAGTTCTCAAAGCAGAGGTGTTACACGGGCATATTGTGGGGTGCCCATAACTGCTTGCACTGCTGCATTCTGGACCAGCTGAAGCTTCTGAATGGTCTTCAAGGGCAGCCTTATGTGAGGTAACCAAGGGAGGGGAGAGTTGAGAAGGGCCTCTTAATCCTGGAATGGGCACCATCAGCACACAAGAATCTGTTTGATGACTCTTCCTGATTACAGTTACCACCTGCTCTTTGAGCAGGTACTGAGACTTGAGGAAGACTCTCAAATTGCACACCAGCTCCATCTCTGGGAGTGTAACTTCATTCGGAAGTAGAAATGGGAAATCCTCAGATTTATAAAATCCATTTACCCACAGCCACTTGATCTTGCTAGGATTGAACTTAAATCTGTTTCTCCCCATCTGGGACTGCAATAAATTTTTGACAGCATTATCAGTTGGCCATATACAACTGATTATCATCAGTGTACTGTTTGTTCATGTAGCAAGAAATGCATCACATACATATACAATATTATAAGACACTGGGCAATTCCCCAAACACCAGGCAGAACACTTAATATTCAGAGATTTTCTAACAGTTAATAAGGTGGCTGAAATTTCTGGGAATAGCTGGTACTCAATAATACTTAGGTTTACAAGATAATAATATCAATGGTGTATTCAAGCTTCCTTTTCTCAACTTTCTATTAATGACTTCAATATGTTAGCTTGAATAGTGTCCATGAAGTATCTGCTGTGAATCATACACATTTATTTACCGAGGACAGGAGGCTTGAATTCATATATCATTTTAAATGCATATATTCTAGGAACTATTTATATCTCAAATACATTCTATAATATTGGCTGTTTTGTTCTTGCTAGGCATGCAGGTACTATAGATCTGAGATGAAAATAGGGATTGGTATAAAGACTGCTGCTGTCATAAGGACAGTTGAGGCTGCTTAAGGCAAAGGTTTTATTCCTAGTGTTCATCTGATGGGAAATGGTATTTAGGGAGCTCTTTCCTTGGTGCAAAAACAGCTGTTACATAAACATAGTACAGTATATTGTCTTCCCTGCTCTTCATTTCTCATAAGGTACATTACCCATCTGTACTGCCAAAGTAATTGGAAAGGTAGATAAAAATGGACATACAGTCCTGAAAAGTTTTGGAATGCTACAGAAGAGTAAAGGCATGGATAAAAATGTTAGCAGACTGGATCAAAGTACCCTGGAATGCTTAGTTGCTTAAAACTTTAATATCCAATATTTTAGTACCTTATATACTGGTGATTACACAATTTAGTTTTTAAATATTTTCAACCTTCGATATTGTCCCATCTGCATTTAAATTGTTTTTTAGTTTGATGAATCTACCTATAAAAGGGGGAAAAGTCATCTAGGATGTAGCACAATATAATTAATGTTGGGAAAGAGAGAAGTTACATCCAGTTTGCTTCCTCTAAAAGTCTCAACTAATCATAGATCAGCAGATTATTTTGTGGTTTATCTGAAAGCAATGTAGTGATGCTGATTAATATTGACATAACAGAAATTCTCTCCAAGGCTGTTGATACATGCTTTCATCTAAATGTTTAGAGAGCTTTTGAACTGGAACCCATAAAAGCTGCATCCACTGTTAAAAATTTATCCATTTTCTATGATGAGAATTAGCTTGGCTTGACATCCCTGTGACTTAAATTAATACTGATAAGCAATGACTTGTAGAGCTTTAAAAAAGGCCTTCCGGAAGGCCCTCAAGACCTGGCTCTGCCACCGGGCCTGGGATGACAGAGGCGGCAGTGCCTCCTGGGGTTGGCTGGCCCCGTAGTAATACAATCGATACTACGGTCCCCAACCCATCTTGGATTCATGTAATTTATTATTGTATGTATTTTAGATGATATTTTTGTATAGTTTTTTAAACTTTCAATTGTTGTAACCCGCCCAGAGTCCCTTGCAAGGGAGATGGGCGGGGAATAAATTGAAATAATAAATAAATAAATAAATAAATAAATAAATAAATAAATAATCAATCAATCTCTGGACCAGTCTCGTTGCATGTGAGCTGGGACAATCTTCAAGAGTAAGGTATAGCTCAGACTTGACTGTGACCCTTAGGTAAATATCTTAGAGTGTGACTCATGAACAGGCCATATTCATACAAAGTCAGTGTCTTGATTCACATGACATACTAAGGTTAAGCCACAATGTGGATATGCTTAGTGTAATGCAAACTTTTATTATAGGTTAAATTGCAGTTAGGAGCATCTTAATCACAGATGTTACATTTGTCATAGGTTTACTCACTCTACAGTCTGGCATATCATCCAAATTTAGAAAATGAAAGAATCTATCTAATCTAGTTATCTCCTTTTTCCAGCTTCTGGAGATAGAGTAAAGAGGCAGGAGAAACCCTAGATAGGGTTATCCAGCCACCGCGTTTCCATGTCTCTTTTTTCATACATCTTCAGTTAGGGGGAGAGGGGTTAGAGACACAAAACGGGTGAGGGAGCTCAACTGTCCTTCACTCCATCCTTAGTTGCTTCAGACCCAAAGTGACCATTGGTTTCTTTTTTTTACAAGAAAAAGTAAAAACAATAGTTAGAAAGTATTGGCTAGGCAGTCACTGCAAAAACAGCTAAGATACTGGCTAACAAAGAAAATAACTATTAAACTGCATGCAGCCATGAAGAGGTAGATATCTTACTCATGGTTAATTCCAGGCTTGGTTTAGTGTGTTGTGCAAACTCATTTTTTGCATTAAAAAAAATGCTCAGTCCCCCCCCCCCCCCCAATAAACTTCCATGTATTGATTGTATACATTCACAATGAACTGGCATGATTGCGAAAATACTTTCTTAGGGTGCCCATATGAATGCCAGTGCTGAATGTCAATTTGTTGATGTTTTCTATTATTCTCAAACTTGCTTTAAGAGAGTTTAGATTTCTTCTTAACAATCAAGTACATAAAATAACAAATATGTTTATAATCAATAGATTAGTTGGGTAGCTAATCTTCAAGACCTTCTTAATAGTATGACTAGCATTTGTGATGTGAAGGATTCTTGGAGTAGGTGAAAAAGAAAAATCAGAACAAACTTAAATCCTTCAGACATATACTGATAATGATGGGGTATATAAAGCACTTCTGGAGATTTGGATTTGACCATGGCTTAATGACACAACAATAAGCCTTGGATTTTAATCAACAACCAACAACCAACAACTTGAAGCACTCTGCTTCCTTGGTTCTTCCTTCTCTGTGACCTGGGGTTGTGAACACATGCAAATGTTTCACAGACATGCAGGTACTTCAGTGAAGGGCGCTTGCCATACCAAAGAAAAATAATGAACTTCTTTTTTACAGTTGAATTCTACACCCTGTTAGTTAGAAAACACACACTGCAATCAAGGCAGCCTCTCCCCAGACATGGGATGGCACCTGAGCAACTAACAGCAGGCTATTTTTATGGTATTCACAACACCAACACTCAGCAAGAATTCCAACATTGGCAAGTCTTTGGGAGAATACTTTCCTACAAAGCCAATTCTGGAACACATGGCTCAACACATGACCATATTTGCATCCTACTCTTGCTACATACACTTCAAAGCGAGCACAGACCTTCGCTTTAGACTTCAACAAGTAGCAACAACACAAGCAGGTATGATCATCAACCAGAAGGAACATGAAACTCGCACCCCACCATTACTTGGGACATGGGGGCTAACTAGGTCTCTATGAACCAACTGAAATGGTCTAGTTAACACTCTGTCACTTTGCCTAGCAACAGACACAGTCCTGATTTTAGATTGTTTACACACAACACAATCAAGAAACTTTTGCACATTTCCTGGGTTCTAACTCAGAATGCATTTGGCTATCTGAGACATACTCTCCCATCCCGGGATACCCCAGTACTTTGTGAAAACTTTATGGATGCATTTATGATGTGGGGAACATTAAACACACAATGTCCTGTCCACACAATCTCCACAGCATCTCACACACTTGATTTTACAGGTTTGTCTCTAACACACTCAGCCACATGCAGTTTCATATCGCAATGAAACATTCAGCACCAAGTACAGTCAGACTTGACCAGGGCTGGAACACTGAGGAGAGAAAAACAACAAGTGTACACATACACATTTCTTACACAGAAATATCAGCTAAAATGACTTGCTGAACTCAAGGCTGAAATTTGTAACAATAACCGTCCATGTTTACAAACTTTACAGCGACCAAATTCAAAAACAGAGTCTCTGTAGAGAAATGCTTACACAACAGCAGCCGGTAGAGCAGAAAACTTGGATTCGTTGGTTAGCTGACTCCTGGCATCTGGCGTCCCCTCCCTTCGTAAATCAGGCTTCTTGCATCCGCTGGACATCGGGGCAGGGAACAGCCTTGTAGAATCACAGCAAACCACGGCAAATGTAAATTCCATACCAGGTTTCACTTCAGCTGGAACGCTCTGTTTGGAATTCCCAGGAATCCTGGAAGTGGCTTGTACAATAATCCACAGGGTCGCAGGGAGATAGCGTCCTCGCTTGACAAAATCACGCATGCTTTTTCACAGTCTCAGAAAAACATGCCTTGTTCAAATGCAGCAAACAAAGTCTTGAACTCACCAAGGTGGGTCATCACAGTCTCACCGGTTGCAGCTTCAAACCATAAAGCTGTCTTAATAGACCACCAAGGGCAACAGAGCTCCACTGTGTATTAAAGGCTCCAACAGCTCTCAGCACCCATTTCTCAGTCCTTGGGTTGCTGAAATAATTCCATTCAGAGGAGTTGAGTCCCAAAAGCAAAAATGCCATAAGCACAGTCCAAACATGCCTGCACTTCTTCAGAGAGAACCCTCTGAAGGTGGATTTGCCACATACTGCCACAAATCATCTTCTTGCAAAAAGAATGATTCCATCTCCACACACCAGGTCAGATAGTTTGTGCCATCTAAAGCCCCAAATGGCAGACTGACCAGACACTGTTCAGCCATTGCTGACCACTCAAAGAAAACATGTTTACTCCGAAACCAGCCTCTAAAAACAAACTCCCTTTCACAGCCAGGTCCAACGCAGCAAAGAAAATGCAAATTTCTCTCTGGGCCCATAACCTGATGGGGTATATGCTGGCTTAAAGGGGAAAAACCCGAGGCTTGAGAATAAACAGACAAGAATGCAGCTTTTTAGGGCCAACAGTGTTTACTGTTTAGCATAAGGCAATAATGCAGATACAGTACATTATCGCAACAATGAAAAAGATGAATATACAAGATACATTGTTGTAAAAGGAAAACCAAACAAACTTATAAGCAGAGTTCCGTGTATTGATCCCAGGGCCAGAGTTCCTGCCATGGCCTATACCCAAAGCCAGGCATAGCTCACTCTGCCCAGTCCACGGGAAGTGAACACGTGACGAACTACATGACTAAGAGACACTAGAAATCAAGAAGACATAGAACACCATTTTGCATGGTTGTATATTCAGACCGTCTAGATTTCTGATTGGCTGGAAGTTAGCTGTGACACACACTAGGCCTCAAAGCATTTAGCATGTGCTGCTATTGGTTAGCAGTGCTGCATCTACGCACTGAGTTTCCCCCCTCCTTGCTCAGGGGGGCCTGAGCAAGGCTTCCCACGGAAAGAAATCAGGAGGCTTCACTTTCATGGGAAGATCCATTGCTAGCCATAACAATGGTACCTTCTAGCTTCATATCTAATGAAGATGTAAACAAAGCCAAGGCTTCTCTGTTATCCAGCCACCTGGCATTCACGTCACCATGAGAATGCTTTTGCTTTGTATAGGAATAATTCGCCAGGGCAACACAAGAACTCTAACAGATAAGAGATAGATAGATAGATAGATAGATAGATAGATAGATAGATAGACTGTAGATATAGATATAGATACACACACACACACACACACACACACACACACACACATATATATATATATATATATATATATATATATATATTTGTGTCTGTCTGTGTGTGTGTGTGTGAGTGATATACTGAGAGCCAGTTTGGTCTAGTGGTTAAGGTGCTGGGCTAGAAACCAGGAGTCTGTGAGTTCTAGTCCCACCTTAGGCATGAAAGCCAGCTGGGGGACCTTGGGCCAGTCACTCTCAGCGCAACTCACCTCATAGGGTTGTTGTTGTGGGGAAAATAGGAGGAGGAAGGAGTATTAGGTACTAAAGTGTTGCGGCACACAGTTTGGAAAGCTGTGATCTAGATGGTTGGTGGCTGATAGCTGATTTTAAAATTTATCATAGTTTACAAGAGATATAAAAGTGGATGGTTAAGCAGCTTCTTATATGTGTTTAAATCACTGTGACATGCAGAAACTAGTTGAAAAGCAGGCAATATATGAAAATAACATAATAGTTCTGGAATTTGGGAGGGTCATAGTTCAGTAATAGAGTGCATCCATTGTACACAAAAGGTCCCAGATTAAGTGCCTGAAATCTCTAGGTTTTCTTTGTTTTTAAGGCTCAGGTGGGAGTGGTAGGGCCTCTGTCTAAGATCCTATCAGAATATTTGGTACTGAGAGAGGTGGACAAATAGTATGACTTGCATAAGGTAGTTTCCTCATTTTAGCTATCGAATTATTAGTGTAATTCATATACCCCCACATAAATATTACTTTTGGAGTATTTCATCCAATCTGCTACATATTTGTATTTTTTGACTGTACCATTGACTATCATTCTCTTCAATAAGAATAATGAAATATCAATATTATATATACAATTCAAGAGAGAAATAAATCAATCCCAGGTGCAGTCCATGAGAAAATTAAGTCCATTTTCCCTAGGAAGTTATGTGTTTGTTATTATATAGCTTGCATTTTGTTTTTAATCATGTTGATAAGCATAAATACAGGGCTTCAAGGTGGGAGGTGGGATTTCAGGGGCAGTTAGGGTTAGGTATTGAAAGCTAGAATCAGACTATTTGCAATCCTATCAAATTATGATTGTATTTTAAGCAGAATTCATTCTCTGCAGCTAAATCTATTCCTTTTCTTCCACTTTTTAGTTTTTCCTCTCTTTAACATAAACCTCAAAAAAATACCATTGTAAGTTGGGAAATACATGCACACATATACATTAAAGCCATAGAAGATAGCCCTGCTTTAATCAGAAATACCCTCTGCAAACCAAAGGCTGCCAAGTCCACATGGGATTAGTTCTGGAGTAGGCACCATCACAGCAGCCTCTGTTTCTCAGAACAAACTGGAGGAATGGAGAGACTTATTCTATAGAATTAAAAGGTTGATTAAAAGAAAGAGAATCTCTGATTGGCTGTTTTTCTCTCCTTTCACTGCTAGTATTTTCAGCTCCCTGTTCATAATCTCTCATTGCTAAACTCATTTATGAATGTATTATAACATATAAAAACAGATTGAGTTGGAATGAATCAATATTATTATAAGATGAATTAATATCATAATTACTAGTATGAATAGTATTGAGAATTGTTATAAGGTTATGTAATACTGGAACAAGATGTTATAAAAATCTGTTAATTAGGTAAATGTGTATGAAGATGTAGAATATAGTATAAATAGTATAAATATAATTTATAAATATAAATTAAATATAGGTTATGTTTAAGTTAGTGTTATTTTTATGGATATATATAGATAGAATATACTGTATTAAAAACAAAATAGTATCTTCTCTTTTCTTTTTATATATATGATTTAAGAGTAATTAGATTTTATCAAGGATATAAATATAGATGCAAAAATGGAAAGATTGATTAAAAATACCTTTAATGAAAAGAAAATTTAAATAGACATTACTTCAAAGAGCGGAAACCATAGATGGATCAATATATATGAAGATCAGAAGATTGGATACAGAAACTAGAATGTACTAGACAAAGAAAGTTCCTGTGTATTGTATTGTATTGTATTGTATGAAAGACTAACATTTAAAGCAGATTATTTTTCTTAACGACCAAAGATAGATTGGAGGCTATCTATTTCTTATATTTTTTGTGTATTATCTTTCTTTATCTCACTTTTTCTTTTCTTTTCTTTTTCTTTTCTTTTCTTTTTACTTTGTATTTCTATTTCTTTTCCAAACTTTTAATATGTATTTTAAAATTTAATAAAAATTTGTGGAAAAAAAAAGACCAAAGGGTTGGTGAGCCCTACTTTATTGGACGTATTCAGGCCAATGCTAGACAGCCATCTGTTTGAGATGCTTTAATTTGGATTCCTGAATTAAGCAGGGAGTTGGACTCAGTAGCCTTCATGCCCCTTCCAACTCTCTGATTCTCTTAGGTCTAGAACAAGGGTTGGAAATGGCGGCTCGCGAGCCAGATGCGGCTCTTTGGCCCCTTGCGTGTGGCTCTTCCGCAGCTGAACTCACCCCCGCCCCTTCCACGTGATAGGCCCCCGCCCGCAAACCCCGCCCCCTGGCTCTCACACTGAGCGAGGCCCAGCGCGGCAGGGAGGCAGCGCCATCTCCAGCCGCAGCAGCCCCTGCGCGGAGAGAGGCAAGCAGGCAGGTAAGCGGGCAGGCCTCGTTTCCCGCCCCATCATCATCTTCACTCAACGCGGGCGGGCGGAAGCGGCCGAGGGGGGCGGGCCCGGCGGCGGAGGCCAGGGCTTCCCGCTTACCTGCCTGCCTGCCTCTCTCCGCGAGGCCCCCGATCTGGCTTGGATCCGGGGAAGGCAGCGGGGGGCCTCGCGGAGGGAGCCAAGCAGGCAGGTAAGCGGGCAGGCCTCGTTTCCCGCCCCCCATCATCTTCGCTCAACGCGGGCGGGCAGAAGCGGCCGAGGGGGGCGGGCCCGGCGGCGGAGGCCAGGGCTGCCCGCTTACCTGCCTGCCTGCCTCTCTCCGCGAGGCCCCCGATCCGGCTTGGATCTGGGGAAGGCAGCGGGGAGCCTCGCGGAGGGAGCCAAGCAGGCAGGTAAGCGGGCAGGCCTCGTTTCCCGCCCCCCATCATCTTCGCTCAACGCGGGTGGGCGGAAGCGGCCGAGGGGGGCGGGCCCAGCAGCGGAGGCCAGGGCTGCCCGCTTACCTGCCTGCCCGCCTCTCTCCGCGAGGCCCCTGATCCGGCTTGGATCTGGGGAAGGCAACGGGGGGCCTCGCGGAGGGAGCCAAGCAGGCAGGTAAGCGGGCAGGCCTCGTTTCCCGCCCCCATCATCTTCGCTCAACGCGGGTGGGCGGAAGCGGCCGAGGGGGGCGGGCCCGGCGGCGGAGGCCAGGGCTGCCCGCTTACCTGCCTGCCTGCCTCTCTCCACGAGGCCCCCGATCCAGCTTGGATCCGGGGAAGGCAGCGGGGGGCCTCACGGAGGGAGCCAAGCAGGCAGGTAAGCGGGCAGGCCTCGTTTCCCGCCCATCATCTTCGCTCAACGCGGGTGGGCGAAGAGCGGCCGTGGGGGGGGGGGCGGGCGGCGACGACAAGTGGCGCGCTGAAAGCCTGAAGCGCGCCGCTTGTCGTCGCCGCCCGCCCCCCCCCCACGGCCGCTCTTCGCCACAGATCCCGCCGGAGCTGATCTCCCTGGACCCCGGGCAGCTGGGCTTGCCTCCCTCCGCGAGGCCCAGGCGCGCTGGAAGCCTGAAGCACCGGCGGAGGAGGAGGAGGAGGCCCGGGCCGGCTTCCAGCGCGCCTGGGCCTCGCGGAGGGAGGCAAGCCCAGCTGCCCGGGGTCCAGGGAGATCAGCTCCGGCAGGATCTGTGGTGAAGAGCGGCCGTGGTTGGGGGCGGGCGGCGACGACAAGCGGCGCGCTGAAAGCCTGAAGCGGAGGAGGAGGAGGCCCGGGCCGGCTTCCAGCGCGCCTGGGCCTCGCGGAGGGAGGCAAGCCCAGCTGCCTGGGGTCCAGGGAGATCAGCTCCGGCAGGATCTGTGGTGAAGAGCGGCCGTGTGGGGGGCGGGCGGCGACGACAAGCGGCGCGCTGAAAGCCTGAAGCGCCGGCGGAGGAGGAGGAGGAGGCCCGGGCCGGCTTCCAGCGCGCCTGGGCCTCGCGGAGGGAGACAAGCCCAGCTGCCCGGGGTCCAGGGAGATCAGCTCCGGCGGGATCTGTGGCGAAGAGCGGCCGTGGGGGGGGGCGGGCGGTGACGACAAGCGGCGCGCTTCAGGCTTTCAGCGCGCCGCTTGTCGTCGCCGCCCGCCCCCCCGGCCGCTCTTCACCACAGATCCCGCCGGAGCTGATCTCCCTGGACCCCGGGCAGCTGGGCCGGGTGGACGCCGTCTCCCGCCCGCAAACCCCGCCCCCTTCCACGTGATTGGCCCCTGCCCGCAAACCTTGCCCCCTTCCACGCGATTGGCCCCCGCCCGCAAACCTCGCCCCCTTCCACGTGATTGGCCCCCGCCCGCAAACCCCGCCCCCTGGCTCTCTAGCATTTCAAAATGTGCACGAGCATGTCAAAATGGCTCCCGGCATAAAAAGTTTGCCGACCCCTGGTCTAGAATATAGAACAAATATATTCTGAATTTGTTTCCCTTTATAACACTGGATATTATTTTTATGCAATGTTTATTAAAAACATAGAATTGCTTTGGTAAAGGATTACATAATTCAGTCATAAAAAGAAAAAACTTTGTGTTGTTTTCCATTAGTGGTAATAATTATATATGTGCAACAGTTTCTGAAAAATGTACATAATGAAATTCCTGAGGACAGTTTTTTTTCACCTTATTAGGACAGCAGGAAACCGAGGAACAGACCTTTACTTCTTTATTTAATATATTTTCATCCTGCTTGCACCTAGTCAAGCCAGCTCATGGAGGCTCGCAATATAAATCCAACAACAGCAATAAAATAAAATATCAGACATGCATTCTAAAATTTCAGATCCATTGCAATCATTATAAACTCCATAAATAACAGAGATTATTTATTTGTTTATTCCTCACATTTATATAACTGCCCATCTCACAGAACGTGACTCTAGGCAGCATACAATAAAAGCAAACCATAAAACAAACATTAAAACACTCCATAATAAAAACATTGATTATTATTCAAAAAGACTAGAGGAGAGCATCCCTGGTGTTAAAAACAATGTAGCTGCCTCAACAAATTACCGTTTCGCTGAGATCCCCAAGCCTGTTCACATAGCCATGTTTTAAGGGATTTCTGGAAAGCTACTAGGGATGCGGCCAGTCTCACCTTGTGGGGGGATGATGTTCCACATGGTGGGCACCATGGCAGAAAAGGCCTATCTCACGGGTCCCGCCAGATGTAACTCCTTAACAGATGGGACACCCAACATACCTCTCCTGCTGGACCTGATGGGATGGGCAGACGTAATTGGGAAAAGGCAGTCCCTCAAATAACCCGGCCCCATGCCATGAAGGGCTTTAAAAGTTAACACCAGCCCCTTGAATTGGACCCGGAAACAGACTGGCAACCAATGCAGCTTGTGGAGCAGAGGTGTAATAGATGCCGTTCTAGGAGCACACATAACTGCCCACACCACTGCATTTTGCACCAGCTGAAGCTTCCAAATACTCTTCAAAGGCAGTCCCATGTAGAGTGCATTACAATAGTCCACTTGGATTCTTAGCTCCAATTTTAAAATAAAAGAAGCCAAGGAGGGAACAGTCCAAACGTCTAGTAGGAAGGAATTCCCAAATCTGGTGTCACCATTGAGGAACACTTCTCTTACTCAGTTCTAGGCAAGACTCTCTTTGGGTCAGTGCCTGCAATAGACCGTAAGAAGATGATCCTGGCTTTCACATTCTGGACTCACTGTACAGTAACTAGAATATGAGCAAATATGGCAACTGGGAGCAAACACTAAATGCTGCTCTGGGGGGAAGATCCTAGTCCCCGCGAAACTTTGATCTCCAGCCCCCTGTTTACTATCTGGGTCTCTGGGAGAGAAATTTTGGTGGGTTCTCCAACTTTTGGTGGACCAGTGTTGGCTGGAAGATGCTGGAAGATGAGTGGAGCCCCCCTGGACAGAGGGGCGGAGTCCTGGAGCGTGGCAGATTTTTGCAGCAGCAGTGAGCCTTGTGGGTTTGGGTGGATCTCCTGTGGAGCTCGGTGCACCCTGGTGGACCCCTGCAGCAGACCCTGATGGACCCCTGCGGAGCCCGGTGGACCCTGGTAGCCTTGACAGACTGGGTGGCCCTGGCAAGTTGGTGGAACGTGGCGAGCCTTGCAGGCAGAGCCTCCCAGTTGGGGCAGTGGAGCGCAGTACCAGCCTCCCTGCTGTGTAGCAACCTCCTTGCCTCAGCTGCTGGAGGCGGTCTTGGGGCTGGTGGTGGAGTTCCCCCGGCTTATGGTTCTGGGGGACTTCAATCTGCCATCCCAGGGGCATGCCTCAGAAGCGGCTTGGGAGTTCATGGCTACCATGGCAGCCATGGGCCTGTCCCAGATTATTCGGGACCCAACTCAAGACAGTGGCCCCACGCTGGGCTTGGTTTTCTTTTCAGAGCAGTGGCAATGTGACCTGAGGGGAGAGTTACATTGTCATGGTCAGATCACGCCCTGGTGGCCTTGAGATTCTCTTACACTGCCCCCCTCCGCAGGGAGGCAGGACCCATTAGATTGGTCCATAGCTTTCCAAAGTGTGTGTCGTGACACACCAGTGTGTCGCCGGGAATGTCCAGGTGTGTCACGCAACGACCTGGAAGTGCTGATCGGGGTGATGCACCGAGTGGCAGGGAGGCTTCCTCAGGGACCATGCTGCTGGCTTTTCGCCTCCCTGCCACTTGATGTAGCATATTTTTTGCAGAACCGAGGGCATTTTTGGGGTCCCCAGAGCCTGCCCTTTTGAAGGGGCACCCCGGCGGGGTGCGGGGTGGACTTTCCCCCGGTATTGCTCTCTGTGGTTTTCTTTGCCCCTACCAGCGTATCTCCAGCGTGCCTCCGACTCCCCACCGCACAGCTGAACGGCGCAGATATTTTCCACCCTGGGACGTCCTCCCCACTGTCACTTTTTGCATGATCTGAGGCTTTTTCACCTTGCGAACACAGCTTTTCTTGGCAGAGCAATCAGGGCAGGGCAGGGCAGTCGCAGGGCGGGACAGGGTGGGGAAGGGCAGGGCAGGTCACCTATGCCCTGCCCTGCCCAAGACAGAAGCCAATCGCATGGGCCAGGGGGGCGGGGAGCCCTGTTATTACTGTGTCGCGAAATGATGCACGTCTAAAAGGTGTGTCACCAACATTAAAAGTTTGGAAAGCTCTGGAATGGTCCGCCCACGGCAACTGATGGATTCGGTAGGGTTCCAGAGGAAGCTGGGGGTTATACCTGAGGATCTGTTGCACGGTCTAGTGGAGGCCCTAGCTGCTGCGTGGAATAGGGAGTTGGCTGGGGCCTTGGACAAGATCACGCCTGTGTGACCTCTCTTGCCCCATTCAACCCAACACTCCCCGTGGTTCACGGAGGAGCTGAGGGTATTGAAGAGGGTTAAGAGATGTCTAGAGCACCACTGGAGGAAGACAAAAATAGAATCCGACTGAACACAGGCTAGAGTCGCAGTTAAGGCCTACCTTGTGGCAGTAAGAGCAGCAAAATGTCAATATTTCTCTGCTCTTATTGCGTCCGCAGAATGCCGCCCGACTGCCCTGTTTAAGATCACCCGATCTCTTTTGGGGAAGGTGGGCCAAGTAACCCACCTACAGGGTCGTGCAGAAGAGTTTGCTAAGCATCTGCAGGATAAAATCACTCGGATTCGCTCCAAGTTGGACTCTAAGCATGAGGTACAGTCTGGAGAGATGCTGAGGGAACGTAATTACCCTGTAATCTGGGAACAGTTTGATCCTGTTGGGCCTGAGGAAGTGGACAGGATCCTTTGGATTGTAAATGCCACCACATGTCATATAAACCCATGCCCTTCCTCGCTAGTAAAAGCAGCCAGGGAGGTGATTTTTGGTTGAGTCCAGGCGATGGTTAATACATCCTTGGGAGAGGGGTTGTTTCCGGCTGCCTTTAAAGGCTTGAAGACCTGGTTCTGCTGCCTTGCCTGGGATTGCAAGGGCCGTAGTGTCCTCCCTGTTGAATGAGATCTGTTCGTCACTTGGACTTTTATCTATTTATTCTCTATTTATATTGATTGTTGTTCGTGATTTGTAATTTTATATTTTTATTGTTTTTATTGTTGATTTTATTGTAAACTGCCCAGAGTCCCCCTTTGGGGGAGATGGGCGGAGATAGAAATGTGAATAATAAATAAATAAACTACTGAGTTTTGTTCAAGGGAATCTTCACATAGAGCACATTACAGTAGTCTAATGAGGAAGTAAGCAGTCCATGGATAATAGTGGCCTGATCAAACCTCTTTAAGACAGTACATGATTAGATCAGATCAATCATTTACAGTGTGGATATGGTCTTTCTTCACTGATGCATTGACCTTAGCACTCAAGGATAGAGCAGGTTAAAAGAATACCTCCAGGGTACATATCAGCTCTTTCGGGGGAAAGTGATAAGTCCTTCCCCCCAAAGGAAAACCATTCTGCCAAGCCCTAGACTCCAGGCTTGTCTTTATTCAGTCTTAACCTGTTCAAGCTCATCCAGATTGCAGTTTTCCTCAAGCAACAACTGACCAGGGCATCTGAAACACCTGATGAATATGTGAAGAATCAGTAAGAGAACTACGTATATTTCTCACAGCATTTTAAATAATATTCACATACACTTTATTCACCCAACACCTACATGTCTTCTGTTTTTTTTTTCTGTTTTAGTCTCATCTTCATCTGATTGGCTAATTGTTTTACATCATCTGTATTAATAGGAATGTAATTAATTTGATTTATACCCTGTTCTTGCACATTTGGCTTCTCAAAGCAGCTAATAAAATTCAAAGCAAAGCAAAAATAAGCATTTAAAAATGTAGAACATCCATTAAAATAAATATTTATTTATTTATTTAATTTCTATCCCGCCTTTATTATTTTTATAAATAACTCAAGGCGGTGAACATACCTAATACTCCTTCCTCCTCCTATTTTCCCCACAACAACCCCCCTGTGAGGTGAGTTGGGCTGAGAAAGAGCGACTGGTCCAAGGTCACCCAGCTGGCTTTCATGCCTAAGGCAGGACTATAACTCACAGAACAATTAAAAGCTCAATAAACTGTGAATTATTCTGCTTTTATTATTGACTGTTATGATATTTTATGTATTTTTACATTTTGCTTTGTTTTTCCTGATCTATAATATGATTAGAGAATATTTATTGTTGCATGGTTATATAACTTAATAATGACTAAATCTATTCACAATTCATTTCTAATTCCAGGGTTTGTTGGTTTGTTTTTTGTATAAACATTTGTAAGCCAAAATCACTGCCTAAAAATACATAAAAGGGTCTCATTTTGGTGTAAATCTCAGAGAGTAGTCAAAGTGACCCTTATAAAGTTTCCATTTCTTTGCTTGTTCATATATATTTACATAAGAAAACATTAAAATTATGGAGAGGAAACCAGAATATTTCTGATGGAGATTAAAGTTCTGGAAGGATCTTTATGGATAATGTTGGACATTCTTGAAATACTCTGATCTCCTTTTATTGCTTCTGTTTTTTCTATCTCTTCTCACCTTTTCTGCTTCTCTGTCTTGTGTAAATCTTGTCCAGTGGCCTAAATTACAGATTTATTAAACCTGGATCAGATTAAACTGAGAACAAAGCAAATTATAGCACATATGTCTAGCCAAGTCCTGAATAGTTATCAGTCCAGATTTAGCAGGTACGCTGTTTTACGGGTCACACCTTGTTTTTGTGGAAAATTTAATAGGATTAGAAATCACAATGCCTTGAATTATATTGACTTGGATTAAATGTTTTCCCCCTCCCGAATTTGGGGAATTATCAAGTGAGGTAAACCAGATTAATTTAGGATTTAATTTCTGCCCTTTAAAAAAAAAAAAAAAAAACTTATCCCGCCTTTATTAGTCCCTCCTTTAGGGGGAGATGGGCAGTGATAGAAATTTGATAAATAAATAAAATAAATTATTTTTATAAATAACTAAAAGTGGTGAACATACCTAATACTCCTTTCCTCCTCCTATTTTCCCCACAACGGCAACCCTGTGAGGTGAGTTGGGCTGAGAGAGAGTGACTGGCCCAAGGTCACCCAGCCGGCTTTCATGCCTAAGGCGGGACTAGAACTCACAGTCTCCTGGATTCTAGCCCGTTGCCTTAACCACTAGACCAAACTGGCTTTTCTTGTGCTAGCTCTTAAACCAACATCTTCCCATATTCATATGTCATCTGAGCCCCACTCATGACTCCCTTCTTGTTTTGTGATGGCCAGGGTTGCTGGCAAGTCCCTTTTGAATGTCTGACATGTATGTCAACAGATTATGCAAAATTTCCTCATGATGTAAAATCAGCACTTCCCAATCTGAAACATTGTATATCATACCATGTTCCAAAGGAATGAAAAGAAATGTCTCTGCTTTTCTTCCTCTAGCTTTTATACTTGCAACTAGATAAATGTTTGAGAAAAGTTTGTAGAGCCATAGGAAGAAGGAGCAAAGTCTTTGTAAAGAATACATAATACTTACTCATGTTACCTTATTAGTCACAAGCACAGATGTATGAGTCTTAGTGATTTCTGTGTTCTTAATTATAGGAAGTTAAGGCCAGAGACAACAGCATCAGTAGCTAAGAGAACATATCTTCTGGATAGCCCACTAGAAGATCCAGTACATCCTGTAGTTTAGATAGGAAAAGTTATAACGAAGACCTAATTTTCAGCTATAATATCACTTCATATAATGGGCTGTAGGAATAATCTTAAGGAGCAGGAAGAAGAGCCACAAGACAAAATAAATTTGAGTCCACGGCATAAATGGACTCAAAGTGGCCAGGAGGGCCTTTGCTCAACTTCATGTTGTGCGCCAGTTACGCCCTTTCCTAGACTGAGAGGCCCTTCAAACGGCCACTCATGCCCTGATTATCTCCCATACAGACTACTGTAACATGCTCTACATGGGGCTACCCTTGAAGAATATCCGGAAGCTACTTCTGGTCCAGAATGCAGCTGCATGGGCAATTCTAGGTGCACCAAGATCAGCACATATAACACCGCTGCTACGCAAGCTGCAGTGGGTTCCAGTTTGCTTCTGGGTCCAATTCAAGGTGTTGGTTATCACCTTTAAAGCATGACATGGCATGGAGACAGGTTACCTGAGGGACTGTCTCATTCCTATTACATTGTCCCATCCCACCCGGTCATGCAGGGAGGGCATGCTACGGACCCCGTCTGTAAAAGAATTCCATCTGATGGGGTCTCGGAAGCGGGCCTTCTCTGCAGTTGCGTCTGCCCTCTGGAACATTCTTCCCCCGGAGGTGAGACAGGACCCCTCGCTCCTGGACTTTCATAAAAAGCTAAAAACCTGGCTCTGCCAGTTGGCCTGGAACAGTAGGGGGAACAGTAATTCCTGGGGCTGGCTAGCTGTGATGACTCCAACAACAATGCCCTAATAAACACTTCTCAATGCAGTTCGTTAGAATGCAGATTAAGCTTTATTCAGGATACATGTTAATTGAAGCACTCCTAAAGATCTGAATGTGGATTCCCGCCAAACTGTACCATCTTAACTTCCCCCCTTGCGCGCCAAATTACCAACCGATGATCTCATTGTGCAAACATTCTCATCTCCACACTCCCGTAGGTGGGTGACCTTGATGAAGCCGTTTCCAGCCTCTACTAACAGACATAACACTCAACGGCCAGTCCCCCTCCCAACAGTTCTCAAAACATCTCTAGCCCGAATCCCAATGGCAGGATTCATAGACATGAACCCTGACACTAGCGCCCTAGAATGGCCTGGAATAACCCCTAAGCTCGCACACTGACAAAGATCTTTAGCCATCTGGATTTTATTTCATCCATATTTTTATTGTTATTTATATTTATATATATTTATATTTTGATATAATTGTATTTGTAATGGGTATTGAATTTTAATAATGATCTTATTGTAAACCACCCAGAGTCCCCCCTTGAGAGGAGATGGGCAGTGATAAAATCCAGTGAATGAATGAATGAATGAATGAATGAATGAATGAATGAATGAATGAATGAATGTAATTTGAGAAAGCATCTCACGGTTGACCCTGTCTAGTTCTCTTGAAGATAAAGGGAGGGAGGGGGACGGTGCATTCATATAGTATTACCATTCATAACTTTGGTTTCCTTGTCTGGTCTACCTCGAAGGCCGACACTTATTCATGAAAATGTACCCCCCAGGAATCTTCAATGAACCCAGAGCTCACCAGAGCCAAACTCTTAGAATAATTAACGAAGGAGTTTTTTCTGTTGTGAGTGAATAAGATAAGAACATCTGATGAAGCTGGGGCTGTTTTGGTTCAGCTAGTTCATAAAATCTTAATGAACAAATGCAGTTGGAAGGACCTCAACAACAAAAAATCACACACATCCTGTTCTGTTTTGCTTTTCTCAGTATCCTAGAGATATTTTTAAGGTCACTATGCCCTAGAATATATTTTTATCTTTTTGATGAGGGATCCAGTTTCTTGTTACACAATATAAGCAATACATTCAGTGAAAAATACTTAGTTTTGTAATGTTTGAACACAGCCTCAATAAAGCAGTTGTGTCTTACACAAACAAGAGTTCTGTCCATAACATAAAGTACATATCCAATTACTCAGTTAGGTACAGTCATGAATAAATGAGCAGCTAGATCCAAAAGGCAATGCCCAAAATACAATAGAAACATGCAGCCACTGTGTCCATGTAATTGGTGCCAAATGGAAAACAAACAAGAGTAATAGCTAACAAGGCAATCATGAAATACAAATATCTAGATCAGGGCTTTCCAAAGTTTTTCCCACGGCGACACACCAACCGGCGTTGGTGTGTCGCCGCGGGAAAACCCGGAAGTGCGGCAGTGCGCAAAAACCCGGAAGCGCTGCTGCTGCTTTCGGGTTTTCCGTGCTGCAGTTGGTGTGTCGCCGCGGGAAAACCCGGAAGCGCTGATGATGATCAGCGCTTCCGGGTTGTGTGGTGACACACCAGACTGTGTGTGGCGACACACTTTTGTGTCGCGACACACAGTTTGGAAAGCTCTGATCTAGATGTTCATGGGAATTATATGGATAATTATTCCTACAGAAATGTGCTATATTACCTTCTCCATTTCAATTACATGTGGTAGAATATTGCATAACTACTAAAACATGTGGGTGGTATACATTTTGCGACTTATAGATACATTTGCAGGAAGGGCATGCATGGAAAGAGAAACGTGTTTAATTTCGAACCCCATACATATACATTTCGTTCCGGAAGTTCTGCCAAACTACTCTGTATGGGCCGTAGTTCAGCAGAAACAAAACCCAGAAAGAATGTTTTTTGTTGTTCTGGGTTTGGGCAAAAAAACCCCTTGGATTCTGGCATGATTTATGGGAAGGGCAAGACTGGTGTGTGTTCCTCCTCCTTTACCTGCTTTCTTTCAACCATCATTCCGGATGTCTCCGGGTGGCATATCTACTGGCCTGCCTGCCCCACAAACTTCCCGTCACTTTTCCTCCCTCTCTGCCTCCCAAACCCCAATGTCCTTGGCTTTTTCCTGCTCTGACTTACCAGCCATTGTCCAGCCCGCTGATCTGTTAGCCGGACTATTTTTGTGCAAGAGATTTACTGGTCTTACAGAAGATGGGTAGATGGTTTTAGTTCTTCCTGCCACCTGAGCTGGAAAGGGCAATGTTAATCTTGTCTATTTTACCCAAGCTCCCAAATATCCCAACCGATAAGCATTGCCAGGGAATGCTGGCAGGATGTAGCCACAGCACCTGGAAATATCCCATGGAGGACACAAAAGCTTCTTGGAGTAGACAAAATGACACTGCACTTAATTGTGACATTCCCTTATAGGACAACAGGTAGGGACAAGCAGGTGAAAGCAGCTACCACATTACCTGCTCATCCCAGCTGAAGTTCTAGAACTATTTAACAGTACACTGGTGCCTTGCCCATAAGGGAACCAGTATACCAGTATTCTAATTTTTTTAAGAACACTTCTGAAAGAAAATTATGAGAATCCAGTACGATATATTGTCCTAAAATTCCATTTTAATTCAATTTCAATTTCAGATTTCATTTGTTTTGGTAAGCGTTTCTGCCATTTTTCAGTTTTGGGATAAAATCTTCCCAAATGGGGGACTGCAGTAAATATTATTAATATATCCTGCATTATTTTACAGTTAATAGCTGCAGAGAGAGGGAATCAGACTGTAGCCATGATGCTGAGAAATGGGATTAATCTTTTTGCCTTACAAGGACACATACATACTGCCTTCCCCCCAGTGTTGCCCTGATTAAAATCAGCCATCAGTACCTAAACTGCTTCAAGTTTATGTGTGATTGTAATGAAGCTTTAATGCATCATTGTCACTATAGCTGCTGATCTAATTGATCCAGACTCTGGGCAACCAGCAAAGCCATTTTAAAGTATGTACCCATTAAACGTGCAGCATATTTATCAATATAATGGTCTCAGATACAGGAAGCAGCCCTGCAATTTTCACCCAGAAAATATACCTTTATTGGCTATTTATACTCATTTTCCTGTTTCTAATGAGGGTAGGAAATCTGCATATTCAATTTTTACCTCTATTTTGTTTTCTTTCTGGCCTTTATGACCTTAGAGATGAAGCATTTTTGAAGCTTATTCAGCACTGTAGATTTGTTTGAAAATGTATCATGAACCAAAGCCAATTTACATATTTTAATTATCTAGTTTGGAACTGTTTCAGCCAACATGCAGTGAAATATATGACAGGTGTCCATCTGTCAGCTGAGTTTTCTTACTGCCAAGAGAAGATAGTAAGGACCTCAGAATAAGAATACTGAGTTTATAATACTGAGAATTAAAATATATTTAATCTATTTTATTTTTTATTTTTTTGTGGAATTTGCAAATACACATAGAGCAAATGGATCTACATTGTTAAAACACATCTCTATTCACATTTTGATAGTTAGATATTTTATATGCATACATGTATCTCTGTGTGCTTATATATGTATGTATACATCAACAAACTGAACAGCTCATATAACTGTTATTGCAAGAGGCATGATATTTACCTTTATTTGCACTTACATGCATAGTGTGAGTTTGCAATGCCATCAGCAAAAAGATCAGCATAGATCAGCTTTTAATTTGATGCATTTATAATTATGTACAGAAAACTTATAAACTAGAGAGACATGATTTTAAATTACTGCTCAACCAAGAAGCTTTGTCGTTTAGTCTAAGCCAGGGATGGGGAATATCCAACCCATGAGGTGAATCTGAACTGTCACAACTTTACATCTAGCCAGTGGAGGGTTGCTTTCATGTCATCCCTCTCTGCATCCTGTATTCTCAAAACAGAGGAAAAATTAGAAGAAGCCAAAGAGAACATGAACCCAGCTCTCTGTCTTCAAACTGAATCTCTCTGTGGTGTTTTCTGTGGCTACACTTCATCTTCTATGACTGGCAAAGTTAATTATTTTTTGTTATAAGGTCATAGTAACAGAATCTTGCAAATCTGAATGCACTTTATCTTCAAGAGAGCTAGAGAGGGTCAAGCCAGAATGCTTTCTCAAATTACATTTCTGCATCAGGCTCAAATTTCTTTTGTCTGACTGTTGTCTTGGTTGTGGCTCTTCCTCCACTTCATCAAGGTTACCCTTACAGCCCATTACACTCAACAATCTTCCAGTGTTTTTTGAGAGTATCAACAGGCATGTAAATAGAGGTGACCCTTTTGATACATACATGGATTTTCAAAAAACCTTTGGCAAGTTTCTGCTTCTCTTGAGCAAGCTTAACAACAAGAGGATGTGTCCTTTTATGGATTGCTAAGTAATAAGAACAGTCATTTAAAATACTGTACCAGAAATCAGAGTAGGAATAAAGGAGTAATGTTCTCAGTGGAGAGAAGTAAGAAGGAGAGTTCCTCAATGATCTGTGTTGGGGCAAGTGTTTTTTGTTTGTTTGTTTGTTTGTTTGTTTATCCATAAATGATCTTGATTTGGGGATAAGCAGCGAGCTAGCTATTTTTGGATGCGGTTTCTCCCTCCCTAAAAACACTAGGATCAGGAGTCATCCAAGGAAGGCGATTTAGAGCTGTAACCCGCCCAGAGTCCCTTGTATGGGAGATGGGCGGGGGATAAATTAAACAAATAAATAAATAAATAAAAATAGAGCAGATGAAATAAAATATTACTTCACGCAGTGCATAAGTAGCCTGCTGAATTCATGATCACAAGTTGGCACGATGGCCACTGGCCTGGTTGGCTTTTAAGGAAGATTGGATAAGTTCATGGAAGAGAGGCCTTTCAAAGACAGTATGACCTCTTTTTGGCCCTCTGAGGTAGGTCAGGTCAGTTCAGGCCAGGTCAGGAGGCAGTACCAGGATGACAGGAATGCTTCTTTATTGTTCTAGGGCAGTGGTTCTCAAAGTGTGGTCTGGGCACCCCTGAGGGTCCACATGACCTTTTCAGGGGGTCTGCGAAGTCAAATATTTTAAAATTTCTCAGGTTTAATTTCTAATACAGTAAGCATCAGTAGATATAACCATTTTTAAGAATGCAAAGGGGTCCTAAGACCAAAATGTTTGAGAACTGCTGTTCTAGTATAATAACTGAATCTTAAAAGCCTGCCAAAGTTACTCACTGACCCATCTTATACCAAACAGACTCAAGGTGAAGTTATTTTGAGGTTTTTTCTTTCTTACACTTTTCTCCTTTCCCAGGACTGAGTTGTCTCTTATTTTGCCTCCTGCATACTTTCTTCAAGGTTATCTACATTTTCCTCTACACTTCTAGATTGTGGGTGGTATGCCATCAAATCGCTATTGTAGAGAAACCATGACAGAAAAAAGGTATATCTCCATCTCCTGCTTGTAAGTCACAGCATTTGGCCATTGTGGGAAACAAAACCCTGAACTAAAGGCTGTGCACCAGACTATTTTTATGTTTCATATGATATCATATGGTCCCCAGGAAGGGGACACAATCTGGCTGAACACTGTTTCCCCTAGTGTGATACAGTGATTAGAGCAGGAGTCAGCAATGTTTTCAGGCATCATTGCATGATTTCATGCTAAGTTGCAGGCTCCAAAATATGGATGTTATTTAAAAAATAACTATTCTCATGAAGTTCCATGTGAGAGCATAGTGATATTTGAGTATGATCATTTTTCTACCACTTTTCTGGGCCCAGATTAGAGTACTGGATTGCACATGTGAATGTGAATGTTTGTTTATTCGGTCAATGACCAACAACTTAAAATTAATAAAAAATAACAATTAAAATCACACTAATCAATTAAATACACTTATACATAGGTTGTTGTATAGAATAAAACTATAAATTTAGACAATTATAATATAATCTATAAAACCCTATTACAATAATGACATGTTTATTTATCTAAACATTAATAGATCTATAATTTTAATAGTATGTTATAAAATATATATCCTAAAAAATTATTAAAAAATGGCTAAACAAAGTATTAATAAAAATAGAAAAATATACACAATTCCCTACTTCTTTAACTGGCTTTGCCTTATTATCATTGCAGCAGCACAGAATTTTGCTACTGCACGTGTAATAACTGGGTTTGAATCCTGCAGAAGATGGTTCTCATAAAAAACTATCAGGTCTCCCTGGACATCTTTCTATTATTATCTATCATGAGAGACGTACAGTAGGTCCAGTCTCTTCTTGACAATGGAGGCTACTTGGGTGCATTTGAGCCAGTGATTATTTCTTAGCTCAATATCTGACAAAGTTCTAATTATTCGAATGAAAATAAAATGTGATCTTATACATATTATAATGTATAAATGTATATTATTTATGTACATATTATACATATTATATACATATAATGTTTAGCTCTTTAGAGGTAATGTTTCTGAGATGGGCAGCTATATAAATATGATGACGGACAGAAGGAAGGAAGGAAGGAAGGAAGGAAGGAAGGAAGGAAGGAAGGAAGGAAGGAAGGAAGGAAGGAGGGAGGGAGGGAGGGAGGGAGGGAGGGAGGGAGGGAGGGAGGGAAGGAAGGAAGGAAGGAAGGAAGGAAGGAAGGAAGGAAGGAAGGAAGGAAGGAAGGAAGGAAGGAAGGAAGGAAGGAAGGATATAAATATAGAAAATAAATAAGTGCCACAGAGGATTCCTTGGAAGTGGACTAATGCAAATACAGTAAATAAATATGTATGGCATAAATTGTGAATCTATTGCTGACCAACCTTCACCTTCCTTGTTAGGATTGAAGGGAGTTGGAAGAACACAGGTTTTTTTAATATTTGTATTATTTATTATTATTTTTTGTATTATTTATTATTTATTTTGTATTACTTGTATTATTTATTATTTAGACTAACAAAAACTGGGACTAAGAAAGGTTGATATTATTTGCTTAAATCAGATATTAGGTCCAGGGGTTGTGGACCAAAATGCAAACCAGCCTGCCATATTACTTTTGTAAAAACAGACATTAAAATATAAAAAGTGAGAATGAGTAAAGCCAAGATAGCTTTTTATAAAATAATGAGCTACTATAAATGTTTTAGCATGATTATTTGATTATCTGTCTGCTGTTTGCTCAGGTATTACTGTAGAAGGTGACCTTAAACTTAGGTACATTTGTCCTCTCAAAGACCCCCGAGCAGGATATGTTCCTCCCTATCATTGTAATGTTCAAGCTAATTTTAATCACCAACAGCATGGTGTTAAATTACTCCTTAAAAATCCAGGATAAGCCGATTGCTGTTTCACCCTGTGTTATTTGAAAATGGAGTGTGGCAATTTGAAAGTCAAATGGATTTTTTCTGAAATTTGGGAACAAATTAGGCAAAATATCCTTTAAAAAAGCATTATTACCCTTCCCATCCAGCCAAGGCAAAGAAATGTGGGAGAGTAGTTTCTTTTGGGAATACATACTCCTTTTTTTCATTGGGAACTATAAAGATTTGAGATAATGAGAGCCAGTTTGGTCTAGTGGTTAAGGCTCCAGGCTAGAAACCAGGAGATCGGGAGTTCCAGTCCCGCCTTAGGCATGAAAGCCAGCTGGGTGACCTTGGGCCAGTCACACTATCAGCCCAACTCACCTCACAGGGTTGTTGTTGTGGGGAAAATAGGAGGAGGAAGGAGTATTAGGTATGTTTGCCGCCTTGAGTTATTTGTAAAAATAATTAAGGTGGGATAAAAAATCTTTTAAAAAAGTTAGTTTTATTGGCACAGTGGTTTGCTCAAATTCAGCCATTGTATTAGTTAAAAGAAGAGATTGGCTTTAGAGACTTGTACTCTGGTCACCTCTCATTTGGATTATTGTAATAAGTTGTATATGTGGTTGATCTTGAAGATGATCATATCAATCTGGATATCATCCTGGATGTCAGAGACCAACACCAATTCTGAAAGGGCAGACTAGTTGCCTGTTCATGTCCACCTCACTTTCAGGGTGATTGTGTGAGACTCCGATCCTTTGACTAATAAATGAAAGCTCCAACACAAGTCACGTAGACTATGTAAAAGCTTTATTTACAGCGAGCTATCCATGCCACTCAAAGATTCAAGTAGAACATAGTTACAAGATCTTGCAGTTTAATAGTTCCCAATTTCCCCCCCTCCCCATAGAATGTGTTAATCAGTCTCATTCCTTTCTGTCTCTCGCCTGCTCTGTGCTGCTCAGCGCTTTCCATTGAAGGTGCTGAAAGTCTTCCAGCTAATCCACACCCTGCGGTGATTGTCTATCTGGCGGTTTGCTGCTGAGTTCCTTCCTGTTGAAAGCTTTGGCGTCTTGACTGGGTGATATGCTTAGGTGACCTACCTTACCATGTCAGGGTGACAGGGGTGCCATCATGATATCCCGCCCCCCAAGACCATTTCCCCTTCCTCAATTTGGCTTATTTGGTAATTTTTTGTGGAATTTTTTTTTAGTTTAGGTGCTTGTACATGTCGATGGCTCAGCGGTTAAGACACCAGGCTTGTCGATCGGAAGGTCGCAAGTTCGGAGGTTCGAAACCTTAGCCCCGTGTGACGGAGTGAGCTCCTGCACTCGCCCCAGCTCTTGCCAACGTAGCAATTCGAAAGCATGCAAATGCAAGTAGATAAATAGGTACCACTTTGGTGGGATGGTAAAAGTGTTCCGCGTGCGTCATGCCGGCCACATGACCACGGAAGTGTCTTTGGACAACGCTGGCTCTTTGGCTAACAAACGGAGATGAGCACCGGCCCCTAGAGTCAGACACAATTGTGTGGGGGAACCTTTACCTTTACCTTTACATGTCGATCATCCACCCATTCTTTTTGCGAATTATCAAAATGTTTCTATTGGATTAGGTATTGTAATTTCCCCCGATGGAGTCTTGAATCTAAGATCTCTTGCACTTCAAAGTGCTGTTCCCCCTCTATCATTATCGGTACTGGTGCAACTTGTTCTGGGTGCCACCACTCTGAGTTTTTTGTGGGTTTTAATAGAGTACAATGGAAAATGGGGTGGACCTTCCTCATGTTTTTTGGGAGTTGCAATTGTACCGTGACTTTGTTTATGATTTTGGTAATGGGAAAAGGACCTATGCATTTGGCTTTTTGGATGGTTGCACTGACGTTAGGAATTTGGTGGATAAATACACTTTGTCCTCCACTTTTAGCGGCCATTCTGGTGCCCTTTTCTGGTCAGCAAATTTTTTGTACATTTGCTTGGCGTCTGTTAATGCTTTTTCTATTATTTGCCATCCTTCCACTATGTGCTTTATCCACTCATCTAAGGGGGCAATTTCAGTTTTGTTGCTGGGTAATTCCAGGAATGCTACAAACTCCTGTCCGTCTACTACTTGAAAGGGGGGGAAACCCATGCTCTGATGCATGGAATTGTTGTAATCTACCTCTGCGAATGGAAGTAGGTCCACCCAATTATCCTGCTGATAACTGATGTAACATCTAAGGTATTCTTCTAGTACTTGGTTAACCTGTTCAAACCCTCCATCCGTCTCTGGATGGAATCCGAAACCTAACCCTTGTCCCACTCCAATTAATTTTAAAAATGCCCTCCAAAATTTGGATGTGAATTGGACACTGCGGTCGCTGATTATTCTCTCCGGACTTCCATGTATTCTGTACACGTGTTGCACGAACATCTTTGCCAATTGCCCTGCATTTGGTATGCTTGTGCAAGGAATGAAATGAGCTTGTTTAGAGAATAAATCTGTTACTACCCATATCACCAATTTTTTATGGCTTCCTGGTAAATCTACTATGAAATTCATGGCTATTTGTTTCCAAGGCTGGGTGAGACCCACTACATTTTGTAATAATCCTCTGGGCTTACCTCCTACTCTTTTTGCCATGACGCACGTGGGACAACTAGCTATGTACTCTTCCATGTCTTTGTGAATAGAAGGCCACCAGAATTGCCACCTCAATAGGTGCAAAGTTTTCACAAACCTGAAATGGCCAGCTGACTTTGCGTCGTGGCATCTTTCCAATATTTTCTTTCTTAGTGGCTCTGGTATGTACAACTGGTTCTTGTGCCACCAAAGTCCTTGTCTTTCTGTCAATTTTGTTTTATTGTCTCGCAACCATTTGTCAGTTTCCAATTGCAACTACAGTTCATTTTGTAATTCCCCTCCTACTGATAGTTCTAGCTGTTTTCCCTGGCTCCTAGTGACTGCTACCTTTCCTGCTTGTGGTGAGGGAATGATTGAGTCTATTATCTCTTCTCTCTGGCTGTTGTGCTGAGGTAAGCGAAATAAAGCATCAGCCAGAAAGTTCTTTCCCCCGGGTATGTACTTCAATGTGAAATCGAACCTGCTGAAAAACTGCACCCATCTAACGTGTTTGGGGTTCAGTTTCCTTGGGGTGTTTAGTGCTTCTAAATTTTTGTGGTGTGTCCATACTTTGAATTGGTGAGGGGCACCTTCTAAAAGGTGTCTCCAAGTAGCTAGTGCACATTTTACAGCATATGCTTCCTTCTCCCAAACGTGCCAGCGATGTTCCGTTTTGCTGAATTTGCAGGAGAAGTACGTCATGGCTTCAGTTTTCCTTGGTCAGTTTTCTGTAATAAAATTCCCCCCAATGCTACATCTGATGCATCTACTTATATGACTAGTGGCTTTTTGGGGTCGGGGTGTTGTAAAATTGATTCTGATGTGAATAGTTTCTTTAATTGCTCGAATGCCTCCTGACATTCCTCAGACCATCGTATCTTTGCCCCCGGTTTGATTTTTGTCTTGGAGTCCCCCTTCCCTTTCATTTTCAGTAAGTCTGTGAGCGGTAATGCTACTTGTGCGAAGTTATTTATAAATTACCTGTAGAAATTTGCAAATCGTAGGAAACTTTGCAATTGCCTCCTGGTTTTGGGGGGTTCCCAAACCACCACATCCCATATTTTCCCTGGATCCATTTCAATCCCCCTGCTCGATACCCGGTACCCCAAATAGTCTAGTTGTTCTTTGTGAAATTCACATTTAGACAGTTTCACATACAACTGATTTTCCAGCAAGCGTTTCAATACCTCCCACACCAATCTTACATTTTTCTCTAGTGTCTTGGAATAAATCAAAATATTGTCTAGATAGACTAATACTCCCCGATATAAAAATTCATGCAATACTTCATTAATTAAATTCATGAAGACCCCAGACCTGCCTTTTCACCTAAAGGGCATTACCAAATACTGAAAACAACCCAGCTGACAATTAAATGCTGATTTCCACTCATCCCCTTCCTGAATTCGAACTCAGAAGTACACTTCTCTTAAGTCCAGTTTGGTAAAAATTTTGCCTTTCAATAGGTGTGCCAACATGTCTGACATCAGGGGTAGAGGGTACTTATTCGATGTGCAAATCACATTCAATCTCCAGTAGTCTGTACATAGGTGCAGTGACCCATCTTTCTTTTTTCTGAACATGACGTGCTGCCATTGGCAAAGTTGCTGGGCAGATAAAATCTCGCTCTATGTTTTTGTCTATGAACTCTTGGTCTTGACTTTGGAAGCCTCGAACTATTTGGCTGTGGATATATAGAGAAATGTATTTGCCTTTGTTCTTAAATGTGGAATGAGAGAGGCCATCTAGATATATCACTGGGTGAAGTAAATTGAGTAATGACTTAAAATAAGGTCCTTTCTGTGGTTTGTTATTATATTGGCACCAGGCAAAGAATTATTTGTTTTATAATTGTCTATTATGGATGATGTTTTCAGCTGAAAACTATAGGTAACAACATGTTGTTACATAAAATACAATTTATCTCTACCTTTACCTAATTGGGTGGGTGTTATAGCTGGAGATATGCTTGATTTAAATAATTTGGTTGTGCTTTTCTTTTGGATGGATCTGTAATTCTGTTGTAAGCATGGGTGTAAACAATGGAGTAGGTTCTGGGTAAAAGCTGGAAGCATATCAAATGTGTGCAGTGAGATAGTTTCCTGTATAAGTGAGGCCCTTGGTAGTAAGTCCATACTTGTTTATAGACAGTCACTCAATCTAAAACTGTTCTTAATAAGGACAGCATACTATGCAACAATGATATAGCTGCAGGAACCAAGCCATGTGACAGATTCCCATTCTGCCCTTAAACTTCCTATGGCAACTCTCTTACAGGACATAGTAACATTTACCACAATGTGAGAAAAATATTACTGTACACCTTTCATTCTCCAGTGTGGTAAATGTCATTATTTGTCAGCAGTGGCACACTACTTTACATTGGACAAAAAATACTGGGAGAAATAGATGAATGATTTTATTTATTTATTTATTTATTTATTTATTTATTTATTTATTTATTTATTGTGATATTTATACCCCACCTATCCCCTCCCTAATGGAGGACTCTAGGCGGCTTACAAGCATATATACATTAGTTATACAATTCACCATTTTAACCATGCGTGCGGGGCGGGGGTAAGGGAACCGACTCTTTCAGGCTCTGGACTACAATTCCCAGGATGCCTTGAGCCAGCTGCTGATGTCCTGTAGCTGTTGCATCCGGGTCTGTCATCACTGCCGCCATTCGATCTTCCTCCGATCCTTTCCTCCGGTGGTGCCGACTTCCCGACAGGACGCCAGCAAATTAGCCCACTTAAGGTGGTACCCATTTATCTACTTGCAAAGCTTTCGAACTGTTGGGTTGACAGGAGCTGGGACTAGCAACGAGAGCTCACCTCGTTGCGTGGGGTTTGAACTGCAGACCTTCTGATCTGAAGCCTACAGCTCAGCAGTTTAACCTGGTGAGCCACCGCGTCCCTTCTGAATGATGTTGATGAACTTAAGGAAAAATGCAGACATGCAGAGCAGGGCAAAAAACAAAGAGGCCACTAGATCAAGTCTGGATTCCAGATATCAGAGATAAGATTTGCTATGCAGCAGATCACAGGAAAGCAATCCATCAACTCAGACAAGGACCAGAGGACAGCAACCAGAGATGAGAAAGCAACAATTAACTGCCATGTAGCAGGGCACTCAATGGTTAACGAAAGGTTGACATGATATGGAAGGATGCTGCTGGCAAAGAATAAAAAGACAAGCTGTACGGATCTCTGTTGGAAGATTCCAATTCATGAATGCAGCTATCATCTGTGGATCATTCCTGTCCTTCTAATCTGTGTGTGCCCCCAGCCAGGGTTTAGCAGGTTAAGCAAGTATGAATAAGTGTGTAGTATTAACTGTAATTAATAAAGGTTTTGTAAGTTAACAGAGGCTGTCTAGGTCAAGGGTCGGAAATGGCGGCTCGCGAGCCAGATGCGGCTCTTTGGCCCCTTGAGTGTGGCTCTTCCGCAGCTGAACTCACCCCCGCCCCTTCCACGTGATAGGCCCCCACCCGCAAACCCCGCCCCCTGGCTCTCGCACTGAGCAAGGCCCGGCGCGGCAGGGAGGCAGCGCCATCTCCAGCCGCAGCAGCCCCTGCGCGGAGAGAGGCAAGCAGGCAGGTAAGCGGGCAGGCCTCGTTTCCCGCCCCCCATCATCATCTTCGCTCAACGCGGGCGGGCGGAAGCGGCCGAGGGGGGCGGGCCCGGCGGCGGAGGCCAGGGCTGCCCGCTTACCTGCCTGCCTGCTTCTCTCCGCGAGGCCCCCGATCCGACTTGGACCCCGGGAAGGCAGCGGGGGGCCTCGCGGAGGGAGGCAAGCAGGCAGGTAAGCGGGCAGGCCTCGTTTCCCACCCTCCATCATCTTCTTTCTTCAACGCGGGCGGGCGGAAGCGGCCGAGGGGGGCGGGCTCGGCGGCGGAGGCCAGGGCTGCCCGCTTACCTGCCTGCCTGCTTCTCTCCGCGAGGCCCCCGATCCGGCTTGGACCCCAGGAAGGCAGAGGAGGGCCTCGCAGAGGGAGGCAAGCAGGCAGGTAAGCAGGCAGGCCTCGTTTCCCACCCTCCATCGTCTTCTTACTTCAACGCGGGCGGGCGGAAGCGGCCGAGGGGGGCGGGCCCGGCGGCGGAGGCCAGGGCTGCCCGCTTACCTGCCTGCCTGCTTCTCTCCGCGAGGCCCCCGATCCGGCTTGGACCCCGGGAAGGCAGCGGGGGGCCTCGCGGAGGGAGGCAAGCAGGCAGGTAAGCGGGCAGGCCTCGTTTCCCACCCTCCATCGTCTTCTTTCTTCAACGCGGGCGGGCGGAAGCGGCCGAGGGGGGCGGGCCCGGCGGCGGAGGCCAGGGCTGCCCGCTTACCTGCCTGCCTGCTTCTCTCTGCGAGGCCCCCGATCCGGCTTGGACCCCGGGAAGGCAGCGGAGGGCCTCGCGGAGGGAGGCAAGCAGGCAGGTAAGCAGGCAGGCCTCGTTTCCCACCCTCCATCGTCTTCTTACTTCAACGCGGGCGGGCGGAAGCGGCCGAGGGGGGCGGGCCCGGCGGCGGAGGCCAGGGCTGCCCGCTTACCTGCCTGCCTGCTTCTCTCCGCGAGGCCCCCAATCCGGCTTGGACCCCGGGAAGGCAGCGGGGGGCCCCGCAGAGGGAGGCAAGCAGGCAGGTAAGCGGGCAGGCCCCGTTTCCCACCCTCCATCATCTTCTTTCTTCAACGCGGGCGGGCGGAAGTGGCCATGGGGGGCGGGCCCGGCGGCGGAGGCCAGGGCTGCCCGCTTACCTGCCTGCCTGCCTCTCTCCGCGAGGCCCCCGATCCGGCTTGGACCCCGGGAAGGCAGCGGAGGGCCTCGCGGAGGGAGGCAAGCAGGCAGGTAAGCGGGCAGGCCTCGTTTCCCACCCTCCATCATCTTGTTTGTTCAACGCGGGCGGGCGAAGAGCGGCCGTGGGGGGGGGGCGGGCAGCAACGACAAGCGGCGCGCTTCAGGCTTTCAGCGCTGGAAGGCGGCCTCCTTCCAGCGCTGAAAGCCTGAAGCGCGTCGCTTGTCGTCGCCGCCCGCCCCCCCCCCACGGCCGCTCTTCGCCACAGATCCCGCCGGAGCTGATCTCCCTGGACCCCGGGCAGCTGGGCCGGGTGGACGCCCTCTACCAACCGCAAACCCCGCCCCCTTCCATGTGATTGGCCCCCGCCTGCAAACCTCGCCCCCTTCCATGCGAATGGCCCCCGCCCGCAAACCCCGCCCCCTTCCACGTGATTGGCCCCCGCCCGCAAACCCCGCCCCCTGGCTCTCTAGCATTTCAAAATGTGCACGAGCATGTCAAAATGGCTCCCGGCATAAAAAGTTTGCCGACCCCTGGTCTAGGTGCTATGTGTCCCCATGAGCATTTCATTACTGCATAAAATCCTGAACTCCTGTATCTTTCTTAAAATTGTGTGAATGTATCCACTAATAAATTCCCCCTTCCCCAAGCAAGGCTATGCACCATGAAGTCTCAGCTGCACCTATCTAGTGCCTGGACTTAGGTGGAATGCAGGGGAGGTGGAAGGCATGTGTGTCTCAGTGGGCTGTCAGAAAAAGTAAAAGAATGGGTGAACTATAAATGGAGGAATATGTAACATTTTGGTGCAGAATGCGGGCAGTAATTGGAATGCTCTTGAGACACACGGTAGTTGGAACTATCTTGACTCCTTGGAGGAAAATGTGTGGGGATGCCCATAGTAGTGCAAATATCAAAGGGACACTAAAGGCCTTGAAGGATGTGATTTTGCTGTTTCTCACAAAGATGAGACTTTGGATTGGTCCTGGTGTAGGAGCAGTGGGGACTTGATTTTCGTCCACAGCATTTTTTAACTTAAAATTTTGGCTCTGAAACTAAACAGGTTGTTATGGAAAATTCTTATGTTAACATAGGTTTTTTATTCCCAGCCCTTTTGGAGGTCCTTTTGCAATGGAAATGTATGGATTAGAACAGTGCTTTCCAAAGTGCCGCCATTGGCGACACACCAACGGCGGTGGTGGTGGCGCGCAGGGGGGGCAAGCGCATGCACGGCGGTGGTGCGGGGGGCACGTGGCGTCAGCGGTGGCGGTCTCGCTAAAACGGGGAAGCGCTGATGGCACGCCGCTGCTGCCACCGCCGTGCACACTGCCGCCGCCATGTGCGCCCCCACGCCGCCACCGTGCGCGCCCCCGTGCCGCCGCTTCGCGACACACTAAACTGTGTGTTGCGACACACTAAAGTGTTGCGACACACAGTTTGGAAAGCTATGGATTAGAATATATCCTTGCTCCCCTGAAAAATATAGCAATTATTATCTTAAGTTTCATTGGATGTCCACTGCTAATTCCATTTTATTTCAGATACTCAAAAAGGCAGACAAATTGTTTTATTGTAATGCTTATAAGGAAGGAATGATTTCAAATAATAATATTTGAAGAGGAGTTTCATATACATTTCATATAAGATCAGGCTCCTGGGACAGAATTTTTGCTTACTTTTAACTATACTGACCTGAATTTTATTCACATAATTAGTCATTTTGGATGTTGTAATAAAATTTCAGTCAAGAAAATTATCCAAACCCAGATTTTGAGTTGCAAAAAGTCACATACCATGGATGCAAATCAGGCTAGTCCCTGTGCAGATGTTGTTTTTGTTTCTTCTTTTAAAAAAATATTGCTTTTTAATTAATAACAAAAAAAAAGGAAAAAGAAAAAAGAAAAAAGAGGAAAACACAAAGATAATAATGATGGAGATACAGTACATACATTGTCAAAGAGAAAAGAAAAAAATGTTTCTACTATAGTATTTTTGATTGAGTAAATCCTTTATTGGGCGGGGGGTGCAATTTAGTCGAATTTGGCCTGTATCTAAATTATGGGGAATGATGTACATCAATATAAGTTTCTTTGCAGCTGCAGTTACAGAAATTTATGGTACAATGCATGCACTAACTGTTCATTCGCTGTAATGTTCTGTGTAATACTGTGTATCTATTACTGTCTTTTTTTGTGTTCTTCTCTTTTTGGAAGGGAGGGGGGATGCATTCTTTTTCACAGGTGTCCAGCATATTTCTGTGGACCTGTCAGCAATGAATTTTTATGTTGGAATACCAGATGGATGTTCATTACCAAGGTCTTAAGAAAAAGGAAAAAAAGCACATTTTAAGACCTTTTTTTCACATGCTCAGAGACTACTGATTGTAAGAATATACAGTATTTGACTTCAGGCATTAGCCCTCTGTCAGTTTGACCAAATCCAATTGGCGTAATGGTAATTTGCTACTAGTCATTATGTTTACATAGTTTTGATTCTCACTTTTTCTTTCATCATTCTTTTTTTCCTTGTCCTCCTAAGTATAGCCATGTGTATGTACTTTCCTTTTTCAGGACCATAATTCTTGAGTTTGATGAAGTAGGTTGTGATCCATAAAAAGTTAAACAGTAATACTGCACAACTTTAAGGCTATATATGTATATATAGGGTGGGATAGAAATGAAATATGAAATAAATCAAGTATTGGTAATTTCAAAGCACCTGATGTTTGATAGTCTTGAAATGAACCAAATAACCTAATTTGAAATTTTTGGCTTGGGTCATAAAACATTTTAAGTAATAACTTTCCTATTAAAGAAATGGAATACGGCCTTAATGTGACATCCCATCAAGTGCATCATTTAAGAATGTGTATATGGCAATAGCTGTGTAGCAAAGATAAAATAGGTGCTATTCTGGCAAAGAGTAATGGTAAAAGAGGAAATGCTAAACTGATTTTAAAGTTCCTTCATCTATTTCTCCTGTTTATAAATCACCGCAGAGCAAACAAAGTAGTTCCTGAAACTCTCAAGTGGCAAAGCTGACAGAAAATGCCAGAGCTTAAATGACCCAACAGAGGGAAAATCTCATTATCTTTGCAGATAGCTCTTTTGACATCTAACACACATACAGTACAAAATCTTTGTATATAGACAGTGAAAATCAATGATGGTGATGCTTTATTCAAAACAAACTTTCATCTTTTGAGGACAGTTGACTGAATGTGGCATCCCTTGGTGACTATTTCTGACATCCTTGCAGAGGGAATGGATGGAGAGAATGAAGATGTTGTTGAATGTTTGTCAAGTTAAAACAAACTGGTGGGAATATAAACAAAATTAATGTGAGAGATCAGCTTGGTTCAAATACAGTCATGCAGTCATACGTTAACAAAATATATGTTGTCAGGGCAATGATGTATGCACATTCCTTCTTGATTTCCTTTCTTTTGATGAAAAGCAACAACATTTTCAGAGTTAGTTCAGGCTGGGTAACAAAACCTCAAAAGTTGTTGGCTGCCAAAGGCTTTTCTTGCAGATCTCCCCATCAGTTAGCTGTCAGAAAATGTAGCTAAGTTGCTTTCCAAAAATACTTAGATTACCAGGACGTCTGAAAATGATTTTCACTCACCACAGCCAACTAGGCAAGTTGCTATTTGCAAACCAAGGTTAGCTACTTAAGCTACGCTCCATTCAAAGTAGTATTTTCTAAGTAAATGTAATTAGTTAATTAATTAATTAAGTAATTTCTATATATCTCAGTAAGACACATCCAGTTAAAGAGGGTTGCTATGTCACTCCCAGGCTGTGAAAAACATTCCATACAACATTGTAATTGATCCTCATTTATTTTGAGGAAAAGTTTTTTAAAGTCTTTCAGTTTATATTTTTGCATTGTTTAATCATTATTACACTATATTATTTTTGTTAACACTATTTTTAAATTGCTTTATATTTTGTTTGTTTGTTTGTGCTCAGAATCTTAAATTGAATAAATAGTAATTAAATTTTAATAGCAACATTTTGAATTGGGCCTTGTAGACTCTTAAAATCAGGAATCTGGTAGCATCTTTTCTAACACATTTTATTAAAAGGGATAAACCTTTGTGAGCTAGAGTTCACTTCCTTAGAAGCTCCTTCTGATTTTTGGGTACCATAGATTAACGTGGCTCTCCTAGAAGGTCTACATTAGTCTCTTGTACACTTACAAGCATTTGATAAATAAATAAGTAAATAATTTACAAAGCAAGCTCATAACCATTCTTCCCACTTTTGGGGAGAAAGTTTTAAAGCAGTCAGACTCTGAAACTATTGTAATTCACTTGCCTGAAGCTCTGCCTACACCTCAGAAATCTTCATGTCCCGATGACTTCCGGTGGGGATATGGCAGACTGAACAGCTGTGCTTGCGGGTTCCGCGGGCAGAACTGACAACACAGTTTTTTCAGGCTCAGGCAGGTTTTTCCTGAAGGCCATGAGTGTTTTTCCGGGAAAGGAAAAGACTTGGAATCATCCCATCTGTCGTATGGATGGCTGCTTGCAGCCAGAAGATCGCAAACAGCGTTCGCACTTGTCTGGTAATAGTAGCCGGGTGGCTGGGACATCTCCATTTCCAAGCCGCACTGTAGCCTTAAAGGGACACTAAGACTGGCCACCCAATTTCCAAATCACTCAATTTATATTTTTTTAAATATATGTACCCTAAGTATAGGGGTGTGGTGGCTCAGCAGGTAAGACGCCAGGCTTGTCGATCGGAAGATTGCAAGTTCGGAGGTTCGAATCCCTAGCCCCGCGTGACGGAGTGAGCTCCCGCACTCGCCCCAGCTCTTGCCAACCTAGCAATTCAAAAGCATGCAAATGCAAGTAGATTAATAGGTACCACTTCGGTGGGTAGGTAACAGCATTCCGCGTGCATCATGCCGGCCACATGACTGTGGAAGCGTCTTCGGACAATGCTGGCTCTTCGGCTAACAAACGGAGATGAGCACCGGTCCCTAGAGTTGGACACGACTGCACAAATGTGCGGGGGGAACCTTTACCTTTACCTTTACCCTAAGAGAGGCTTTCTACAGCAAGGAGAAGCGGGCTTTCTTGGTGCTTAACGTTATTTTTGGGGTTAATTTTTAAAAATTATTTTTAAGTTTTGGTTTGTTTTCCATCCAAATATTAAGGAGGACTGAGAGTAAACAATTGTCTCCCTGCTATTATTTTTGTACTAAATTTGAAGAAACTAGCATTTTCCTACACGTTGAATTGGCTGTTTTGAACTTTCAGTTTTCTGCTTCTACTTCCCCTGGGGAATTGCCTGCTAATCTCACTTTCACTTAAGTAAACACATTCCTTCATATCTTTGACTTTCGCTGTTTAAGCTCCTAGGGGGCGCCATAATCAACTGCTTGAGACATGGAGGACCTTAAAATGACTTTCTCTTACTTCCATCGAGATTTTAAGCAGATTCTTTCTGATTCTTGCCAAGTTTTTATGCAAGGTATTCAGGACATTGTGGAAAATATGAGCTTTAAAATGTCTCGTCTGGTTGGGGATGTCATGGGAAATTGATGAATTTTACAGCGACAGGAATGTCTCTGACTTCTGCTGAGATGTTGGATGAAGATTGGATAACTGAGTTGAAGAAATTAAAGGGAGAGATCGAGTTGCAAGCCCTAAGCGAAATGGATCTTCTGATGGAGTGCCTTGGAAAAGAAGGAGTTAATATGTATGGGAGGTTTCCTGAAGTGAAGTTGGAGTTTTTGAGGGGGGCAGTTGGGCTGTTTGATTTCTTTAAGAAAAAAGCTCTGTACGTATTCTGAGGATATGTGAATGCCAATCAAAGAGAATATTTGTAGCTAAGGGTTGAACTGTGGAGTCCTTGGTGCTCTCTGAGCCTTGTTGTTTTCTTGCAGATGTTTCATTGCCAGACTAGGCAACATCTTCAGTGAGAAAAGGGAGTGGAACTTGCTCTCTGTTTATATACCATGGCTTGTCCTGCTTGTGTTGGTGGAGGTGTTGTTCTCCCCTTAGGAGTTCCTTGATTGGGCTGTTGTTTGTTGCTTGGTTGATTGACTGAGTTAATAGTTCCTTGATTAGGGTATATTGTGCTGTTCATTGTTCCTCTGGTGCTAATTCTGGTGTTAATCTTTGCATATCTGGGTATTGATTGCTGGCAAGGAGGTGTTCTGGTCTTTTGGCTTTTCTATTGTCTCTTATGAATGGTATGTAAATGTTGTTTACCTCTATGTGTCTGTTGATGGCTGCTTTGTCTGAGTGCCAAGCTTCCAGGAATTCTCTAGCGTTTTTGGATTTGGCTTGGTTTAAGATGCTCAGTTTCCCAGTTGAAAGTATGGTTGAGTCTGTCCGTGTGTTGTGAGATTAAGGAGTTTTCATCGTGTCTTCTGACTGCTAGTTGGTGTTCGTGGATGCGGTCTGGTAGTCTTCTGATTAAGATTATTAAAATTGCAATTGCTGTATCATTAAGTATAATGGTAGACAATTTATATGGTTTTTTTAGTTTGATCTTTATTATAGTAGACAGGAATGTATAGAATAGTATAGAATAGTATAGAATGTGTTTGTGTGTGTGTGTATATATATATATATATACACACACACACATACATACACACACGCTCTGTGTGTGTGTGTGTGTGTGTGTGTGTGTGTGTGTATATATATATATATATATATATATATATATATATATATATATATATTGTATAGAACGTATAGAATAATGTATAGAATAGTAGTAGGAGGGAAATAACTAAATAAATGTTATCTTTGGGGGGGAAGTTGATTAGGAAGTTTCTATATGTACATTGTTTTCTCTTTTAATATAAGGGGAGGGAACAGCTATACTTAGTGCTTTTTATAATGTGCCAGTGGTATGATTTATAGAAATAATGTGATCTTAGTTTAATATAGAGTAAGAGATTGATTATGGAAAATTGTTGTATATCCTTTCTGTTAAAAGTTGGAAATCAACTCTTTCTGTAACTTTTTTTTTTAAAAATATCTTTTGTTTCTACACTTTTTTAGTTTCTTTTTTCTTTTTCTCTTTGTAGTTTTTTGTTTTTCTGTAGTTTTTATCTTTGCTTGAAATTTAATAAAATTCTTATTAAAAAAAAAAGAAATCTTCATGGCCCCCCTTGATTTTTTCAAGATCAAACTCCCATTCACCAGAAGAAAAATCTCAGATCTTTGCTGTACTGTAATCAGCTCCAAAGAATCCATCTATTAAGAATGTAAAGCCATCTAAGTTGTCAGCTCTGCCTTATTGCAGCCAGGCAAAATGAAAAAATAAAAATGATATAAAGCTACTATCACTTCCCTGTTTCCAATTCTGGAAGCCTTCAGTACGCTGCAGAGTGGCTTTCTCCAAATTTTCTATTGATGATTACACTATTGATGGACTTCCCAATTTATACTGTCCAGTTCTTTCCTCTTTGGTTGGGAGTCATTCTTTGAAAGAGTTTGGAATAGATCTACCTTGAGATTTACTTCCTTGGGTCATCTTTTACTCATGGGGATGCTTGAAGCTGATCCCTTTGTTAAACGTGAGAGTACTCTGGTCTGATTGCTTTATACCCACTCTATTTCTGATGGGTACCTTTCTCTGATCTCCATGTTGTTCTGCTCTTTAAGGGTGGATCACTCAGCTCCCTATGGTTTGAGTTAGTGGACCCACACTCCTTGAGCACTCCAAGGTGAAGAGGAGCAAATCACTTCAGATATTGGCTTTCTTCTCCATATTAAATACACTTACATTCCACTGCCTTGGGTCATCATACCTGTTTTCTGCTCCACTGGTTTCTCATTGGACACTAAGGTAAAAATGGAAAACATTACTTTTGGTGAGGATAGATTATTCAGCATTACAATTATTGATGCCCTGCACAGGGCACAAAAGCTTTGTTAAGCCTGTAAATAAGGTCTACAACAACTTTGTTTTGTTACTTCTTGATATCAGCCATGGTCCTGCTCATAGTTTCAACCAAAGGCAGCATTCTTTACAAGCAAATAGAACCTACTGCCTTATTCCCTTGGCTTCTTCAGAGTGTCAGCCATAGACATCAACTTCAGGATCTAAGTAGTATCTTTGACCTTGATGTTTCCCCATACTGACCCTTATGATCTTTGGGTTGTTTTGATTGATTCTCACTATTACTCTAGATTCCAAAACATCTTTGGTATTGCATCAGGGCTTTTCTCTCCCTTTTCAAAAAGACATATAGAGTGAGTTCCTCTAGGGGATAATGCTGTGCCTCCTCTTTTAGGTATTTTATGATTGCTAAGGAAGATGGTGATTTCAGACCAATACTGCACCTTTGCTGCCTCAACTATTTTTTGAGACTTGTATCCTTTAGGATGATATTTATTGCTTTCATTTTTCCTTTCCTGCAGAAAGAATGGAGCTGGTTTCCAATAGATTTACGGGGTAGTTATTTTTCATTTCTGTTGTAACCTACCATTTTTCTTTCCTTTGTTTTATTGTAGATGGTTCCACCTGTGCATTCTGTATTTTACCACTTGCCCTTTTCATGAATGCATGACACTTATCATTGCTTTCCTCCTCCAATTCATCATTCTCTTTCCTAATTTAGATGACTGGCTTCTTGTTGCTCATTCCCATACAGAGCCACATAACTCAAATCCTCCTTCCCCAGCATCTTCCCTTTCAGGTCAATTATGAGAACTTCTCACTCCTCCTCACAGCTTATTCAGTTCAAAAAAGCCCTGATAGATACCATCCGAGGAGTTGCCTTCTCATTACAGTGACTCCATGGACTTCAAATACTCATATGTAGGATCCTTTTTGTGTATCAATGAATCTCTTAATGGCTGAATATAGGTAATCTCACTGAAGGAGTTCCCTTTGTACTTGCTTCCCTGATATGTGTCCTCGCTCCTGATGCATTTCTGTCCATTACATCTGTGGGCTCTTCCTTCCAACAAGAGCAGCAGCAACAACAGTAGCCTTCTTCTGGGGCATTTCCTATTATATCCATCCTGAGCAACTACATGAGCTCATCCCTTTCCTTCCACCCAACATGGCAGATTATGTTCTTTTTTTTTCCACATTGATCATTAAATGTTGCAAGGTATTTTGGGAATCATCCTAGTATTAAACACACTTAATTCATAAAGGGCACAGATTAAGCTTGATGGACTGCATTTTCACTGTGCAAGAACTATGTGTCATTCATACAGTATATTAGACTAAGGACTTATTGCCTACACAGAAGCTTTTCCTTGGAGTTGGCAAAGGGATACCTGGTGTTTTTGCAACCACTGGACAAGGGGTAGAGCACCAGAACAAAACAATGAAGTGTCTGTTGGTGATATAATATTCTCTCTGAGATACGTATAACTCTGTTTATTATGAGTTATATTAAACTATTCATAAATTATGGCTTTCTCCCATAATTTGGAAATCTTGTTCTATCCTCCTGAAGTGAGAGTCAGCCAGACCCTGAAATGGGTTTGTTGGGAATGGCCATTTCCATTAACTGCAAGAACACTGATCCCCACACTGATTGTGCCGCTGCTAGACACCAGAATGAAGAATTATGGTACAGCTTGTCTGTAGCTTGAATCATGTCAACTGGATTTCTATTTTCTCAGTGGAAACGTTTCGCTCCTTATCCAAGAAGCTTCTTCAGTCTGAGCAAAGTTATTAAGGGAATCCTTAAATATGTTTCTAGGGTGGCTGTGGGACCTTGCACCTGGGGCTAGGTCATGGTTATTTGAGATGTTAATTTCTAAGTCCCTTTATCATCCAAAGGAGGATCGTTAAGTTTACCTTGCTGTTGTTGAGATTGCGAAATGGTCTTAATCTTCCTAGGCCCAGAAGACAAAGCAGGAAGGAAAATAGGGGAAAGATTGTGCCTGAGGCCCCCACCTCTATTCAAAGAAGGATTTTCCAAGTTGGCATAAATGGATTCCTTGACCCCTCTTTCAAACCACTTATCAATGGGGGGTCAAGGAATCCATTTATGCCAACTTGGAAAATCCTTCTTTGAATAGAGGTGGGGGCCTCAGGCACAATCTTTCCCCTATTTTCCTTCCTGCTTTGTCTTCTGGGCCTAGGAAGATTAAGACCATTTCGCAATCTCAACAACAGCAAGGTAATCTTAACGATCCTCCTTTGGATGATAAAGGGACTTAGAAATTAACATCTCAAATAACCATGACCTAGCCCCAGGTGCAAGGTCCCACAGCCACCCTAGAAACATATTTAAGGATTCCCTTAATAACTTTGCTCAGACTGAAGAAGCTTCTTGGATAAGGAGCGAAACGTTTCCACTGAGAAAATAGAAATCCAGTTGACATGATTCAAGCTACAGACAATTCCACCTGGATGACTGAGAACCTTCATCGACATATGGTACAGCTTAATTTCATATTCTGAAACATATTTAAAGTAACATTTTGTATTGTTTGCCTTGTTCTAATTATAGTTGCAGTGGCAAACAACTCCTTATGTTGCTCTTCTTAGGTAATGCATTTGAAGGGACAGAATCATATACTGGATTAAAACCAAAGAGAGGGAAAGTCTCTGTTGAGCATATTTGCAAAGAAATACAAAAATACATACACATATGAATTTCCCTCTATTCCCTATTTAAAAATCCACTTTGGATAAGAAATATAAAGAGACATATAAAGCTCTTTGATCAGATTTGAGAGCTACAGTATGTGGGAAAATATTCCTTTGATGTCAGTTTATAAGAAATGCATCTTTTAAGGAAATATTTCCTGTAATTTATAAGCAAGCACATATACATGCTTATTTTGTCTTTCCTGGTTTTTGCTATTGTAATTCAGGAAGCACTGTAAGAATTAATAATATTAAACTGATAGATGAGAATGCCAGGAATTATTTTGATCAACTTGTCCTATCCTTTAATTATAGAGAGTGTGGATTATGTATGAGAGCTTTCAGGACTCAGGGAGGTGATCATTTTCATTGTCACCCAAGAATACAAATAAGATGATTGTAAATATTCATTCATTCATTCATTCATTCATTCATTCATTCATTCATTCATTCATATTATAAATAACAACAGCTCTTTAAGATAATTCACATAAGAAAGTCTTGATCTATTTGATAATTGAATATTCATAAATGATAATACATAATGCAAGATCGCATGGTGTTTGGGAGGGGGAGAAAAATCATATAAGATGATTTGTTTTTAAGAGGAAAAGCCACTTCCAGAGTTTTTCCGAACAATATCTATCTATTAGTTCTCATCATATCCTGTAAGACATGTGAGGCCATTAGAAAATTAAAAACCTGTATGGTTAGGAATTCAGAGTCCTGTAATTCTGATATCCCAGAAACATGTGCTGATCAGTGGAAGCTTTACACTGGATCTTGCTTGAATCTTCAGCTTCATATCAAATATCAGTACCAAAATTGTGATCTGGTCACTTGGCTGTTAAGTAAGAACTGCCTCTTAGGCAATTGAAATTTACAATTTTGATCTTCTTTTACACTATAAATAGTGAATACGTTTAAAACATACTCTATTTTGCATTAGCAAGGTTCATGGATGCAGGGAATTGTATACGTGTAGTGTGAGCCCCAAATGCCAAAACACAGATGACTACTCACGAAGCCTGTTTCACAGAAGGCAATCTGATAATGCTCACAAGAACACGTGTAGACAAAATATATGTAGTACAGATGCACATACTCAATAGAGATCTCAGGCAATATGCAAACATCTCAAACACATGAGCTAGGCAAATAATACACCAAAACAAATAGCCAGTGCATGTACACACACACATACAAGAAAAAATACAAGATAGCACAGGTAAAATACTGTTTCCCCATTTTAGCTACCTACTACTCTTTGTTCCCTTCAAGCCTGCCCTAGCCACATATTGTATCATTTTCTGGGCAGCCAGGTACTTTTCCAAATAAAAACCAGCGTTCAGCCACCCACTATTCTTATTTGCTAGGGATGTCTTTGGAGGCTGGTGCCTCCCATTGCAGCAAGCCAGCATCCATCCTTTTTTAATTAAAAGAACCTAACAATGATAAATATCAGATGGATTAGGGAACCTAATGTTCACCAAGGGAGGTGTCTCTAGGCTCATAAATCTCATACAATATTGTGAAAATAAACATAAATAAAGCAAACTATATCCACTCCATAGTATTTAATGCTGTGTTGTCTAAACATCTATCTCAGTAGTACAGTTTTTTGTTTTTGTTTTTCCTTCTATATTTCCTGTGTTGTTGTTCCCCCCTCCCCCCATTATTTGGTTCAGATCATTACATTAGAGCAAATACCTATCTTTCTTAGGGATTCCTATTTCACACCAGTATCTGTATCTAGAGTAGAGTATGTTTCCATTAATGACTTTAATAAATGATAACATCTTCCACTGAATGGAAATAATTATTTACACTATACAGTCTTTTTGCAGAGTCACTGCTCCAAGCATCTTCTGAATTCAGGTGGTGACCTAGACTTAAATTTTTTTCTGTTGTGGCACTCTATCTTCCACCCCAAAGGAGAGGGCCTGTAGTTCAGTGATAGAGCATATGCTTTGCATGAAGATAATCCCAGATTCAATAGCCAGCATTTGCAGTTAAAAGGATTTGGGGTGGCAGAACGGGAAAAACCCTGTGACTACTGCCAGTTAGAAAACACAATGGCTGAAGAGATAGGCTGACCATATTTCAGGATGGCAAAACGGGATGGGGTCTTATGTAATATTCCGTGTTCATGAAAAAGACAGGGGTCCCCGCCCCTCGGTCTGCGCGATTGGGTCCCGCCTGCAAACCTCGCCCCCGGTCCGCACGATTGGCTCCCGCCTGCAAACCCCACCCCCAGTCCGCGCGATTGGCTCCCGCCTGCAAACCCCGCCCCCCGGTCTGCACAATTGGCTCCCGCCTGCAAACCCCGCCCCCCGGTCTGCACAATTGGCTCCCGCCTGCAAACCCCGCCCCCCAGTCCATGCTCCGGCTTGGAGCCTCCTTCCGCGCCATTCCCGCCAGGTTTGAAAAACGGGACAACATTGAGATTTTTATGAAAACGACGGGACGGTTGAAAAATGCTTAAAAAACAGGACTGTCCTGTTCAAAACAGGACGTATGGTCAGCCTATGAAGAGATGATGCTGAGAATAGAAAGCAAGGGTTATAGACTTTCTGCATCAAAGTAATGCAAGGAAAGTTAGCAGGATTTTAGATAGAATTACAGTGTCATAGTGATGTGTACTAGTGTCTGTATGATAATATATCTTTTTTGTCCCCTTCTTCTCCCTTTACAGCTTGTGGCCAATGCTATCCTTTTTGTCAGTGTAAATTTGTATGGTGTCTTTGTGAGGATATTGACAGAGAGGGCGCAAAGGAAGGCCTTCCTTCAGGCCAGGAACTGCATAGAGGACAGGCTGAAGCTGGAGGATGAAAATGAAAAACAGGTCAGTTGAAATATGCTCTTGTCTTTTATCTTTTTCATTGACAGCACAGTTGAACAAGAGTCGGATCTGTAAGGAAATTCATCTATAAAGCTATAGCTTTATTCTTACAGTACCTTTTTGTCTTGCTTTTTACTTGGTTGTCAACAATGAAAACACAACAGGCATTATGTTTTCTGTATTTAACATAAGTTTAGACAAAGTAAAAAGCCCAGAGAATTGTCAGGAATAAGGTAACACTTTTGCACGTAATGTGGTTATTTTAATTTGCAGAGTGGATTTCAAAGTCACATGTCTTCTCTTATCTCAGAAGTATTAGTATAGATGGAAGGAATACTTTAATAAAAGAACAAGCTACATTGTTGTGATAAAACTAATTTTTAAATCTAAACAGAGTCGGTTTGGTGTAGTGGTTAAAGCACCAGGCTAGAAACTGGAATACTGTGAGTTCTAGTCCCACCTTAGGCACAAAGCCAGCTGGGTGACCTTCGGCCACATTCTCTCAGCCTTAGGAAGGAGGTAATGGCAAACCACTTCCGAAAAACCTTGCCAAGAAAACTACAGGGACTTTTCCAGGCAGTCTCCTAGAATCGGACACGATTGAATGGATTAAACAAAAATCTAAACAGTCTTCCATAATAAAATACTAAATAGGTGTTATGCATAAGATGTTATGCACTAGTCTTAAAGCCAATTGATTTGCATCAAGATCATTGAGGTAAAGCTGCAAAGGAGGCAGCATAAGAATGGAATTAAAGCTTGGCAATGGAGTTCACTGCATACTTTATATAAAATATACCATCCCCCAACGGATTGTATTTATTATTGCTGTTTGGTTTCTTATTATTTTTATGCTGGTATTTTAACTCTAATATGTACTCCATCTGGAGCAGCATACAAGTTAGTAAACAAATGTTTGATAATAGGCATGTACTCTGTATAGTTTTATTACAGAAATCATTTGAAAAAGCGCATTTACAGAGCAATCCTAACTGGGGAGAAGTGGCCAATGGCAGATACTTACCATTCTACAACCAACCAAGGTATGAAGGAGCAGTTCTGAAAGGATTTTCTTCTTTCAGAACCCCTCCCACCTCTATCAATGGAGATGAGATTAACCACATGTTTTCCCAAATAGTACAATTGAGGGATACAATCCTGGATCCAGTACAGTCAAAGCTGCCCCTGTCCCACTCCTGTCCTGCCCTTGAAATGTTCTATTTTAAAACCTAGGACTAGAGGAGCATTGACATTGGTAAATCTGCCTCTCAAGCTTTTCTTGAGCTTAGAGGGGCACCTTAGCAGACATGCTCATTCCCCATCTGTCTGACACTATCAGCAGACTTAGGTCTGCCCAGTAATTTCACTTTCATTTTTTTCTGTTTGCTTCAATTTCCATCTTGAAATTCAATATGATTTGGCCAATTGAGAATGGAGAATATTACATTACATTAGAATTAGAATATCACATCATGTAGCCAGCGTACTTACATTTTCTTATAATTCTAAAATGTACAGAATAAAAATGTGAAAAATAGGCAGACTATTCAAAATTGGATATGAACAAAACAAATTATATGAAGGGCTATACCAATAAAAAGTAGAAAGTATGTGTGAGAAAGGGTTGAAAAGAGATGTAAAGCTAAGACTCTCTGGATATCATTTGTTTTGAGAAATCACAGAGTTTTTAATCTGAAAGCCAAAAATGAGTTGAACCAAAATGGGGGCAGATTTTTTGTGATGGAGAGTTTGCATTTTGAGCTCTATCCATTCAATCTTGGACCATCGCTATATGTACTATAAAGAGAAGGAATTTTGAAGTCCTTTGGCTGAAAGGCTGAAAGGCTTTTTATGCCTTTGTGGTTGTTTTGCTAAGGAACAAGCTGCTTGCTGCTATCTGCATTTGAGCACCATCAAAGAGCACTACTGCAGCTACAGATTCAGCCTTAATCAGATTAAATAAGAGCCAAGAGAATTCCATCTGGCTGATTCTGCATGGCTTGTTTTTTTCCAACTGAGGTGTTTCCTGCCTGCCTGCTAGCTCAGCTACTAGCTTTATTCCAGATCACAAGCTCTGACACCAAGCACATGTTATAGATGCCATGGGGATATTGCTGAAAGCAGTCTTCATGTGGTGTGTCATCTATGTCCCAGCCATAACATTTACATAATATATACTTCAGCACAATTATTCTGTCAGTTTTCATAGCTGTTTCATAGCCCTACTGGCCCAGGAAATAAGGATCAAGGGAGTAGGGTCCATGGTTCAAAAGAGACTCTTTAACTTTAACAAGTACATTCCTTAAGGCAGCAGCATCTTTCTTCGAAGTGGGCATAGAAGCCAGAAAAAGGTTGGACTCCTTTAACAAACAGTGGAGAGATGATGTGCTCATGAGAGGTCTGAAGAGTTTCTTCCAAATCATCTTTGAAGGGCACATGACCCTACAAGAGGGCGTATAAGTACATAACATGATGCCTTTGATTCACAAGATGTGTCTTGTACAAATTATTTCCTCATGCACAATCTGAGATATGCATAAAAGACTGAAATACACATTGTTACTAAACTTCCACAGAGAAATAAAAGACAAGATACTTACACAACACAGGGAAATAATCATCAAAATTTGAATGCAAATTTATTTTAGATTTGTTATCTATCCCTTCCAAATTAGTGTCTTTTCCTCTGCTTCAGTTTCTTTGAACTTCCCTTTTTCCTGGAAATTCCCAAGTTTAATCTGATGCTTTGAGGGATCATGTAAATCTCCTCTTGTTTCAGCCTTGGTTCTGAACCTTCTGATTTGCTTCTAAAAAAACAAAAATGTTTGAATCCTCCAGATAGAGGGAGCTGCTGGGTTAGCTCTTGTGTACATGGCAAAGAACATCCCTTGTGAAAATGAATTTTGGGGATGTCTGCTCACATCCTGCAATCTGGGAAGCCTGGTGGCATTCACGACAATCCACAGCTTTTGAGATTGCTTGCTATATAAGATATTACAGTAGAGAGTCCCAGGAGGACATTTTAATGTAGCTACATTTAAAAAAAACAATTTAATAGTAAATGCTGATAAATTGGAGAATGTCTGGGGAACTTCATTACAAGCTTGCCATCCCTTTAACCCCAGGATACCCTAAACATATTCCTATTTTGACACAGTTGAAACACAGCATAATATGCAACCCCAGCTAACAGGAGATATAATACATTTTCATATATTCTGTCCAGACTGTGATAGTCTCTCACTAGGTTTTGTTGCCCCCTTCCCTGCCACCCTAGCATACTAAGGACAAGAATTTTGGAAGTTTTCAGTTCTGCCTTCAGTTTGCCATGTTATTTGAATATGATAAAGAGTATTGGACATATTAAGATTTAATGACAGAAAGATTCCAATTAATTATATTTAATTAAATGGAAACATGATCCCAATATGAGCTATGTGATAAGCTTCCCTCTGTGAATGTTTCCCACCCCCACTCCTTGATACCCAATCAGTCAAATGCTCAATTTGAATAGCTGCATATACTGAGGTTTGGTCAGTGATTATAGACTTGCTAATACCTTGAAGCTGACAGTCTGTGTATATTTTTAGACCTAGTCAGGTGTCAAGAAAGCCAGTTTGGTGTAGTGGTCTAGAAATCTGGAGACGATGAGTTCTTGGGACAGTTTCATATCCATAGGAAGAAGGCAATGGCAAGCCACTGCCAAAAAATGTTGCCAAGAAAACTGCAGTCTCCAAGTTGAACTTGAAGGTAAAAAAGGAAAGGAAAGGAAAGGAAAGGAAAGGAAAGGAAAGGAAAGGAAAGGAAAGGAAAGGAAAGGAAAGGAAAGGAAAGGAAAGGAAAGGAAAGGAAAGGAAAGGAGTCACTAAAATTGTTCAAAAATTAAAGCATAAGCATAAGATATGCATAAATTATATAAGCCAGTATAAAGATTGGCAAGTGGAGATCTAGACTCTCTTTATGTAACAGCTGTATGTACCAATTTGGCTCTGCTGTTCAATTTCCTGGCAGCATTGTTTGACATGGCTCACTTGTGCCAGTTGTGAAATTGAAATCATCCCATTTAAATAGGAGATTGTGGGGAGGCTGGGAAAGTAACAGAAGGAATGTTAGACATAAACAATCAAGTGATAAAATAGAATGGGGGCTCAGTCCAGACTACAAACACAGGGAGAGTCAAATCATTCAGATATTCCCCTAATAAATGAGGACTGGAAATTCCTATAGCAGTTTCCAAGAGACTGAACCTTATCCCTAATCCTGTCATTAAAAAAAATCCTAGAAGTCTGCATAATTCTTGTTTGTGCCTTGCAGTGACAGTCTTGGCATAAGGTAGGGAAAACACAGAGCATGGTTTCTGGAATTCTTACCAACCCATTTACCATCAGGGTCATAGGCGCCTTCTGCATTTTCTTCTGTAATGAAGAGTGTGTGTGTGTGTGTGTGTGTGTGTGTGTGTACACACTTTCTTCCCCTGGAGTAATCAGAGTATCTGCACACATGGTGTTCTATGTATGCTCATGAAAGCTTATGCCTTTTAATAAAATTTGTAAGACTAACATGGTTATCCTCCTAGACACTGATTTTGTTAAAATGTAGGTCAACCACAGATCATCCTCAGTGAGAAATTGGGGTGGTTTTCAGTTTCTCACTCAGATCTTTCAGTGCAACCCTGTCTCTTCCATGCTTCCTGATTATGGGAACAAGTTATTTTGAATGTGCAAGATACCATTACCTTGGAAAAATAAACCCTCTTTAAAAGAATTTCCCTTTTTTTTCTCCATCTCTTTCCAGACTTCGTTCTGAGAGAGAAACAAGCTGTGTATATTTTAAAAGCAAAATGCAGTGTGTTTCTGTGAACACAGGTAATTAGCTCAACACAGTCTGTGGAATGCTACTAGTAGGGCTGTGTGAAGCATCTGAACAAGGTGCTGGGAAGAAATCTAAGCAAACTTGCTATACAGGCACAAGCATGTGGAGACAGCTAGTAACAGCTTTCAAAGCAAGCCTTACAAAAGACATGGATGCTTTATGGTTTGAAGAAAGGTGCTTCATTTGTGTGCCCGCACATTGAGAAGCACATCGTACATGTAATGACTTCAACTTCAATGCCCCAATAAACACTTCTCAATGCAGTTCATTTGAACTACAGGTTAAGCTTTATTCAGGTTACATGTAAGTTAAGCATTTGCGAAGCTCTGAATGCCGGTTTCCCGCCAAACAGCCTGTTTTGGCTTCTTTGTCCCAAGCTTCAACCCCCCTTCACAATACCCTCAGCGTCCAAATTTCTCACTCCACAGCAGCCCCTCCTTGAGTCTTGCAGGTGTCCGTCCTTGAAGCCTGGATACCAAGCTCCAACCATCTCCACCATCTGCTGGAATGCACCCCCTCCTCCTCACCCTTCTCCTGCCTGCCACGCTAACAAGCTAGCAAAATAATTAATGGCAGGCTTCAAAGTTAACACTAACAAGCTAGCAAGCTAATTTATGGCAGGCTTCTAACTTAGAACCTGACATGCCGCCCTCTCAAAAATAAAAACAATTTAAAACAAACAGCAGTTAAAAAATTAAGGCAATAAACAGGCAGAGCAGCAATTCATACTGGCTTCAGGAACGATGATCTGAAACAAAATCATAAGCATTAAAACAGTATAATTACTTAGGTTTGTGAGGCCATTTGGTGTGAAAATGTGTGACCAAATCAGGGGCATGAACATGCTTAGCATCCACCCACTCATTAAACCCAGACAGCAAATGTTTCAATTGAACCAAGTATTGCAATCTTCTTCTGTGGCAGCGAGAATCCACAATATCTTTTATTTCAAAATGTTGTTCATCCCCTACCATGAAAGGGTCAGGTTCAGGAGGTGTAGGATGCCACAGTTCAGAAGATTTATGTTGCTTTAATAAACTGATGTGAAACACAGGGTGTACTCGACGAAGTCTTAAAAAGGTTCCCCCCGCACATCTGTGCAGTCGTGTCCAACTCTAGGGGCCGGTGCTCATCTCCGTTTGTTAGCCGAAGAGCCAGCATTGTCCGAAGACGCTTCCGCGGTCATGTGGCCGCATGACGCGCGCGGAACGCTGTTACCTTCCCACCGAAGTGGTACCTATTCATCTACTTGCATTTGCATGCTTTCGAATTGCTAGGTTGGCAAGAGCTGGGGCTAGTGCGGGAGCTCACTCCGTCACGCAGGGCTGGGGATTCGAACCTCCGAACTTGCGACCTTCCGATCGACAAGCCTGGCGTCTTACCCGCTGAGCCAGCGGCAGCTGCAATTGGGCTGTCACTGGGTTAATTACCTTTACTATGGGGAAAGGTCCCACATATTTTAATCCCAATTTTTTTGATGTTTGCGTTGTGCGCAAATGTTTGGTAGACAAAAAGACTTTATCCCCCACTTGTAAAGTCCATTCAGGGGCACTCTTATGGTCTGCAAATCTCTTATAACTCTCTTTGGCCTCTTGCAATGTTTTATTCATAATGACCCAGTTCTGTTGCATATTGCTAACCCATTCTTCAGATGAACCTTCAACATTGTTACATGCCTCACCCCCTGGAAGTTCGAGTATCAGCACGAAATCCTGCCCAGTAGCAATTTTAAAAGGTGTAAAACATGTGCTTTGATTAACAGCATTATTGTAAGCTACTTCAGCCAGTGGTAATAACTCTACCCAATTGTCTTGTCGGTGAGAAATATAACACCGTAAATATTGTTCCAAGACAGAGTTCCGTTGTTCAGACGCCCCGTCCGTCTGGGAATGAAATCCAGAGCTTAACTCCTGGTCCGTTCCAATTAATTTTAAAAACAATTTCCAAAAGTTAGAAGTGAATGTACTGCCGCGATAGCTGATTATGCGGTCAGGTGTTCCATGTGCTCGGTAAACATGCTGAAGAAACAATTTAGCTAATTGACTAGCAGTGGGTACTCCTTTGCATGGGACAAAATGGGCTAATTTTGAAAATAAGTCTGTTACCACCCAAATTGCTGTTTTATGGTTTCTCTCGGGTAAATCCACTATAAAGTCCATGGCAATCTGTTTCCAGGTTTGCGTGGGGTTTGCCACTGGTTGAAATAATCCTACTGGCTTGCCTGGATTTCTTTTTACTGTGGCACATATGGGACAGGTAATTACATTTTACATCTTTTCTCAATGTAGGCCACCAAAATTGTCATCTTACTAAATGCAATGTCTTTACAAAGCCAAAGTGCCCAGCCGTTTTTGCATTGTGGCACCGTACTAAAATGTTTTTTCTCAGAGTCTCTGGCACATACAACGTGTCACCTTTCCACCATAACCCCTTTTTTTCTTGCAGAGTTGATTTATTTTTCAACCACCAGTCATCAGTTAGTACAGCAATTGAAAACTCTCTAATTCAGTCTCAGCTAAAGCTTTAACCTGGCGTGACTGACTACGTGTCACTGCAACATTCGCTTCCTGAGCATCTGGGGTTTTCTCTGTCAAATTCAATTGTGTTGGTGACATTATGGTATCTACTATTTCCTCTCTCTTACTGTCGTGTTGTGGCAGCCTTGACAATGCATCTGCTAAAAAGTTCCTTCCCCCAGCCACATGTTTCAAAGTGAAATTAAAACAACTGAAAAATTCAGCCCATCTTACTTGCTTGGGGTTCAGTTTTCTCGGGGTATGGAGGGCTTCCAAATTCTTATGATCTGTCCAAACTTCAAAAGGGTGGGGAGACCCTTCCAGTAAATGCCGCCAGGTAGTCAGTGCATGGCGAACGGCAAAAGCCTCCTTCTCCCACACGTGCCATCTCCTTTCAGTTTCTGAAAATTTACGGGAGATGTATGCACAGGGATGTAAAACCCCCTCAGAGTCTTTCTGCAATAAAACAGACCCGAGCGCGGTGCCAGATGCACCAGTTTGGATCAACAGGCTTTTCTGAATCTGGATGTTTTAAAATCGGCTCCTCAGTAAAGAGCACTTTCAGTTTTTCAAAAGCAATCTGACACAGCTGTCCAATTCAAAGGGCCCCTGGGTGCTTTGCTTTCTGTACATTCTTTTGACACTTAATCTTTAAAAGATCAGTCAATGGTAAAGCAATTTGATCATAATTAGGGATGAATTGGCGATAAAAATTAGAGAATCCTAAAAATGATTGCAGTTGCCTCCAGGTTCTTGGAGGCTCCCACACCAGTACATCTCGTACTTCGGCAGGATCCATTTCAATCCCTTTGCTGGAAATTCTAAACCCTAATTAATCTAATTTTTCTTTATGAAACTCACACTTAGATAATTTTACATACAATTGAGCTTTCAGCAATCTTTCCAACACTTGCTTTACCAAATTTACATGTTCTTCCATAGTCTGGGTATAGATTAATATATCGTCTAGGTAAACTAAGACCCCCCAATATAAAAATTCATGTAGAACCTCATTAATTAAGCTCATGAAGACTCCTGCCCCCCTTTAATCCAAACGGCATCACACAATACTGAAAAGACCCCAGTTGGCAATTAAAAGCGGTTTTCCATTCATCTCCTTCCTGAATGCGCACCCGAAAGTATGCTTCACGTAAATCCAGTTTGGTAAAAATTTTCCCTTTCGACAGCTTGGCCTGTCAGATTTCTCATATGAGATTATCAAATTGGGTTTCTCTACAAAGCAAAAGTGTTTTGGCAAATTGCATCCTTTACAAAGCAAAGGCTTCTCATGGTGACGTGAAGTGCAGGTGCAAGATAACAACTGTCACGTGTGTATTGTTTTGGCTAGATTGCATGGGAACAAGGTCTCCTGAATCCTTCCGTGGGAAGCCTGCTCCAGGGGGAGCAGGAGGGGGGAGGAAATCACGTGCTCGCTTAGATGCAGCACTGCTACCCAATAGCAGGTCATGCTATGTGCTTTAGGCCTAATGCTTTAGGCCTGGTGTGTGTCACAGCTAACATCCAGCCAATCAGAAAGCTAGAAGAACTGAATATACAACCATGCAAAATGGTGTTCTATGCTTCTTGATTTCTAGTGTCTTTTTGCCATGTAGTTCTTCATGTGTATTCTACTTTTGAGGACTGAGCAGTGCATAGCTATTGGAGGCTATGCATGGCGTAAGCTCTGGCCCTGGGATCAATACACGGAACTCTGCTTATAAGTTTGTTTTTGTTTTTCCTTTTACAATGCTGTACCATGTATATTCAACTAACATTTTTGCGATAATGTACTGTATATACATTATTGCCTTATGCTACAAGTAAAATACTTTTAGCCCTAAAAGCTGCACTCCTTGTCTGTTTATTCTCAAGCCTCGAGTTTTTTTCCCTTTAAGCCAGCGTACATCCCATCAGGTTATGGGCCCAGAGAGAAATTTGTGTTTTCTTTGCTGCGTTGGACCTGGCTGTAAAAGGGAATTTGTTTTTAGAGGCTGATTTCAGAGTAAACATGTTTTCTTTGAGTGGTCAGCAATGGCTGAACAGTGTCTGGTCAGTCTGCCATTCGGGACTTTAGATGGCACAAACTATCTGACCTGATGTGTGGAGATGAAATCATTCTGTTTGCAAGAAGATTTGTGGAAGTATGTGGCAACTCCACTTCCAGAGGATCCCTGGAGGATTCAGTGGTTCCCTTTGAAGAAGTGCAAGCGTGTTTGGACTGTTCATTTTGCTTTTGGGAATCAACTCCTCTGAATGGAATGTCAGCTACTCAAGGACTGTGTAATGGGTTCTGAGCGGCTGTTGGAGCCTTTAATACACAGCAAAACTCTGTTGCCCTTGGTGATCTATTAAGACAGCTTCATAGTTTGAAGCTGCAACTGGCTGAGAATGTGATAGCCCACCTTGGTAGGTTCAAGACTTTGTTTGCTGCATTTGAACAAGAAGGCATGTTTTTCTGGGACTGTGAAAAAGCATGCATGATTTTGCCAAGCTTGGACAGTAGCTTTGGTCTACTGGTCAGGAAAGCAAAGACGCTATCTCCCTGCGACCTTCCTGTGGATTATTTTACAAGCCACCTCCAGGAGCCATCTGTTGCTGTTGTTCCTGAGAATTCCTAACAGAGCATTCCAGCTGAAGTAAAACCTGGTATGGAATCTACATTTTGCTGTGATTCTGGAAGGCTGTTCCCTGCCGTATTGTCCAGCGGATGCTGTCAGTGCAAGAAGCCTGATTTACGAATGGAGGGGAAGCCAGAAGCCAGAAGCCAGAAGTCAGCTAAACAACGAATCCAAGTTGTCTACTCTGCCGGACTGCTTTGTGTAAGCATATCTCCAGAGACTGTTGTTGAATTCGGCTTGAAGCCTTGAGTTCAGCATGTCATTCTAGCTGATATTTCTGTGATAAGTGTGTGAAATGTGTATGTGTACACTTGTTTTTCTCTCCTCAGTGTTCCAGCCCTGGTCAAGTCTGAGTGTACTTGTTATGTTCAAAGGTGCTGGATATGGATATGATATGAGGCTGAGTGTGAGAAAAACCTGTAAAATCAAGTGTGTGAGATGCTTCCTAAGAAGGAGATTGTGTGGACAGGACATTGTGTGTTTAATGTTTCCCCACATCATAAATGCATCCATAAAGTTTTCACAAAGTATTGGGGTATCCCGGGATGGGAGAGTGTGTCTCAGATAGCCAAATGCATTCTGAGTTAGAACCCAGGAAATGTGCAAAAGTTCCTTGATTGTGTTGTGTGTAAACTGTGTGTAAACAATCTAATATCAGGACTGTATCTGTTGCTAGGCAAAGTGACAGAGTGTTAACTAGACCATTTCAGTTGGTTCATAGAGACCTAGTTAGCCCCCATGTCCCAAGTAATGGTGGGGTGCGTTTCATGTTCCTTCTGGTTGATGATCATACCTGCTTGTGTTGTTGCTACTTGTTGAAGTCTAAAGCGAAGGTCTGTGCTCGCTTTGAAGTGTATGTAGCAAAAGTAGGAAGAAAATATGGTTATCTAGTAGGTCAGTTCCAGTCTGCTTGTAGTGGAGAGTTCCTGAGCCATGTGTGCTAGAATTGGCTTTGTATGAAAGTATTCTCCCAAAGACTTGCCAATGTTGGAATTCTAGCTGAGTATTGGTGTTGTGAATACCATTAACAATAGCCTGATTTTAGTTGCTCAGGTGCCATCCCATGTCTGGGGAGAGGCTACCTTGATTGCAGTATGTGTTTCTAACTAACAGGTTGTAGAATTCAACTGTATAAAGAAGTTCATTATTTTTCTTTGGTATGGCAAGCGCCCTTCACTGAAGTACCTGCATGTCTGTGGAACATTTGCATGTGTTCACAACCCCAGGTCACAGAGAAGGAAGAACCAAGGAAGCACAGTGCTTCAAGTTGTTGGTTGTTGGTTGTTGATTAAAATCTAAGGCTTATCGGTGTTTCATTAAGCCATGGTCAAATCCAAATCTCCAGAAGTGCTTTATGTTTAAGCAGACTACTGGTTGGGAAAGGTTATATGCTAAGGTTGCAGAAGTGTTGCTGCATTGCTAGTGTAAAACCTACTGTCCATAGTTCAGTAGATGGGCAAACACCAGTTCAGGTTTCTTTTGTTCCCAAGTCTCCTAGTGTGTTAAAAAGGGCCCCTCAGGTGTAGGAGTGGAAATTTCACCTGAGCAGGTACAGGGCCTGGAGAGGGAGTCAGGTAGTGGAAGGAAAGAAGATGGTGATGGGGAAAGCACAGTGGTCATTCCTCATAGGTCCTCTTATTCCACAAGGGTGTGAAGCCTGACAGATTTGTGAGTTAGCAGGTGACAGTGTGTCAAGTTACCTGAAAAAACCCAGTCTTTTCAAGACGTGTTGCTCCTGCCTTTGAGAGGCAAGAACATTGGAACACAGCTGTGGATAGTCAGTTTGAGTTTTGGTGAAGTGTTAAAAGTAACCAACCTGTCCTTTGTTTTAGTAAGCTGTAGGTTCCAGATGAGTGTTCAGAAAGACATTTCTTCCTGATAATACTCTGCAATGCAAAGCTAGCTTTGTTGCCCAGGGATTTGTTTCACAAGAAGGAGTTTGTGAACTGTGAATCTAATGTATGCACCCACAGCTAGGCCAGAATGTTGACGTGTGGTGCGTTTTCTGGTTGCGTAGCGTGGAAACAGGTGTCCATTTACATATTGTGATGTTGACACAGCATATTTGAATATAGATCTCCCTGAAATAGTGTGTGTAAGGCAAGCTTGTGGCTCTACATGTGTGACAATTCCCAGACAGTTCATTGACTTAACAGGGTGCTTTGTGGATTTTAAAGCAGGCCAGTCATTGATAGCATGGTGCAGATGCTAACTGGGATGTGTAGAACAGTCACGTGCTGTTTTCTGTGTGTACATAAGAAAGTGTAGGAGTTAGTACTTCTTACTTATGTAGTGGGTTTTTGCTTAGAAACTGAGTCTTACCACCTTGTATAAGAATTTGTCAGGCAGCTGAGGCAGTAATTCCAGCTGAAGGAGTCAGGCACAAATTCAAACATTTATCTTGGTGATGAAGTTACAAAGGCCCAGAACAGAGAATCCTATGGTTCTTGAGAGTGTCAAATGACAGAGTGTCACAGAGTGTCATTTGTGTAAAGGAAGCTTATCCTTAATTTGTCGTATATCACTCTGCAATAACGCAGTGGACATGCCCTGAATTAGTTTTGCCCAGGTAGGGTACCAAGCCTGCGAGCTTGCAAAGGGTTGAAACAGTCCTGCGGTTTTTCTTAAAATCAAAACAAATCCTTTGCTTCAAACACAAGCAGCTAGCAAGTTTCTGCTTATCTAATCCAGCTGCAATTTTTGCAAAGGAGGGGACGTTTGAGGGCAATGTTTTTCTGTTTCTCTGTACTGTTTCTGCTCCTGCATAATGTGTATTATTATGTATTTGTATGTATCTGAATAAAACATTGCATAAAGTGTATATTGTGCATTACATATGTGTAACAAGTGTTTTTAAACCATTTCTAGTTTCTAGATGACTATTGGTTGTAAAAAAACTGTAACTTGAACAGTGTAAATTAATACATGTACTAACCATTTTTGTTTCTGTTTCTGTACAAATGTATTTTACAGCTTTGAACAACTTCCATCATTGTTTGCATTGTGTCGAAATCCAATTTGGAGGGGTGTCAGATTTCTCATATGAGATTATCAAATTGGGTTTCTCTACAAAGCAAAAGTGTTTTGGCAAATTGCATCCTTTACAAAGCAAAGGATTCTCATGGTGACGTGAAGTGCAGGTGCAAGATAACAACTGTCACGTGTGTATTGTTTTGGCTAGATTGCATGGGAACAAGGTCTCCTGAATCCTTCCGTGGGAAGCCTGCTCCAGGGGGAGCAGGAGGGGGGAGGAAATCACGTGCTCGCTTAGTTGCAGCACTGCTACCCAATAGCAGGTCATGCTATGTGCTTTAGGCCTAATGCTTTAGGCCTGGTGTGTGTCACAGCTAACATCCAGCCAATCAGAAAGCTAGAAGAACTGAATATACAACCATGCAAAATGGTGTTCTATGCTTCTTGATTTCTAGTGTCTTTTAGCCATGTAGTTCTTCATGTGTATTCTACTTTTGAGGACTGAGCAGTGCATAGCTATGGGAGGCTATGCATGGCGTGAGCTCTGGCCCTGGGATCAATACACGGAACTCTGCTTATAAGTTTGTTTTTGTTTTTCCTTTTACAATGCCGTACCATGTATATTCAACTAACATTTTTGCGATAATGTACTGTATATACATTATATACATATATACATGTATATATAGGAAGGCTGAGCACTGAAGAATTGATGCTTTTGAACTGTGGTGCTGGAGAAGACTCTTGAGAGTCCCTTGGACTGCAAGGAGGTCAAATCAGTCAATCCTAAAGGAAATCAACCCTGACTGCTCATTGGAAGGACAGATACTGAAGCTGAAGCTCAAATACTTTGGCCACCTAATGCGAAGAGAGGACTCACTGGAAAAGACCCTGATGCTGGGAAAGACTGAAGGCAAAAGGAGAAGGGGACAGCAGAGGATGAGATGGTTAGATAGCATCACTGATGTAATGAACATGAATTTGAGTAAACTCCGGGTGACAGTGGAGGACAGGAAGGCCTGGCGTGCTATGGTCCATGAGGTCACGAAGAGTCGGACGCGACTAAATGACTGAACAACAACAACAACTGTATATACATTATTGCCTTATGCTACAAGTAAAATACTTTTACCCCTAAAAGCTGCACTCCTTGTCTGTTTATTCTCAAGCCTTGAGTTTTTTTCCCTTTAAGCCAGCGTACATCCCATCATGGCCAACATATCCTTCATCAGAGGCAGGGGGTACTGGTTAGAAACACAGATGGCATTAAGGCCCCTATAATCAGTGCACAGTCTTAGGGAGCCCTCCTTTTTTTTCCGGAACAACACCAGCGCTGCCATTGGCGAATTCACTGGTTCAATAAATCCTCTCCAAATTTTTATCAATGAACTTCCTCAACTCCTATAGCTCTTTATGGGTCATTGAATATAACTTTGGTTTCGGGAATATGGCCCCAGGTTTGAGTTCAATTGCAGAGTCAGTTTTATGGTACGGGGTAACTGGTCTGACTCAGCTGCGTCAAAAACCCGGTCTACATAATCATATTGTTCTGGGACCAGCACTTCTTCCCCACCAATACAGTCCAGTGCCATCGCCCCCATTTCTGCAGAGCCCAATCCCTCATCTACAATTAGTCCTTTATATGAGCCATCCACAAAGTCAATTTCCCCTGACACCCAGTCTATGTGAGGGTTTGTTTCCCTTAGCCATTTCAGACCCAACACAATGGGTTGTGTTGCAATCAGTGCCATAATGAATCTTAAAGTCTCTTCATGGGTCCCAATTCTCATCCTTACAGCCTCTGTATAAAATTCTACAGGACCCCCTTTCATTTCAGACCCATCCAATTGACAAAAGATGATGGGAACTTTCAATCTACACACTTTCAATCCCATACCAGTCACTATGGATAGGTGTATTAAACATCTCGAACACCCAGAGTCTAACATGGCTAATAAATCAGCCTTCACCCCCCCATCCAAAGTTTCAATGTTTACCTTTACTTGCAGTGTAGGGCAATCCCCGCTCACCAAAGGATCATCACGCCCATTGTTAAATTCCTGCCCCAGGCGCATTTCAAGGCAGGCAGTTGGCATTTCCCGCCGGCAAAAATTCAATGTCTGAGGAGTCACCTTCTTCATCTTGGGGGTTGGGATGTTTCCAATCATCACTAGCTGCAGCCGCTCCTTTACGCTTTGGTGAGGAGAACTTAGTTTTCTTCTCTTCAGGTTTCTTCCCCGGTGATGGGGCTCTCGGCAGGCAGCTGCTGATCCAATGACCCTCCTTCCCGCACTTGAAACATAACCCACTTTTTGCCCATCTCTCCTTCTCTTCTTCCCAAGCTTTCTGTTGGGATTCCTGCTTCCCAGCTGGGGTCAGCGGCCCGGGACCCTTCTTCACGTGGTGATACTGTTTGATGGTTTTCAGGTGCAGCTTGGTGTTCTCCACCTTCCCAGCTAACTGTATCCACTCCTCTAGGGTGTCTGGGTCCACTCTTCCTAATGCCAATTCCACAAGATCTGGCCTCAGTCCATATTTAAAGCACTCAATCTGGAATGACTCTGGACAGTCAGGCAGCTTACTTAACAATGCTTTGTATTACAGTGCGTATTCAGCAACTGTTTGGCTGCCTTGTATTAAAGCTTGTTACTCAGCTTTGGCAGACAGTTTCGATAGGGTATCTTCAAATCTCTTACGCAAAGCTAGCATGAATGCATCAAAATTGTTTAATTGCTCAGCATGTGCATCATCCATTGATACCAACCAATCTGATGGCGTGCCATCAGCGCTTCCGGGATTTGACGCAACACATCTGGGCCCCGCAGGCGACACACTTTTGTGTCGTGACACACAGTTTGGAAAGCTCTGCCCTAACCCTTTGAGAACCCTTACCCTGAACTCTCGAAACTCTCGAAACTCTGGAAATCTATTAATATTTTAATAGATTTTATGATGTACTGAAATACCATATTTCAGATTATTGTAGGGCTAAAACAGCAAGTTATACCCAACAAGCACTTTTCCCTGATGATTTTGTGAATGTCATGAAATGGGAAAAACAGACCTCTGCTGACACTTGAGCAAACATAACCTTTAAGATGTAAAATGTTGATTTTGTGAGACAGAGAGAAGAGCTGTATTTCCAAACAAATGATATCCTTTACATTTGCAAATATATTTTTTTCACATTATCATTATGAATATACAGCAGTTGCAGTACCACAGTTAATTTTAATAACTATATTTTAGATAATATAAAGAACTTGATAGTTGTTTAAAGTTCAAGTCTAGTAGACACCTGTGAAATTCCATAGGTTGGAACTGTGGCTGCAGTTGCATTTTGAGATGATATGACCTCATTGCTGTGGTCTGACCAGATAGATAGATAGATAGATAGATAGATAGATAGATAGAGTGAAACCTCAATTTAATGGACCTGCATTTAACAGACTTCGGATGCAGTGGACCAAAGGGTATCCCTGCAAAATAATGGAAAATTCAGTGCATCCAAAGTAGTTAAATGTAGAGTAATTTTATATCATGCACAGAGCTTTACATCATTTGTGAAATAAATTAACATGAATGATGTCATTTGTTTCATTTGCATAATGATGTATAATTATATAATGTAAATTGACACAAATGATGGAATTTGTGTTTTTAAATATAATTTTTATTAGAGATTTTTACACAAGTAAAAGATAAACATGAAAAAATACAGAAAATGAGATTAAGAAAGAAAAAAGTGCAGAAAATAAAGAAGAAAAAAGAAAAACAATATTTAAAAAAGTGACTTCCGATCTTCTTTACAGCACTTAAAAATAAACTTAGTATCACTCCATCCCCTTTAAAATTACATTACATAATTCACTTCTTCCCATATTCAACCCTCTTCAATTGGCAAATCCAGAAATCACCAATTCATTTCTGTCCATTTTCAGCAAAAAGTCCATAAAAGATTTCTGATGTTTTATAAAAGTACTTATTATCTTGTCCCTGATCAAACAAGTCAATTTTATATTCTTTTCTCTTATGCAGTATTCTGGTGTTATTAATCCTTAGCTTAGTGTTAAAATGTCATAGAACCTGGTTTCTTGTCTTCTTCCTGACAAGTATATTTTTTAGTACATTTCTTAACTTTTCATTCCTTGTGTTAATTCTGTACACCTTGTCCACTTCTACATCCATGTCTTCTTCCTCCCATTCTAAAAACTTTTTGGGGGCTTCAACAGCCCTCTCCTTACTGTCTTCATCAGGTTGTTTGGTAGCTACTCTCTGTCTCAGGCAAAATTCTTTCTCTTGTCACATTGTCACATTGTCTAAATCTTTTTTCATCTCTTGGCTTATTGTTTCTGTCTCACTCATTTGTTCTGCAGATTCTTCAAATTTTTCTGCATCTTTTCTTCCATATTTGCAAATATTTCTTCCATTCTTCTTTCAAATGAAATCAAATCTCTCTTAACAGATTCAATTAATGATACTGCCACTGCCACTGCAATATATTCTTTTCAGGTTTTTCCAACATCCTTTTACAGTCTCTGGAATAATCCCTATTTGCTCTGTTGACAGTCCTTTCCTCCCTTCTTTCCTTGCTTTTCTAATATTAGCCATTTCTCTCCTTAAATTTGTAATCCAAAAAGGTAAAGCAACAAAAATAAGAGAGCCTTTCTTTTTTCCCCCTTAGCTATTTAGACCTATCCAGCGCTCTGTGATTCTATAGTCACATGATCTTCCACAACTTTCCCTTATCTTTTTGTTTAAGAAAATCCACCAATGTGAGACTCTGTTTACTCACCTGCCATGGATTTCAGCCTACACGTGTCAAGTAGCATAACAACACACCCGTGTCAGCTTCTTAGCTAGCAGCACTTTTTCAGCAAGCAGCTTTGCAAACCGAAATGAACCGTTAACCACCCTTGCATTCCTTCAGGAGCTGTGGAAGACCAAGGACACTAATAAGACAACTGAACTCTAATTGAACATAACAAAGAAGATCAGGAGTGAGAAAGTCTTTGCTTTTACAACTGACGAGGAGTGAGGTCAGAGGGATGTTAATAACTTTGAATGCTTGGTACCAATTTGTTATTCAGAGCTTTGCAGCCATTCCATGTAATCAGATTTTAATAAATGAATTCTTTAAGTTTTCCTATGGACTGTCTGGAGAATTTCTTAAGTTAAGATCTTGGTACTGGAACCATCACAAGCAATCAGTCCTCTTGAGAAAGTTAAACAGTCCTCTTTCCCATGAAGATATTTAATTTGTTCAATTAAATTCAAAGTACTTTAAAATAAACAATATTCCAAGTTTAACTGGTCCCTTAATCCATTTTAAATTTTCATAATTCAAACTCTTAATAAGCTTTCTATTTTCAATTAGTTTTAAATCCTTATCATTATTTCTTTACATTTCACTTTGATCTTGTCCCAAGTCAAAGGAACACTCACCAGGTGGTCTAGTTGCTCTGCTGTTTAGAAGATCTCTGTAGTTGGCAAAATAATTATATTCCAAATGTGTGCTAGAAAGTGGGGTTGGGTCAGGCCCAGTGTTCTTAAGGCAGGCTCCGCCTGAGGCTAAGAACTTGTTTCTTCCTTGGCTCCCGCCACTCTACTCATGGTTCACCTGCAGATTTTCTAGATCCTGCAGGTTTCCTCACAAGGAGCAGCCTTCTGGAGCACACATGGGCAATCTCTTGGCTTCTTCTTGTCCAGAGAAGTTCCACTGGTCCGGGCTTGCTGCCCACTCACTGTCTCCACTCTTTGGAGACATATCAGCTCATGATTTTCCCCACCTGGAAGTCCATAATTTAATGGACATTTGAGTATAATGGACCCCTGGCACCCAATTGATCTCTTATTATGTCACTGTGGAAACCAGGTGGAAGAGAAGTTCAGTGGGTTTGAGAAGGGGCCATAGAACTCAGAGGTATACACCTTGGTCAGAAATGGTTCAAAGCAACTCCATCTTAATTGGCTTGCTATAGGTTGGCCTGGGAATTAACTTCCAAAGTTTCAAGGTTACATTTTTATCCCTGATTAGCATTAAATATACCTTTCTGAACTAGAGTGTGCCAACTATGTGCAGCTTGACAGTTATATTGAGATTTCACTCTACTTTAAGGTAACTTGGTAATTCTGCTGCCTGGCACTCCCACACCCACCCACAGGAGCTCTCTGTGTGTCCAGGGTAACTTTGAGGCAGATGGAAACAAAGCACTGGATATAGTCACTTGCCAAAGCTTATTTTCCAAAATTGTTTGTGAAACCTGTGTAGGACTCCAAGGCATTATTACGGATGAAAACAATGCTATGGGTTTCTTTTTGTTTTGTCACAAGCTAGCATCCAATTAATTTTTAATTAATAATTTAGACACATTAATTTTAATTAATAATTAAATAAATATATTCAGAACCTCTTAGAGTTTGGCAATTAAGTTTGGCTCGCATTCAGGAGAGAGTCAGTTGCCAAAACATCTTATAAATCACAACAGCAGCTCTTTTGTTTGCAGAGGAAGAGTCTCAGTACAAAATATTGAGGGCAATGTTGACTGGCCATTAAGTGACCTGAGAGAAATTTTAGAGTTCATGCTAATTTGCATGTGTGTGTTTTACACATTTGTTTCGGTTTTATGACTTTGTTTTGGGTTTTGAATTATTAGAATGTTCTGCAATTATATTTTTACGACTGTTAAAATTTGTTGTTTAACCAAATCTAATTTTCCTTTTATCTAAAACAGTTTTCAAAAATAGCACAGACACACAAACATGTTATGGACTGCATATTCCTTCCTTAAACAAAAATATCTTTCTTGCTAACTTTTTGGTCAAGTTTGCTATGGCTTGCCCTCTTAAAAACTGGATAGTAATTGTATTTGTCAATATTAATAAAACTTTCAAAGTTGCTTCTAATGTAGGCGGGCACATAAATTCAGACTTGGATCTTTTATTCTGTGTTCTGGAAATAAATCCCAATTCTCTTCCAATTTGATCATGCTGAGGCTGAAGATAATCCTAAAAAAACTGACTTAGAAGAGACTTATCTTCTTGGTACTGAAGAACCGATCATGCTTGAAAAATCCAGTTATCACTTGAAGTCAGGATAAAATAAATGACTTATTGCTAGTGCACTACAACAAATAGCAGAGGTTCTTTCTCAAGGCTGAGCAACAAGAACATGAAAGAAAACCTTCCTGCTCCATTATACTAGGTTTAAAGTACCATCTGCTTCACTATTACTCCTTGAAATTATCAGCTGCTTATAATGCAAGCATGTGCTTGTAGCAATGATGAAATTGCCATGAAGAAATTATATGCATTAGCAGTATATTAATTTTTTTTCTATAGATTGGTCATTCCTTTGGCCATTTCTATATGTCATTATGTATGGAAAGGATCAGACTCGCACAACTACTACTACGACAGTACAGCACTTCGTATTTGAAAGGAAAAAGGTGCTTCAGAGCATCCCTGGGTCCTTACATAGCATATATAGTTGGTAATTCTTTAAACCAAATGTATCTTTTTCCAGGATCACAGAAGCTGTGGAAGACAGCTGTGCAATCCCAGGAAGACAGAAGAACCGACAGCTGCTATGTACACATCCCTTCATGCTCTAAAACATCTGTTTCCTTTCCAATCTGAAGCACTTAACAGCCCATCTAGTGACCCATCAAATCACCCATGACTCACTTGTTATAGATTGTGACCTACATTGTGCTTGTTGTCATACATACTTTTGCAGTACAAAGTAAACTGCAAAAATCAGGAGCTTAATTATACCTGGCTGCTCCAATGTGTTATGTTGGCAAAAACAGAACATTGCTATTGTCATGCGTATGTTCATCTTTCTGACACTGTACTTCAATGGCAATCCTATGACATTTTCTCCTTGAGAACATTGTGGGTACTATGATACATCTCAGTGTGGCAAGTGGCGTTTGTGTCAAAATACATACCCCAGAACTAATACCTAGTATCCAAGTACTCATCAGAAGGACACATTCTTCCCTATTTATGTATAGATACAGTAGAAGACAGACAGACAGACAGACAGACAGACAGACAGACAGACAGACAGACAGACAGATGATAGATAGATGATAGATAGATAGATAGATAGATAGATAGAAAGATAGATAGATAGATAGATAGATAGATAGATAATGATAGATAGATAGATAGATAGATAGATAGATAGATAGATAGATGAGAGAGAAAGAGAGAATTATAGACTAAGTTGTTCCAGTCTTATGGAGTTAATTTTTATGCTGTTGTTTTCAGTATTTCTGTTTATTTTATTTTATGGTTGGAACTAAACCTAATCATGCTTAGAATACATTCACTGAATAACTAATACGTGATTAATATAGGTCTTATACATTTCAGTGTGTTTTTGTAAACATTACTAAATCTGGATCCAATGTAGTATTTTGAGCATTCTAATACTACATATACAGTATAAATTGCCATGAGAAGTTTCTTTTTTGCTTGGAAGCTAGTCTGACAGTAAAATAATGTGAAAAGGATGGATGCAAAATGTCTGCATATGTTCCAGAAAAGGACTGCCCTACCTTTCTGAGTTTTTAAATGAACTTTAATTTTACATGTGTAGAATCTTTATACTTGACAAAGGCCATGCACTTAAACCTTGCCCTGGTATCCCAAAGCTTGAAAAAATCTTCACGCATTTTGGGCTTCCGGTGGGAATGGCGGACTGTACGGCTATGCCCGCGGGTTCAGCGGACGGAGCTGACAACGCGGTAACTTTTTTCGGGCTCAGGCAGGTTTTCCTGAAGCCTAGAAACATTCTCCAGATAAAGGAGAACACCTGGAATCATCCCATCTGTCCTCCGGACGGCTGCTTGCAGCCAGATCGCAAACAGCGTTTCGTGTTCGACTGGTAAGAGCCAGCTGGGAGACGGAGATTTCATCACTTTCCAAGCCATGCTGTAGCTTTAAAGGGACACTAAGACTGGCCACCCAATTTCTAAATCACCAATTTGTATTTTTTTTCAGTATATGTACCCCAAGAGAGGCTTTCTACAGTGAGGAGAAGCTGGTTCTCTTGGTGCTTAACGTTATTTTTGGGATTACATTTTTTTTAAAAAAATTAAGTTTTGGATTTCATTTTCCTTCCAAATATAAAGGAGGATTGAGAATAAACAATTGTCTTCCTGTTATTATTTTTGTATTAAATGTGAAGATATTAGCATTTTCCTACATGTTGAATCGGCTGATTTGAACCTTCGGCTTTGTTTTCACTTTCCCTTGAGAACTGTCTGCTATCTCACTTTCACTTTATGTAAACACACTTCTATATCTTCGATTTTCACTGGTTAAGCTCCTAGGGGTCACCATAATCTACTGCGTGAGACATGGAGGATTTCAATCAGATTCTTTCTGACTTCCACCAAGATTTTAAACAGATTTCTTCTGACTTCTATCAAGCTTTTATGCAAGATATATCCAGGACACTGTGGAAAATATGAGCTTCTAGCAACTGCCTCTATGCCCAAGAGATGTAATGCCTTAGCTAATGTTGTTTATTATTGGAATCCATTGTTTTCTACTATTTAATTTTTATCTCTCCACCCAGTTTTTTTAATTGCTGATACATATTAACAACACTTGGGATTTGTTTGAGCACTACTTAAAAAAATTGTTGTCTCTGCACTGAGATTGTGAACTGATTTAAAGCAAGGATGGATCTTAATGATGAAACTCTTTTCTCATTTTTTAATCTTTTCAGCCTAATAGGCTACCCACTTTAAACTTCATTGCTCCAAGGATAAACATATTAATAGGTGGTGGAAGCTGGCCTAATTAGCCATTAAATTTGGTTTACAAATTTTAAACAGTTCAGTGCCCAGTAACCCAGAGGGTGGCATGGGCCAGTACAATTGATTCCACAATAAAACCCTACATTTATTCTCCAACCTCACTGATTTTAAAATGTCCTCCTCTTAATGCAAGATTTGCTCTTAATTTGGTGCTAAGGATGACTGCTAAGAGATCACTTGATTCAGGAACCCACAAATTAATGATCCATTGAACTTGAAAGTGCAGTTTCACAGTTTCTCAACACATTTCTAACAATCCTTGATCAATGCAAAGGAAGCCTATGTAGCTTTAAATATATATCAGCAAATGATGAACATTACCAGGAATTTTTTAAGATCCAGTGTTACATCTGTCCAAAAATTCAACCCTAAGTCTTAAAATCTTGTACAATATTTTCATTTTAAATTTGATTCAACCAAGAGCACGTCACAGCCAAAATCAAGCTCGTTGAGGCATAAAGAGCCTTTAGGAAAACTTTATAGGATGTTGTATCTTGAAAAAAGAATGTAGGATCCTGTAGAAGAAGAAGAAACTGGAGGCACAAAAAGCATGTATCTTCATATATTATTATGCCTTTCATTTATATTCTCCAGGATCATACCTAATAAATATATTTGTGGTTTTAATTCAAATTTTATTTTCAGAATTTTCTGGATGTTTTAGTATATTTCTTTCCAGTACTTTTGAGTCTTTTTGCATAACCACCATATATGGTAAAATTTCTTCTTTATTGTGGCATTTCCAGCATTTATTGTTGTATGATCTGTCCATCTTTGCAATCATTGTTGGAGTTATCTACCAAGGAACTTAACTTCTGAGGAAGAAATTTTTGTGAAAAAAGAGACTAGCTGTGAGATAAGAAAAGGTCTAGTGAAATTTTTAGGGCTTTACCTGACAGGATGCAATAAATACATATTTCAAAACATACAACAAATTACGCAAAGAAATAAAAGAAGATATTGAAAGGTGGAAAACCTTAGTTTTTATTGTCCTAGCCAGGAAAGTTTTAAGTTTTTAATAAACTTCTTATTTCAAATGGCACCAATTCAAATCAAAGATTAAAAAATTGCAGGAGTGGCAAAGAACAATTAATAGATTTACATGGAATGGGAAAAAACAAGAATAAGATTCAAAATTTTGCAAGACTTAAAAGAGGCGTTAGACTAGCTTTTCCAAATCTCAGTATATATTATGGACCTAGTTACTTATCATGGATAAATAAATGTTGAATGGACAACATTTCCTAACAGCAGAATATCAACTATAGAAGGAGCAGAGTTAGCCAATGAACTTCATAGATATTCATGGTATAAGGAAACAAGACATTTGAAGTGTCATACTGTAAGAGAAAATCTGTTTAAAATGTGAATTCCTTAAAAGCAAGGATAAGCCCAACAATTTCACCACTAGCATCACCATCAAATGCTTTTTATTTCAAGGACAATTATAGTAAGTGATCTGCCAAGTGTCCAAGCAGTGATCAGGTGCTCAGACAATTGGTTCTTTTAGATCCAGAGACAATAAGCATGCCAGTGGATAAAGAGATTTTAAGCTTTATTATAAACTTAAACAAATTTATAGCATAAATAAACACAGTTTAACCAGAAACACAGTTTAGGCAGATTAAACAGAAGCATAAAAAGCATAGCATAAAGAAAGGAAAATTGTTACATATGAAGCAAGTTGAAACCCTATCTCCATAAGCTGCCAGGAGCTAATAAGGACAGCGGAGATACCCCAGGGTGGCTCAATATCCACAGCACCCAGCGCTCAGGTCTGTGCAGAAGCTCCCAAACTCAAAAGACAATACTAAGGTTTTTATCGAAGTCTGGCCCTAAAGCCTCGTGACTCTGTTTCCATGGTTGCAGGATCTGATCTTGACGGGATAGTTCCCAGGGTCTGGAGCACCTGTTTCCAAGAGCCTGAGAAGCTATACAGATAAGCTAGTGCTTAACAAAAACAATCTTGGGGTTTTCTCTTATCTTCCTGCCCCCCATTCCAAACAGAAATAAAAGACAAGCCAGCTAAACATTAGTAGGTAAAAAGGTTTTCCCTTGCACAGTCGTGTCTGACTCTAGGGGGCGGTGCTCATCTCCGTTTCTTAGCTAAAGAGCCAGCGCTGTCCGAAGACGCTTCCGCGGTCATGTGGCCGGCATGACGCGCACAGAACGCTGTTACCATCCCAGCAAAGTGGAACCTATTTATCTACTTGCATTTGCATGCTTTCAAATTGCTAGGTTGGCAAGAGCTAAGGCGAGTGCGGGAGGTCACTCCGTCATGCGGCACTCGGGTCTCGAACTGCCGACCTTCCAATCGACAAGCCTGGCGTCTTAACCACTGAGCCATCGTGCCCCCAAAACATTAGTATAACTCAAAATAAACTCTAATCTTCATGTGAGGTAGGAGAGGAGGGGCCAAGATGGCGATGAGGCAGCAACTGCTGTAAAGAGCTCCTCCAAAGTTTACCTTTTATCAGTTTTTTCCCCCTAATTTTATTGTTTTAAAATGTTTTAAACTTTAGCTTATTTTATCTTATATTCAGCCGTTCAATGTGTCATCCTTGAGCTGCCTTTTCGGAACCCTCGGCATATAGAAAGGGTCGAGGAAACTCTGGTACATCACTAACCAACATGGGAAAAAGAAAGAAGAGACATCGTACACATTCTGCAACACAAGCTACTTCTAAGCCCATGAAACAGCAGAAAGTCGATAGTTACCTAACAAGCAGGCAGCCATCTCCTGTAAGCAATTTAATCTCTTTCAATCTTCCCAATGGATTTGATGCACAAGAGTGGGATTTACAAGCAGAGATTGAAAGCCAACAACTCGTAGATCTCTCCTCTTCTATGGAAGACGATGTCCCTTCCCCATCTGAACAGACCCCTGCTATTTGCCCAGCAGCTGCAAAGCTTTTGCAGGATGGGAGTGTGAACATGAACTTGATAAACCTAAAGAATGAAAACATAACAGACTTTCTAACAAGGCAAAGCCTGCTGACAGCACAAACTGTTCTTTCTATCTTTGAGTTGCTGATCACAGTTAAAACAAAAGTAGACTCATTAAAAGAGGCTTTCGTGAAACTTATTGAAAATCATCCTAATGACCAGAAACAGCTGATTACACTTGCGGTGAAGGGTGAAGGGCGAGAAGCAAGTGCTTGGTGGTCACGCAAATAAGGGAGAGAGGCATTTAAATAGTAAATATTACTTACAGCCTAATCAAATCACCCTACAAATACTAAATAACAGCGTAAATAGAGGATGCTGGGAATCAAAAAGAGTAATAATCCTATCTCTAAGTCAGTTACTTCGCTGCGAAAGAAAGTTGATTGATTTGGAGAAGGCTGAATGGCTCCCATCCAGCAGAGACTGCAAGCAAATTTTACTCACATTCAGGCAGCCCACAATCTCTAGTATGCTGTTTAAAATGAGGCCCTTCTTGCATCGTTTTTCAATATTCCCATTACACGTGTTCCATTCAGAGGAACTCAGCCCACTCCTAAGCCAATCTGGCCTAGAGAGTACTGTCACTTTAAAGAACAAAAGTAACAACTCGACTTCAGATAATCCCAAGGACATTTTATCTGTTCTGCCCCCGAGAGATGTCGGCCCAGGCAAACACTCTATGCTGACTACAGCAAGACAGTGCACAGATGATGTCCTGGAAGGGAATCTGATTAACTCCTTCAGCGCTTTGTCAGATTTGGAACAAACTGACATTATTAAAAGACTGGATGACCTGAGAGAGACTCTAGTCGTAACATGTAACACAACTAAACCATTAATTGATATAGTATTACCAACTACTCAAGGTAACTGCAATTACTCTGAGAAAGATCTTGTTGGCACTTGTGCCCCTTCCCCTGCCAAGCGGAACTCAGACATGCAGATCACGTTGGACACTGCTGATAGACAAGAGGAAGGTTTTGATTGCCTAAAACCCTGGGATCCACAATCAGTGTTAGGTGGTGGATTACACCAGGAAAATGAGACGGACGCTTGCAGCTTAACTCATTTCTCTGGCACTTCCATAGCTGCTATAAAAAATCAAGATCTGCAAAATTCTCTGGCAGCATCTGATTTGGTGGATTTCTCTGCTCCTAACCCATGTTCTAATAGTTCTCTGAAATTACCAGAAACATCAAAATCAAAAATTCTTGTAGTTGCACAGGTACATGCGGATTGGGCATCCCCATTTCCACCTCTTCAAGAGTAGTACTTAAATCAATACCCTCATTGAGGCAAAGGGCCTTGGCTTTTTATGTCTACTCTTCGCCACTACAAAGAAGAGATGAGATCACCGCATCTTGGGCAGAGTTAGAGCAGAAGCCGATTTAATATGGGCCAACTTGGATTGAAGGTGGAGACTTTTCATAAAACGTACAGAATCTACAATCCTCAGCATTAGCACATCAGCAAGTCTAACAGTAGGGCAATTCAGTTATTACAAAGGAAAGATTTTTCCTCTATCTTTCTGAAATCTTATTCACCCACAATCATCTCAGGACTAGACTTATTTTATTGCTGTTTGTTTGTTTGTTTGTTTGTTGAATTTCTATAACCGCCCATCTCCCCCTCAAGGAGGGACTCTGGGCGGTTCACAACACAATATCAACAAAGTACAATAAAAACCGTGATAAAAATACAAATACAATAAATTACAATAAAAATACAATATATAGTATATACTATATATATATATATATATATATATATATATATATATATATACACACACACACACACACACACACACACACAGTATAGTAAATACAATATATATATAGTTTGATTATAGGAGTAAAGAGCGTAAAGCATAAGGAGATAATGTTGTCTAGTACATTCAATGGCTACCTTCACTGTAAATTATTTTTCTTTTTAACTATCAAATTAGAAATTAAGGAATTGTTATATACTAAAGCTGTATGTTAAAATGACTCCCATTCACCTGTCTATACTCTTTGCAATATGCAAGATGTATTATTTCACATATTGTATATTTGGTATCCTAATGCCATTCTGTGCCTGGAAGTAGATGACAATATATGTAGATTCTGAGTTAGGGTTGACAGAGAAAATAAGATTCTTAACACCATTGGATCCAAAATGCTCACAAAGATTGGTGAAATCATTATACTTTCTTTGTGGAATGTTATTCTGACACCCAAGTATACAGAGAAACAACTGTATTTTGACTGCAAAGTGGATTGTTAGCATCTGCCCTGGACTTGGAATCTGTGATATTACTGTTTTGCAGATACTAGGTCAACGTTGCCATTCTTTAACATCGTACATAGAGAATACATTGTACAGAACTCATTGGGGTTGCATGCAATTTATCTAAACATATATTGTCCTTGAGTCTAATATTCATTATATTATACATCGTGTACTCTATTACATTTTTACTATCTTATCCTACCTTTTATCCTTTTTATTTTACCTCATCCTTATATTATGTCCATTTTATTCTACTGCAGTCTATTTTATCTCATTATATTGTATCTTATTTTGTCTTAAAAGCATTTTACTGCGGCCTATGCGTTGATATGGTCAAATAGACTACTCAATAAAGTATTACTTACTTACTCGTGTGAGGGAGAAAATCAAAATATGTCACTTAAACTCCTCGAAATATAATGGTCTTCCACGTTGCCACTACAGTAAGTAAGATCTGATTACATATGCCAATATAATACATCTGGAGTCAAAAAATAGACTAAAGACCCAACAAGAATTGCTTAATGAAGAAAGAAATCTGTCATGGTTTATGTATTTGCAAATATATGGGAAAATAAAAAGCAATCTCAAAGAAGAAGGAAGGGAAAGATGACAGAATTTGAAACACTTATATAGAATCAAGATAATTTATTAGAACATATTTACAAATTGTTACTCAAATATGACACGGAGACAGAACAAATTAAAAATGGTATGATAAAATGGATGCAAAACTTCAAAGAAGTCTTATCAGTGGAACAATGGGAAAAACTATGGAATAAAATCAATAAAATTTACACCAAGCTACAATTTGAGGGAAAATTTGTACATGATCAAACCACTGTTGATCATCCTAATCAAACCACTGTTGATCATCCTAATCAAATCATTTTGGACAGGTGGTAAAGTAAGAGAATAGAGATAAAAGTCTTCATTTTACTATTCAAAATATTACCACATAATTGCCTAGGGTTATGTTGGAATTTTGGACCTGCATTAGTTAGCTGACATAACCTATTGACATTATTCTTGGCCCAGCTTTCTCCATTCAATATTTCATCTTTGTTCAGCTCCTTTCATGTCCCAACATACTTCTCCATTAAAAAGCTACTTTAAGTAAATTAAATCTTTCTTTAACCCTACCTTTACAATCAATATTATTTCAGATCTGTACTTTAATCTGAGGTTAGAGTTAAATAATTGAATCTGTTTCTTATTACCTATTTTATTTTATTTTATTTTATTTTATTTTATTTTATTTTATTTTATTTTATTTTATTTTATTATTTTATTTTATTTTTTTATTTTATTTTATTTTATTTTATTTTATTTATTTTATATTTTATTTTATTTTATTTTATTTTATTTTATTTATTTTATTTTATTTTATTATTTTATTTTATTTATTTTATTTTATTTTATTTTATTTTATTTTATTTTATTTTATTTTATTTTATTTTATTTTATTATTTTATTTTATTATTTTATTTTATCCCGCCTTTATTATTTTTATAAATGACTCAAGGTGGCGAACATACCTAATACTCCTTCCTCCTCCTATTTTCCCCACAACAACAATCCTGTGAGGTGGGTTGGGCTGAGAGTGTGTGACTGGCCCAAGGTCACCCAGCCGGCTAATATTATATCTATAGAAAGCATAGTTCACCCTTTTCCCCATTTTTGGCCATACAGTACAGTTCATATGTGTATTACCAGTTCTGAAGGTACACGGTTTAAGGACGACCCATAGTTAATAACGGAGCCTATTGTAGCAAAATTTGAGTTAAATACACAATGGTTTGAGTTAAATATGCAATGGTTCAAGTTCATTACACAATACTACTTATACAGTATCATACAATAATATTGTTCTGCTTACATACAAATTTGACTTAAGGACAGACCTGGGGAATGGAACTCATTCTTAAACTGGGGACTACCATGTTTTCCCCTGCTCGTTCTCTCTCTCTCTCTCTCTCTCTCTCTCTCTCTCTCTCTCTCTCTCTCTCTCTCTCTCCCCCCTTCCTCCCTCCTCCCTCCTTTTTTTTCATATGCACACAGAGAGAAAAACAATATGGACCCTACTGAAAAAAATACTTTTGTCCACATTTTGTCTGTACTTTGGTAGGAATGGTTCTTTTCTGTATATATTTAGTAAGATAATATGCCCACTTGGGAAAGAAGCTTGAGTATATTTGTGAAGGGTGCATAGCTGTACTGTAAAATGATTATCTCATTTATAGACTTTTGATGACAAAATAGAAAAACCTGTCCCAGTTTGATAAAATTTAATTAAAAAGCACCTTTTTAGTTGAGCCCTACAAGTTCTTATTTATAAGGAAACTTACAGTACTATCCAGAAATATTGCCATCTTGTGGTTATTATACTAAATAGTAGCATTTAATAAAACCTATTTGCATTTTATTGGGAGAAACAGAGATATCACTTTCACAGTTGATGGAACAACAGGGGATTTTGTGTGGGTTTGTGTGGGATGGGTCTGTTTCACCAACAGTAGTGCTCTTACTCTTGACAATTAAGTATTCAAAGTACTGATGTATCTGACATCAGAACCCTCACTTTAGGACTATCAGATCTCTGGGTCCAAAAATTAGGGTACATTTGCATATTAATTACATTTGAATAATGTTTGTGTAATAAGCATATTAATTAGCATGATATTTTTAGTCATTTGTTCCCAGAAACCTCAGCCTATACCTTTATTTCACTTGTATATCAATGCAAATGAAATAAAGATTTTTGTAATACAAATATGGCCACCAGAAGCTGCATAGGGATACCCAAACAGTAAGAACAATGTCAGCCAAAATAGAGCAAATAGTGCAATAAGTCATTGTACCAAAGTGCAAATGCCCCAAACTAAGCTAAACATTATAAAAACATCTCAGCCCTTTTCTATCTCTTCCTGCTGTGTCCATGTGTCAGTAGTGTAAATCTTTTTAGCAGAGCTGTTTTGTTCAGCGAAAATTAATCAAAACACCATAGGTGCCCTCAATATCCAAGGCTGAAAAATGGGTGCCACATAAGGGCAAGAGGAAGAAATGCAAAGTTTACATCCTGTAGATACAATATAGGCCAGTAATATTTTTAATTGATTAATTGAAATCAATCATTTTTTTAAAAAAATTGCAAAACAAAATAGAATTCACTCAATTTCTTTGTCTTGTTCGCATCTACTTTTTGGAATGTCCCCCAGCATGCTACATAGAGTGAAGTATGGCCCTCAGCCCAGAAAAAGTTGCTCCTTTTGCTTCAGCTATCCCTTTAGCATGACTACAGGGAAATACAAAGCAATGGATGGAGTATCCACAATGGATAAAAATATTGCCAGAAGCTCTTAGTCTTTAGAAAGTTACTTCTGTTTGGAAAATGTGGGTAATAATGGCACATGGACTGTAAGACTGTCAGAGGAAATATATAGACAATTAGGAGAAGATGAGTTGGTACTAGAGACAGCTATCCTGTAGCATCACTTCTTTCTCCTTTCTTAGACAGCTGTCCATTCAGTTATAAGCCTTCAGGCTGCCATCTTTGACAGAACATATTCCAGTTTCACTTGACAGAAAGCCATTCAGTGGCCAGGGTTTAATATCCTCAGTTAAAAAATGGATTGGGAAAGAGTATGATATTAGAAACCCTTTTAATACTGTGGCAGATATTATCATTAAGTATTTGGAGAGTTGAAACAAAACATGATTGTATAATAGGTGTTTGATCTTCAAGATCTTCATCTCCATGTACCATTTGTTTAGCAGACTGTAATGATAGGGCATGTTTCTACCACCTTGGTGACTGAAAATGGCTTGATGAATATAATTTATTCTGAGCCCAGGGCAGGCATAACAGAATAGTGGATGCTTCTGAAATAAGAGCACACAATAGATAGCCAGCAACTTTCAGTCTCTAGAGCAGGGCTTTCCAAAGTTTTCCTGCGGCAACACATCAACCGCCGTTGGTGTGTCGCCGCGGGAAAACCCGGAAGCGCTGATGATGATCAGCGTTTCCGGGTTGTGTGGCGACACACCAGACTGTGTGCGGTGACACACTTTTGTGTCACGACACACAGTTTGGAAAGCTCTGCTCTAGTGAGATGTGTTAGGAAGGGGAAAGAGAATTGTGTATTTTCTTTCCTCTGCCCTTTACCAGTTGACTAAATTGAATGATATACTGTATGAACCTGAGAGCACATACACATATGCATGCAGTTGCATGCCGGGCTAGGGTGAGGGGGCGGGAACCATAGACACAAAATAATGTTTCAGAGGCCAGAATCTAGTATTTTATTTTCAGTAATGAAGAGATTAATTCAGAATATGAAATGCAAAGCATTTTAATTTTGTAGTCAGCACAATTTTTAAGGCAGTCTTCTGTAAGAAGGGAAAGCTACAGACTTGCATATCAATCTTAAATTAGTATTTCTTTCCATAATGTATTTAGGGCTTATGTATCAGTCATTGACTGGGTAATGCAGGAAGAACATCTGGAGAAAGATTGTGAGTTGGAGGGTTGGGGTAGACCTTATTTAAATTGCACTCTGAACAAATGCTTGCCATTGTCAAAGACAAAAAGAAAAATACAGGACAAGGCCTTTATTGAGTTATGCATTCTCAAGATAAGGATTGCAATTTGGCTTTAGAGACACAATGGTTACTGCTACCTAAAAGAGTGATCCAGATGGGACTTTGAAAGAAGCATATTATTAGTATCTACAAAGTGTTCTGCTTTCTTCTGGATTGTCTTGATCTGGCATCTCCAGAATGGCTGGATCCTCAGGGTCCAGGGAGGTATTCTGGAGTATTTTCTGTCTTCAGGATGGAATATTATGCATATCCCTGTATGTATGTATGTATGTATGTATGTATGTATGTATGTATGCATGCATGCATGCATGCATGCATGCATTTATTTATTTATTTATTTATTTATTTATTTATTAATTATGACTGCCCATCTCCCCCAACGGGGGACTCTGGGCGGTTTACAATAAATCAAGTTCTTTAAAAAATATAAAATTACAATTTAAATTAGCCCATTTAAATTTCATCCATCCTCTTCATCTTCCATATGACCAGTCTGTTGTGTTTCGTATGAGACTTCAACTTATGAAGGCTTGCATGGTCATGCAAAAATATGACTTTTGATGTCTTAGCTATATAGCAAGGGCACTGAAAAAAGGCTTGGGTGCTTGTTCTAGCCACTTCTCAAAGAAAAAAAAAAGCCCAATTTCATACTTCAATTAGATTTTTAAAAACCCTAACACCAGGGCTCTGGTTTTTCTGAATAATTAGGAATAAGATGGAGTAATCTAACCATTGGAGAAAAACAAGGTGAGTTGCAGTACTTCTAACAGTGTTCCTTACCTAGTTAATTTGTTAATAAATTAGAAGTACTATTTACTGAAAAGGTTTTTTAAAACAAGGTTTTTTTTATCATAGTAGTATGTTAGATAATATAAGGTTGTACTTTTAAATATTTCAATAGCATAGGCCTAATTAATGTTTAATTGATAGAAATTTCAGTAAATAAATTTGTAAGAGATTTGTCTCATTGTTTAATAATTTGCCTTGCTGGCATAGCAAAAGAGCTTGCTGATTAAATTCCAAAGCAACAGACACAAAAGAAAGCAATTGATCCTGCATTCTTTCACACACTAATGTTATAGATCCTACTATAAGCTGTTATTAATAGCATTATGATCATAATGGTAATAAGGGCCAATTATCTGCTCTTGAAGTTCGGTTCAGCAGAGTACTTTCTGCTGTACAGAAGGATGTAGATATTATGGTAGATCTCAAGGATACATGAGCAAGTGGATTCTACCATTTTTCTAGAAAGCAAAGAATCATCAGGCCAATCCATTCCATCTTACTTTGTGGAAAGTGATATATGAGCAATATCATACATTTGAAGATTTTTGAGGAATTTTGATATTTACTGGCCATTCTTACGATTTTAGGAAGTTCAAAAGAAACATTAAGATAAAAGGTGGGATTTTATCACATTTCTATTTTTAAAAAGTCATCCACAAATGAGAACATCACAGCTTTTATTATAGAATGTTATAAATCCCATTTAATTAATGATCAGCACCTATCAGTTTAGCGCTAGGGTTCTTGGCATTTATATTAATAAAAAGTCATATATTCAGTATAACATTCAAAGGCGTAAGCAACCATACACATGATCTTTATGCTGGATGAAAATAATTGACATTTCTAACAGATATCTTCAGATTTCTGAAAGGCAGAAGCAGATCCAAGTTCTAGATGAAAATGAGAAGTACTAAATTATGAACTTTTAAAAAACCTTCATAACCTTGTGTCTGGGATACTTCTAGTTGTGTTTTCTGGTTTGATTTTATAGTAAAATTTTTGAGTACACAAATTAGGTGCGGTGAATTATTTTATTAATTTTTAGTTATTTATAACTAGGGTTTGTATGCAACCTCAGTTCTTGAGTCCAGATGGCTTACAATATAATTTATTTATTTGTCACATTTATATCCCGCCCATCTCCCCCACAAGGAGGGACCCTGGGCGGTTCACAATAAAAAATTTAAAAATAAATTTTTAAATTTTAAAAATAAAAAGTTTAAAAAATCAATAAAAACCATAAATAACACTAATAATCAATAAAAATATCTAATTACAGTCCAATCCAAGCAATGGTAGGTCTTACTTATCCCATGGGCTGGTAAGGCTGGTCAAGGCAGATCTAAGAGACCAGACAACCCCAAGACTGGCTATTCCCCTCCCCTCCCCTCCCCAAGCATGATGGCAAAACCAGGTCTTTAGGTTTTTTCTAAAGTCCAGGAGAGAGGGGGCCGACCTTATTTCAGGGGGAAGAATATGCCAGAGGGCGGGGGCTACTGCAGAGAAGGCACGCCTCGACCCCGTCAGGCATGCCTTCTCTGCAGTAGCCCCCGCCCTTACAGACGGGGCTCGTAGCATGCCCTCTCTGCAGGACCGGGTGGGACGGGTTGATGTGACAGGGATGAGATGGTCCTTCAGGTAACCTGGTCCCATGCCATGTAGGGCTTTAAAGGTGATAACCAACACCTTGAATTGAATCCGGAAGCAAACTGGCACCCAATGCAGCTCGTGGAGCAAAGGTGTTATGTGTGCTGATCTTGAGGCACCTAAAATTGCCCGCGCGGCTGCATTCTGAACCAGCTGAAGCTTCCAGACGCTCTTCAAGGGTAGCCCCATGTAGAGCACATTACAATAGTCTAGTATGGGAGATGACCAGGGCGTGAGTGACCGTTCGAAGGCCCCTCGCTCCAGGAAAGGGCGTAACTGGCACACAACACGAAGTTGTGCAAAGGCCCTTCTGGCCATGACTGCCACCTGCTCTTCGAGCAGGAGTCGTGAGTCCAAGAGGAACCCCAAATTACACACCGGTTCTGTCTGGGGCAGTGCAACCTCATCAGGAACTAAGGATGGTAAATTCCTAGACACCGAGGGGCCATTAATCCACAGCCACTCCATCTTACCAAGGTTCAGCTGAAGCCTGTTGTTCCCCATCCAGACCCCCACAGCCCCCAGGCACTTGGGCAGGGTAGACACAGCATCACTTACTTCCCTTGGGATGGAGATGTGTAACTGAGTATCATCAGCATATTGATGATACCTCATCCTGTGGAGATGGATTATCTCACCCAGTGGTTTCATGTAGATGTTAAATAGGAGAGGAGAGAGCCCTGAGCCCTGCGGCACCCCACAAAGGAGGGGCCGTGGACCTGATCTCTCTTCCCCTATCAACACCGATTGGGACCGGCCCTGGAGGAAGGAGGTGAACCAGCGCAAAACCATGCTGCCCACCCCCAACTCCCTGAGTCATCCCAAAAGGATACCATGGTCGATGGTATCAAAAGCTGCTGAGAGGTCAAGGAGAACCAGGATGGATGCACTGCCCCCATCCCGCTCCCACCAGAGATCATCCATAAGTGTGACCAATGCCATTTCTGTCCCATATCCCGGCCTGAATCCTGACTGAAAGGGGTCTAGATAATCCGTTTCATCAAGAATCCTCGAGCTGCAACACCACCACTTTCTCAACCACCTTCCCCATAAAGGGGAGGTGGGAGACTGGGCGAAAATTGTCCAGTACAACAGGGTCCAGTGATGGTTTCTTGAGGAGGGGGCGAACCAGCACCTCCTTGAAGGCCACCGGAAACACCCCCTCCTGCAAGGATGAATTTACCATTGACTGGACCCAGCGACACGTCACCTCCCGAGCTGATTGCACCAGCCAGGAGGGACATGGATCTAATTCACATGTGGTGGCATTTACAGTCCAGAGGATCCTATCCACTTCCTCGGGTCCAACAGGATCAAACGTTTCCCAGATAACTGGGTATGTACATTCCTCAGGCATCTCCCCAGACCATGTTTCACATTTAGAGTCTAACTTAGAGCGAATCCGAGCGATTTTATCCTGCAGATGCCTAGAAAACTCCTCAGCATGGCCCTGCAGATGGTTTCCTGAATCCCCTTTCCCCAAAAGGGATGGAGTGATCCTGAACAGGGCCGCTGGGTGGCATTCTGCGGATGCAATAAGAGCGGAGAAATACTAGCGTTTTGCTGCTCTTACCGCCACAAGGTAGGCCTTAACCGTGGCTCTAGCTTGTGTTCAGTTGGGTTCAGTCTTTGTCTTCCTCCAGCGGCACTCTAGGCATATCTTAATCCTCTTCAGGACCCTCAACTCCTCCATGAACCACGGGGAGTGTCGGGTTTGATAGGATAAGAGAGGCCGCACAGGCACGATCCTGTCCAAGGCCCTGGCCGCCTCCCTATTCCAGGTAGCAGCTAGGGCCTCCACTGGACCGTGCAGCAGATCTTTGGGGATAACCCCCAGCTCCCTCTGAAACCGAGTTGGGTCCGTCAGTCGCTGGGGGCGGACTGATCGAATAGGTCCTGCCTCCCTGTTGAGTGAGACAGCATAAGAGAATCTCAAGGCCACCAGGGCATGATCTGACCATGACATAGGGGAAAGATGTAACTCTCCCCTCAGAGCACACTGCCACTGCTCCAACAAGAAAACTAAGTCTGGTGTGAGACCACTGTCTCTAGTCGGTCCCGAATGATCTGAGTCAGGCCCATGGCCGCCATGGTGGCCATGAACTCCTGAGCTGCCTCTGAGGACCGTCCCAGGGATGGGAGATTGAAATCCCCCAGAGCCATAAGTCTGGGGAATTCCACTGCCAACCCCGAGACAGCCTCCTGCAGCTCAGGCAGGGAGGTTGCTACTCAGCATGGAGGCTGGTACAGCAGCAACACTCCCAACAGTTCTCGGACACCCAACTTGAAAAACAGGGTCTCACAACTGGCTACTTGTGGAGCAGCACCCCTGAAGGCCACAAGAGACTCTCGGATGACAACTGCCACGCATGGAGCGGGGGGAAGGGACCCCTGTCTTTTTCATGAATACAGAATATTACATAAGACCCCGTCCCATTTTGCCATCCCAATGTCCTGTTTTTGTCTCAAGGAAATATGGTCAGCCTATGCAATACAAGAAGAATAAGTAAGATAAAAATCAACACTTATCATATCAGAATTAATCATGAATTATCGGTATCACTAACAAATAACAGTTTTAGCATCAGTGCTCTTGTATACATTGTCAGAAACCAGAATTACAGCTCAGGATGTTCCATAACATCTATTCCTTGAAGGCTCTGTGAAAAAGCAGCATTTTGATAATAATATCTGCCTTACTGACAAAGAGGGGACTCTCCTATCTTCTGGGGACAGGCTATTTCAAAGGGAAAAAAGCCTTAGCAGAAGGTAGGAGTTTCCTGACTCCTGCCTTCTAAGTCCCAGAGGAAGGAGACTTGCAAAATGCCCTTTCTCCTGCTTTGTCAAATAGTGGGCATGGGGCATGGGGACTATCTGGAATGGACAGTCTCAAAGATATTCCAGTTTAATAGTTCTAGTGAAAAGAGGAGAGGTTCATCATGCATCTCACAATTAATGTGTTTGTTCTTATTTTTAGGAACGACTCCTGATGAGCCTTTTGCCCAGGAATGTTGCCATGGAAATGAAGGAAGATTTCCTTAAGCCACCTGAAAGAATTTTCCATAAGATTTACATTCAGAGGCATGACAATGTTAGGTAGGATCGATATGAACTTGCAAAATAAATCAAGCTGTATGAACTTTTCATATACCTGTAGTAATGAGGGGCAGTGAAAAGCAAAATGTGACTTCCCTCTTGATTTGTTGTATGCAGTGAGAAACTGAGTGTTTGAAAGTGAAGAGGATATAAACTCATTTTGAGTCAGTAAAGTAGAAAATATAATTGTAATACAAGGAGAAATAAAATCTCTTTTAAAATATTACAAGAACCATAACCAAACAAATGCTACAGTAGAGGTTTTAATGTACACAGGCAAATGTCTTAGGGAAGCTCTTGCCTTACAGGCTGTTTCAGGAACTAACTCAGGGACTAAATTCTGGATTTCATTTGGAACAGAAGCCCTCAATGATCCCTGTGACTCAAGAATCATTGTAGCACAGCTACTACCGGCCGGTGATTTTTTTTTTTCAGAATTTAACTGACCGTGTTACAGGAACTCTTTTCAGATCCAAAGAGAAATATTCAGTTTCTGTCCATATTCCTTTTGGCAAAGCCAGAATGGTACTAACATAGTATTTCCCTTATATACTTGAAACATCTAAATGACTACTGTTTCTGCACAAATTGGCCTTTGTACATGTGCCACTTGAATATCAAAGTGCCTCCTTATTTTTTTGTGTTTAACATTGATCTCAAAGTACTAGAAGACAGGTTCTAAATTAATTATAATTATTTTTGATCCTCAGGATTGTGCTCCTTCTTTCTTCTTTCCTGTTTCACGGAGACTGTCCTATGTATTTTTCTTTTTTCTTGTGGCTATAGAGAGGGCCCAGATAGAATTATTTACAGCCATTATTTCTTTTCCAAACAGTGAGTGGTTTGTTTTTTGCTGTCTTTGAACCCATACTCATCATCTTTAGGAGTATATCTCTACATTATTCACGTGCAAAAGACATAGAGCAAAAATTATTACCTTTGCTCCCAGTGGTAAAGCTATGAGGAACAAGAAGATACACTTCTTTTACTAGGCTGCTGCATTGAATGTTTCTAGTACATACCTTTCATAGATAAAATTTTGTTTAGAATTCCATTCATGAAAATGCATTTAGAATATCAGTCTGTGATAACTTGGAAGAAACCGTAGAATGGTCTCTAAAAAGGAAAGGTGCTGCATCTGAAATCCTACAAAGAAATTAATCATTCTCTTAAGGAAGTTGTGTTCGTTAAGAGGTTGCTTAATGATGAGGGAAAGATGCTTTGCATAATCACTTCACAAGCTTCAGGATTCTGTCTTAGTACTGCAAATGGATTCTGGGACTGATTTTTTTTTTTACTATTTGAAATCCCAAACCAATTTTATTTGTTAGTTGAGTACTCAGCTTGCTGGGGCAAAGGTAATTATGACTTGGGAAGGCAATGGCAAACCACCCCATTTTTTAGTCTGCCAGGAAAACATTGCGAAAGTGGCATCTCCCCAGGGGTCACATGATTCGGTGCTTGCACAGGGGAACCTTTCCTTTCCCTGAGATGGATTGCTTCTGGAATAGCTAATCAGTAGTTAAGATGACAAGCACAGGAAAAGATGGATGCTGTACTAAAATCTCTTTCAATAATGTGCAAATGGAAAACAAATATTACCTCTTCAGTTTACCAGTTCAGTGGTTTGTTTTTTTACATAAAAATAAACCAAAACCCTGCCAGAAAAAAAAAGTCAGCTGGAGTTTTCATCACAAATATAAAGTAGCTATTAGGAAGTTCATCAGATTATCTTCTTTTTTATGAGCCCTGTTTCCATTATGATGATAGAAGTCTAATATAGACAAATGATGGTGAAGGTTTTCCTAAGAATTGGTCTTCAATTGTTTTCGGAAGGTCAGGAGTGTGGGGGCTTGCCTCACCTCCAGGGGCAGAATGTTCCAAAGGGTGGGTCCCACTGCTGAGAAGGCCCGCCTCCTGGACCCCGCCAGATGGAATTCTTTTACAGACAGGGTCCGTAGCAAACCCTCTCTGCATAACCGGGTAGGACGGGTCGACGTTCTGGGGATGAGGCGGTCCCTCAGGTAACCTGGTCCCATGCCATGTAGGGTTTTAAAGGTGACAACCAACACCTTGAATTGGACCCGGAAGCAATATTTACTATATAGTATATTTACTCTATATACATACATAGTACAAATACAGTCCAATAACGTCCAACACAGATACAGATGAGAAGATAGTAACGAGAAAAAATGAACACCAGAACTTCTCTACTTTTATACAAATATCAACCAGTCATGTTATAGGTCAAACAAATTATCCGCCACACCCAGCTTAAACTATATCGGCTGCAGTATGTGTCACCACTTACTTCAACAATGGCTGATAATTGAATGACTTGCAGAAAGTATTACCTCTCACCTATTTACCTCTCCAGTCTAATTAATCTATCTGTAAATTCTGGGTATTTATTCAAACCCCAACAAGATACTACAAATCCCATTTCTAAACCTCTACTCTTATGCTGGCAGGATGTCACATTCTTACAACATGTTCCATTGCACATGATGCAAAGTAAAGATAATATTCCTGAATCTGATAAAGCAGAATTCAGCCCATGGAAGTTTAGATCATAAGAAATGTATTAGTCTTTAAGTTTCTATAAGTCCTGCTGTTTGCTAATATAAATTTCTGTCTGGAAAAAGTTTAAGACAGTACATTGCTGCATTTTCGGTCAGGCTGCAGCTATGTTCTCTGTACTTGTATCCACTTTTCTGGCTATAAACCCTGAGGCTGTAAACACCTTTTTGTCTTTACCAGTAATAATGTGATGCAATGATCTTCCAGACTCTTCTCAGTATCAGTTATAATGTTCAACATAGATACCACTGGGATTTAACCAAGGGTATCAGAAGCACCAGGCCTACCTTGGCTGTTCTAAAAAAAGCAGAGTTGGACCTAATTAGAACTTGGACAGGAAACCATCAGTAAAATCTAGGGCTGTAAACTGGGAAATCAGAAAAGCATGTCAGAAGAAGGCAGTGGCAAACCATTTCCACTACCCTGCCAAGAAAACTCTGTAGAAGTATCCAGGTGGTCAGCAGGACTTGACCTTGATTCAAAGGAGACTTTACTTTTATAACAGTATACAAGTAATAAATTGCCTAAAATTGCAAGTTTATTGTTAAGAGAAGCAGACCTATGTGATTAATTTTAGAATATTTGCAACGCAGGAGGGGTGTCCGTGCAGGGTATTCTAAAAAGTCCAAATGACAGGTGTGACTGTGCAAAGGTCCAGCCCTGTGTGACACATGCAATTCATGCTAAAAGAGGCAGGGCTTTAATCATGTGGTTGCATTCATTGTCTTGGATTTTTTGAACACCCCCTCCCCCCCGACATCCCTTTAACACAGTGTCTGGTAACAGTTGTCCAGGGACTGATTTTTCACTGTAGAGCATGGTTGTAAGGAAAGATTTGCAGCAGGAAGAATCCATTTGAGAAGGAATGCTTAGCCAAACTACTGCCTGCCAGTTTTGTCCTGCATTTCCCCTTTTTACTGCTTTTCCCAATGAGACTGCAGACATAGAAGATAAATACATGTAAACACTGGCTTTGTTTATACAACATACTGAATCACAGAATACCCAACCATTTCAAACCTAGTGGGTTGTGTGAACTTAAACACTCTAACATTAATATGATTTCATGTAAACTCAGAACCCTAGGGTAATAAAGTTAACCAGATTGTGCAAGTACAGCCATTAACCCACAAGCTAATCAACTCTTGCCTGTCATAAAAATCCATAAAAAATCTAGTAATAACTTATTTAACTGTAAATTAACAAGCCAATGTTTCTTTATCAAAATGTCTTTCAGTATAGAATATCAATGTACCTCAGTTATAAGAAGCTCTATTATTCAGAGTGATAAAACAGCATTTTATTCCCTGTCATGCTACTTATGAAAAGAGTCTTAGGGCTCATCCATACTGATCAGATTTTGAATTTTGAAGCGAACACGCTGCCTCGGTTGCTAATAATTCTTTCGGGGACCCCATGTGGCCGATATATGTGTTGCACAAAGAGTTTGGCTAGTTGGTTTGCTGTAGGGGTACCTATACAGGAAATGAAATGAGCCATTTTGGAAAACAAGTACACTACTACCCAAATAGCTGTCCGTTTTTTACTCTCTGGTAGATCTACAATGAAATCCATAGCAATTTGTTTCCATGGTCGGGTAGGGTTTGCTACTGGTTGTAATAACCCCACCGGTTTCCCTGTTGGTCTTTTTGCTGTAGCACAAGTTGGGCAAGTCATTACATATTCTTTGACATCTTTTCTAAGTGTTGGCCACCAAAATTGTCATCGCACCAAGTGCAAAGTTTTTATAAATCCAAAGTGTCCATCGGTTTTGTTATCATGGCAGTTTGCTAGCACTCGCTTTTGCAAGCTTATGGGGACATACAGGGTGTTGTCTTTCCACCACAACCCATTCAGTTCTTTCAATGAGTCTTTGTTTGTTAGCCACCAGGGGTCGGACAGTGTGTCCATTTTTCGTTGGGTTTCTAAAGTAGTTTCAGTTTCAGAGGGGCACAATTTAGTTTGACTGCGAGTGACTGCAGCTTGTCTGCTGTGCATTTTCGGGCTATTTTCCGGGTCTGCTCCCTCAGTTGGTTGATTTAACTGTTGGGGGGACATTATGGTGTCTGTGATCACTTCCCTTTGGTAATCGTGTTGGGTTAATCGTGATAGTTTATCTGCTAAAAAGTTTTTGTTGCCGGGTATGTGTTGCAAAGTGAAATTGAATCGGCTGAAGAATTCAGCCCAGCATATTTGCTTTGGATTCAATTTCCGAGGCTCGCGTAAAGCCTCTAAGTTTTTATTGTCTGTCCAAACTATGAAGGGGTGAGGGGACCCTTCTAGTAAATGTCTCCAGGTGGCGAGCGCATGGTGAACAGCAAATGCTTCTTTCTCCCACACGTGCCATTTTTTCTCTGTATTAGAGAATTTCCGTGATATGTATGCGCATGGTCTTAGTTGGTTTTTATCATCCTGTTGTAATAATACGGACCCAATGCCATGTTCGAAGCATCTGTTTGCACAATGAAAGGTTTCTCTGGGTCGGGGTGCTTTAAAATAGGCTCTTCAGTGAAGAGCTCCTTGAGCTGTTGGAATGCCATTTGGCAATCCAGAGTCCATTTAATTTTCGCCCCTGGCTTTTTCATTGCTACCGCTTCCCCTTGTTAATCCGTTTTTAATAAATCAGTCAGGGGTAAGGCGATTTGAGCAAAATTGGGGATGAACTGGCAGTAGAAATTTGCGAACCCTAAAAATGATTGTAGTTGTCTACGGGTTTTGGGGGGTTCCCACCCCAGGACATCTTTGACCTTAGCAGGATCCATCTTGATCCCCTGGTTGGATATTTGGTATCAGAGAAAGTCAATTTTTTCTTTGTGAAACTCGCACTTGGATAGCTTCACATACAACTGGGCTTTCAATAGACATTCTAGCACTTCCCGCACTAATTTCACATGTTCCTCCAGAGTCTCGCTATAAATCAGGATGTTGTCTAAATATACAACGACTCCATTGTATAAATATTCATGGACAACCTCATTAATTAGTGCCATGAATGCTTCAGGCCCGCCTGAAAGCCGGAACGGCATCACGCAGTATTGAAAGCAACCCAGTTGACATTTAAAAGCCATTTTCCATTCGTCCCCCTCCCAAATGCGTACTCTAAAATATGCCTCTCGTAAGTCCAATTTCGTAAAGATTTTACCCTTTTCCAACTGTGCCAGCATGTCATCCATTAGTGGTAAGGGGTATTGATTAGATACGGATATGGCGTTTAAGCCACGGTAGTCCATGCACAGCCTTAATGAGCCATCCTTTTTACAAAACAAGATGGGTGCTGCCAATGGGGAGGTGGATGGTATGATGAAACCTTGTTTTAAGTTTTTATCAATGAACTTCCTTAATTCCTGTAGCTCTTTATGGGTCATGGAGTAAATTTTTGCTTTGGGGAAAGTTGCCCCACGTATGATTTCAATGGCACAGTCCATGGGGCAGTGGGGGGGGAGGTAATTGATCAGATTCCATTTCATCAAAAGCTGATTTTACCGCTATGTATTGTTCGGGGATTCCCACCTCTTCACCACCAATGTCCAACTCCCAATACTCCATGCCTAAAGCCCCCACTTCTTTTTCTGTGCTTAGGTCCTTCATTGGGAAGTCCCTATAACTGCCCTCTGCAAATTGTAGTTCCCCCGAGACCCAATCAATCAATGGGTTTCGCTCCCGTAGCCACTTCAACCCAAACACCATTGGTTGGTGAGCAATAGGTGCCACAATAAAATGTAATGTCTCTTCGTGTGTCCCAATTTTCACTTTGATGGGCTTGGTGTAATAATTTACAGGTCCCCCTTTCATGCTAGACCCATATAATTGGCAAAAAAATGATGGGTATTTTCAGTTTAAACAGTTTTAATCCCAATCCAGATGCTATTGCTGGGTGAATTAAGCAGCTGGAGCACCCAGAGTCCAGCATTGCCCTTAACCCGGCTTGCTGTCTTCCATCCTCCATTTCGATAAGGACTTTTATTTGCATCATTGGATAGTCATCACTTACCCGGTAGTTGGTGCACCCGCTGCTGAATGCCTGTCCCCCGGCACACCTTAGGGCAGGCAGTTGGCGTTTCCTGCCAGCATGAATTCAATATCTGAAGAGTTGCTCTCTTCATCCTGAAAACACTGAGATCTTTGCTCCTCCATGGCTGCTGCTGCTCCCTTGCGTTTCGTGAGCGCGGCTTTGTCTCCCCTATTCTCCGCAGGCTTTTGGTGGTTGTTGTGGATTGTGGGCAATTGCTGATACAATGTCCTTCCTTCCCGCATCAGAAACAATCCATCCTTGGTTCGTCGTTCCTTTTCTTCTTCCCAGGCCCTTTGTTTGGTTTCTCGTCGTATGGGAGGCGCATGGGTGCCCGGTCTCCTTCGCATGGTGTGGAATTGTCTAATAGTTTGTATTTGTAATTTGGTGTTTTGCACTTTTCCTGCTAATTGTATCCACTTGTCTAGGGTTTCGGGATCCCCCCTCCCCAGCACCAGTTCCACGAGATCTTGTCTCCGTCCATATTGGAAGTATTCAATTTGGAATGTTTCAGGCCAATCGGGTAATTTGCTCAAGGTTTTCTTGAACTCCATGACATATTCTGCCACAGTTTTGCTCCCCTGCCTGAGATTCTGTAGTTCTACTTTGGCAGACATTTTAGACAAAGTGTCCTCAAATTGCTTGCATAGCGTGAACATAAATGCCCCAAAGTTTTGCAATTCTTTAGCCCTTGAGTCATGCATGAACACTAGCCAGTCTGCAGCCTCCCCTTCTAAGAAACTGGACACATATCTCACTTTGGCATCCTCATTAGGGAAAGTAGCCTCAAATTTCCCCATAAATCCCCTCACATGTGTCATAAAACAAGCAAGTTTCTTTGGGTCCCCGTAAAATCTCATCTTCAATTTGCTTACCCGTGATGGTTTGCCTATGACAATGGGAGTCCCGATCCGACACTGGGGTGGGGTGGGTTGAGGTTGGTTGAGGTTTTCTGGCTTGGATTCTTCCTCTTCTTCCTCGCTGTCGTCTGTCGATTTGTCCTCCGGCTCGGAAGTAGGTGGACTTGTTGGTCTCCATTTCTCAGTTGGTCTCTCTAGTCTTTGTAGGATTTTGTCCATCACTATCCTCATTGACCCCAACTGTTGGCTCACCGTCTCCAGTTCATGGTCCAGATGGGACATCTTTTCCTCGATGGCGCCCATGCATTGGGACTGGGTGATGCGTTTCATGGTGCGTTTCCCACCTTTAACATCCAACCCACCTCCGATTCTAAAAGACCACTCTGCCTGGGTTTTTGGAGTCCGTTCCCATGGTGTAGTCACCTCGTCTCTGGGTTTCATGCGTCTGCGATTCACGCTTTCTCTAACTCCCCTTGGGTGCGAATGTCACCGTTCTTTCCTCTTTTGGGATTGCTGAAGCCCCTTGGGATGAGGTTGTCGCACTCTGGGTTGGAGTGGTGGGTCCCTCTGAGTCGTTGTCACCTGACATTGCTTGCTTCCTTGTTGGTTGTGTCGATTCTCAACCGATAATTAGGGTTTGCAGGGTTGTTTCTGAGAAAAATCGACTAGTGTCGTTGATTCAGACCTTTCTGTGATGGTTCCGGGTGTTATGTCCCAATAAAGGCTCCTCACGCAAGCTTATGCGGAATGAACTTTAATAAGGAAACATACAAGCCCTAACATCGTGAAGGTCTGAATGCCCCCTCCCGCCAAACGATTGGGTTTTATGAGGTTCCCTCCCCTTAGTTCAACTTGTGTTGTCAATTATGTCAGTTTCCTTCTCGGTGCCTCTCCCGTCTCACCAGTGAATACTGAAAGCTGTTAACGATCGGCCTCCGTCTGAATGCTTTCCTCCTCATTGTCTCCCGTGGCTGGTATCTCAATGTGTATTGTCTGGCGTACATGTCTGGGTGGAAGGTTCCAATGGGGAACCTTACACCTGGTGACCTGCTTGCTTCATTTTATTGTAGGCAACTGCTGCTTCTCTGATTGGCTACTGTGCACTGTGGTAGGAACACTCCCTCCAATGGTCACTGACCTCCTTGGCCATTTCATCCTGAGCTGCTGGGCTGGTGAAATGGTGGACTTATAAAAAAAAAATCAGGTTCACCAGTGGACTGATGAAAGGCAGATTTTTTTTTTGTTTTCTTTTCTTTTTTAACAAGCTGATGAAAGGTGAAATCATGGACCCTTCTTTTTTTTTTCGTTTTCTTTTTTAGCCAGGTAAAATTGTCAAGAGTTCTGCCAGCTTCCCCTTCTAGCCAAAGTGTCAGGAATAATGGTAAAACTCTGGTGTTTCCTTCCTTTCTTCACTGGTAGATGCATCAGATGGAAGGTGCCAAGTATGAAAGGGAGTCAACAGAGGAGAAACCACATGTCATTAAAGAACTGCCCAAGGAAATTAAAGTGATTGGTGCTTGCGTTCTCAGCATGGTTGGGAAGGGTAAAGAAGCAGGGCAATCCACCAATCAGGGTTTATGTAGGTAAAATATCAGGCCATAACCATGGCCAAAGTGGGGAACAGATTGGAATTCAGAAAGGGATTTGTTAAGCCAGGTTCATTTTCAGCCTGTTTACATGTGGGAGTCAATCAGTTTAAAGCTGCAGTGCAGAAAAGCCCTGAGACAGGAATAGTGTGGAAAAATGCACATTCAAGCAGCTTATGAAGGTAGTTTGGATTACAACCCAACTTGAGGTTTCAAAGCTCCGCTCTCAATTTCCTTTTTGTAGAAATGTTGTTAAATTTATATAGTGAGATGTTAGGCATTCATATATTTATTGCATTTGAATAGTGCTCAGTTTACATGGTGTCCCACTGCAGAACAATTTGCAAAGACCACTTGTTTGTTTGCTTGGAGAGCCTCTATGTGGGGGCTCTCTTGTCTACATCTCTTCAACTTCACATGTGGAACAGCTTTGATGTAATGTGCCTTAGGTTTTCTCAGTTGAGCTAGAGTTTATTTAATCAAATTTGTTTAGGCTTAGGCAGCACAGACTGTGATAGCTCTGAAAATTTTGAAGAGAGAACCCTAGTTCAATAGTATAGCACAAGATTTGCATCTAGAAATCATTAACCAGTGGTAGATCCCTGCTTAAGAGGGATCTGGAGAGATGTCAGCAGTTAGTTAATACTCCCAGTATTTGCATGATATGCTCAGCTATAAATATACATCACAAGGTACAATGTTGTTCTTAATCTCTCACATACTACTCTTTGGCTATGTTTAGGTGACATACTGAACTATAAACTAATCAGCCACACTTTAGCTTAGTGTGTTATGCAAACGTAGCCTGTGTGGTCAGCTTATGGCTCTATATATCATGTGAATTCACAAAACTGAGCAGATAAATTGCATTGTTTGCTTGTTAATTATTTACTTATTCAAATGTGTATGTCACACCCAATCAAAGACTCTAAGGGGCTTATAATTATATAAATCCAAATCCCACAATAAAATTATTAATAATAACATCACAAACTAAATACTAGCATGAGAGACAATAGCCTAAATATATTGTTCAGTTAACTATCGGTAAACATATTGTATGAATACAGACTTTAATTGAAAGTTTAGGTTTACCATCTCATTTGAACTATAAGCAGGTACATTTTGGGCCCCTTCTTACACAAATGCTCTAACTTATATATCTAAGATGCTGCATTTGATTACATAGTTCAACAGCTAAAATGGCTCTATAAACCTTAAACCTCAAGTAAAGAATGGTGTGTAAGAGATATGACACTGAATACACACTTATCAAGTTTTATAGCTAAGTGTGTCCTGTGAACATGACTACTGTATGAAACAAAAAAAATGTATGACCTTCATGGGGCAGGTACATGCTGTCCCAACAACTGGAATTCTGTGGTATTATCCATATAAATAGAAAATATAAAACAATAACTAATAATAGAAACAGCATCTAATATGACCAAAATAAACCCAGCAGCAAGAATAAAAACAATGCAAGATATAATATCAAAATAAAGTCTGTTGCAAAATAAAACAGATCTTAAAACATTAAAAAAGACATTAAAACAATGGGGGGGGAGCACCACCTGATATCAAAAAGGTGACAAGGCATATGCCAAGAAAACCTTTGGGATGTTGCTTTGATTCATCAAGTTACCTGTCTAGATCCATTACTCAGAATGTATTTCTCTTTCATTAGAAGCCTCACTGCAGTGGGAAAGCCAGTCATTTGCTCGGGGGACACGTTCGTTCTTACGCAAAGCTGGCAAAAAGTATTCCAGATTACCTCTTGGGTGCCTGCTGCCCTCAGCCTTCTCTGATAAGTATTCTGTTCCCCACAGCATACCCTGGCTGGGTGAGTGATTAGTACTTCACCAGCACTTCCCATGTTCAGGTGGTTGATAATCCAACTGTCTGCAATGTCTCATGGACTTCAGTGACCCACTCCACTCCATGCAAACATTAATCCATTCCCATTAATCTACTTAGTGGCAGGACAAATAACCATAGAAAGGAATAAGCTAAAAAGTAACTATCTGCCCCACACATCTCCTGCTTGACCTAACCTAACCCAACCCTTATTCTTTTAAGGACGTGCACAAGAGAGACAGGTCACCTGATGCTTCTGCAGCAGCAGCAACAGCAAGTCTCTGTGCCCACACAAATATAGAGAGACACTATAGCTGGTTCACACATGGCATTGAAATAAAATGTGGAGTTTTTTGGTTTAAAAACTTTAGCATGGCATGTCAACCTGGGCATTGTGGCATTCAACAAACCATGACTTAGCACACCTGTATATCAGAGGTGGACCACTGAGGGATTTGAAGGAAATATAAAGGCTGCTAGAAAGTCTTCTATATACAGTAAAGGCTGAGTATGTAGGGCTGTGACTGACAAGGTGGGAACTCGGAGATTCCACACCAGAAAGAGCCATTATGTATTTGTTGTTGTTGTTATTACTATAATATATGTGTGATTAGAAAAAATGAAGAAAAGCTTATGTAATACATTTTTAAAGTACCCAAAAGAAAGAAAAAACTAAAACAGAAAAAAACAAAACCAAAACGTATCTCAACCATCTCTCAAGGTTACCAAAAATAGTCTGTTAACTTGGAAAGGTGGGAGGAAGAGTTTGGAACATAGATATATAACTCTGGAGCATTTAAACACCTATCCAGATATTTAAAGCTGATCTTTGGGACAAAATATGATTAAGATTGTATTTGGATAACCTCTTTTATCCTGAGTTATCTGGATTAAAGTAGCCACTGAGTGGAGTTTCTCCAGCTAGGTCATTTTTCTCAGCCAGTTTGCTGTGGCTCCAGTTGGGCCACTAAGGATTTTACTGTATTTTTTTAACTATCAGTAAGAGTAAAATGGTATACTGTTTCTTAACCTCACTTGCAATTTGGAGGACATTAAGTTACAGCCTGCCCTAGGTAGATGGCACCACCATTGTGATATGATCTTATTTATTTATTTATTTATTGTTCAAATTTCTATCACCGCCCATCTCCCCCGCCGGGGGACTCTGGGTGGTTTACAATAAAATCAATAAAATCAACAATTAAAAACATACAATATAAAATCAGTTATAATAATACAGTTAAATAAATATGAATATAAATATAAAATCCATGTGGCAATATGATGTCATATAGTAGGGAGGATACAACGGCGCTAGCCACCCCCAGGAGGAGCTGTTACATTTCCCATCCCAAGCAAGGCGGCAGAACCAGGTCTTCAGGTTTTTCCGGAAGGCCGGGAGTGAGGGAGCCCGCCTCACCCCTGGGGGCAGAATATTCCAAAGGCCGGACGCCACTGCAGAGAAGGCCCGCCTCCTTGGCCTCCCCCCTAGATGAAATTGCCTTGTTGATGGGGTCCGTAGCATGCCCTCTCTGCACGAATGGGTGGGGCAGGTCGATGTTATGGGGATGAGATGGTCCCTCAAGTAACCTGGCCCCATGCCATGTAGGGCTTATCATTTTTAATTTTCTGTTTATGTTGTATCTTGCTGTGAGCTGAATGGAGCAGCATAGAAATGTTAGTAATAAATATGTAAAACATCAGGGTAAAAAAGAAATGGTTGTGCATAGACACATATGGTAAAACAATCAGAAGCAGCTTCTGAAGGAGCCACATGAGCCTGGAAAAAGACACTGCTGCTTTAATGAGTTGAAGAGAGGTGCTTCCTGTGTGCTCCTATGTGTTTTAAAACACCTCTTTTGAAGCACTTGCACAGCTTTATTTCTGAGCTGTAGTGTCTCCCAAATTAGACTTTATAGAGGTGTTTTACACCCTAGAACAAAACACCAGATCTACAGTAGGGGACAGGGATAATACATACACAGGAACTGAGGAATATGAAGGAAATATCATGGTGGTCAAATTAGCTCAAAAATACTGATCTTAATTTATTAGCTCAGGTTTATGAGGGGTTTGATGCAGCATAGGGTCGAGATCTGCAATCCATGTTTTTGCCAGCACCCCTACTGGCTGAGTATCCCATCCCTTCAAGCCACATCCAAGATTAGGCTGGCTACATAAAATAATCTGCAGCCCTCAGAACTGGCTGACGCTCTGTTGCCAACATTCATACATGCACACACATACCTCTTATTGCTGATTTACAGGAAGTTTCATACCTACACTGGCATGGTCATGCCAGGGTTTTGGTCCAATACCCCAGTTACCCACTGAGAAGTCATGAAAGTACAATACAAATAACATACATTAACATAAATATTGTAATTTAATTACCTTCATAACTTTCTGGAGTATTTCCATTGCTTTCAGTAGTTCATTTCTACATTAAAAACTGAGGACTATAAATTAAATATATTTGTGTTTATGCTCATCCCCCAATTTTACCTGTGAATTCCTTAAAAAAATGCTAACATGTAATCATTGGCAAAATATCTTTGTCTCTTCCCTTCCCTTTACAGTATATTGTTTGCAGACATTGTGGGGTTTACCAGTTTGGCATCTCAGTGCACTGCTCAAGAACTAGTGAAGCTTCTGAATGAACTCTTTGGAAAGTTTGATGAATTAGCCACAGTAAGTGTATGTTTTTGTTCCTTTATGAATTTAATTTGAATTGCTTTGTGAATGATGGCTTGTGTGCTTGAAGGGGGAGGGGAAGAATTATACATAGCTGAGACATGTTTCTAATCCAGTTTCTTACTCAGTTTCTTCTGTAAGGTCAATAAATCATCACATATTCCTAGTACTTCGGTTAACAATTTATAAAGCTAGGTTTATATAATCCATGTAGCCTTCAAGTACCATTTTTGTGGCCATGATTGCTGAAAACTGCTAGCTTTGTTTCCTGGCACATTGAGTTAGGGAACTGTTGCATGATATATGAAAATTGTAGTGTACTCTGTAAAACAGGTGTTCCACAGTTTTTGTTTTTGTTATTTTTAAAAAAACAACCTCTGTGATGTAGCCTGTTTCACTCTGTGACTCTCAAAAAATGGCCTATGCAGCTCTTGGCCACCAGAAGTCAGAAACCCCTAAAATAATCCATTGGAGCTGCAAACTAATTAGTGATAAGAAAAGTAATTAGAGCTGACATTTCATCACCAGTTGTTTCATTATCAATGGTATCAGATGGACATGTTTACATAATTCAATTAAAATTATTTCAAATCATTAATATTGACCATACAGTGCTGGAGTTACACATAGAATGCAGAACCACATAGAGTTCCATATAGGTTTTTTGTCACTTAGCAAGAAACAATACTGATAATATTGACTAGGCAGTTTTGTATGTGCACACCTTCTTTGATTTCTTAATTTTATTATTCTGTTTTACTCCAATTCTAGACCATTCAGTACTGTGTGTGGAGGGGGGGTATGTTTGTGTGTGATCTTTTTTTTTTTGCCTGCTGTTTCTGTAGTAGTAGATGACGTACTGTATGTGTATTTGTATATTTGTAGACAAGAAAGAAAAAGCAGGAGGGAACATAAGCATTAATTCCTCTGGAAGAATTTTTATCCAATATATTTTATACATTTATTTTTGCTTTCTAGCACAACTTTTAGCAGATAATTTAGTTTAACAGCAGCACAAATTCATTTTTCCTTTGTATTTCTGTTTTGCTTATCTGTACCAGTACTTCAAGAGAGTAAAAATACTTTAAATATTTGAAAGAAGAACTTGCTACCACAGAAAAAAATGAATTGTATTCCTCTGTATCTTTTTAGTTTACTTTTCTCTAACAACACTCAACAGAGGAAAGGTATATATAACAATTTTTTTAAAAAGTCTATTTATTTACAGTCAAATTGATTAATTGATTGATTAAGTGCCATCAAGTCTTTGCCGACTCTTTGTGACCACATAGCTCAATTTTCTCCATGACGATCTATCCCTAACCTGGTCTTTCAGGCCTTCCAACAGTGAACCCATTACCACTGCAATTGAGTCCATCCCCCTTGCTACTGGTCATCCTCTTCTTCTCTTTCGTTCCATCTTTCCCAGCATTAGAGCCTTCTCTAGGGAGCTAGGTCTTTGCATAATGTGTGTAAAGTAGGATAATTTGGGCCCGGTCATTTGTGCCTCAAGTGAGAACTCCAGGTTGATTTCTTTGATTATCCATTGGTTTGTTTTCTTGGCTGTTCCCAGTATTCTCAGGAGTCTTCTCCAACACCAAAGTTCAAAAGTGTCAATATTCTTCCTATCCTGCTTCTTCAATCCAACTTTCACTTTCATAGAATGTCACAAGGAATACCATTGCTTGCCTGATTCTGATCTTTGTAGGTATAGACCATTTTTTACAACAATGCAACAGAGATTTGATTTGATTTGATTTGATTTGATTTGATTTGATTTGATATTTGATTTGATTTGATTTGATTTGATTTGATTTGATTTGATTTGATTTGATTTGATTTGATTTGATTTGATTTGATTTGATTTGATTTGATTTGATTTGATTTGATTTGATTGGCTGCCCATCTCACATACATATATCAAATATAAAATAACAATAACCTCATACAGAAAAGCCTGAAACAATTAGTAGTGTGAAGGAGGCAACAGGTGGCTTCTATGAGCCATAGCTATTGTTAAAAATATGGCAACCTTTCTGGAAACAGCCGAAGTCTGATGTAGAACAGTGCTTTCCAAAGTCCTGCCATTGGCGATACAGCAATGGCGGCGGCAGCGCAGGGGTGCGTGTGGCGGTGGCAGCATGCACGGCGGCGCGGGAATGTGCGCGGCGGCGGCGTGCACGCCGGCGGCCTCATGTTTCACGCTAAAACCCGGAAAGTGCTGATGGCACGCCACTGCGCGCACTGCCGCAGGGGCGGTGGCGATGCACCATCAGCACTTCCGGGTTTTGTTACATTTGACTAATGTGTCATGACACACAGTTTGGAAAGCTATGATGTAGAAGGAGGAAAGCAATGATCTCGTGCTGAGACTATGCTGTCTTAGGCACTGACTGAAGCAAATTCTTTGGGGAACATCCATGGTACATCATACCTTATTAGATAGGCTTGAGTCTTCCTTAAGAAAACAAATCAATCTTGATCTAGCTCACTGTGGCTTTTCTTTCCTGGCATTAGCTGCTTAGACCTGACAAAACCATAGCTAATCTGAAACAGAGGGTTTGGGACCTAGATCTTCAAATGGATAGAACCAGAGTCCCCATACAGGTAGTCTTCACTTAACAACCACAATTGAGCCAAGATTTTCAGTTGTAAATCATAACAGTTGTTAAGTGAGTCCAGACCCATGATTTTTTTTTACTGTGATTGTTCAGCGAGTCATAGCGGTCGCTAAGTGATTCAAGATTGGGGCTTGTGGTTTCCTTTGGTTGTTAAGTGAACAGCATGGTTGTTAAGCGAACCAGGAGTTATTTTGCAGTACTGTGGGGGGCGGAGTGTGGTAATCATGTTTTCCACCAAAACATGACTATGGAAATGCTTCTGTGGCTACAGTAGTATATTATTTTCACTTAACATTACTGTTATTTTCAACTAATAATACTGGTTGATTATTAAAAACTTTTACTGTAAGGTCTTCATTGGAAAATTTGTTCTACAATACAGTACTAAACAGGTTTAAAGGTACTGTACAGCACTGTAACTTTTTTTTCCTGCTGTAGTAAACTCTGCAGCTTTTGTTACTGTACATTACTGCATATAAATCTGATTTTTATAAAACAACTGTTTTAAAAACAGTAAACCAGCATTCAGTATTGTTAAATATAGTTAAAAATTAGACAGACAGAGGATGGAACATGCATGCCACCATACAAATCTCTACTGAAGTTAAACAAAAACTTGGAAAAAATTAAAGGCAAGCATACAGTACTGTATGGAAAAAGTATTTACTTTTCCTGTACAGTAAGGCACACACAAGGCTCCCTCTGCTGGCTGCTAAATCACAGGAAGTAGTGCGACCACGTGACTGGGCCTGCTGCCTCAGAAATCCAGCGTAGTAAGCCTGGAGGACTTCCTGGTACCAAAGGGCAGTCATGTGACCCAAAATGGCCACCGCTTCCGGGATGACCAAATCCGGGTCACGTGATCGCAGAGGCCTTGTGAGGATTGTAATTTCGGGGCCCAGTCAGAAATCTACTTTTGGGGTACCATCGAACTTCAAACGGCCTTTAAGCGGCCAGTCAGTAAGTGAAGACTACCTGTATTGCATTATAGCTCAGTAATCACTACTCTGAGGTCCTTTTCCAGATTCTAAATATCCTACCCATTTCACATAGAAGCCGTTTCACTCTGGTCTGAACTAGCCAGTTCCCATTAGAGCAGGGCTTTCCAAAGTGCCGCCGCTGGCGACACACCAGTGGTGGCGGCGCGCACGTGCACGGCGGGGGGCGTGCGGCGGTGCAAACGTGCACGGAGGTGGCGCGGGGGGACGTGCGGCGACGCGTGCGTGCATGGCGGCGGTGGCAGCGGCGGCAGCCTCCGCTAAAATGCGGAAGCACTGATGCTGCGCTGCTGCCGCTGCCACCGTGCACGCACGCGCTGCCGCTTCCGGGTGGTGTGGCGACACACCATGCTGTGTGTGGCGACACACTTTTGTGTTGCGACACACAGTTTGGAAAGCTCTGCATTAGAGCAACAATTGACACAATATAGCAGTATTCCCTATGAAAGCCACCTATCTTCCTTTAACACATATCTGAGCATACCTCCTTTTTTCATTTTCATTCCTACTGCTTTTAGTGTAAATTCCAGAAATAGAAATGTGAATGAAATATTAAAAGGAAACCACCACCCCTGCCAAAAAAACTCAGTAATACCAGGAAAAAATTGACAGAACAGAATTTCATAAGCAACCATTGCTAAATAGTTATTCATGCATGCATTTCATTATTTCATCTTCATCTCTGTTGAGTGCACTGATAAACAGCCATGCATTTACAATGTCACTTTTACTTACCTTGGGACCAGCTCACCTGGGCATGTTACAATCTGCAAGTGGTAGCTACCAGCATGTTCTAACATGTATTTTTCAAGGAGCTTGCCATTCCTTCCCTTAGGCTTGCCATATAGCAGTATAAGAGTTCAGGGTAGTGTGTGTGTGTGTGTGTGTGTTTGTGTGTGTGTGTGTAATAGGTAAAGGTAAAGGTTCCCCCCGCACATTTCTGCAGTCGTGTCCAACTCTAGGAGTCAGTGCTCATCTCTGTTTGTTAGCCGAAGAGCCAGCGTTGTCTGAGGACGCTTCTACAGTCATGTGGCCGGCATGACACACACGGAACACTATTACCTTCCCACCGAAGTGGTACCTATTCATCTACCTGCATTTGCATGCTTTCGAATTGCTAGGTTGGCAAGAGCTGGGGCGAGTGCGGGAGCTCACTCCATCACACGGGGCTAGGGATTCGAACCTCTGAACCTGCGATCTTCCATCGACAAGCCTCGCGTCTTACCCGCTGAGCCACCACACCCCCTATATGTGTAATACTACAATCAATATAACAAAGATAAAGATAAAAGCAGTAGATAAAATATTTAAAAAATAAAAACTTTGAAATACCCTGATAAACAAGTGCCTTTGCCTGTTGCCTAAAAAATAGCAAAGGCCTGTAGCTTAAGCGATAGTTGAAACATGTCATTTTATTGATGCTGGTCAGATTTCAAGTAGAAGAGGGGCATGGAAGCATTTTTTAGAAAATATTCTTAAAATATAAGCAGCTAGAGATGGGAACAGCTGTTAGTTGAGTCCTATGGCACTTAAGGCTTTAAAGATAAATATCAGCATCTTGAAATGGTCTCAGAGGCAATTTGGTATTGCAGGTCTATTAAAATCCCCATTGGGGGAGACGGGCGATGATAAATTTGAATAATAAATAAATAAATAAATAAAATTACCATACGGTAAATCAGAGAAGATGTATTAGAGGTAGGGTGACCATACGTCCCATTTTGAACAGGACGGTCCCGTTATTTTAGCATTTTTCAACCGTCCCGTCGTTTTGATCAAAATCTCAATTTTGTCCCTTTTTTAAACCTGGCGGGAAGGAGGACAGGAAGACAGGAAGGAGGACTGGAGGCGGACTTGCCATTGGAGGCAGCCCGGAAGAGGCCCTATCAGCGCGGCAACTGGAAGCCCAGTTGCCACGTGCGAGCCCAGCAGCAGACACAGCACCACAGTCCAGGTTCCTGCCTCCTTACCTGATCCTGAGATTGTCTGCCCAGCAGTGGTGAGGCCAGGGAAAGCAGGCATGGGATGGTTGTGGAAAGAGGGTGCATGTGTGTGTGTGTGTGTGTGTGTGTGCACGGATTACTTGCTCAGCGTAATCGCACACACACACACACACCCCACACCCTCTTTCTCCAGCCTCCCCATGACCAAATGCACCCGCACCTGTTGCAGGGAGGCTGGAGAAAGAGGGTGTGGGTTGCGTGCATGTGTGTGCGTGTGTGTGCGTGCGCATGGATTACTTGCTCAGCGTAATCGCGCACACACACACGCACAAACCCCACACCCTCTTTCTCCAGCCTCCCTGCAACAGGTGCGGGTGCTTTTGGTCATGGGGAGGCTGGAGAAAGAGGGTGTGGGGTGCGCGTGTGTGTGTGCGTGCATCTGATCGGGCTTGGCCAAGGGAGGAGAGTTTTCAGTCCGCCGAGCAGGAGAAGCAGGAGCCGGCCACCTTGGGGAGCTTCTGCGGGCAGCAAGGGGCGAAGTGGTCGACAACTCTCCTCCCTCGGCCAAGCCCGATCAGATGCACACACACACACACACACTCACAGGACAGACTGCCCTGGCAGGAGCTGGCCATGCTGGGGGGCTTCAGCGGGTGGTGAGGGGCGGAGTGGTGTGGCTGAAGCCTCCTAGCACGGCCGGCTCCTGCCGAGGGCAGTCTGTCCTGTGAGTGTGTGAGTGTGTGTATGTGCATCTGATCGGGCTTGGCCGAGGGAGGAGAGTTGTCGGGCCGCCGAGCAGGAGAAGCAGGAGCCGGCCACCCTGGGGAGCTTCAGCGGGCAGCAAGGGGCGGAGTGGTGTGGCTGAAGCCCCCCAGCGCAGCTGGCTCCTGCTTCTCCTGCTCGGCAGTGGCGGCGGCGACAACTCTCCTCCCTCAGCCAAGCCCGATCAGATGCACACACACACACACACTCACAGGACAGACTGCCCTCGGCAGTAGCTGGCCATGCTGGGGGGCTTCAGCGGGCAGCAAGGGGTGGAGTGGTGTGGCTGAAGCAGCCGAGCGCAGCCAGATCCTCCTGCTTCTCCTGCTCTGCGGTGGTGGCAGCAGCAGTGACTCTCCTCCCTCCCTCGGCCAAGCCCGAGGGGGATGGGGCAGTGGTGGGCTTCCATCTGCTCCATCCCCGCCCCTTGTTCCCCGGCCGATGATGGTGCTGTGTGCACAGTGTGTGTACTCCGGCCTCCCCCAAACACACCAGCTCTGCCACACCATTTACTGCTAGAAGAAAAAAAAACTGTTAAAAATCGGAAAAAAAATTAAAATCTGAGCCAATCACGCTGATGGGGGTGGGGTTTGCAGGTGGGAGCCAATCGTGTGGGGCGGGGGCGGGGTTTGCAGGTGGGAGCCAATTGCGTGGACTGGGGGGCGGGGTTTGGAGGCCGGCATGGTGGCATAAGACCCTGTCCCGTTTTGCCATCCCAAAAGTCCCGTTTTTGTCTGAAGGAAATATGGTCAGCCTAATTAGAGGCCACCATATTCTGTTTTCAAAGATAGCCTTACCCACGAGGCATTACAGTCATTCTGTTGAGATTACATGTCCAGGAGTAGTCACAGCTAACAAATCATGTAAAAGACACATAGTGACATGGAAACCCCTTAATGAATCTCTACTTTTTCAGAGACTGAGGGAATGTGGAAGCATCCAGAACATGTTGTACAACTTCTTCCCAAACACAAAATCATCCATCTGGTAGCAATTCTATTGTGTCAAGATTCAACTCCACTTTTATTGCCCCATATCCTAGTTGGGTGCAGTCAATTTGAAACTGTCTGGGCTCCTGGATATATGTTTAATACCCAATTCATTTTCTGCATACACATAAAGACTGCTATGTGCACATATCCTTCAGTCCAATGGAGACCAAAACCAATGGAGATAGTAATGGGCAACTGGTGGCTATTATGCAGCATTCCGATCCATTTTACAGTTATATGTTCTCTCCTGCTGCAACAAGTGTATTGCTATATTATCTCTCTTACACTGATGAAAAATACAGTGTTTCTTTAAAATATAACGTATCTGGCTTGCTGATTAAAGCAGATACTTTTATGCATACGCATACGTATATGCATACATATACATATACATATACATATACATATACATATACATATACATATACGTCCCTAAACAAACTATATTTATTAAACTAGGCCCATGTATTTCAGAAGTCAGTATGAATGGAACAAAATTGTAAGAATAATGGGCTCAAATTATCTGGGGGCCATGTGAATTATTTCATTTTGATTTATAAAATACCTAACATATTCTAGATGCCTTCAGAAAATTAAAAGCTAAGACAGTCCCATATGTATGCTGTTTAATATGTGCATATAAATATACAATGGGGTGAACATAGAACAGGAAATAAAGATTCAGGCACTAATTATATATGTACAATCAAGGGACACTTACTATTGTTTTGAAACCAACAGAAGACTCGGGGAAATGTGCATTTCACAGCAGCAGTTTCAAATAGACTTTGCAAGGCCCAGATTTAGAGTCTGGCTTAGTGTGACCATACGTCCCGTTTTGGACGGGACAGTCCCGTTATTTTAGCATTTTTCAACCGTCCCGTCGTTTTGATCAAAATCTCAATTTTGTCCCTTTTTTAAACCCGGCGGGAAGGAGGACAGGAAGACAGGAAGGAGGACTGGAGGCGGACTTGCCATTGGAGGCAGCCCGGAAGAGGCCCTATCAGCGCGGCAACTGGAAGCCCAGTTGCCACGTGCGAGCCCAGCAGCAGACACAGCACCACAGTCCAGGTTCCTGCCTCCTTACCTGATCCTGAGATTGTCTGCCCAGCAGTGGTGAGGCCAGGGAAAGCAGGCATGGGATGGTTGTGGAAAGAGGGTGCATGTGTGTGTGTGTGTGTGTGTGTGTGCACGGATTACTTGCTCAGCGTAATCGCACACACACACACACACCCCACACCCTCTTTCTCCAGCCTCCCCATGACCAAATGCACCCGCACCTGTTGCAGGGAGGCTGGAGAAAGAGGGTGTGGGTTGCGTGCATGTGTGTGCGTGTGTGTGCGTGCGCATGGATTACTTGCTCAGCGTAATCGCGCACACACACACGCACGAACCCCACACCCTCTTTCTCCAGCCTCCCTGCAACAGGTGCGGGTGCTTTTGGTCATGGGGAGGATGGAGAAAGAGGGTGTGGGGTGCGTGTGTGTGTGTGCGCGCATCTGATCGGGCTTGGCCAAGGGAGGAGAGTTGTCGGGCCGCCGAGCAGGAGAAGCAGGAGCCGGCCACCTTGGGGAGCTTCTGCGGGCAGCAAGGGGCGAAGTGGTCGACAACTCTCCTCCCTCGGCCAAGCCCGATCAGATGCACACACACACACACACACTCACAGGACAGACTGCCCTGGCAGGAGCTGGCCATGCTGGGGGGCTTCAGCGGGTGGCGAGGGGCAGAGTGGTGTGGCTGAAGCCTCCTAGCACGGCCGGCTCCTGCCGAGGGCAGTCTGTCCTGTGAGTGTGTGAGTGTGTGTATGTGCATCTGATCGGGCTTGGCCGAGGGAGGAGAGTTGTCGGGCCGCCGAGCAGGAGAAGCAGGAGCCGGCCACCCTGGGGAGCTTCAGCGGGAAGCAAGGGGCGGAGTGGTGTGGCTGAAGCCCCCCAGCACGGCTGGCTCCTGCTTCTCCTGCTTGGCAGTGGCGGCGGCGACAACTCTCCTCCCTCGGCCAAGCCCGATCAGATGCACACACACACACACTCTCACAGGACAGACTGCCCTCGGCAGTAGCTGGCCATGCTGGGGGGCTTCAGCGGGCAGCAAGGGGCAGAGTGGTGTGGCTGAAGCAGCCGAGCACAGCCGGATCCTCCTGCTTCTCCTGCTCTGCGGCGGTGGCAGCAGCAGTGACTGTCCTCCCTCGGCCAAGCCCGAGGGGGATACTCTGAATAAATGGGGTTATCCGGTGACCTCTGCCCTTTGTGATTGTGGAGACTTGCAGACAACAACACATATGTACACTTGTCCTTTGTGCCCTGATCAATGCGCACTTGAGGACCTCATGACAGCGCGACAGAATGCAATTAATTTTGCCAGATTCTGAGCAAGATCTGTCTAATTTTTATATATTTTAACTTTTATATTTTATATTTTAAATGCTATGTTTTACAGTATGTTTTTAACTGTGATGCTTCAGACACGAATAAATAAATAATAAGAAGAGAGGGAAAGAGGATGCAGGAATGTTTGGAGAAGGGAGAGATCTAGGCTATTTAATTTTTAAAAGGAATACTAAGAAACTCAGCAAGTTTTTTGAATATTCAAACTGAGTATTCAAGCAGCTTGGTTGATTTTTGGAAACAGCAAATGAGTGTTTTCTTATTTCATATTACTATGCAGTTTTCCACAATATTAATGTACTGTAATATTGTTTAATTCCTGCTGGTCATTGACTTATTGGTTATTGTTTAATTCTTGGGAAGACGTTAGTGTTCAGTACAACTTGCTTGTCATTTTGAAATGCTTGTGAAGAGCAACTTTTCATTTGCCTTGACATTAGTTTCTCCTTTTCTGTTTGCAGCTTTAAATGTGTTCAGTTTTTAAGGAGCTGCCCTTCTCTTATTTCATTTTTATTAAAATAATGATTGTTTAAGTCATTAATAATAATTATAGTTTACAGTCTTTATATTAGTGGAAGCAGTTGTGTGAATGAACATACAATTCATAAATATTAAACTGCATTCAGGTTGATAACCCTGATACATAGCTTAAAGTTTAATGCTAAAAATTGGGTATAGCAACAGTTGCCGGTTCTGTACTTCAAGGATGGGAGAAAAAAAGACATAAAATAGATAGTGAGTCCCATGCACAAAGAAGCTGTGGAATGGTGTTATGTGAACAAATTACAGACTCCTTCCCCCACCCTGCTTCGTAGCTCCCCAAGTCCTGCCATGCAGAGGTAGATGGAGCTGGAAAATCCCTCCTCCCTTTCTGTGGCACAGTAGCCTATTCATGGTGATAAGCAGAGAGTCCACTTCATCCTGGGACTCACTTTCTGTTGGTAGCAGTGGCAGATCATAGGGATGGCGCTTGCAGGGAAATTTCAAATAAAAGCAGTGTACAAGGCATGGATATCTGTTGCACTTTCCCACAATCTCTCAGCTCATCAGCCAGTCCTCCTCAAAAGTGGTCAGTCAGAGCCAAATTTTTCCATCCCACATCTTTGGTAAATAATTGAAAATCTGATATATATTCACAAATTTTATGGTTATCTTGTTTTAGCTTGCAAATCTCTTGATTTGCCCTTGCTGTTCTGGTCAGGTTGTAAAATGCAGCTCATGAAATTCTGATTAGATTAGTAATTGAGCATTGCTTTCAATAATGGCCACAGCCTAATTGGCTACAAGCAAACTTGGTTGCCTTGGTGCAATTTGCAATAAATTTTGCTAGTTGACCCACCATAAACAATTTACGCTGAATTGTGAAAGTCAGGAACTGATCCTGGGCTGCTCCAAACTTTTTGGGCAAACTTCCATAAGAGTGCAGAAATGTTGGGCTGCTAACTGCTAGGTCACTCCTGGCTGAGGCAAGCCTTGTCCCAAATGCTGCTCAGTTGCACCATGGCATTGTGCAGATTTGTTATTTGTAAATCTACATCTTTTTGGTGTTCTAATAATGCTTCAGCAAGCTGTTCAGTGGACAATAGGTGCCCCAAGGATCAGGTGCCATCTCCACAAAGCAAGGTTCTCTGCCTCTCTGAATAGAGAGTAGGAAGCTTTCAAGATTGGTGTCAGCCCTTTGAAGTAGACCAGGTCAGGTAACAGACACCACAAGAAATGTTAGAACTCTGTTTTATTGATATAGGCTATAATAACAGAATCTTGAAAGCCCAGCAGAGTTTCTCTTTCCTCCCTCTTATCCTAAAGAGAGTTAAGGTAGGGCTTGAGTTTCTTTCTCATGCTTTCCTGTTTTGCTGGGTAAGCTCATGTTTTACTAACAATTGCCCATATTTTCTTTTTTTTTTATAATAATTTTATTAAGTTTTACAATACATGTTAAAAGTTAGAATAAAGAAAAGAAATAGAATAGAAATAGAAAGAAATTACAAAAAAGGGTAAAGAAAAAGTGAAGTTGAAAAATAATAAACAAAGAAAGTATAGAAAATAGATGTCCTCCAATCTATCTTTGAACTTAAGGTACAATAATTAATTTTAAATGTTAGTCCTTCATATAATACACAGGAACTTTTCTTTGTCATATGTCTTTTAATTTCTATAATCCAATCTTCTGATCTTCATATGGGTTTCACCTTTCTTACTGTCTCCCAATAATCCATCTTTGGCTTCCACTCTTTGAAATAGTAATTAAGTGTTGAATGTTCATTAGTGCATTTTTATCTCTTCCATAAAGTCTAATTAGTATAACAAATAAAAGCCTTATGTACTTCTAATAAACTACAATATATTCTATTCATATTATGATTATATATTCCATTAGTACATAACCTAACATAATACTTAACTTAATACATAATATATACTCAATGGCAAATTCGCAATATACACCATCTCATCATATCATTATCTTAAACAATAATCTATAATATCAACTTATATTTGTGTTTAGCCTTATATCTTATATTTAGAATATCACTTATACTCAATGGCAAATTCGCAAGTATATAATCCAAATCCATTTTTTTCATTAACCTTATATCCCAATCATAATACTGAATCTTCTGTTTAGATTATGCCAAGTTCATAATATGCAAAGTCAAGTTTACAATATACAGCCTGCTTTTTTCTATGTCTCATATAGAGTATCAGAGCAATTTGTACTTCACAGTATCTATCCAATTGCATACTCAGATTTTCTCCCTGTCTCCACAACCATAACATTTTTATATCAAAATTATAATGTATAGCCTTCCGAATGTTTTTCTGAGCCAATACATCCAAAATTCCCTCCTCCTGTTTCTCTTCTATTTCAAAAACGTTTTTCTTTCCTGTTTCAGATTCTATTTTTTGTTTTTCTTTCTCTTGGTCTTGCAAAGATATCAATAATAATTCCAGTGACCTTCTAATCCCTGAAAGAAGTAGAATTGCAGCTGCAAAAACCATCTCACTTCTATGACCTTCAGATTTTTCTAATCAAAACAAAAGTTGGTCTGTTCATGGAATATTACCAACAAAGTCTATCAACTGAAATTAAAAAAAAACATTCCAATAATCCAAAGTACAGGAGGGAGCAATATTTCAAACAGTTTATAAAAGGGGAAATAAAATATAAATTCCAAGTAAAACAAAATCCACTCTATAGGAATATAGAAAGAAAAAGGAAAAAAGAATTTACAGACGTTCCCCTGTGCTTTTGTTCTTCAAACTGCAGGCTGCTTAATCCAAACAGACAGTTTCTCAAAAAGTAGATTGTCAATTAGTTTATCAAGTGAAGAATTACAAAGTCTCTTAAATCCCTCTAATACAAAAGAAAGGTAAAAAAAATTCAGACGTTTCATATGTTGCAAATATAAAATCCATCAAACTTCCACCAGAATCAGTTATAGCAAAGAAAGCACAAAATTAGCCAACATTTTCAACAAAGTCCAAAAGATAGATCTTAGATTTCAAAAATATTCTAATCTAAAAAAAACATTCCTAAAGTGATCTAAAAGCGGCTGGACGCTCTTGTGTCTCTTCAAAGAGACTTGTTTTCCCTGCGAGAGCCAGATATGTCTCAGCCATTTCCCTTGCCCTTACCCTGTTCTTTCCGCGGCGGAAAACTACAGAAAAAACAAGGGTAGGCAATTCCAATGGCCCCACGAGTAATCTTCTGGTCTCCCCTTCTCCAGGGGAAAAAAAACTTCAGTGGTCCACAACTTCTGCAATCCACTGCAAGCAAGGAAAATTCAGTCAGTTCTCAGCTTCTTTGAGAAATCTGACTGGTCGAGCTGGCAGCCAAGCCTGGAGTGTCAATTGCCCATATTTTCTTCATGGCCATCTCTGTATTCCTCAACACCATTATAAAGGTCTGTTTGCTTACACTAATTCCAAGGTCAGTGATATATTAACAAAAAAGGAAGAGGATTGGCAAATTGTTGCTGGCTATAGATTACTTTGGCATCTGGGGCATAATCACTTAGTCATAGTTAATATTAAACTGTATTTAACAAATTGAGCAATCATGATAACTGTAATCATCTGAGTGATTCAAAGTTCACAGAATTTAAGGGAGCTTATGTATCAAATCAAATCAAACCTTTATTGCAGCATAAGGCCAGCAGTCAGATACAAGTAAAACAGGTGAAAATAGGAATATATAAGGCTAAATAGAAAATAGCATCCAGACCCAAGGAGAGGTGGAGGGTTCATATAGAGGCACAGAACTGGGCAACATGTGTGTGTGTGTTTATATATACATGCACACACACAGTGGGCAGACAGTAAAAGAGACAGATAAAAGTTAAACTATCTTCCAGGAAATTAAAAAGTTAAACTTGCTTGGGATTCCCTGCAAAGAAAGTAGTGAAAGAGCATAGCTCAAGGACTCTACTGAGCTGCCCCACAAGGACACATATGTTGATATAGGTATGTGTTTTTGTAGATCAGAAACATGTAGTGCAGAATGCATTTCAGGAGGGCAGAAGGCAATGCATCCAGCCTAGCCAACATGAAGGCCTGGTGAAATTTCAGGATTCTGGTAGATGAGAGGTGAGAGGCTGACACATTCCATTTGAAAAGACTGATTTGAAAATCAGTTCCAAATATATTGCTTAAGAATACTTTTGGCATTTTAAAAGCCTAATGAGCAAAGGCTCTCCAACAAGAGTCTTCAAGTGAAGTTTGCCAATAGCATTTTTTTAAAACAGGTTGACTTAAAGTGGTGTCTAAGAACCAGTGGGGCCAGACCCCCTGGGAAAAAGGATAACTTTAGCTGTGGATTCCTTGGTGTTCTCTGAGCCGTGTTGTTTTCTTGCAGATGCTTCATTGCCAGACTAGGCAACATCTTCAGTGCGAAAAGGGAGTGGGACTTGCTCTCTGTTTATATATCGTGGCTTGTCCTGCTTGTGTTGGTGGAGGTGTTGTTCACTCCTTGGGAGTTCCTTGATTGGGCTGTTGTTTGCTGTTTGGTTGATTGACTAATTTAATAGTTCATTGATTAAGGTATAATGTACTGTTTGATTCTTCATCTGGTGTTCATCTCGGTGTTCATCTTTGCATATCTGGGTGTTGATTGCTGGCGAGGAAGTGTTCTGGTCTTTTGGCTTTCTATTGTCTCTTTTGAATGGTATGTAAACGTTGTTTACCTCTATGTGTCTGTTGATGGCTGCTTTGTCTGAGTGCCAAGCTTCCAGGAATTCTCTAGTGTTTTTGGATTTGGCTTGGTTTAGGATGCTCACAGTTTCCCAGTTAAAAGTATAATTGAGTCTGTCCATGTGTTGTGAGATTAAGGAGTTTTCATCGTGTCTTCTGACTGCTAGCTGGTGTTTGTGGATGCGCCCTGCTAGTCTTCTGCCTGTCTGTCCTACATAGTGGCTGTTACAGTCCTTACACTGTATGTTGTAGATAACTCCTGTTTTTTCTTCTTGGGCTACTGGATCTTTTGGATTACTTAAGATGTTTTGAAAGGTTTTGGTTGGTTTATGTGTTACAGTGATGCCATGTGGTTGTAACAGTCTGTTGGTAGTTTCTGAGATGTTTCTGATGTATGGCAGTGTAATCCTTTTTATAGTTTCTGTCAGTTGTGTTGTAGTGGGTTGAGTAGTCAGACACTTTTTGATAAAGTTGAGTGGGTATCCATTTTGCTGGAAGATACTGTACAGATGATCTTTTTCGTTTTTCTGGCATTCTGGGTTGCTGCAGTGCGTTAGTGCTCGTCTGAATAATGTTCTTACACTCTTGTGGGAGGTTGGGCGTTGCTTTGGTAATGGAGCACTTGGTTAGTGTTGGTAGATTTCCGGTAGACTTGTGTTTCTAGAATGCCATCATTTCCTCTACTGATGAGGATGTCCAAGAAGGGTAGTGTGTTGTTGTTTTCTTCTTCCCTTGTGAATTTTATTCCATTGAAGATGTTGTTGATGGTTTCATGTGTTTCCTCCAGTTGTTCCTTTTTTTACTATGATGAAGGTGTCATCTACATACTGGATCCATACTTTGGGTTGTATACATGGGAGTGCTATCCTTTCTAGACACTGCATTATAATCTCTGCAATGCGTCCTGAGATTGGTGATCCCATGGGTGTTCCTTTGATTTGTTGGTATATTTGTCCATCGAACTGAAAGTAGGTAGTGAGGCAGAGGTCGATGAGGTCCATGATTCTGGGTATTTCTATCTTGGTGTATTTGACTAGGTCGGGTGTGTTGCGTAGAACTGCTGCCATGAATTCTTTCGCTAGTGCTGGGTCTATGGATGCCATGGGGAATTGGGAGATGTCCTTGGCTACAAAGACTTGCAAGGTTGCAGGGATAAAGTGAGCTCCTTTAGAATGGAAAAATCTCAGGATAGCTGAGGAGTTAAGCTGAGCAAAACTTGCCAGATATATAAAATGTTCTCTTTAGGATAGTGGAGTGCTCCATTCTACTCCAACAGCACTCCAGATATTTATAACTGTGCACCTGCTCAATAACATTAATTTGCCAATTATGAATTTTATGTTAGCATTTTGCAAATACCAAGACTTTAGTTTCACTAGATTTTCATTTGAGCAAAAAGAAGCCAAAGCCCTCAGTACCCATCTCCTTCCCACCTATGAGACAGACATGATCACAACATTGTCTGCATATGAAAGAGCTGGAATCACTTGACCTGCTAATACAGTGAGGTGATGAGTAGAGACAGACAGGCCTTGTTAATATATAAGTTCATATATCAGTTTAAAAATGGAAAGTCTAGAATACACCCTTGCCTCACCTCTTTCTGAATACTGACAGTTCCGGAGAGATTTATCCAGGGGAAGCCTCTATTCTCAAAGAGGTGTTGGAATGGAGGGACTGAATGAGAAGAAGCAATATTTTATCTACTGAGGATTCCTCTTAGTTTTTCCCACAGCCTCTCCCTTGGGATTAAATCAAAGGCAAATTTGAAACAACAAAGGCTGCAAAAAGAGAGCCTCTGGTTTGGGGAGGGGGAAGAGTACTTCTCAGCTAAATGGTGGAGAACCAGACAGTGGTCATATCAGTCTTCTCTGAAACCTGCTGGCTCCACAACAGGCTGTTTTCACTTTCAACCCAGTCCAATAATTTTAACAAAGATATTTAGCATTTAGTTTGCCAATTTTATTAAGCAAGCTAATGGGTCTACAATTAGCAGGGTCTAATTTACTTCCTTTGCTTTTGTAAAATGGGATAACAATGACATGGCTGCATTCAATAAGAAAAGCAACAGAACTAAGAAAGTTCTTGAGTGTAGCAACTACAATTAAACTCCACCCCTCTCTTATAATTTTATTTTTCTTTGATTTTTTAGAAGGGCTTTACAGCTCTTCATTTCTTCTGATTGGAATATACCTTCTTTTGCTCTTCTGATTGGAATGTTGTTAATCTTGAGTAAAGAGTAAAGAAAATAGACAGATAACACCTGCTTGAGAGAGCCTGCTAGGCAGAATAGAGAGTGAAGCCAATCCGAATTCAAGAGACTGAACAGGTCTTTTGCCATTCTGGAAGATCATTTATTCCAGATGCATCCTTTTATTGTGGAGCCAAGAGGACAGTGGTCTTTTTCTAGGAATGTGGTACTTGTTTTAGGATCAAGGAGGCAAATTAAAGGCAAGTGACCATTGTCAAGACAATTTCCAGTACAAAAATAATTTATTAAGTGAACACAGGTATATGAAACCAAGATACAATCTATCATACTGGCACCTTTGGGGCCCCAGAATGTGAATTCCTCATTGGGACCTCCTCAGCAGTGCTGTTAAAAATGATAAGGTCCAAACATCCTAATTTAGCCAGTTGAATGTCTGCCATGTTACAACGCTTGCCTAGATTGTCAGACCCTGGGAGTAATAAACTCGCCCTTTGGAGGGAGAGTCCAATTAAAATGAGAATGTAAGTATGTTTTGTCTAGTGGTTAAGGTGCTGGGCTAGAAACCAGGAGTCAGTCAGTTCTAGTCCCGCCTTAGGCATGAAAGCCGGCTGGGTGACCTTGGGCCAGTCACTCTCTCTCAGCCCAACACACCTCACAGGGTTGTTGTGGGGAAAATAGGAGGAGGAAGGAGTATTAGGTATGTTCGCCGCCTTGAGTTATAAAAAAAATAATATATTTTAAAATTAAAAAATTAAAATTATTAAAATTAAAATATAATTTTCCTGGTTTGCATAGCACCCAACATTCATTAATATTTTTGGTCAGTTTGGTCTAGTGGTTAAGGTGCTGGGCTAGAAACCAGGAGTCTGTGAGTTCTAGTCCCGGCTTAGGCATGAAAGCCAGCTGGGTGACCTTGGGCCAGTCACTCACTCTCAGCCCAACTCACCACACAGGGTTGTTGTTGTGGGGAAAATAGGAGGAGGAAGGAGTATTAGGTATGTTCGCCACCTTGAGTTATTTATAAAAGTAATGAGGGAGGGATAAAAATTAAATAAATTAAATAAATAAAATGTTTAATTACCCGCAATGCATGTGTTCAAGTCACCAGCAATAACTACTGCAACACCTGGGTATGAATATAGTAAATTGGTGATAGAGTTGTCAAGAAGGTCCCAGAGATTTTTAATGTCACTGTATCAATGAAGAGGGGGAAGGTAATGCTATGAGGCCTAAATTGGAGGGAAAAGGCTAGGGCCACGCTAGCACATGGCTTGAGTGTATTCACAGGAATATTGAATTTAGTGGAAACCATTATACTCAACCCTCCTGAAAGTCTCCCATTTGTTTTACACTAAGTAATGCTTTAACAGTATAGAGAACGTATCCACGTATAAATATAATGATCATAGCCCAGATTTTTTTGGAAAAAGGACATGTCAAAAGTAGTAATGTATTCCAGAAGGGCAGTATCAAGGGACTTCAGTGATATTCCAGGAAAATATGGGGATTAAATCAGGATCATGGAAGAGTCAGCATCAGGGACCTCAGTCAATGACCTAACAAAACCAACAGGAGGAGGAGGTCTCATATACAAGTGTAAAGTTTTTCATAGAACTGCAGTATAAGCCTTTTGTCTCAATATTGATGACAGTTACTTATTTACTTTTTGTTATTATAACCACTTAATATGAATTAGCTGAAAGTCCGACAAGGATTTTTGAGGTAACTGCAAAATCTGTCAAAAGATTTACTTTCTTGGGTTTAGGGGTTAATCAAGAAAGCTCAACACTTTCTTTTTCTATCAATGCTTTATTATACCTCCATAAATACAATAAGAAGATCAACTTTTTTTTTCAGGAGTTCCTCTGTATCTGACTTGAATACACAGTTCTGTTTGTATAGTCACATGTTTTCTAGAAATTATCAATTAAGAAAGCAAATTATTTGCATAAAATTATATTTTTCTCATCAAAGTTGTATTATTAGAGCTGATAATCAGCCTCAGAGAGAAAATAATAATACAGTTAAACAAGTTGTTAAAAAGACTAGCTATTATAAACAGATTTGGGTAAAAAAATAGCTGACTATAAAAAATTCCGTCATACATATTTAGTGTTACATGATGGAATAGACTGAAATCAATTACATATTGTCTTCAGCACCTACTGTTAGATCTTTTCCATGACATTCCTGTCTTTGAGAACAGTGGTAAAATACTTACCACATGTCCGTTACTTTATTTTTATTTTTCTCACTGGACACCTCAGAGGCAAATTCACTAGCTACCTTGATTTCTTCTCTATAAATTGATAATATTAATGTGTGGCAAAAAGATTAAAGAGCCTCCTGATGTTGTCAGCTGGAGGGGAGAAAAATTTGTTCTTCACCATGAATATGTGCAACCAGCAGGGTTTCAGATATACCAGTGGATCAGGGAGGACCGTCTCCTTGGTGTAATGGCCACTGCCAGGTTCAGAGGCTGTACATGCATAGACACACCAATACACACACACATAGCTTATACAAAGGTATTCAGTCCATTAGCAGCAAGAAAGCAATGGTGGTAATTTCACCAACTGGCTGGGTGAAAAAGTCAAACGGTCTCCCCGAAGCAGACTGTACTTTGTGGCTGAGCTTTGTTCAACTCTATAATAGATCCAGCATATCACAGTTTGTTGTGCCTGACATAAAAAGGTCAGGATAATAGGGATATGGATACAGAAAAGAGTACTAGTGACCAATTCATCAAGAAGTAAGTTAAGAATAAAAAATTAAGGGCTGCTAGTCGTGTGTTTTAAGTGTTGGCCTGACCTTAAATTCTAATCAGTCAAATATCTGAAAAAACACCTTCTCTCACATGAATCTGCCCATTATTGTTTTCTTTTTTTCAGAAGAGGACGTTCACTTAAGGTTCAACTGGTGGCTATCAAAGAAAGCAGCTTTATTTGTGGCAACAGCCAAATGGTGACACTTCCTTCTTGGCTAAGTTCCTTAAAACATATTAAGAGCTACCAAATCCTGGCTGCAAGAGCCTGGATGACCACTAGATAGCAGCAAAGTAATACATCAAACCCTATTGCTTTACTGCCATCTAGTGGTGGTTTGGATTTTTGCAGCCAAACATTTTTACTGTTGTACAGGTAGTCCTCACTTAATGACCATTCGTTTAGTGATAGTTCAGACTTACAACAGTGCTGAAAAAAACAACTTACAACCGGTGCTCAGGCTTACAACCGTCACAGCATCCCCATGGTCATGTAATCACGATTTGGGCGCCTGACAACCGGTTCGCATTTATGACTGTCGCAGCATCCCGTGGTCACATGATCACTATTTTTTACCTTCCCGATTGGCTTCTGGCAAGCAAAATCAATGGGAACTGCATGACTCACTTAACGACCATGTGGTTTGCTTAACGCCCAAGGTGATTCGCTTAGTGACTGCTGCAAAAAGGTTGTAAAATCAGGTAAGATTCACTTAATGACTGTTTCGCTTAGCATCCAAAATTCTGGTCTCAATTGTGGTCGCTAAGCGAGGACTTCCTGTATTCTGTTCTTGAGTTTATGACTTTGGTATTTACTATCTCAGCTGCTTTTATTTTTTATTTTTTTCATCTGCTACTTTTAGTGAATTGGAATTGGAATGAATTGCAAAATCAAAGACTAGTCTTTCATCAGTAAGGAAGGGGAAAAAATGTCTTTTTTTAGTCCCCCTGTTCTACAGCTTGATGAAAACGCTGCCAGTGATGTGATAATTGGAGAGGGCCAAAGACAAGTGATGTTTCAAGAGAGGAAGTGAAATAGCTCTTTTCTTCATGTGTTTTATAGCTCTCTCTTGCGCTCGCTCGCTTGCTCACTCTCTTTTTTATGGGTCTTGTTTTTTCTTCCATAACTTGATCTTGCTGACTTTCAAAGGTTCAGCATTTCCTGGCCATCTACAGTTATACTATTGTAGAACAGTAATGAACAGATGCTGTTTTCTCTACCTCAGCTGGAAGCTGTTGTGGTAGCCCAGGGAGTAAGGGCTCTGCTGCCAGGGATCTCGATTGAAGCACTCTAGGGCTATTTTTATATACTTCCAAACATGCGTATTAGCCTGTTAAACCCTTAATCCAAAGGTAAGCATTGTTTTAATATGAAGAATGCAAAAATGTAGCCTAATCCCATAAATTCTACTACATTACAGTGTAACATTTTTTCTTGGCATTCTCTCTTATTTTTTTTATCAAGACCTAAGAAAGACAACTGGATATTCAGGTGTCAGGCAGTTTTTCCACTCTTGTTTTAGAATGTGATATTTAAAGCTTTTTTTTTTTTACCATCACTCTGGAATCAGAGCATGGAGTGAAAGCATATTTTGAGCTCTTCTGAAACCCTTTTATCATAAACATGGTATCATAATACTAGAGTCTGCTACCTTGCTTTTGTCAAAAGATTAATACTGTTGTCCAGATTAGCACTAGCAGAGAGGGAGAGAGAGAGGGAGAAGGAGAAGGAGAGGGAACTATTAACAATAGTAATAAAAAGAATAAACAAAATTTGCAGACCATAATGCTAAACACGTCAGGTAGAATTCTGAGTATGACTGTGCTAAACCTGTCTCAGTTTCCTGCTTTCCTATTATGTGCTCTTACATATACTTGGCAATTGTGAGTATCTACTGCAGAGCTTTCCAAACTTTTCATGTTGATGACACACTTTTTAGACATGCATCATTGCGCGACACACTCTTACAGCAGGGCATCATTTCGCGACACACTCTTACAGCAGGGCATCATTTCGCGACACACTCTTACAGCAGGGCACAAGGCAGGCACTAGGACCTGCGTGGAATCCTGGCAGGGTTCGGAGGCAGCAGCAGCCGCGACACACCCAGATACTGCAGCTGACACACTAACGTGTCCCGACACACAGTTTGGAAAGCTCTGATCTACTGTAAGGCTATAGTCATGGATCTTCCTGAGAATCAGCCCTATTGAAAACAGGGCTTCTGAATAGGCATTCATAGGAATGTGCTATCAGATATTGCTTTAATTAATTGTAAGCATAGACTCAACTCCAAGTGAAAAATTCATTTTTTGTCTTCTATAAGACATATATCCAGTTAAATTATAAAACAAGAGATTGTGTATCCAGTTCTTCACCACTTCTATTTTTAGAAGAAAATGAACAAGATGCAATTCAATAAAAATAGCTTTAGATAAATGTATGTATTCATGGAATGATAATATATAAAGATAAAGAGGTATAGTGAATGATGTTAATGTAAATAAAATATAGCCTTTCTCTTTCTTATATGATGTCTTTAATTTCTTGGCTTATTATTTCTTCTTCCTTTTCTGTGCTCTGCAAAAAGTTATTTATTGTAAAAGATAATAGCATGGTGGGTATGTATGTATATTGGAAATAGAAATAGACCAGACATTGTTCTTCCTAGTCTTTTCTTACTCATGTGATTTTCATCCTTAAGCATATATAACATTTGTCTCCCTTCTGGCATTCCAGCTGATTTGCTTAGTTTACAGGTTATGGACATTTACTCTTTAACATCTGGGGTTTAAATCCTGTATCCTCTAATCCACAATACCCTTTTCTCCGTCATTGTCTGTCTTCACTTTCCTCTCATGTGCTTCTATAACCATTAGATTCTATGCCAGCCGAGAAGAAAGGCATTGAAGCTGCACAGATATGCTGCATACTTGGAGACTGTATTGAACTCTCAGCTCACTTCACAATTCTGGCTGTGAGCTAACAAAAGGAGAGCTGGGAGAAGAGGCTGACTTCTTTGTTTAAAGGCATGGTTTATCTTGCTTCCTTAAAGGGCCATCAAGAACCTTTCAGACTGATATTCACATAGAATTACTTGCTAAACAATGCATTAAAATAATGGAATCAACTGATTTAAGTTCCAAAATTAAACAGCTTTCCCCTTTCCCTTTCCAAATGTGCAACAATCCAACTGTAGATAATTGCATGGTGAGCTTTTGTTGTATATTGGACCAAATGTTCAGTGGAATTGTGGAACACAAGAAGAACCCTATCAAAACAATTCTTTAAGAGAAAAGAGGTTTTGAATCTGGAGAATGGATTAGGAAGGGAAAAAAGCAAAGCACCAGAATGGTATACAAGGCACCGTTCCCACAATAACTGGTCATATCATTTTGGAAGGTCTGTATGTTGCAGCAGGGAAGCTGCGGCTTAAACTTATGGATAGGCAGTCTTTTCTGCACAGGTTTCTAGGTTGGGTGTTGGGCCACACCTCCATATGCATACACTCTTATGTAGATTCATATTTATATATACCCATCACCCTCTCTTTTACTTTCATATCCCTCATCCACGTGCACAAGCCATATATCCCTCTCTCCTGCCCAGCAATTCTGAGGAACTGGCTGAGAGGAAAAGAGTAAGTTTTTTCCATCCTTCCCCATTGACTCCCCAATGACCTGTGGAGCCTGAAAATTAGACATTTTGCAATCCATGGAAAAACAGTGAATTTTAAACTTTGTTATCCAGCAAGAATTTTAAACTAGCTAAACCTGTGACTATGATTTTGAACAGGACACACACACACACACACACAGACACACAAAAAGGATTTTCCTCCTGCCACAACCTGCTTGTTCAGTAACTGAAAGGAGAAAGAAAACAGTAAATCTTCTTCCTTTTCCTCAGCAACCCATTGTAGTTTGCTGATTTCCTTTTACAATCACCTTTGGAAAGCCAGCAGCCCATCCCTGTCCAGGCCACTGGCTGATAGCTGCATGGAGGGGAAAGCAGCAGGGCACTGGTAAAGTGATTGGATGGATGGACAAATGGATGGAGAGAGAGAGAGAGAGAGAGAGAGAGCACACACCACTGATTTCAAGTCAGCAATTATGCCCAATAGCCAGCTGGTCTGCTGTCTAATGCAAAGAGTGGTGAGACTCTGGGATCTGCATTTAGAATGGATAGAAGAGCAACAGAAGCAGGGGGTCTAAGGCAACACATTGATAGGGAATGGAAGAAAATAGGGAGGGATTCTGTATATTGATGCCTTCAACCATAGGTACATGCATGAGGCAGAGGGGAAAAAAGACAATGAGGTAGAGGATATTGAAAGAAAGAAATGAATAACTGGAGTGACTGGATCTTGTCTCCTTGGACTTTGAATGAAAGTCATATTCACATGGGATTGGAAGGCAGATTTCACCAGTAAGTGACAAGTGTGCTCCATTGCTGCAACTGATTTCAAATAAGAATCTGTTAATTGCCCTGTATTTGTTGATTCTATTGTATGAGCCAAGGGCTCTAGCTTGTTCTAAGAGGAACATGCCAGAATCAGAAGCCTTAAGAAAATAATCGACAAAACTATGTAAACCACAGCACTTCCAAATCCATTGGAAAGGGGGGGGGGACAAGATACAATAAGGAGAAAAAGGGTAGCAGATTGGAATAAAGTAAGAATATGTAGTCTCCTTCTAAAAGTGATTCTGAATAGATTGGTAGATTGATAGATCAAAGTTGGTTCATATTTTATTCATCAGTTTTATAATGGAGCATGTAGGTACTGACCCACATTTGGACCATCTAAACTATCCAAAAGAAGGATTATGGTTTTCAAGAGTCTAATACACAGAGCTTTTGTATACAAATTCCTTAAACATTTTATATGAACATTTTTCTAATGTTTTTGTACATTTTTCCAAATGCAGGCTTTTGAGAACATAAATTCTTAACTTGTGCATAATTGTGCCTTTTTGTACTGAACTTTCAGCACTGTGTGTTTCTGGAACATCCTGCAGTAGAGAATGTTTAGAAAGATTTCTTTTACATTTCTGCTTAGCAACTTGCTGGGCATTTTTCGCATTATGAAGTCCTTATCAATTCCGATGCCAAGGACTCACATTGACTGTCAACAAAAGTCTTAAGCAGATGTTTCTTAAGTTCTCATCCATCTTAGTCCATCATGGGTGCCCATGTACTAGCAGAATGCAATTGTTTCTTGCTCCTCAGTGGGGCAGACTTAAAAGAGTCAATCCCAATTCTCTAAAGTGTATATCCACTTAGAAATGGTTGATTTATCTTATACCAATTAATTTGCCATTGCTGTGGCCAGTCAGATGTGATCTATTGGTTGATTCTAGCATGTTGCTAGGTTTGGTAATCATGGGCATCACATGTTAAACTCAGTGGGCACTGAGATCTGGTATAACATCTTCCTACATGTCACCAAGCTTTATATATAACAGCAGCTGTTCTCTATATATTCACTTTATTTGTAAAGTGAGATGTCTGCATTATAGGAACTTGATGGGAGGAAACATGAATATAGAAGCTGTATGGATGGCAGAAAATTCCAACTTTAGCAAAAAAAAAAAAAAAAAAAGAATGTTTCCAAGTCCAAAACTGGACAGGGCCGAGATTCTCCTTTATATGCGTCCTGTCCCTTGGAGCTCACAACTTAATTTTCTTCTAAAGAGAAACTACAAGAAACCAAGAGGAAACCAAGAATAATAGAATATAGATACACACAAGTGCAGGAACAGATATTTAAGGATACATGACACTTCTGTGTATGCTAAGTAAGCTTGTTTAGGATGAGATTGTTCATTTCAAAATGAAGCATTAAAATAGTAAACCAAGGCTTCATAAAAGAGACAGGTTGTGATACAACTAAGGGAATAGTGTATTTTGCTACAATTAAACTAATTTTACTCCTCTCCTCTTTCCTTCCATTAAAGGAAAACCATTGCAGAAGGATAAAGATCCTAGGTGACTGTTACTACTGTGTATCAGGATTGACCCAGCCCAAAACAGATCATGCTCATTGTTGTGTTGAAATGGGATTGGATATGATTGACACCATCACGTAAGTTCTTTCCATGCCTTTATGTAACATATTTTAGGCAGAATTTTTCCAATCCATTTAGTCATCATTTTGAGACAAGTTTGTAAATAAGAGCAAAGGAGACACAGCAGAAGCAAATGGAAGATTCTCTCATTGTCTTAGGCTGCAGCATTATTCAGTGCTGTTGAATACAGAAATTGTGTGGAAAGTGTTCAACCACTGGAAAACTGACATATGTAACTGGAGGCCTGCATTCGGCTTTGTGAGTCTCAAGTTGTGAAAGCCTCTTGGTCCAAAGACCCAAATTCTCCCAAGAATTTTGCTTTGGGAAAACCGTGTGTTTCAGGCAGGAGGGAGGATTTTAAAAAGCCAAAGGTCCGCTGAACCCATCTTCTGAAAAACCCAGCGCTCACCTTCATCAGCAAGAAACAGCAGGGCTTTGGAGCTTCTACCTGCTTCGCCTGGCTGACAATTGCTGTGCGTTGTGGTTTCTCTGCCCTGAGGATTAACGTTTCATAGACAAGTTCTGACCAGAAGAACAATATAAGGAGAAATTATTTTCTTTGTCATAAAATTAATATTCATTCTAACACAGAAAGAAGAGAGATAAGAGGCCTTTCGTGAATTATGTCAGTTTATTTTTACCTTTGAAAACAATTCTTTATAACAATGTTTTTTCTGTGGAGCATGTTTGCTTAGTTACATACAAAACTTGTAAGATGGTAATTTATTACATTTAAATATAGCAAGGTGGTCTCTACAATTTTCCTTTGATATGAACACTCCATAGATAAATAGGCATTAGGAAATAATGAAACTTTCTGGCAGAAGAAAATATGAGTAAAAGAACATCACATACAAGATAAACAAGTGCCTGTCAATGGATTCACTGCTTGGAAGTTGTGTGCTCTCTGTCTGAAAATAAATTAATTTCAGCAAAATTTGAACAAAGGCAAGTGAAATGTTAAATGATTTTATTTAAATATTACCGGGTTGCATTTTTGCCAGGTGACTTAAAGCTAAAGTGAAGATTGTGAAGAAAGTGCTAAGAGAAATTAGCATGTAAAGGTGCACTCAGACTGGAATTAAAAGAGGAATTTGCAAACATTGTTTAAGCAAGATACTTCTCAAAAGTACACTAAGCAGATGGAGTTTTACTTTAAATAAAACAGATTAGGGTTATCTAGTGCAAAATAAGGTGCATGGGGGAAAATGCAACATTGTCAATTTCTGGGGTGCAACATGATTGCATTGGATGATGGATCTCACATCCAGCTCTCCATTGCTCAGGGGCAGTGACTCTCAGCACATCCAATGGTAGCTGAGTATTGAGCTTTGCACTTGAAAACAAAAGGCTTTCGTTGATAGCCCCTGCTAACTGGCAATTATACTTGGACAAATGATACTGTGATAAAAGCAGTATTGAAGAATGTGAGACTATTTATTGGAGCTCACGAGAAATTTCATGACTTTCTTTTAACATGTTGTGCTCAATGAGTGAAAACTTTTTGTTGAATAGCTAAAAACATTGGGAAATTTAATATATTTCCTTCCTTTTGCTATAAACTCTATACAGTATATTCTTCATAGCTGAAATAAAACCATACAAAAACTCCTAAAGGTTAATTTTTGAGAGTTGACAAGGGCAGTAGCTTCAGCTATAGGACTGACTTAAATGTCTTCATACTATTCTCTAGATCTGTTTTCTAGGAGAGCTTTAAACACAGCTAATACAATGAGCCGTGTTATCAAATCCTCTTCATGATAGTCTTGTCTTTCTTTCTTAATCTACCTTCTAACTTGTTGAGCACTATAGAATACATAGAAATAAACATCTTAGGAATGGCTTACCTTTTTGAATCAGTGCCATTAAATCTCTTAACTAGTCCACAGGACATGGCTCAGGAAAATTACAGTCTTTTCAAGCAAAACTGACATTGTCCCAGGCTTATGGAGTTGGGATTGAATTTAATCTTATTTATAGTAGAGTACTTTATATACTTTATATAATGTCTGCATACATCAGTCAGCTCATTTTCCCTAATACAGCTTTATTAACTTTATCAATATAAATGTATCATAGCACTTTTCAATATTATCCTTGGTTTTTTCACCTACACACCTATTCAATATTGATTTATTGGATTCTGACTTTTGTTGGAAAGCCTTTTAAAATAAATAAAGGGCATGACTGGTTGAAAAAATCAAGTATATTTTGTAAAGAGTAAAATTAAACACTAACATAAACTTTTATTTTGATTATTTTATGTAATAAATTTTTAATGAAGGTTTTTCATATTATTATTATTATTATTAAAATTTATTATAGTAGCCCACTCCAAAAGGTCTTGTGTGGTAAATAAAGCAGATATTTTAATACTACAGTAGTAACACACTGAAGTTTTTAAACTTTTGATTTTATGAGGGAAAAGTAGAAAGATAATACAGATACTCTATCTTTTGATAGATAATAGTCTGATTCTGTATATTTCAGATCAGTAGCTGAAGCCACTGAAGTAGATCTCAATATGAGGGTTGGTCTGCACACTGGAAGAGTTCTTTGTGGAGTTCTGGGTCTCCGGAAATGGCAGTATGATGTTTGGTCAAATGATGTGACTCTTGCTAATGTAATGGAGGCTGGAGGGTTGCCTGGGTAAGTCTCAATAAGCTTGTCATGTATTTATTTATGAAGCACCAATAGTATGCTGGCGCCATCCCTATAAAAGTATAGTCAAATGCTAGGCATTTCCCTATATGTTCATAGTATTATAAAGTGGTATACATTTACATTTATTACTTTTGTGTCTGGGCCAAATCAGATAAGAATATGGGTTCTCACATTGCATTAAGCAGTAATGTGATTTGCTCAGTTATTGTTTAGATCAGTATTTCTTAAACTTTTTGTTCTAAGGACCCCTTCTCACTTTTAAAAATTACGGAGGACCCCAAAAGAGCTTTTGTATGTATGGTTTATGTTTATCGATATCTACCATATTAAAAATAAAATTGGTGCATCCGTAGAATATTTATTTATTGAATCATGTGAAAATAACAATATTGAACCCATTAGATATTAGCATAAGTAAAATATTTTTCATGAAAAAACCCTATATTTTTAACTAATAAAAATAATAATGAGAAGAGTGACATTGTTTTAAAATTTTTTGCAAATGTCTTTAATATCTGGCAAATAATTTTTATTTCATGGACCTCTGAGAGGGTCTTGGGGGACCCCCATGGATCCTAGGGCCACACTTTAAGAAATACTGGTTTAGATCAATAAGTGAATTAGTCAATCTGGTTTATAAATCAGTTTATAAATAAAGTTTATGCCCTGGCATGTAAAGCAGGCCACTAAGGTTGTACACACACACACACACCCCATGGGAAGACTAAACTATGGCTTGATGCAGTGTATGTATTTAGCAAAATGAACAACCTTTGACTACATCTTAAAAGTTTTATTGACAGTTGAAAAGTGACATGAGAAACAGGACACCTGAGTCTTCGCATTCCATCAGAGATCTCCCTTCATTTCAAAAGAAAGAGCTCGCCGTTGGCAAAAGGTTGCATTTGAGGTCCCCTATGCTTCTAATGGATCATAGTATTAAACAACTGTTCTTTATTTGTACCTAGGAAAGTGCACATAACAAAGACCACATTAGAGTGCCTAAATGGTGACTATGAGGTGGAGCCAGGATATGGCTATGAAAGGAACAGTTTCTTAAAGGACCATAATATTGAAACCTTTTTCATTGTGCCATCTCATCGAAGAAAGGTTTGCACTTCATTTTTACTAATAATTCATTAGATTTTTAATTGTCTTACACTTAGATTATATTGTGAAATCATAAACAGATGATGAACTGATTGAATTGGAAATGTTGCTTGTGCTGAAATGCTGCATTCAAGAATGGAAAGTGTATCTGTTTTTACTATGAAATTTTCAACTTCTTTTTTCCCAAAAAGAAAATGGTAAAAATATGCTATTTATTTTTTCCTATTTTTGTGGATAAGAGCAACTTCATGGTTATGCTTTTTGATTTACTCCCATTCACTGTTTTTGTGGATAAGAGCAACTTCATGGTTATGCTTTTTGATTTACTCCCATTCACTGTGTCCTTAAAAGATTAACTTTCCATTTCTTTCTCTCTATAGTCATTTTTGTATGCTGTCTTATTAAGATGCCTGATTTTAAGAATTAAAAACCCCAAAAGCATTAGTTATGGCATATGGTAACAGAATGCAATGAGCTTGCTAATAATTGAATTGTGATTGTCTGGGAGAAGTGACCATGTGAGCTACAGTAAGCAGATAGTTAGTTATGTAGGTCAGGGAAACAGGTTGGAGATTAAAACCAGCTTTGTAATGCACAACATACCCGTTCAGATCAAGGGTTAGAATCTGAATCTCTGAAAGCAGAGGACAGAGCAGCACTCAAAAACCTAAAGATGGACCAAACTATCATCATCCTCCCAGCAGACAAAGGCCACACCACTGTCATTATGGACAGATCACAATATATACAAAAGGCTTAAGAATTACTTGAGGACAAAGAAACCTACACCCTAGTAAAAACCAATCCCATACAGAAACTGAACAACAGGATAAAAAGAACTCTTAACGGCCTTACCAAGAAATGTCAAATCACAAAAGAAGAACAGAGGTGGATGAAAAGCAGTGGACCCATCCTCCCACACTTTTACAGATGCCCCAAAATACACAAACCTGGCATATCCTCGCTTTGGCCAATTGTATTGTTACCAGTGACTCCCACTTATAACATAGCTAAAGAGCTCACAAAAAAACTTAGGCATCTTACAGAGGAGAGCGAATATTCTATCAACTCCCCACTACAGTGCCTCCAGAAAAAGAAAGACTTAAAAATAGAAGAAGATGAAATTATGGTGTCATTCGATATGTCATTGCACTCTTTACATCCATAGACCCATCACTAGCGAAAGAATCCATGGCAGCAGTTCTACGCAACACACCTGACCTAGTCAAATACACTAAGATAGAAATACCCAGAATCATGGACCTCACTGACCTCTGCCTCACTACCTACTTTCAGTTCGATGGACAAATATACCAACAAATCAAAGGAACACCCATGGGATCACCACTTTCAGGATTCATAGCAGAGATTGTAATGCAGCATCTAAAAATGATAGCACTCCCATGTACTGTATACAACCCAAAGTATGGATCCAGTATGTAGATGCCACCTTCGTCATAATAAAAAAGGATCAACTGGAGGAAACACATGAAACCATCAACAACATCTTCAGTGGAATAAAATTCACAAGGGAAGAAGAAAACAATAACACACTACCCTTCTTGGACATCCTCATCAGTAGAGGAAATGATGGCATTCTAGAAACACAAGTCTACTGGAAATCTACCCACACTAACCAAGTGCTCCATTACCAAAGCAACAACCCAACCTCCCACAAGAGAAGCTGTATAAGAACATTATTCAGACGAGCACTAGCGCACTGCAGCAACCCAGAACGCCAGAAAAAAGAAACAGATACAGCATCTTCCAGCAAAATGGATACCCACGCAACTTAATCAAAAAGTGTCTGACTACTCAACCCACTACAACACAACCAACAGAAGCTATGAAAAGGATTACACTGCCATACATCAGAAACATCTCAGAAACTACCAATAGACTGTTACAGCCACACGGCATCACCGTAGCACATAAACCAACCAAAACCCTTCAGAACATCTTAAGTAACCCAAAAGACCTAGTAGCCCAAGAAGGAAAAACAGGAGTTATCTACGATGTATAGTGTAAGGCAGGGCTTTCCAAAGTTTTCCCGCGGCGACACACCAACTGCCCTTGGTGTGTCGCCGCGGGAAAATCCGGTGGTTATTGGTGGTTCTGTATTTTAAATTTTGTATTTCTGTGTTTTATTGGCCTGACACATTTCAGTCATGTTTATTACAGCCCTAAAGCCAGGTACAATCAAAATATATAATAGTAACAATCTTACATTTATATATACTGTATATGTAACAGAAAAAACTGACACTATAGTGGCCTGACACTATAAATAAATTATTGATTTGTTTTGTACTTTACTTACATTGTTTTAGTAAGTTATTATTGTGTTTATTATGTTTTTTATGTTTTTTAATTCCGTAAGCCGCCCGGAGTCACCATGTGTGAGTTGGGCGGCCTTATAAATTTGTTTAATAAATAAATAAATAATTTCTCTGTTTTTAGTTCTCAGCTGCTTAGTAAACTTTAGGAAGGCTGCTTATATAATTTTGTGTGTACATTCTACCTTGCAAACAGAAAGTACAGTAGACACAGGTAAATAAATAAATATTTATCTGTACTTGAGATGCTTCCAGAAAGATAGTTTCTATCACTGTCTTCAAAAAAAGTATTGCTCCTCCCTTAATACACTTTCTTTCTAGTTAGAAAGAAGATGAAACAATGGGAAAACACTGAATCCTTCATAAGATTCTATATTGGATTCCTGGCAATTGCGCCATAAAAACCAAATCTGGAAGCCCGCTTGCTCACTCACAAAGCCACTTCTTTACTCTATATAGTGAAGCCAATTTATTGCACCTCCACAGCCATGGATTCTTGGGTTGGTGGTATCAGCTTCACTATAGTGGATCTCCTTTTATATGTAGAACCTAATGTGTATCGTCATTATATAGTGCTTTTTTTTTTTTAAACTGCTCTGCCGGAGGAAAAAGCTAAACTTTTTGACTAAGACAGAATTACGTTATTCTGGCAAATATTTTAAAATGTCAGGGAAGGAGCTAAACGAAGGGAAGGAGCTAAATTAATTTAGGTCTCTTGTCAACCTTGTAATCATAGCTTAGAAACTGACCCTACAATATTTTCCCTCAGTTGCTATTATTTCTGATGTTACAGACTAGCAAGGAAAAATAGGGGAAGGAAAATAGGAGATGCAGGAAAATCTAAGGCCTCTACCATTCCTCCTTGAGAATTCTCCCATGTAAAATATTTTAGTTATTTCCATTTTTTTTTCTTTTAGGGCAAAAATATTTGAAATATTTAGACCAAAAATATTTTTTTAAAAAAATCTATAAATAGAGAAGTTAATAAAAAATTTGGTGGGTAAATATATAGAGAAGATAGATGGATGGATGGATGGATGGATGGATGGATGGATGGATGGTAGAGCCATTATAATTATTATTGTGGCTTTAGAAGTGAATAGCAAATTCCTTAAAAGGACAAATGTTATTTAAAAAATGGAAGTCCATTCAGTTTGAAGTGTGTGGATAAAAGTAAAACCATATAAATTTGTGACTGAAATAAATTATCTTATAAAAGTTTGTATCCATTTATTGTCAAAGCTTGTATTGATTTGTACATAAGTAAAATAATGTATAATCACTGTAGTTATACTTTTACTGAATTGTGAGGAATGCATGCCCCATGCTACAGGGAGCTGCTGTTACCATCTCATCTTTGCATAAAAGCAAACAGCAAACAGCTTCCCTGTTACTGTGTCAGTAATTGATCTATCAAAGTGACAGATGTTCCTGTATAGCTTGGCTAACAGCATTAGATCTCTGGTATGCATCAGTGGAGTGTCTGCCAAGCTGGCAGGAAAAATGCTTCACTGGTATATCAACTGACTTTTCCCTAGGGCCTGTAGATCAGTCACTGTGTCACTTGCTGGTGCATTCTAACTTATCAAAGCTTTTCATGCCTATTGTGCACTTACATATGGATTACTAAATCATCACAACTTCCCAAAGAAATGCGTTTTTACAGTACTATCCCATCCCCTTTGGGTACTGACTAAGGTGGGAGTTCTAAAAACCCAAGGAGCATTCAGGGGGGTGGGGGGAGTAATAGAGAAAGAAAATGGAATTGTTCTTTGCTTATCTTGGTCCAGATGCAAGTGTCTTAGTTTGCATATTAGCATTTTGTGCTAGTTTGTTATTACATTACTTCCCCACAAGGATCCAAAAGCTGAAATATGGTAACATTTCTGTATTCTGTATGCATCGTTCTTTTTGATGTAGTAAGATTTAGCTTCAGCAAGATATCAAGAGGAATGAAAATCAGTATTAACATCAGTCGATGGTGAGAACTGTGTTTCATTTCAGAGATAAAATAGTTGTACTTTAGATTTAAAGAATATTGATTGATTGATTGATTGATTGATTGATTGGATTTATCACCGCCCAACTCCCCCAAGGGGGACTCTTACCCAACTTTCTCAAAATGTGGACTGACAGCATGCTCTGTCATCATCTTATCAGACCTATAAAGCCAAGAGTAAATGCAATAGCATATGAAAGCTTTTTCATGTACCATTTATACCTTTAAATAAGGGTAGATTCTAAAATATTCACAACTTTTAAATATTTTATTTCCCTGTCAGCGTCCAAATTCCAAAGAGGCAGCACATCTTATTTTGTTAGAATCATTAGCAATTGCAAGAGGGGATTTTATGAGGTGAACATTAAATTATCATTCTGATCATTAAAAAAGGCAATTATTCTGGGTAGAAGCCAACATAAGACAGAACCTAGTCTGAATACATTTCAAAGCAATCAGGGTTTATTGTACCTGGTTTAGTGTGATAGATACTGGTACTTTAACACCTTCTTCATTAAATCTAAGGTAGGAAGTACCTATTCTGAAAGTGAAGTAATGACAGCTTAAATCCCAATCTAAGGATACATCTAAAGTGGAGTATTCAGAATATAAACATTAGGCAAACTTAAATAATAACTGCCAGTTCCTTCCATCATAACACTAAACATCATGTAGCATCATGACATTGGATTGTACTCTAAACTGCTGTCTCTCTGTTGCCTGCCAAAAGAGACAGATGGGGGAAGGATATGTGCCTTTTAAAAAAGGGTATAAGTTAATGATGGAGCACATTTATTTATCTGGACAATTATATTCAATTTTTCTATGATAAAAAAATTAAGGTTGCTTACAGCCAATATATACTTCAAAACAAATCAGCAATAAATATAAAATAGCATCATGCAACAGGTTAATAAAAACCATATCAACATCAGTTAGCTAAAAATATACCCAGTAATTTATGCTGATACTGTACATTTCCATCTTATACTTGAAAAACTGAAACATAAGATATGCAAACTACAATCTATGCCAGCAGATGAAGCAAGTAAGTGGAAGAAAGGAGCACAGGAGGAGCTAGATGCTCTACACAAAAACAAAGCATGGACTCTAACAAAACTACCAAAAGGCACTTTTGGTATTGTGAAAAAAAAATAGTCTCAAATCCTATCATTGCATTACAAATCATGATCCATATACAGAGAGTTTGCTTTAACCTTTTAGAGCAATTGTGAGCTGTGGAAGGATGCATTTAGGTAGACTTCAACAGGTATAGCTCCCAAATCACTTGATAGAGATATCTCTAAAGAATATATGCTCGCAATGTCTATAGAAGGCATAGTGTTTTCTTCAAATTCCACTTCCTATAATAATTCATTGAGCAAAAATATAATAGGTCCTCAGTCCAATGACAGTCACTTCCTACATATACATCTAATGGATTTTACCCAATGCATTGTGACATTAGAAATTGCATAGTGTGAACTGACAATTCACACATAAAGTATAATTAAAGATATCTATAATTAGCACTATAGAATGGCACAAAAACCTGGAAAGACTCAAGCATTCATGGCCTCCATGGCAGCCCATTGATCCTGGGCCCAGCTCAAGATAGACACACAGTAGGCCTTGTTTTTTCTTCAGAAAAGTGGTTATGTGATCTGAAGATGAAGGACACTGCCTTGAGTCCTTTCCTGTAGTCAGATCACTTCCAGGTTCAGATGAGATTCCCTGCATCTCTGCAGGATGGGGCGGGGGGTGTTGGGTTCTGAAATGTTAGTAACAGAAAACCCAAGCAGCATTTTTATTTAGTTTTGCAGAGTAGAAGCGTCCAGCAATAAACTTGCACAGGCGGCTTAATTTTAGTTCAGAGAAATAAACAGTCTTCACACATGTAAAATGAAAAATAAAGATTGCTTACATTTTATTCTTCAGTAGAACAGGTTAACAAGCAGTTTCATTGTAGAAACGGTCCGATGCGTGCAAGTGAGGAATTCTGACCAGACCCGCTTTTGGCAGTCCTGCTGAGGTGCGTGTCTGTCCCCATGGAAGGGGGAATGGTGAACTGGCCACACTCGGGCCTCATGGAGAGAGAGGAGGAGGAGGAAACAGGAAGTCAAGTGACTCAGACACCTCCCACACAAGCACAGCAGAGTTAGACTTTACAGGGAAGCCCCTCCTTCATGTTTGTGTGAGACATGCTGAGCTGAAAACCCTTACTGCATCAATGTGTTGTTGACTAGCAGTCGCATTAAGTTTGTCCAGTCCTTGGTGGATAAAGATGGACCAGAAGATCTTTTGCAAGCCACTGTGACACATTTGCACATCTTGATGCTAATGTTGCTCATGTTCACCAAAGTATTGACTCCTCATAGGTGGTGGGGGGAATCATAGGAGAATGAACACATATCTGGTTTCTCATGAGAAGGTATAGATCAAGAAGATTGAAGTGAGAAAGCTATAAACAGGGCTCCTTCCACCTCAACGAATAGGAACTTTCCCTTATTCAGAACTAATAATAGTTTCACAATATATGTTCATTGGGACAACCAGCAGCAAAGTAAAGGAGGAGGAAATTTCTCTGTGCAGTGCATTGACTTAAAAAAAAAGACTTCCTATAACTTCAAATTTGGTTCAAGGAGATTATAAAGCTGTCAGAGAGACAATTTATCTGAATTTGTTGGAGAGCTGGGTTGTGTTCCAAACTCTGGTGCCATTATTCAGTATGTGGGATTAGATTTCAGAGGAAAGGGCAAGGTTTAGTGAAAACAGCAAGACATGGTCTTGGATATATTAAGCAATTCAGAATATACATATGGTAGGTTATTACAAACATACTATACTTTGTTGCTCCTGTGGGGCTTTAGTGACATAATTGTTGTTATTGATTGATTTTATAGTCAATTTTGTATTTTTCTGTAACACTTGGTGGGGGTGAATGACTCTCTTCAGTCCGAATTATACCTCTGATTCTTGGTGATCACTAATTTGGCTTCATTTCTCCAGCTAGCCACAGAACTTAGTCCAGTTGGTCTAGTTGGTCCAGTTATTATCTCTCTTCCTAAGCTGAGCTGCTGTTAGGATTAAATCAGACGTACCTATAATGCTGTTAAGAGCTCCTCTGTAATAGATCACACCTTATATTATGATAGCATATGATGGATTTCTATGCATTTTGGACATCTTCTTAAAAATAATCAATTTATAAAAAAAAATTAAACATGCCTTTATATCTTTTCAGATATTTCCAGGGCTTATTCTCTCGGACATAAAGCCTGCCAAAAGAATGAAGTTTAAGACTGTTTGTTACCTCTTAGTTCAGCTGATGCACTGTCGCAAAATGTTTAAAGCTGAAATTCCCTTCTCCAACGTGATGACCTGTGAAGATGATGACAAGGTATATATGTCTAATTCAGCAAATATCCTTTAAAGAATAATGGATGAGTATGTGTATGATATACATATACTGTATATATCTGTATATACATACATACATACATACATACATACATACATATATATATATATATATATGGCAGTGTGATCTGAGGGGAGAACTACAGCTTTCCCCTTTGTCATGGTCAGATCACGCCCTGGTGACTTTGAGATTCTCTTATGCCACCCCCCTCCGCAGGGAGGCGGGTCCTATTCAATTGGCCCGCCCCCAGCGACTGATGGACCCAGAAGGGTTTCAGAGGGAGCTGGGGGTTATACCCGAGGATTTGCTGAACGGTCCAGCGGAGGCCCTGGCTACTACCTGGAATAGGGAGGTAGCCGGGGCCTTGGACAAGATCGCACCTGTGCGGCCTCTCCTATCCCAGAGAACCAAATGCTCCCCGTGGTTCACGGGTGAGTTAAGGGTTCTGAAGAGGATCAAGAGACGCCTAGAGCGCCGCTGGAGGAAGACAAAGACTGAATCCGACCAAACACAGGCTAGAGCCGCTGTTAAGGCCTACCTTGTGGCGGTAAGAGCGGCGAAATGTCAATATTTCTCCGCTCTTATTGCATTCGCAGAATGCCGCCCGGCGACCCTGTTTAAAATTACCCGATCCCTTTTGGGGAAAGGGCAGTCAGAAGTCCATCTGCAGGGTCGGGCCAAGGAATTTTCGAGGCATCTGCAGGATAAAATCACTCGGATTCGCTCCAAGTTGGACTGAGCGTGAGGCAGAATCTGAAGAGACACCCAGGGAACGTACTCACCTTGCTATCTGGGAACAGTTTAACCCTGTTGGTCCTGAGGAAGTGGACAGAGTCCTCCGGTCTGTAAATGCCACCTGCCAATTAGATCCTTGTCCCTCCTGGCTGGTGAAAGCAGCTCGGGGGGTGACTTGTGGTTGGGTCCAAGCGATGGTAAATACATCCTTGAGTGAGGGGGTGTTCCCGGCAGCTTTCAAGGAAGCGCTGGTGCTCCCCCTCCTCAAGAAGCCATCGCTGGACCCTACTATACTGGATAATTTTCGTCCAGTCTCCCACCTCCCCTTTTTCGGGAAGGTGGTTGAGAAGGTGGTGGCATTGCAGCTCCAGAGGATTCTGGATGAAACGGATTATCTGGACCCCTTTCAGTCAGGTTTCAGGCCGGGTCATGGGACGGAAACTGCATTGGTCGCGCTTATGGATGATCTTTGGCGGGAGCGAGATGGAGGCAGTGCATCCATTCTCGCTCTTCTTGACCTCTCAGTGGCATTTGATACCGTCGACCATGGTATCCTTCTGGGACGGTTCAGGGAGTTGGGGGTGGGTGGCGTGGTTTTACGCTGGTTCACCTCCTTCCTCCAGGGCCGATCCCAGTCGGTGTTGATAGGGAGCGAGAGAGCCAGCCCACGGGTCCTTCTTTGTGGGTTTCCGCAGGGCTCGGTACTCTCGCCGCTCCTTTTTAACATCTACATGAAACCGCTGGGCGAGATCATCCGTCACCATGGGCTGAGGTATCATCAATATGGCGATGATACCCAATTATACATCTCTATCCCGGGTGAAGTAAGTGATGCAGTGACCACCCTGTCTAAGTGCCTGGGGGCTGTAGGGGTCTGGATGGGGAAAAACAGGCTTCAGCTGAACCCTGGTAAGACGGAGTCGCTGTGGATTAATGGCCCCTCGGTTTCTGGGACTTTGTCATCTTTAGTTCTGGATGGGGTCGCACTTCCCCAGACAGACCCGGTGCGTAACTTGGGGGTCCTCTTGGACTCACGACTCCTGCTCGAAGAGCAGGTGGCAGTCGTGGCCAGGAGGGCCTTTGCTCAACTTCGTGTTATGTGCCAGTTATGCCCTTTCCTTGACCGAGAGGCCCTTCGAATGGTCACTCAAGCCCTGGTTGTCTCTCATATAGATTACTGCAATGCACTCTACATGAGGCTACCCTTGAAGAATATCCAGAAGCTACAGCTGGTGCAGAATGCGGCAGCATGGGCAGTTTTAGGGGCATCAAGATTGGTACACATAACACCTCTGCTCCATGAGCTGCATTGGGTGCCAGTTTGCTTCCGGGTCCAATTCAAGGTGTTGGTTATTACCTTTAAAGCCCTACATGGCACGGGACCAGGTTTTCTGAGGGACCGCCTCATCCCCATTACATGTTCCCGTCCCACCCGATCTTGCAGAGAGGGCATGCTGCGGACCCCTTCTATGAAAGAGTTCCACCTAACGGGGTCCCAGAGGCGAGCCTTCTCGGCAGCAGCACCTGCCCTATGGAACATCCTCCCACCAGAGATAAGACAGGCCCCCTCGCTCCTGGATTTTAGAAAAAAATTAAAAACCTGGCTCTGTGATCTCGCCTGGGGCAAAAAGGAAAGCAGTCAAGCCTGGGGATGGCTGATCCCTTAGAGCCACCTTAGATATTTAAAATATTTTAATCATAGTCAACGTCACTTTAGAACTATCTGCCTCTTGGATTTTATTATATTTTTATTGTAATTTATTGTATTTCTATTTTTATCACAGTTTTTATTGTATTTTGTTGATATTGTGTTGTGAACCGCCCAGAGTCCCTCCTTGAGGGGGAGATGGGCGGTTATAGAAATTCAACAAACAAACAAACAAACAAATAAATAAATAAATAAATAAATAAATAAATAAATAAATATCTAGAGAGAGAGAGAGATGACAGAGCTTAAGTACAGAAAATAGATAATAAAAAGAAATATATACATAATGAAACATGTAATAGTTAAGAATATGATACCTTATATGTAAATTTTTACAACTTGTTCAATGTGTACACTGATAAACAGCCAGTTCATAGGTAAAGAGTGAACACACATTTTCAATCCAACATTTTAAATCCAGAATAACAATATTTTTCCATCATAACAAAACAATCTTTTTAATACACCACCTACAAAAATCCAAATTCTTCATGAATAGGTCAACATCACATTCACTTATTTAAACCTTACTTCTTTTCCCAAAACTATTAACAAACTTATGAATGAAAAGCCAAAATTCAACAAATATAGAACATGCCCAAATCATAGGAACCAGAATATTTTCCACTATCACTAGCTGTAGCTTGAATCATGTCAACTGGATTTCTATTTTCTCAGTGGAAACGTTTCGCTCCTTATCCAAGGAGCTTCTTCAGTCTGAGCAAAGTTGGTAAGGGAATCCTAAATATGTTTCTAGGTAGCTGTGTGACCTTACACCTGGGGCTAGGTCATGGTTATATTGAGATGTTATTTTTTAAGTCCTTTTATCATCTAAATTTATCATTTATCATTTAAGGACTTAAAAAAAAAATAACATCTCAATATAACCATGACCTAGCCCCAGGTGTAAGGTCACACAGCTACCTAGAAACATATTTAGGATTCCCTTACCAACTTTGCTCAGACTGAAGAAGCTCCTTGGATAAGGAGCGAAATGTTTCCACTGAGAAAATAGAAATCCAGTTGACATGATTCAAGCTACAGACAATTCCACCTGGATGACTGAGAACCTTCATAGACACACTATCACTAGCGCACTGCAGTTGACAATTAACCTTTTAAAACATTCTCTGAGGATCTTATGTTCAATTAGGCACATCCTAAGAGAGCCAGTTTGGTGTAGTGGTTAAGGCATCAGGCTAGAAACCGGGAGAGCGTGAGTTCTAGTCCCATCTTAGGCATAAAGCCCGCTGGGTGACCTTGGGCCAGTCACTCTCAGCCCTAGGAAGGAGGCAATGGCAAACCACTTCTGAAAAACCTCGCCAACAAAATTGCAGGGACATGTCCAGGCAGTCGCCAGAAATCAAAAACTGATTCAAAGGCATAAAAAAAAAATCTTAGGATTATAGGATAAATTGAATTTATCATTTATTTAGGTACTCTTATCCTAAAAATATTTCTCAAATAATTACATTGAATATGAATAAGATATATAAAGAGATTTCTCTAGATGTTGATAAATGGGAGTGATAAACACACACACACACACACACACACATATATATATATATATACACACACACATACATACATATGTATACATACATATACATATACATATACATATACACATACATACATATACATACATACACACACACACACATACATATACACATACATACATATACATATACATATACACACACACACACATAAACTGTATATATACTGTATGTGTGTGTATATATATATGTATGTATATGTATATGTAGCCAACCTAGCAATTCGAAAGCATGCAAATGCAAGTAGATTAATACTTCGGTGGGTAGGTAACACCGTTCCGCGTGCGTCATGCCGGCCACATGACCGTGGAAGCGTCTTCGGACAGCCCTGGCTCTTCGGCTAACAAACGGAGATGAGCACCGGCCCCTAGAGTCGGACACGACTGCACAAATGTGCGGGGGAAACCTTTACCTTAAGGCTTTACCTTAAGGTACACTCTTAAAATTAATGTAATTCCCAGGATACTTTATATTTTGCATGGAATTCCTATATACATATCTGGAAAATATTTTCAAAAAGTTAATATGCTGTTTTGTAAATTTCTGTGGAGTTCTTCAATTCTGAATGCATCTTTGGAAAATAAGCAGTTGTTAACTAAAGGTGAGAGGTTTTTTTTTTCCAAATCTCTAATTATACCATTATGTATACCTTTTGACTAGTACCAGATTCTAGACATCCTCACTTAGTGCAAAGTGTCCATCTTTGGCACTTTTGAATTATTTGTATGTAACATCTTTATTTAATTGGAGTATTTGGGGTTCAAAATATAATAAATTTGCTATATTTCAAGTTATTATGTGGTATATTATTTCTGGAAAAATGTGTTTTGATCTTTTTTCTTATGCTACATTGTTACTAAGGAGTAATCCAGATCTCAAAACTGATTTAAACAATGATTTTATGAAAGATCTGGATGGGTGCTGGGATTTTTATATTAGATCATCTAGTGCAGAGCTTTCCAAACTGTGTGTTGGGACACGTTAGTGTGTCGGCTGCAGTGTCTGGGTGTGTCGCGGCTGCTGCTGCCTCCAAGCCCTGCCAGGATTCCGCGCAGGTCCTAGTGCCTGCCTTGTGCCCTGCTGCCTCCAAACCTGCTGTGATTCCGTGCAGGTCCTAGTGCCTGCCTTGTGCCCTGCTGTAAGAGTGTGTTGTGAAATGATGCCCTGCTGTAAGAGTGTGTCGCAAAATGATGCATGTCTAAATAGTGTGTCACCAACATGAAAAGTTTGGAAAGCTCTGATCTAGTGCATGATAATACTATCATTTTCTATGTGAAAAGACAAATACTATTTGTGAATTGCCACCCTGTGGCAGTATTTACAATTGCAGTATTTATTGACATCTCAGCTGGGACCAGTGGCATTTTCAGCCTTACAGACACTCAAATTACAAGAAGGGATCACTAAATCCTATGAGACCAGAAGTCTACAATCAGTCTTTATAAATATCTGTTATCAATAAATAAATTTGATATGCATATTTTAAAAAAAATGACTTATACAACAAAAACAATATTTTGGACTTATTGGAGTGTATTGCATTTGTACAGAAAAGGAATGAATCAATCATTCTGTTGCTGGAAATGCAACCAGAATAAGATTAAATTAACCATAATTAAAACATAAACTTTTTCAATGTCCTAAAGTTGTTGTGTTCTGGAAATAAATAATTGCATATATTTATTATTTGACTGAGATATGAGACAAGATTTAATAATTTTGGATTCCACACATTCTTTTAAACTATTTACTACATGGAAACTGACAGCTGAACAAAATAAATGGATTCTCAATGTCCTGATTATTGCCAACAAATTAGTTGTTCAACACTGAAAAGGCAAAAATATTGCCCTAATTAACTGTGGATTGCAGTATAGAAAATTACAATTACCATGAAATATGCCCATCTTTTATTGAAATTGTTATATTTCATATCTATTTATCTATATATGAAAAAGCCTTTATATATACAATTATGTTCCTGTTATTCTATTGCATCTCTCTTTTTTAAAACTTTGTTCTGTTTTATGAAATAAATAAAGCTTTAAAAAAAGAGAAGACCATAGGAACATTCTTCCTATTCCATTAATTTAGCAATATGGAGCATTCCAATTCCTTATTTCAAAGAATTAGCAATATTTGATGGCTGTTGTGGGTCTTCCGGGCTGTGTGGCCGTGTTCTAGAAGTTGTGGTTCCTAATATTTCGCCAGCATCTGTGGCCAGCATCTTCAGAGGGCAGGAGCACAGATAGAAGCAAAATCTCTGTCTATCTGTGCTCCTGCCCTCTGAAGATGCTGGCCACAGATGCTGGCGAAACGTTAGGAACCACAACTTCCAGAACACGGCCACACAGCCCGGAAGACCCACAACAGCCATCGAACTCCGGCCGTGAAAGCCTTCGACAATACATTAGCAATATTTGTTTATTTTATTACAAACCTTAATATTCTTTCATTGACTGTAAAATGAACTGTATAGTTAGAGTTATCCGAAATACTTTTTTAATATTAATAACATTTTAGGGATTCAGACAATGACAATGCATCCGGTCCAAATAGTATAGTTCAAATATATTTTAGTTTATACTAAGTCATTTAATCATTCCAAGTTTTGTTGCAAAACTATTTATTTAGTCCTATTTATTTATTTAGCCCAAGAACTAGAAAAGAAAGATTTACAGGCAATTTTATAACTAGGATTATTTCAAAGTATCAACTTTTTATGAGAATAAAGATCAGATTTAAAAGTATATAGACTCAACAATAAATGTTGAAAGTCAGGAAAACTGAAGACTATTCTTCATAAGAAGGTCACAAATCTGGGAGGCTACCCATCCCATATTTAGACTTTCTCAATACCTTATCTATATGTCAAAAATATCTGACAGATATTAAGATAGAGATCCCTCTATGTATGTCTGTGTGCGAGTAACCTGAAGTTATATGCATTTAATAACACTTATTCTTTCCCTCATATGAATGGGAAATTTTAACATAAATGTATATCAATACTAATCTGGGATAAACAATTTCAGATATTTCTTTCTACAAAGAGATCTTATGAACTTCAAACAAGCCAACCACATTCTTTACAAATTTCCATAGATATTTATATTTTCAGTATATATTCAGTATATATTTTCACATACTAAATAAGATTTATTTCAGTTAACTGATCTTTTGTACTATATTCATATGTCTTGGTAAAAAAAAATTGGTAATTATTTAAAAAAGACACACAAATTATAATCAACATATAATAAGTTAAATTCTAGCTATCTTTATGCCCAAAATATCCTTTGTGCATAGGTCAATTGTTCCAATATCAAAATAACTATATAAGGAAATCATGGTCATCTTTGACAAGTTCCACAAAGCATATTAATGGGTCATGAATTACATTTATAATAACTCTGTTAGCATATCTCTTAAAACTTGGTAATACAGTAATTGAGATTCTTCCAAATGTCTTGCTGGATATACTTAAAAAGAGAAGAGATATTAGATTTTAAACATCTGCTCTTCATGAAATAAATTAGATATAGATGAAATATTCCATTTCATTTGGAGCTCTTTTTGGATGGCAGCAAAGTTTTCATACATTGAGGATGCTAATAGAATGCTGAAGCCACTAGCAGTCAGAGAGCAATTCTTAAAAGACTCAGGATAGAACATCAAAATTGATCAAACAGCTGTTCTTTCTTCATCAATTAATCTAATAACAGGCATCAACTAGTATTAACAGCCTTAACTGTCCATTCAGAAAGAAAAAGCTGACTCCAGACTGAACAAGCAAAAACAATTGCTTTAATCTGTACTCCAAATGATAACAAAACCAAATTTTCCCTTGCCCCTCAAAAAAATCCAATTACTTCTTGAAATTGCAGGGGAGATGTTTTAATTTGTGGAGATATGAATAGGTGTTTTTCCCTGAAGTTAGACAAATATGGACCATCCAAAGGGACTTCTGGTAAGCTTCCAAAAATGTTCTAGACATGTCATTATTTTCTCTTTCAGATGTATGACAATACAATTGCCACCTAGAAAATAAATATTAATCTCTTCATAAAACTCAAAAATAGATATGTGTTGGATTTCCATTTCATCCTTATCCAAACCTATGAATGTGGAAGTTGCATCTCTCATCTATGCAGACCATAATCCAATAATTTTAAGATTACACAGAGGAATCTTCAGACCAAAAAGGTGGAAACTGAACAATTTATTATTACTAGAACAAGATATTAAACTTAAATGTCAACTAAAAAGCTTCTTCCAAACCAAATTAATTCCTGCTATCTCTTTATTGACAGAATGGGTTTCAAGCAAAGCATTTATTACATGACTGTTCTTTTTTTTAGCATCAGATAGAAGAAAGCCATACAAAACTAATCAACATGTTGAAGAATGAACTGAAGCAATTAGAACTGAAGCAATTAGAAGCAACTTTAGCAGAATCCTCTTTTGGACATAGAAGGATGAACTATTCATATATAACTGGATTTAGTGGAAGTAATTAATTTTTCCAAACATAAATATTTTGAAAAAGGCAATAAACCAGATATTCTGTTGGTTTATCAACTACAAAAGGAACAAGAAAAAAGAATGATTATTTTCATTTGGGATGGCAACAGATATGCGGCAATAACAGAGATAATACATCAATTTGTTAAATATTCCAGATTATATAATAAATAGATATTAAGTTCAGAATAGATTAAAAATATCTAGACACAAAATTTACAGAACAAAAGGAATGCTTAATAAACCAATTACTGAAGAGGAAAGAAAAGAAGCAATACAAGAACTGAAATTGAATAATCTCCAGAACCAGAGGGACTTTCAGCAATATATTATAAGACTTTCCAGGAAATTCTGATTGAACCATGAATTCAGGTAATGAATGAGATTCAACAGCTTCAGGCACTTCCTTCCTCTTCACCTGACCCCTCCAGAGTTGTACAGACCCATTTTGCTACTTAATATAGACTTCAAGCTTTTCACAACAATATTTACAAAAAGACTAAAAGGAATTTTAACTGAATTGATACAACCTGATCAGATTGGATTTGTCCCAAACAGGTATATGAGGGATAATATTAGATATATTTTGAATGCTGTTGGGAATATAAATTAGAAATGTAAGTGTAGGGAGTCATGGAGATGACCTTGATAATGCCATCCAGAACCTGTTAAGACACCAACAGGTGCAGAAGCATGCACTTAGCCCAGAGAGGTGGGAAAGTATTTTAAAAAGCCTCAGACTGGCTCCCCCTGCCCCCCTGGGGTATAGAAGGGTGGGAAAGGAAAATATAGGCAGACTTGCAAAATTCTAATTCTATAACCTCTCTCAATAAAATAGAGTTCTAGTCTTCCCATGGAGTCTGTTTCCTAATCTGGTCTACCTTGTATACCTGACAGTAAGAAAGCAGCCATGGATTTCCTAGATGCAGAGAAAGGTTTTGATAATTTGGAATGTCCTCTCATATTTAAAACTTTGGCCTTCTTACATGGCTACAGAGTTATTTACAAATGACAAATGACCAAGATGATAGCAAACAGACTTTTACCACAAAAATGTGTCATAATAAAGGGAACAAGATAAGCCTGTACCCATTCTCCTTCTTACCTCTATTGGCATTGGAATAATTGATAAAAAAGTTACAAGAAAATAAAAATTCAGGAATTAAATTATAAAATAAAGAAGATAAATTAAAATTTATTTATTTATTTATTATATTCCACCACTACCAGCAGCAGCAGCAACTATTATTATATGCAGATGATGTTGTACTTATTGTTACTGATCCACATGGCTCTTTAGAGTTGGTAAATGGAATATATATATAGCAGTACAATTCAATATCTGATATTGGATGAATAAGAACAAGATTCAAATTGTGACAAGGAACTTATAAGAAAAGGAAAAACAGTAATGACAGCAAATAAAAGTTTTTAACATTACTGTCAAAACGGTTAAGTATTAGGAACTTTAAAAAAAAAGGATTTATTCCAGAACAATTATTCCCAGACAAGACAATCTATAATGGTAAACATCTTAAGATGAAGGAAGTTCAAACTGGCCAGGTTAAGAAGAATTGCAGTGCTAAAAGTAATATTTTACCAAGTTTTAATTTTTTGTTTCAAATTATTTCAGTAAGAATTGAAGACAAAATATTAAAAGACTGACAGAAATAATCAACTAATTTTATGTAGTCAAATAAAATATCTAAATATCTTAAAGCTCAAGATTCTACAAGACTCAAAAGATTGAGACAGAGTGGCAGTACCAAATTTCAAATTGTACTACCATGCTTTTGCTGATATTAAACATCTATCTTTATGAAGGAAGAACATATAAAGAAAATTGGCTAGTGAAGGGATAATAATTCATAGAGATTGCAAGACAATTATTAATAAAACAAACATGATTTTGAGATTCTCTCTTTGGAAGGGGCAGAAACAACTCACTGGTTTTAATATCTACAAACAAGCTGTAAAGCCTAAAGATATTACAAAAACAAAAACATGAAGGTTTGAAATTACTTAGAGCTTTGACTGAATACAAAAAAAATCACACAAAATTCAGATGATTTATTGGAGTTATAGTTGCTGCTGAAGTACAATCCAGAAAGGTTTATGATCATGTGGATGCAGAATTTGAAGAGAACAATTGATATGCAACAATTGAATATCAACGGAAGAAAAATATCAAATTTACATTTAACATCAGAGAAAACTGGTGCAAGATATACTACCAATGAAATATTATTCCAATTCTGATTATTAATTCATTTTCTAAAAACTTGGAAATGCAGTAATCAGGCTAGGTCATTCTTTCAAATTTGGTGGCAATCCTATACGGCCCAACAATTCTGCAAAATATATTTGTACATTTAATAAATACTATTTTTTAAAAAAAAGAAAAACTGATATACAAGTACTATTTGTGTGTGTTTGTATACACACACACATCACTGTGGAGACCAGGAAAATGAAGAAAAGAAAAAATATTAAATAAACTGAATTTTTTAAAACAAAGTAATTTTTAAATATTCAAGAATAAAAATAAAAAGAATAATAAAAATAAAGATTTAAAAATTTACATGTAAAATTGATATTGATCAAAAATTAAATGAATGCTTAAAAAATAAACAAATAGAAAAATAACAAATAATGTAAAACTATATGGACCTCCAAAAGTGGCATGCCAAAACTACAACAGAAATCTTTTCCCCAAGCTATCAATTCTTTTTGCAATTTTTTCAAAACTAAACATTTTTAAATACATACAGACTGTTTGGTTTCTCCTTCTGACCCCAGATCAATAAACTTACCAACAGCACCCAGATCAGAAAACATTTTACCCTGCAGGCCAGGGATAAGGGGGGGGGGGGAGCCAGATAAAGGGGGGGAAATTCTCTTCCATTTGTTGCCAAACATGCCTTATTAAAAATCCAACCAAGAGCTGGCTCTAAGAAATTTTAGCACAACTGGACTGGATCTCAATTTTGAATGAAAGTGGAAACAAATCTGTATTTCAGTCCCTAACATGTAGCCAAATTGCAGTGGAAAGAGCTGCCATATGAGTTTTTTCATAAATATCACTAGATTTCTGTAACCCTCTTCCTCTCCATTAAACCCATATTCAAGAGTCTTACTTTGTGTAGCAAACCTTGCATACAAACCATTTCTTCTTGAACATCTTCCACTTCTTAGTATACTTTGCTACTTTCAGGTTTATTGATGTTTTTCTCATAAGATTCATATCCTTATAATAGAATGTTTCCAGATCCTGCATGATTGCCTAAACAGAGATTATGAATAGGGGCATCTGCAGGGAGAAACAACCAAGACAAGATGGTTGCTGCAATCACACGATCAAAGTCCCACCCCTTTTTATATTTGTTGCAGGCTTGTCTGTTGAAGGCATTTTTCCCTGACTAGTTAATGGAGGAGTGGAAGTAGGAGATAATTCCTTCTTCTATTGTTTAGATTTTGGAGCTATAACCATATACTGTACAGAAGTTTCCACTTACCAATTAAACAGGAGCAGTCCAAAATAGGGAGATAAACTCCAAAGCTAACAAGAGGCTTGGTGGTCACAGTTTAACAGCTCGCCTTTACAAGCTCCCCACAGTTCAGATATTATTTTCATTGGAAATAAAAAATTGGGGATTAAGTGAATGTTGAGCTGTTTGAAGTATGGCCATGACAGAATATTAATGAGAATGGAGAGTATTAAATAGAAATATAGCACCTAGGAACTATGGAACAGTATGACTTTCACATCACATGGCACTGTCATTGAAAGAAATGCAGGTGAAATGTGCATGTATTGCAGGAATTGGAATCACACATGGGAAGGACCCCAAGATCAAATAAGTCTGAAACGTTTCCCCATTTTATATAGAACATGACCTTTCTGTGTTGTTAAATATTGAAAAAAAGAGGCATGGTTTCTTCCAGAAGTCTGTTCCCTCTAAAAATAATGACAGATTCATCCATTCTTAATCAAATTTACATTGTAATAAATAAATGTATATTTTATTTTCCACTAGGTGGAGATATTACACTATTTTGTTCCACCAAGCTCATGGCGGTAGTTTTGTGGGTCTTTCACTGAGGGAGTGGACGGCAAGAACAGCCAGATTTGAAAAGCTTCCATTCAAAATGACTCTTTCTACCCACTTACCCAGAAAATTAAATATTGCAGGAAAAATCTATCATTTCTGTGATGTATTGCTTTCCTATCTCTCACGTGAGTTTAAACTTATCACCAGGTCCTATCCGGCCTCAGCAATGACCTGAGTTAGGCCTAATCCATATTTTGTAACAAAGGAACCAAAGTATATCTTTGAACATATTGAGGTTGGTATTTACATGAAGAAGTTGCAACTGTTTCAGGAGCTTAAGCTTACCCAACATGATTCTTGGAGACACTGTGAAGCACAACTTCCCTATAAAAACTCTCCATCCCCATTTCTATAATGATCGTAGCTTGAAAAAAATATGTTAAGAATGTATGTCCCTATGCACATTTTTTAAAATAAAGCCAGAATGGAAAGTATTCAGGATAGCTAATAAAACTCTGAGAGTTAGAGAATTTTTTTTTCACATTTCACAAGTTTGTGGTGCATGATGTTAATGGATGTAAATCAGTCTGAGGGTAGACACTATACATTGGCTGCTTCTGCTGTATTTTCTTGTAAGTGTATATATTTTTCATAAGCCAGAGCAATTTGCACCCCCTTTAACGCTAGAATACAGTGTGTGTTTAATCTTTCAAGTACATTGTTAACCTTATCCCTCACCTCCTATTTTTCATTTCTGCCACAGAGGAGGGCATTAAGGACAACCTCTGAAAAACTCAGGAATCGTTCCTCTTTTTCTACAAACGTTGTATACAACACTCCTGGAACCCGAGTGAACCGATACATCGGCCGCTTAATAGAGGCTCGGCAAACTGAATCAGAAACGGCAGATCTAAACTTTTTTACTCTAAGGTATAAACAGATTGAACGTGAGCAAAAGGTAGGTGAGACCTTTATTAAGGATTGGCCAAGGACATGTTGCATGTTTTTGTAATTGCAAGATTTAGCCTTCCCAACATAAGATCCTCCTGACATTTTGCATAGCCTACTTCATCTGAAAGGGACAAAGATGAAGAAACAGTAAAGGATTGGATTCAGTCATCACAGAACTATTTCATCACTGTGGTTCTAATTCATCATGATAAAGTTCCAGATTAGGTGGGATATTAAATCTTGGCTTAGTGTTACAGGAATTAGCAAATGTAAGCTTTAGGCTTAGACTCCTTCCTTTACATGTAAAACGTACCTTTGTGCTATCAGAAATTTACTGTTTTGCCTAACTGTAGGACACCAGTTTCTTCCTTGAATTATTGGGATATCCAAAGATTTTTTTCTCTCCATGTAACCCTTCTATAAGTTTAGGTCAAAGCTTTTCTATTTTGCAAATGAACATTGAAGGGGACTTGGAGCAGAGCTTTGTTCATAGTAGCACTCCTTATTCCAAAATCTTTGTCTGAAGGAGACCAACACACAACAAATGCATACTCTTTTTTATTTATTCAATTAATCTTGGGCAATTCTCCCTACAACTGTTTAATCAGTTTTGTTTTTATTAGCTACTGCTACTGAGTTGTGATGTTGTTTGTTGGGACTGGCTTTGATTTAAAATTTATTATGCAGTACTTGTGTATTTTGTTAGAGACAATGTTTCGTAAACCAATTGCAGAGATAAACAAAAAACACAGCTTGTGGTAAAGTGGGGTTCGTTTCACCAGAGTTCAAAAGTTTCACCATGAAAAAAATATTTTCTTTTCTTTTTGGGAAAAGATGTCAAAATATTTTTCATCATTTCATTAAGGACTCAGACAACTTTCTTTTAAATGAAAGAAATCCTCTTCAAGCTGAACTTTTTCTCCTAGCCTTATCAATGAAATTGTCTTCCCCACTAAGTGGTTTCCCATGGATCATTTCTTCATTAGAATTTTGTGCCTTTGTTCAGCTTTCTTTTTCAGTAACTTCGAATACGTTTTTTTTTCCAACCTACAGGTAGTCTTCACTTAACGATAATTCATTCAGCAACCGTTCGAAATTACGACGGCACTGGAAAAATGGCCTTATGACCTGTGCCTGAAATTATGACTGTTGCAGCACCCCCGCAGTCACGTGATCAGAATTTGGGAGCTTGGCAACCCGCCCGCATTTATGACTGTGGGGGTGCTTCAACTCCCCCCACCCACCTATCTCCCCCCATCTCTGCCCTTTTGGAAGCCCTGCAGCCTGCCTTGCGGGGTGCAAAGCCCAGCTGCGCCACACAAGGACACCCATCCCATCCCAGCTGTGCAAGGCCACTGTCCTGTTCCAGCCGTGCCCCATGAGGCCACCATAGCAAGCTCCAGTCTCCCCGGCCTGCATTCCTTCACCCAGCTGCATCCTCTCCCAGTTCCCTGCGCCTACCTTTTGCCTTTTTCACTCAGCCCCCACAGAAGAAGCAGAAGCGGCTGCCTGCCTTTCTGAGTCCTTTTCGGACCCAGATTCTCCAGCAAAAATGTCTTCCACGTGGCTCCCTTCAGAAAGCTGTCTTCAGAATCTTACGCTATCTTCTCAGAGCCTTTGGAGAGCTCTGAGAAGACTCAGCAAAGGCAGCTAGGCACTTCTGCTTCACCTGTGGCAGAAAGGTAGGTGTGGGGAACTGGGAGAGGAGGCAGCTGGGTGAAGGAATGCAGGCTGGGGAGGCTGGAGCTTGCTATGGTAGCCTCGTGGGGTGCAGCTGGGACAGGATGGTGGCCTTGCAGGGCGCGGCTGGGCTTGCCGCCCTGCAATGCAGGGTGCAGAGCTTCAAAAAAGTCAGAGATGGGGGGTAGATAGGTGGGTGGGGGGAGATAGGCAGGGGGGAGTTGAAGGCAGTGTTCAGGGCTGGAAGAAACCAAGCCCGGAATGGCTTGGATTGGGATGGGTGCTCAGGCTAATGACGGGTAAAATTCAGTTAATGATGGCAAAGGGAATTGCCAGGATTGCCATCGCTAAGCGATGCCATCTCGCTTTACAACCGCATGGCTTAGCGATGGAAATTCCGGGCTCAATTACCATCGTTAAGTGAAGACTACCTGTACTTAAAATGGTATAAGTCCTAGCTTTTTGAAGCTTTCCGAAATCAGTCTGGATAACTACATGTAGAAAAGTTTAAATCTGAAAGTCATTAACTAGTAGAAACACAGGGCAGTAAAGAACTTTTTAGCTGCCTGCAATACTTTAGCCCCTGGGATGATGATGATGATGATGATGATGATGATGATGATGATGATATTGTCTGCTCCTAAAGAAAGGTTATTAATGACAATTATAAAATATTAATAATTTGAATTTAATGAAACCATCAAAAATCATGTGAGCATTGGGTGGAAATGAAGGCTGTAGCCTTGAGATAACTATAAAGATTAAATCCCACCCTTCCTTCCCAGTTTGAGTTGTAAAATAAAGAAGCCAGGGCTCACCTCTGTTGCGCTCTCAGCAGCACTCGACATCCTTTCAAAAATAGCACAGACGTATCTGGGACTCTTTCCTTCTTTTCCTGACTCCAAAATAGGCAGTGATGGAGAGACTTATTCTGATTTGGAAAGTATTCTGAAGCTTGGAGAGGATTTTTTCCAACTCTGGGCTAACATGTATAAAGAAATATGTTCTTGTTAGTGGCAAATTTGAGAATTTTAAACTGCTGCTTGTACTTCATTTTAAGCACAATTGTTTTCTTCTTTAGAACCACAAAATGCAAAGCAAATGGCTAATTGTCTCGATCCTTCCCCTCTTTCGTTCACAGTATCACCAACTTCAGGATGAATATTTCACCAGTGCTGTAGTCTTGTCACTGATTCTAGCTGCCTTATTTGGCCTTGTCTACCTTTTAATAATCCCACAGTAAGTTATTTTTTCCAATAATTTAAATGTCATGTGCATTTATAGTGGTATATAATTATTTTGAATGTGCTTTGAATTCATTAAGAGTTTTTATTTCTTAAATTACATCCAACTTGCTAAAAAAAAAAACCTGTGAATGTCTTTCAGCCTTTGAAAATTTTCCATTCCTCTGTAACTGAAGTTATTGGGAACAAAGCTAATGCAGTGGATTGCTTGTGGAAAAACAAATCTTGTAGGAAGTAATAAAACAAAGACATTTCTACATTTGTCCATAATAAGAAGCAAATTTGCTTTTGTTCCTACTTTCATCTTGGAGCTAGGAAAATTTAACAAATCAATATCTTTATTCATGGTTCTTCCTAATTTGGATGGAAATTTAAGGGCCAAGCATTCAGTCTATCAGGGATTTTTCTTGTGAAGAAAATCCGAGGGCTAAACAGATTATATATAAATTGTGTACAATAATGTCTTATTTACTGATTTTTTTCTCTAGTACAACCACATGGTGTCCTAATCAAGACCGAGAGGCACCAAGTATTATCATTTACTTGATGTATTCCTTTCTGCTGAAATAAAAAAAAGCAGTCAAAATGTGGTCAAAATAGTTAAACAATTCAAACTAAAACTCCTACCTAAATATGATGGTTATGACTTCTTTCTGACAGAAAGAGTGGGTAATGATTACCTCAACTCCTGAGGGATAATTCTTTGGATTCAAAAGGAGGAGGAAAAAATGCTTCCATACTGTGCTCAGGGCTTTCTAAAAGAAATTAAGTTAATGCATTATGAAATAAATTTATTCCAGAAAAATAAACCAGAAATTAAGAAAGCATACTACTGGACCCAATTTATGTACTGTCTAGTGTATCTGCAAAAGAATCCCAGTATTAAATCAAATATAAGTTATTTGTGTGCAATTAATATTGATTAAATCTACTAGGAAAAATTATGATGGTTGGCAGATTGAAGGAAGTAGAAGGCAAAGGCAATAGATAATGTATAATGCATCAAAGACTGTCCTTGGAAGAGCTACAAGCTATTACTAGAGCTAGGTCAAACTGTGAAAATGCAGCTACCTAACTAACTCAATCCCACAAAAGGAGAGGTTATAAACACAATAGAAATCATACATTATTGGAAAAGATATTATAAAACTGTAGCAGGATATATCAGGAAAGGAAAAACTGATTACAACAACCAGCATTTTCTTTTCTTTCATACTTCCAGCCAACTCAAGATATTTCTGGACTTCCTCTCCCTAGTTGTCCCTTATTATTCTTGGTTCTAGGTCATCCTGGCTTAAATATCTATCACTTATTTGATGTAACTCTCATTTTGTGAGATACTCAGTAATTTTTAGCCAATCTTAATTTTATATGTAATTTTGGACAAGAGATAACTTGTCCAGACATTCTTCCTTTATCATAAAAGATTAACAGTCTTCTTACCAATTCACAAAGGGGCCATTAGTAAAAGACTGAAAATCCCATGTTTTAGGAGTCTGGGAGATAAATTAGATTCTAAATGGAAAGAAATGCAATTTAAAAACCTTATCTTCTTTCAATAAATCATGTGAAAAGAATTCTGGAAAAAATCTTACTTTTGGTGGCAGTAGGATAACTAAGAACTTGAAAGGCTATAGGGAAATAGTCCAATGAACTTGCATCTAGCTTCTTAGATACTACTGTGGAAGGGAGAAATCTCACAGAAAGCCATACATCTTCAACAGCAAGGGGGGTGGGGGGTTTCCTGACAATGACAGTTGGCTGAATACTTGTAGGATGCTTGGCAGAATCCAACTGATCCTTGAAGGGGTGCTGAGCAACTTGTAGTTGTAGTTCCTCAAAAAAAATTGAGTCTTTGGAATAGGGGAGGACCAAGAACTATTTGACTACAGGTATCTGTAGATAGCCTGAAACTGTTATAAGCAAATTCTGTTTTAGGAAATAGATATGTGTACAATAGCAATGAAGATACTGTATTGCTCTGAGACAGTATTTGTTCTCTGTTTCTCCATCTAACTATGGGTGTTGTTCAGAGGACAGGAGGAGCTTTACATCTAATAGGTGAAATACAGCTTTCTATACACATGCTCTGAGTTGCACGCCTCTGTCAGAAATGAGAAGATTGGGCAAAGTGTTATTTTTAGAAAACAGATAAGCTGTTTCAGGAGCAGAAATAAGAGAAACTATGACAGAGAATGAAATGAGTAGCCATCTTAGAAAGGATATCAGCTATCACCAGAAGAGTATTCAGGACCTTGACATACTGTATGGTAGGTCAGTAATAAAGTCCAACGAAATTGTGTCCCAAGTCATTGTGGGGAGGAGATGTAACAATTCAACCCACTTGTTGCTCTGTTTAACTACATTCTTTGCAACTATATTTTTCTCTATATATACTGTACATTATATAATGTTTTTCTGTCATCCTTAGTTTTTTGCATCTCTTGTATGCATTTTTTCTCTTCCACAGCCGCTTTCACACATTGTTCCATCCTTTGTCATACTTCCCATTAGCATAACTTCAGATATTTCTATGGCATTCTGTAACATTCTTTTCACTCTCTTCTATGGAACTTCCTCATCCTCTGTCCTTAAATAAATTTCCAGTAATTCTGTTGGTGGATAGAGAACAGAATAATACATGTTCATACTTGTATACTTCTGACAACCAGCCATATCTCTCTGCCAGACTCACACAAATGAGCAGATTCCTGTGGCAGACTCATCACATCCAAATTGTCAGAATCTTTAAAGATGAGTTAGTCCATGACCATCTCCTTGGGAAAGTGACAGATGGTTATGAGCCTGCACATAAGAGCCATAAAAACATATGCTCCAAATGTAGCAAAATTGCCAGCCATGCCAAAGCCAACAGCCTAAGCACACATCAAGGGAGGAAATTAAAACTATAAATACAGAAATCACTAATCTGAGAGAAAAAAAAACTAGCAGACATCCAAACAACAATTCTGACACATCCTCCCAGTGCTGGTAGTGATATGGAAGTCCAGCACCAATTTAATGCATCTGCCTCATTGAGCTGCTCACCTTCTAAACCATCTCACACTACTGCCCCTCTTTTGACTTGAACACACAGAAAGCTGTCAGCACACTATTCTGTCTTCTTCACCAATAACAGTGAAAGTGACATTGACAGTGACTCCTCTGAGAGCTCCACACCAGCAATATTCAAGGAATCCATGCAATCCCAAGTAGTTGATACCCCCCCCAAAAAAAAATCTGCCTTGTAAGCAAATTAAACCCCAGACAAGCACTGTCCTTACAGAAACCCAATCTGGAGGTACAGTATACTCTCATCTACTTCCAGGTCTCAGGAGCCTCTCCTGGCCTTGAGGGAACTTGACTCATAGGAGAAACAGCTCCCCTCTCCTCTTCTTTCACTGGACAAGCCAAACGATGTTTCCCCACTAAAGAATTGGGATCTCTGCTTGCTACAGAAAATCTGCTGTGGACACTAGTGACAGTGTCAGACATCAAGAACCTTGTTGCCCAGCTAAGACCAGGGAAGGCCCAGGAAAAGACATAATCCCTCCAGAGGCCATTAAAAACAACCTGGACTTCTAGGCCTGTGGTCTGGCCTCACCTGAATTGGTACCTATGGCCAAATCCCCAAGTATTGAGGGCTTGCAATCATTGTCCCTATATATATAAAAAAGGGGAAAGGATTATCCTAATTATAGACCGAATAGCCTCCTCAACTCAATCAGCAAACTACACAAGACTCCTACAATGAAAATTCCAGGACTGGCTGGAACAAGAAAACATACTTGCAGAGAGCAAGCTGGCTTTAGGGAAGGCCAATCCACCATTGATCAGTGCCTAGTACTCCATCATCTCATTGAAAAATACTCCTCGCACAACACAACCTACCTCTAAGCCGCTTTCATAGACTTCAAAGCAGCATTTGAGTTTAGTCCATATTCTGAGCTAAACTGTGGGAGAAGCTGGAGGCCTCCTTGATTGACTGACATCTGTAAGCTACATGAAAGGACCTCACTGTAACTCCAGGGCCATCTCACCAGTGCCATTGAAACTGAGAAAGGCACCAAGCAAGGCTGCAAATTGACCCCACTCTTATTCAAGTTCTATATTAACTCCATGGTGGGCCATCTCCACAACACAGACTTTCACTTTCCAAAACTTGCTGGAAGACTCATCTCTGTTCAACTCTTCACAGATTATGCAGCAATACTTTCAAAAACGCCAATTGGCCTTAAAAGAGCACTGAGAGGACTAGCACAGTACTGCAAGGAAGACCAGCTAGAACTCAATTATCAGAAAACTAAAATCATGGCATTTGCCAAAAGAGTGGCCCAAGAGCCACTCCTGGAGCATAGATGGCCACAAGATTGAGCAGGCCTCCTGCTTCAAACACATGGGGGTAGTCCTTCTTTCTGCGACTATGTTGCTGAAAATGCACATAGGAGCTCATCTGCCATCCTTAAATCCCTTAAGACAAGAGGTGGCCACTACATACCTGCAGCTCTCAAATCATTTGAAGCCAAGCCAGTTCTACAACTTCTCTATGGTGCCCAGCTGGGCCCCTTCTCCAATTTTGCACCATTAGAACTTGTACAATCCACATTTTTAAGATCAGCCCTTCAAGTCCCTAATTGTGTTTCTAATGCCACCCTGTGACTAGATACAGGCTTCATGAAAGTGGTGGCTAGAGTGTGGGTGACCGTACTCAACTATTGGCTCAGAATATGTTTTTTTTCCCCTTGACCTTGCCCTATTAACTATGAGTGATGATTTTCAATCCACATGGAAACAGGCAGTGGCAACTAAAATCTCATCCTTGGGCTTCTCTCCATGTTTTCTACTCAGCACAGGATATGATCAGGCCAAAGCACTTATTAAACAGTGTGTGCCAGACCCAGAGCACCAACTGGATCTAGCCAGGACCCCAAACTTTATTGCCAGTGAATCCATGTCATGCCCTTCCTCAGCTGTCCTTGAAGGCCGATACAGGAAGATTCTGTATACCCAGAGAGACAACGCCCCTGTGACTCTGGACACAGAGAAACAACAGAGCATGTGCTTCTCCAGTGCCTGTTCTACAGAGACATTCGTACTAGCCTCATCTCACCATTACTGTAGGGTGCACTGGACAATTTTTCACCACCCTGTACAGATACCAACCCTGCTACAACATACAATGTTGCCAGGTTCTGTGCAGCAGTGCTCAAAATTTGTCAGATGATGACCTGTGCTATAAACTAGATTTAATGAACACCTAGTTTGCCATATTAGAGTGCTTTGTAACTTGATAGATATAGTCTTCCACATACTAACCTTTTATGCTCCCCTACACCCATCTAGCTCTTGCCAACCTAGCAATTCAAAAGCATGCAAATGCAAGTAGATAAATAGGTACCACTTCGGTGGGCAGGTAACAGCGTTCTGCGCACGTCATGTGGCCACATGACTGTGGAAGCGTCTTCGGACAACACTGGCTCTTCGGCTAACAAACGGAGATGAGCACCGGCCCCTAGAGTCGGACATGACTGCACAAATGTACGGGGGGAACCTTTACCTTTACTTTACACCCATCTAATCCTCCTTCCCCTTCTTTTAGATTCTCACTTTTTATATATACATCTGGTTTTTAAGTCATATATCTTTTATATCTTCCAGCTTTTCATAATTTTTTAGATTTTTATTTTTACCCTTGATGTATCCTTTATGTTTTTTTAATGGCTGTACCCCACCTTCCTTATGCTGGTCTATGACCGTAATAAAGATTTGATTTGCTTCCTATACTTCGTCATCTTGCTCACACACATGCATTTATATTCCCTAACAGAATTTTTCCCCCCTAGATTTCATTCATTAGAGTTTTCCCCCAAAACTCATCTTCCATTGTCATCATACTCTGGAGTTTAATATACAGCTATCACCAACCTGTGGATTCCTACTTTCATACAAATCCACAATAATTTATATGACACAAATTCATACTTTATGACATACATTTTAGCCCTTTCATTCATAATTAAACCTTTTCTTCCTTGAGTGTATTTATCAATCGTATTTCAGATAAGACCACCTTCATTCATATCTATGACATCTTTTCATTTCTTGTTGGTTCTCTAGCATACAACATTATCTGTTCTTCTTTCATTCATTTCATTGTGTTCATTATGGTTTTCTCCTCTTACATTCAAAGTCACAGTCTTCCATATGCCATGGTCATAACTAGATGAGCCTATAGATACCGAACTCTACCACACCTCATAGCTTTTGTAAAGTGAGGCTTTCACATAGTGCTTTTTAGTAAGATAGAGAAGATGTAGACAAGGTTACTAGCCTTTGTCATCTCTGTATTACATACAGTTAATGGTAAGGACAATACTGGTAAGGACAATCCTACTAATGGTAAGAACAATATTGGTCTGTATGTTAAAAGCACAACCACAGCCCAGTTTAACCTAAACACTGTTCTGAGCAAGCACAGATCTCTAATTTAGAGACTACTTAGCAAGCCAGCATAATGTGCCTGCATCCTACATCCTAGAAAGTGCATATAGGGTATCAACACTCAGGATGCAATACTGAATTCAGTATTATCACCGTGTACTATATGAAAAAAATGCTTCCTTTATTACTCCTGATTCATAGAGGACCTGCTTTAGATTATTTTTCAAAGAGCCATTGTTCTACTAATTATATACAGTACAAAAAAAAAGTAATTCCACTGAAAATGGTAAGCAGCAGAGAAAGGATAATTTAGAATGCAACATGAAGGAACTTATTTGTTGAGAAAAAAAAGTCCTTGATGTTTAGATTCTAGTAATGTAAAGAAATTGCTTTTATTTGTGTGCCATGACTTAGTTTTTATGTGTTCTTTCTAGGAGTACCGTAGTCCTTGTTCTCTTAGTGTTTTGCATATGCTTCCTGGTGGCATGTATCATGTATCTACATGTCACTCGAGTACAAGTAAGTGACTTGAAATGATCTGAACTGTTCTTATGGAAAAGGAATATGTGTAGCAATTACCCAGGTCTTGATTTTATTTCTCCCATATCTCTTGCCTATAGGTAGATAGCTGTTTCACTGTTTTAATGTATAATACTTAATACACTTTAGGGCTTTTATGAATCCTATATTTTCATTTCCCCAAATAAGCTTTTATTAAGTCTGTTTTTTATTGGTGAAAATAAAAATTGTACCAGTCCTGACACCCAGAAGGAATAATGACTGCATCACACTCCAATAAATAAGTGATAAGTGCTTGAAGAGCTTTCTGCTGTGAAACTGAGTTGCACTTGGGAGACTTCAAATAGAAATTCAGTTTTCTGCTGTCCACTGCAGCCATTTGCTGAGATCCAGAGATATACTTCTGATATGCTTAACAAGTCAGGAATATTGTGGGTTTTTTTAAAAAAACTTATTTTCCTTAAATAGCAGCTGTCTATGAAGGTTCTCAGTCATCCAGGTGGAATTGTCTGTAGCAATTAAATAGCAGCTCTTCATATCAGACAATGATTTTGAAAAATCTCCCTTTCCAAAGATCAATAGTTCAGAAAAGCCAAAGTTTTGCTGAACCTATGAAAGTAGTTTAATGCTGTTCTTTGGAGACACACCATTGTGCCCTAGCAGAGCTTGTACAGGTAGTCCTCACTTACCGACTGCCTCATTCAGTGACCGTTCGAAGTTACAACAGTGCTGAAAAAGTAGGTTTATGATTGGTCCTCGAACTTGCAGCCATTGCAACTATATCAGATATATATGATATAATATATATATATATATATATATATATATATATTACGAATTTGGAATAAATATAAATTAACTTTATGTTATAAAAGACCTTTATGGATTTCCACACAAGAAGCATTTCATAGAACAGAAGTAAGAGTTAAAGATAAATGGCTAACTTATAAAGACTTTTTAAAAAAAGAAAAAGGACAATATAAAACTAAATCAAAAGAAGAATTGGCCTCAGAAGGATATACTTTTCAATGGCTTTCATATATGCGACTAGTAGAAAAATTTAAATCAGACAAAAAAGAACTTGAATTTGAACAAACTAAATCGGAATTTGAGACACAATTATGTGAGACAGATGACCATTTAATTGCTAAAATGTATAAATTATTGTTAAAAGGTGAAATGGTAGAGGAACAAGTTAAAGACTGTATTATTAAATGGGCAAAAAATATTGGTCATAATATTCAAATGCAACAATGGGAAGATATGTGGATTAAAGGATTAAAATTTACTTTGTGTTATAATTTGAAGGAAAATTTCTACAAGATGATGTACAGATGGTATATGACCCCACAAAAACTAGCTAAAATGTATGGGAATGTTTCCAACTTGTGTTGGAAATGTAAAAAAAAAGAGGGGTCATTTTACCATATGTGGTGGACATGTGAGATTGCAAAGAAATTTTGGATTCAAATACACTCATTGATGCAAAATATTCTACAAATACGAATTCCATTTAAACCTGAACTATTTTTATTGGGAATATTAGAAGAACAAATAGGAAAGAAATTTACAAGAATTATGCAATATATGGTTACAGCAGCAAGACTTATATATGCACAAAATTGGAAAAATCAGATTATACCTACAATACAGGACTGGATGTTAAAAGTAATGGACATGGCAGAAAATGATAAATTGACATGTTTATTAAAAGAAAATACAAATTATTACTTTCTTAAAGAATGGAAACCATTAACAGATTATTTGCAAAATGCAGGAGGGGCAAAGCTTATATGGGGTTTTGAAGATTAAAACATATATAAATTGATATATTAGACAGGAAATGTTTTACAATGTTATATATAGTACTAGCATGAAAGAGATTAATATTTAAATTACTAAGACCAGAGATAAATCGGAAGTTGACCAATTTCTATGTTTCATATTTTTCTTTTTCTATTTACTTTACTTCACTTTTTCTTTTCTTTCTTTGATTTGTATTTCTATTTCTTTTTCCTTTTCAAGCTTTTATCTATGTATATTTAAAATTCAATAAAATATATTAAAAAAAAAAAGAACTTGCAGCCATTGCAGAAGTCACATGATCATGATTCAGGCACTATGCAACCAGCACACATTTATAACAGATGCAGTGTCCCACAGTCACGTGATTGCCATTTGTGACCTTCACAGCCAGCTTTCAACAAGCAAAATCAATGGGGAAGCTGGCAGGAAGTCACAAGTCGCGGTCACATGAGGTCCTTGCTTAATGACCCGCAGTGATTTGCTTAACAACCACAGCAGAACTGATGTCATAAGTTGGGCACAGTCATGTGAAGTTTCACTTAACGACTGTGTCACTTAGCAATGGAGTTGCCGGTCCCAATTTCGGTCAGTAAGTAAGGACTACCTGTACCTCCAGTTAGAAATGAAAATTAAAGAGAATAATATACATTTGTTAAAACTGTTTCTGTTTCAAAACTAATACTATTGATAATTTGTAGTAGACAACATTTCTTTAGGGTGATTTTATTATGTATTAATTTAACCTTCCCTGCCTCTAACTGTGTTTAAATCATTGTCTTGTGGATATATTAATTCGGGAGTTAGAATGCTGAGTTTGCTAAAGCAGCAGTAATACAGAAAAGAGAACAAAATGGAAAGACTTGGGGAATCCTATTATATGCAGAAGTAGAAAATATCTGGAATAAAACTCAAGAGAGGTTTTTAAAAGCCCCCAACCAAGTAGAAAGGATCCTATATCTGCCTTACAAAGTGGTTGGAATTTGAGTACTCATTGTAACAGCTTTCGCTCAGCCTCACATTTTGCAGAGAAGGCAGAGAAAGCCCCTGTAGCCAACTGATAGAGGCCAAGTTAACACCTGTGTTGCAAAGTGGTTAGAGATGGGCACCCATTCAGAGAACTTCCCTTCTAATCACAGGTGGAGCAGAAAAGAATCCTCTTGCTGATCGGGCTACCAGCTAGAACAGCTTAGGGGTGACTTTACCACCAGCATACATGCCACTCACTCTATTTATTCTTCCTGTTGCTCATTCCTTGTGGGCAGTCTGTTGCTTGAAAAATATGAATTTTGAAGATTTTCTCTCTTTGTGTATATCTCTCTTTCTCTCAACATTCATACAATACATACATACTTTATTAAGAGACTCTATTTAACAGCCATAACTATTCTGCTGTTAATCTTGCTTTTCATTGCAAATAGTAAATTGCAATCCATTTAATAAAATTAGGCAGGAATCAATATCTAATAACTTTCTTTAGAAAATTAATGTGAAGATATTGAGCCTTTAGTTGATGAAAGCTAATCTATCTGAATCTATATCCAAAATATAAATAAACACAAATTATCCAATGCTTGTCTATTAAATTAATTATCCAGTGCTTATCTATTAAATCTGGACTGAGCTAGACTTAGAATGCATTATAAGTCTGTTCCATGGGATTCCTCGTGGATGCCAGTAAACATTCTTCAGCCAAATTTTCCATGTCTTTGTAACTAAGTTTTTTATTTTTCTCAGAGGCATAAGCAACAACACATTGTTGTTCCCATACAACCTGTAGACTGGTAGAATCTTGATTAAATTCACAAAATTGTCATGTTTGCTATATAATAATATAATATAATATAATATAATATAATATAATACAATACAATACAATACAATACTATACTATACTATACTATACTATACTATACTATACTATACTATACTATACTATACTATACTATACTATACTATGAAACATTATCACCCTGTGTCAAAGAAATATTAAAATATCACCTATCATTAACTGACTGAACATCTTTGAAGTAAAATGTTAATGTAATTGAAACATGATCTGAGATCACAACTGAGTTAATTAAAACATTATCAAGTAAAGAAAATAATCCAATCTAAAACAAGTTTTATGAGCATAAGAAATAAAAGTATGTTCCGTTTTTGTGGGGTGATGTAAATGCCAAATATCCTTCATGTTATATTCTTGCATATAAGTTTGCATCACTTTCCAATTTTTATTATAAATACATTTTTAGGAGGAATATTTCTATCAAAATGAAAATTCTATAATAAGATTAAAAAGATTAATATAATAAGATTAAAATCTCCAAGGACTATTAAATAACATAGTAAACAATTTGGAAAACCATCTACAAAATGCATCAGGATATTACTAATTTTATGACATTTTTGTAAAATAATAATAATAATAATTAATAATGATAATAATAATAATAATAATAATAATAATAATAATAATAATAATTTCCCACTTAAATTATATTGGTTTTGTCTTTCAGTGTTTTCCAGGGTGCCTGACAATACAAATTAGAACCATTTTGTGTATTTTTATTGTGATCCTAATTTACTCAGTGGCACAAGGCTGTGTGGTAAGTAACATCAACCTGTAAATAAATCGTTACATTGTTTTCTGGAAGTTCCCCTCCTATCAGGGGGTATCGGGTGGAGGGACACAGAGGCAATTATCCTTGGTGGCTCCTCCCCTAATTTGGAAGCAAGAATGGCCCCCACTCTTATGGCCATCTGGAGAAGAGTTAAAACCTGGCTTTTCCAAAAGGCTTTTAATGATGAAGGAGCCAGAGGAAGATTCACACCATTATTGTCTGCTATTGCTTAGAGATCTGTTGCTTTTATTATATGTTTTATCCTATCTTTGATTTTGTATACCACCAGTGGAGTGGGACAGTTTATAAATAAATGAATATCATCAGTGAGAGAGGTACTATCCTATCAGCTTGCTTCTGGGAATGCCTAATACTAACTGAGCTCATTATGGGTTTGAAATAATACACAGACTGACAGATCTTGCCCCTGCCATATATTACAGTAACTATACGCATTTCTTCTCATGTTTACATTAGACTTAATTTCAATTTACCTTCTGCTCATTAATAAAGTTTATTTTTTAAGGAGAATATTGAATTAAATTTGTAGTAGCTTTCTGTTCTCTATGTTCCTTACTTGTTTGCCTTAAGTTTCTTAAGCATTTCCTGGGTCAGAAATTTGCCTACAAAATATAATACAATTGATTTCTAGTTTATCTTATATTTCACTGCACTATATATAATTCCATTACTTTGTAAAGGTATATGAATCATTTTGTATTGCCACTATATCCTCCTGCTTTGCTGCAACTTCTAAGGGAGAGTGGTTTCCTCAAAACATCGGAAGAGAATTGGGGAATCAAAGATTGTGGACTAGTTTCCACATGAATGTACATCACCTGCAAATCCAGCACTTTATAACTCAGTACTTGCAGAATAATATCAATTATTATGCGAAAATATATAAGTTTTGTCTGTGGATACTTTCCTACCTATGTTTTATACCACTTTGGAATCAACCAGTAAGAGAGATTGCCTTAAAGGAGACAGTGATACATCCCCTTCTCAAGAGGCCATTCTTTCACCCGATGGTTTTGGACAATGTTCATCCAGTCTCCAGCCTTCCCTTTTGGGGGAGGGTTGTTGAGAGAGTGGTAGGTGCCCAGTTTTGGAGGGCCTTGGATAAATCAGATTACCTAGAACCTTTTCAGTCAGGATTCAGGCCATGTTATAATACCAAGATGACATTGATCACACTTGTGGATGACCTCTGGAGAGCTTGGGGTTGGTGTGTCTATCCTAGCCTTCCAGGATCTCTTGGTGGCTTTTGATAGCATCAACCCTGGTATCCTTCTGAACCAGCTCTTGAGGTTGGAAGTGGGGAGCACTGTTTTACAGTGATTCTCCTCCATAGACAGTTCTAGTTGGTGTTGGTAGGGGAGGAGAGGAGAGGAGAGGTCAAGCCCTAGGCCCCTCGTACGTGGGGAGCTTCAGGGTTTGGGCAAGGTTATTTGGCAGCATGGGGTATGATATCATCAGTATGTGAATGTTACTTGACTATACATCACCATGCCGGGCAGGTGATGCTGTTGTGGTGCTGACTCCTGCCTGGAGGCTGTAAGGGCCTGGATGGGGAAGAACTCAACCCTAGCAAGACAGAATGTCTTTGGGTTTTTGGACCCTCTCCCACAAGTGTTGCCATCCTTGACTCTGGACAGGGTTTCCCTTCCCCAGACAGAGTTGGTGTGCAATTTGGGGATCTACTTGGACTTGCAGCTCCTGCTCAAGGAGCAGATAACAGCCATGGCCAGAGGAACTGAGCCTATTCCTGGACAGTCCTGAACAGCTTGCAGTCACTCATAACTTAGTCATTTCCCAACTGGATTACTACAACATGCTCAACATGGGACTGCCTGATCCAGAATGTGGTAGTGCATGCCATTCTGGGCATCCCTTGGTTTGTCTGTGCTACACTGCTGTTATGTGAGCTACACTGTCTCAGTTTCTTTCCAGGTGCAATTCAAGATGCTGGTTATCATCTTAAAGCTGTGAATGACATATGGCCTGCTTATTTGTGGGACTGACCCTCCCTAAGTCTATCTGCCCATTGGACAGGATGGGCATTCTCCAGGCCCCTTCCCTTAAATGTTGTTATCTGATGGGACCTCAGAGACATGCCTTCTCATGCATGCCCTGGCCCTACGGAACAGCCTCCCACCTGAGGTCTGGAAGGCTATGAAGACCTGGTTCTTCCACCAAGCATTGGTTTAGGATAGGGAGGAGTCAGCAGTTGTGGACCTGATGTATATTAGGACACCTTGGTGGGGAGTGTGCTGCTTTGTGTATGGGTGACATGATAGTTTTATTGTTGTTTTTATTAGTTCGTTTGTTTATTAGTTTGTGCCTAGGATTATTGGATACACTGTAAGATAGGTGGCCTTATAGGTTTTATTTATTTATAAATAAATAAATATGTTCTGCATCTGTTGATCTCATAAACTCATCTGTTTCAGAGAACTAAGCTGTCTGTCTGAGGGACCACATCTTTACTATCATTTCTGCTTGACAGAGGAGATGGGTTTTATGTCCCATCCATTGAGCAATGTCATCTGTTTTCTCTGTCACAAGGTCTCCTCTCTGGAATAGCATCCCCCCAGAGGTTTAGTTGCCCTAGCCGTGCAATCCTTTAAAGTATCTCTGAAAACCTGTTCTTTCTTTAAGCTCTAGAATAAGTCTGGCCAGATCCATCTGGAATGTATTTTCTGTTTCAGCTATGGTATACATTTGTTTGCCCATTATGTTTATTCTGTTTTAGATGTTATGTTTGTTTCTTATGCATACACTGCCCAAAGTCATTATTGAGTTGGGCAGCCTTATAAATCTAAAGTATAAAAAAACCAAACAAATAAATAAGGTTCAGGTTGGTTGTTGTGCGTTTTCCGGGCAGTGTGGCCGTGTTTTGGCAGATTTGGTTCCTAATAAAATAAGGTTCAGGTTGTTTTCTGATTCAAGGGAAACTGCAGCAAACCTTATACTTTATTTAAACTGCTGCCATTCTTGTTCCCATTCCATTCTGCTTCTGGCAGGAATTCCACTACTCCCTCACCTTGGCCCTCTCTCCCACATAAAACTTTAGTCTCATCATATGCAAGAAGTTTTTCTCTTCCCATAGGCACTGTTGAAAGCTTATGTCACTCTTCCCCAATCTAGCCACCACAGGAACATGCAATGTTGGTCACAGTTATTAGGAAGGGCAGTTTTCTTTTTCCTTGCAGTTTCCCATCAGAGCAACCTCTCAGTTAAATTCATTCCAGATACATTTATTTTTATTTATTTTTATTTTATTTATTTTCTATACTGCCTTTATTATTTTTATAAATAACTCAAGGCAGCGAACATACCTAATACTCCTTCCTACTCCTATTTTCCCCACAACAGCAACCATGTGAGGTAGGGTAGGCTGGGAGAGAGTGACTGGCCCAAGGTCACCCAGCCAGCTTTCATGCCTAAGGCGGGACTAGAACTCACAGTCTCCTGGTTTCTAGCCCGTTGCCTTAACCACTAGACCAAACTGGCTCTTATACTGTAAATATGCATACTAAAAGGCATGGAGAGTAACACTAGCAATTTATTTCTTTTTTGGGTGGAATGGTGGTTAGGATTTTTTTTAACTTTTACTCCATTACTGCTGGTACCTCAGTAAGTGAAATGGATTGTCTGACATTGTTTGCACTTTTCTGTTGATCAGCTGAAGGAAAACAGGGTGGCCATGGAGGCCAAGGTATCCTCTGCGTGTTCTGTGTTTTTCAAGTTCAGTAGAGCAAAGTTCAATGCAGGATGGTTCCAAACTTTGAGAATGAAACTGGTGATACGGAAATGCCATGTACTGTAATGGTTCATTCAAACAGCCAAATGATCATTTTGAGGGAAAGTAGATATGAGACGTTCTATGTCTTTTCTCTTTTTGAAGTTAATAGCATATATGGGAAGAGAGAACAATTGTTGTAGGAAAGGAATTTAATCTTTTTCTGTCCTATCCCAGACCTGGTGGAAATAAATTCAACATACATGACAACTGCTAGTCTGTTAGGAAAGCATTCATTATTACTGAAGGGTATTTCCCTTCCAAGGCTAATAGTTATGAGCAAATGGAGGGAATTTTACCGGGATCACAGTAGGATATGATAGAATAAACTATCTACCAATCCATATATACACACACAATGATGAAAATCATCTCTCCCTCAAGGAAAATACTTTTAAAACAAGCAATTGCAAATCATACATTTAATTTCACAGTTAGTTTGCTCCTAATCCTGAAGCTATCACATAAAGACACATATGTCCAAACTCAACTTTATGGAATTATTTTAACAACAAGCATGATTTAATATGTACTTCCTTTTTTCCTGTAGGTTGGTTGCATGCCTTGGTTCTGGAGCACTAATTCCAGCAGCTCTATAGTTATAATTTCTCCCAGTGGGACAAATAAGACAATGACTGAACTTCCATGCGATACAGCCCATTATGCATTTCTCTCCTGTGTGGTGGGGACTCTGAGCCTGGCAATATTTTTACGTGTATCTTCTTTGCCAAAATTGATCCTCCTACTTTTTGTTATGATTCTGTATATAGTTATTTTGGAACTCAGTGGATACCGAAAGGCAGTAGGGTAAGTATTTGCATAATTACAGATAAGCTTCACTATTGTTTCCATAGTTTATCTTCACACTTGTAATGCAATCCTCTTGTACAGAGGGGAAGGGATTGTAATATGTGTGAGAGATTTTGAAGGTGGTCTTCAGCTACTTAGTCTTCCATAGAACAAAGCCCCATACAGTGTTTGTTCATATCTGTCCCCATTTTTCTTTGCTTTTTCTCTCCATCTCCTATCATTTCTTCCACTCACCATCTTAACTTAGATTATTAAAGCCCTTGGTGCAGGAACTTACTTACTTCATATAAGTATCATTATATTGCATGCCTTGTATCTCCAGCAGAGTCAAAAGCTAGAATCATGATAGAGTTCTTTCCTTCATCATACACTTCAGCCTGTGTCTCAGCTGAGGGGAAAAGACTGCAGTGGAAGCACCAGAAGAGGGACAGAGAAACTTACAAAAAATAGGGGAAGTTCCTGCTCTCCTCCACAAATTCAGAAGGGCCAATCATAACCTTTCCCATTGGCTGCTGCTTCTACTGCTCTTTTTATATTCTGTTACACCATCACATTGCCCATACTAAGTAGTAATAGTATACTTCTTGAATCCCAACAGTTTTAGAGTTAGACGTGGAATTATCAGTCGTATTGTTTTCACTTCTTAAGGATGGCAAGGAGTAAAAAGTTTACATAATTTCTTTCTTTTTAAAGGGATGGCTCCTTTTATATACGTGGCTATGAACCAATATTAGCCATCTTCCTGTTTTCCTGTGCTTTGGCACTTCATTCAAGGCAGGTGGATTTGAAGTTACGTTTGGACTACCTCTGGGCTGTGCAGGCAAGAAATTCTTCTTTTTTAAAGCATTGTGTTAAGTCCCCAGTTTCTATATCTTCTTACTGTTTACAAGGCTAGACAAATAATTTTAACTAACAAATTTATTTATTTATTTATCATATTTATATCCCGCCCATCTCCCTCACAAGGAGGGACCCTGGGCGGTTCACAATAATTACCCATCAAATGTACTGTATATGGAAATATAACCATAAGTATGGACTGTATAAATTTGGGCAGTGAGCAAGTTCCAGCCCCAACTCCCCTTCCTGGTAGATTTCCCTTGGCCTTTTCATCTTCTCTTATGATCCTCAGCTTTGTCAGCTGCTTCTTATTTATCCTTGCCTCAGGCTGATGCCTCCTTCTCCATTGCTTTAAGGCATGGATGGATGGCCCTTACTTGTTGTAAGACAAGAGGAGGGCAAAGCCTCTACTCTCAGGGCATTAGTGAGAAGGCATCAAGGAGTGATGGGTGAGTCTGGAGTTTGGGGCAGGGGGGATGTTGAGATAGGATTGTATGAGATAGAAATGGTCCAGTGTAGACTATTCCAAAGCAAGAGAGTCTTCCAATTTCTTGACAATCTCTACTTCTAACTCAGTAATCCCATCTTGGTGGCTGAATTTCCCAGTTTCTTGGCCTCGAGATGCTGTTGGCAAACACCAGATCTGTCTGTAATAAGAATTCAATCATTCACAATTTGGTGGTGGATGAACAGGCAGATCTGGTGTGGATTGCAAATTCCTGGTTGGATGAGGGTGGAGATGTCACTCTTTCAGAGGGCTTGGAGTTCTCCAGGTGTACTAGCCAAATTGCTGCCCAGCAGTATTCCTCCCTGAACTACTGGACTTGGTCTTCAGGTTTTTGATTCCCCTGCCATTCCCCTGCCATTTGGTGTTGGGGACTTCAATCTACAAGCCTTGGGGATGATTTGTGGAAAGCCCAGGAGTTCATGGCCTCCATGGCAACCATAGACTTGTCCTAAATAATCTCTGGACCAGTATATGTAGGTGGTTACATGCTAGATCTCATTTTTGCCTTGGAGCAGTTGTTTTGGGATATGGATCTGGAGGAGATTTCTATCACCCCTTTGCCATAATCTGATGACAACCTGGCCTAGGTAAATCTTAACCACAATCCAGGACCTTTGTAGGGTGAGTGGACCCATTAGGATGATCCACCCCAGGCACCTAATGGAACCAAATGGTTTCCAGTGGGGAGTTTCCTGGCTATCTAGCAAGCAATTCCATCAAATGCCTACTGAACCTCTGGCAACAAAAATCAACCCAAACATTTAACAGGATTGCCACGAGGAACCTATTTCTGTTGGATCCAGGAAATGAAGTGACAGAAACTCCACCTGGAGCACTGGTGGAGAATGAAAAAAACCAGACCTAGTATAGATACATGCCCATATTCAGGCTTACACCATGATGACCAGAGAGACAAATCACCTTACTTCCGTCAGCCTTGTTTAGGATGGTGAGGTCCCTTTTAGGGAGTATCAAGATCCCGGTTGGTTGTTGTGACCAATTTGTACAACATTTTACCAATAAAGCTGTTCAGATTCACTGTGATGACCCCAACAACAATGCCCTAATAAACACTTCTCAATGCAGTTCGTTAGAATGCAGATTAAGCTTTATTCAGGATACATGTTAATTGAAGCACTCCTAAAGATCTGAATGCGGATTCCCGCCAAACCTTGCCATCTTAACTTTCCCCCTTGCGTGCCAAATTACCAACCGATGATCTCATTGTGCAAACGTTCCCAGCTCCACACTCCCGCAGGTGGGTGACCTTGACGAAGCCGTTTCCCGCCTCCACTAACAGACATAACACTCAACTGCCAGTCCCCCTCCCAACAGTTCCCAAAACATTCTAGCCTTAATCCCAATGACAGGATTCATAGACATGAACCCTGACATGCCGACCCTCCAAAAATAAGAGCAATATACACAGTACAATAAAGAATAATGCATACAAATAAACATAAAGACAAAGAGAGCAGTTCCAGAATTGTTCAGGCAGCAGAGACATGTGAGGTGCAGAAGTCTGGAAAACAAAATCAATAACAAAAGCAAAAAATTAACCAGGTTTAACAGGAAAACGAGCATGGAACTTCTTTAACAAGCGAGGAGCAGAAACGTGATCTTTATCAACCCATTCCTTAAATCCAATAGGAAGATGTTTCCATTGAACCAGATATTGAACCTTACCCCTATGCAATCTAGAGTCCAAAGCAGGGGAGCTACTGGTTCTGGATGCCACTGCGGTGCAAGTTTAACCGGCTTTAATAAACTAATGTGAAACACAGGATGCACCTTACGTAGATTTTTAGGCAAATCCAACTGAGCAGCTACAGGATTAATGACTTTCACAATAGGAAAAGGTCCAATAAACTTAGGTCCCAACTTTTTAGAAGGTTAAGTAGATCTCAAATGTTTTGTCGACAAATAGACCTTTTCACCCACCACCAATGGCCATTCTGGAGCATGCTTGCAATCAGCAAAAGTTTTATAAGAGTCTTTAGTGTGCTGGCTAGCCTCGAGTATCAAGTTACACAGAGTCTCTGCTTGTGAGCTGCAGGCAGGAATTCACTCACCAACAGCCAGAAGTTATGCTGTAGGGAAAAGCTGAGAGAGAAGTCCAGAGTTCGTTTGCTGATGTCAGAGTTAATCCAGAAGACAACCGATATTTCAAAGCCATGTCAGGGGTGGTAACAGGTAGGTCAGCAAGAAGTCAAAGCCAAGTCAAGGAGTCCAGAAAACAGAGTAACAGTAGTCCAAACCGAGTCAGGAAATCAGGAATCAAGCCAGGTTGCCAGAGTGGTCGTGAAGCCAATATGCTATGTTGCTCCCACATCCCACTCACCGCTCTGCTGGTTATTTATTAGGAGTTTAGGAGCTGTCATCTGGGTCCTGCAAAGACTCCACTTCTCCTCTGCGTAAATCTCTTGCAGCTAACCGGGCACTTCTCCTTCTGTCCTTTAAGGCGAGGTGTACACGCCTTCGTCTCTGCCCTTTGGGTGATTCAGGTGAGCTGGGAGTCTGATGGGATCCAGCTGGCTGCTGGCTAGATGGTGGGGACAAACCACCATCCCCGGCTTGCTCCCCTGTAGCCTCGGTTATTGGCTGCTGGCTAGAGGGTAGGGACAGACCACCATCCCCAGCTTGCTCCCCTGTAGCCTCGGGTATTGCCAACTCCCCACTGCCCTGTGGTGCTGGGTCTTCATCTGGGGCCATGCCTGTGTCTGTGACCTCGTCTGGTTCAGTCCCCTGGGGGTTCACCAGGGGCAGCTCATCTTCTGACTCCTCACTGAAGTCCTGGGGCAGAGGCTGAACCAGGACATTTAGCATCCTGCAACACTTTGACCATGACTGGCCAATTTGCACATATTTTTGTAATCCATTCATCTGCCAGCACAGGATCTGGAGATGTAGTTACAGAAGGATCAGGTAGTTCAGGGATAGGGACAAAATCTTGACCGGTGGCCACCTTAAATGGCGAAAATCCAGTGCTTTGATGAACAGCATTATTATAGGCTACCTCAGCAAATGGCAGCAAGTCCACCCAATCATTTTGTTGGTAACTGATATAACATCTCAAATATTGCTCCAGTACCCCGTTAAGGCATTCACACGCCCCGTTGCATTGTGGGTGGAACCCAGAGGTAAGTCCCTGTTCAGTACCAATCAATTTCAAAAACGATTTCCAAAATTTGGTGGTAAATTGACTTCCGCGATCGCTGATAATCCGCAAGGGGGCGCCGTGAGCTCGGTAGATATGCAAAATGAATAACTTTGCCAGTTGGCCAGCAGATGGCAGTCCTTTGCAAGGAATGAAGTGAGCTTGCTTAGAAAACAAATCAGTTACAACCCATATTACAGTTTTACCTTTACTCTCGGATAAATCCACAATAAAATCCATTGAAATTTGTTTCCAAGGACTTGTTGGTTCAGCCACTCCTTGTAAAAGTCCCACAGGTTTACCTGGCGCTTTTTTCATAGAAGCACAGGTAGGACAAGACAATACATACTGTTTCACATCTTTTCTTAAAGTAGGCCACCAAAATTTTCTTCTCACCAGATGTAGCGTTTTTACAAACCCAAAATGCCCAGCAATTTTATTATCATGACAACGTTGCAAAATAGCTTTCCTAACAGTTTCAGGAATATACAATCTATCTCCACTCCATTAGTTTCTGTTAGAAATTGTTTATGTGCTTTCCACCATTCATCCTCTATCATAGCTAGCCTGATTTCTTTTTCTAAAGAGGGTTCACATGGTGTATGTTGAGTTTTCGCTTGGCGTCTAGTAACAGCGACTTTCCCCTCCAGTTGGACTGGTAAGGGTGAAGAAAGAGCTTCAGAACCTTCCTCAGTATGGTTTTGTATACCCAACTGTTGGGGAGACATTACTGTAGACACAATATGCTCCATTTGAGTATCATGCTGAGGCAAGCGAGATAATGCATCGGCCAAGAACTTTTTGCCCACCGGCAAATACTTCAACATGAAGTTAAACCTACTGAAAAATTCAGCCCATCTAATTTGTTTAGGATTTAACTTCCTGGGAGTTTTTAGAGCTTCCAAATTCTTATGATCAGTAAACACTTCAAACTGGTGGGGAGAGCCCTCCAGCAGATGTCGCCATGTAGCTAATTCATGCTGTACAGCAAAAGCTTCTTTCTCCCTACATGCCAGCGTTGTTCAGCCTCGGTAAATTTACGGGAGATGTAAGCACATGGTCTTAATTGATTATTATTATCTTTTTGTAACAACACAGAGCCAATGGCAGAATTCAATGCGTCTGTTTGAATAACAAATGGCTGCTCAGAATCAGGGTGTTTTAGAATAGGCTCTGCTGTGAACAACTGTTTCAATTGTTCAAAAGCACTTTGGCAAGCTGGCGTCCATTTCAGTTTCGACTGGGGCTTATTTGCTAATACACCATGAGGGTTTTTTTGTTTTGTTTTTAACAAATCTGTTAATGGTAAAGCTATTTCAGCAAATGCAGGAATAAATTGTCTATAGAAATTTGCGAACCTGAGAAACGCTTGTAATTGCTTTTTTGTTCTGGGTGTTTCCCAAGCCAAAACATCCTTAACTTTGGCAGGGTCCATCTCAATGCCCTGATGTGATATTCTGTATCCCAAAAAATCAAGTTTTTCTTTATGAAATTCACATTTGGACAATTTCACATACAACTTGGCTTCCAACAATTTTTTCAACACTGCCTTGACCAATTCTACATGTTCTTCCATAGTTTCTGTATTGATCAAAATATCATCTAAATATACCAATACCCCTTGATTCATGCAAAACCTCATTAATTAAGCTCATAAAGACTCCAGCCCCCCCCCTAATCTAAATGGCATGACTTTATATTGAAAACAACCTAATTGGCAATTAAAAGCAGTTTTCCATTCATCTCCCTCTTTTATGCGCACTCTAAAATACGCTTCTCTCAAGTCCAGTTTAGTGAAAAAATTTCCCTTTGTCAGTTGCGCTAACATATCCTTCATCAAAGGCAAAGGGTACTGATTAGAAATACAAATAGCATTCAACCCCCGATAGTCTGTACAAAGTCTCAACGATCCATCTTTCTTTTTCCTGAACAACACTGGAGCAGCCATGGGAGAAGTAGATGGCTGAATAAATCCTCGCTTTAAATTCTTATCAATAAAGTTTCTCAATTCTTGCAATTCCTTATGAGTCATTGAATACAACTTTGGTTTAGGCAAAACTTCTCCAGGTTCTAATTGCAGAGAACAATCCGTTTTACAATGAGGGGGCATTTGATCTGACTCAGTCTCTACAAAAATTTCCCCCACCTCCTCATACGAGGTCGGAGCAATGGCTGCTTGTGCCACTTCCCTCATTGAGCCTGCTAATTCCACGCACAGTCCCACATGGTCCCGTTCCACCCCAAGATACGAGCCATCTGCAAATTCCATCTCCTCAGAAACCCAATCAATCTGAGGGTTACGTTCTCTCAGCCATTTGAGCCCAACACTATGGGCTGACTGGCAATAGGTGCCACGGTAAACCGTATAGTCTCTTGGTGTGTCCCAATAGTCATTTTTAGGGCTTCAGTATAATATTCCACTGGTCCCCCCTTCATGTCTGACCCATCCAATTGACAAAATATAATGGGAACTTTCAGCTTATGCAATTTCAGTCTTAATCCAGTCACAATAGCAGGGTGAATCAAACACCTGGAACACCCTGAGTCCAGCATAGCCATTAAATTGTTTTGATCCCTCCCATCCGACGTTTCAATTTTTACTTTAACTTGGATTTTTGGGCAATCTCCACTCACCAAAGGATCCGAGCGCCTATCTGCAAATGCCTGGCCACCGGCACATCTCAGGACAGGCATTTGTCGTTTCCCGCCAGCAGGAATTCTTCGTCTGTGGAGTCGTTCTCACCCCCAGCTACCTCGGCATTGTTGGCTTCTTCCATTGCATGGGCTGCTCCCTTTCTTTTAGGTGGTAGAGGCTTTGAAGATTTGCTCTCTGGCTTTTTCCTCACAGCAGTAGTTGTTTGTGGGCAGTTGCTAATCCGATGACCCTCTCTCCCACATTTGAAACACAACCCGCTTTTGGCTCTACGTTCCTTCTCTTCTTCCCAGGCTTTTTGGCTGAGTGGTTTCTTTGGCGGAGGGGCCCCCATCGCTCTTCTCCCAGGGCTTTGAAGTTGCTTATATGATCTTAGTCGTAAACGGGTAGTTTCTGCTTTGCCCGCTAACTGTATCCATTCTTCTAACATCTCAGGATCCCCCCTGCCAGCAGCCATTTCCAGAACCTCGGGTTTCAACCCCATCTGGAAATACTCAATTTGAAAAGTCTCAGGCCAATCAGGTAATCGACTAATAAGTTTTTTAAACTCCATGGCGTATTCCGCTACAGTTCGATTTCCCTGGCTCAATTGTTGTAATTCCACTCTAGCTGACATTTTTGACAACGTATCTTCAAATCTCTTCCTTAAAGCCAACATAAATGCCTTAAAAGTTAACAGTTCTTTGGCATTAGTATCATGCATGGCTACAAGCCACTGTGCTGCTTCCCCTTCTAAGAAACTTGAGACATACCTTACTTTGGCTTCTTCATTCAGGAAAGAGTCTTCAACCTCCTCCATAAAACCCCTGACATGGGTCATAAAGCAAGCCAACTTTCCGGGATCGCCATCAAATCGCATCTTTAGCTTGTTAACTGCTAAAGCTCTGGCCCGACCCCTGGGTAATCCACTCGTGAAAGGAGGCCTCACCTCAGGCTCAGGTCCTGAAAAATCGTCCTCTTCCTCACTGCCACTTGAAGTTCCACTCTCTGCTGAAGTGGTCATCGGAGTAGCTCCTTTCTCCGTCACTGTACCCCCTTCTTGCTTCGGAGCCAGGACAAGCTGCTGCAGAGATTGGCTGATGGGTTTTTTGCTTGCTGATGGTTTCTAACTCAAAGTCGATGCGTGAAGTCTTTGCCTCCAAAGAAGCCATTCTTTGGGATTGGGTAACTCTGGGTTTAGCAGTCCGTTTACCCATCCCCGCCTGGAGGCCGCCTCCAATTCCCATGAACCACTCTGCACTGGCTTTGGGAGTACGTACCACGGGAAGCTCGGCTGCCTCTATTCCACTACGTCTGGATCCTTTTTTAGATCCTTTCTTCTTGCCAGTTACTGGTTCAAAAGCCACAAACTTTTCCTCTTTTGAAACTGCTCCTAGGCCTTTAGAAGTGCCTGGTTGCACTTCTTCCTCTGCCTGGAAACATTCCATATATTCCTCCATTCTGTGAGTTACTTGGGGAAGTCAATTCTCACCAGGTAGGCACTAATTGTAATTTGCAATTGTAGCCTCAGGATAAACCGACTCGATTTGGCATTCAGATCTTTCTGTGATGACCCCAACAACAATGCCCTAATAAACACTTCTCAATGCAGTTTGTTAGAATGCAGATTAAGCTTTATTCAGGATACATGTTAATTGAAGCACGCCTAAAGATCTGAATGCGGATTCCCGCCAAACCTTGCCATCTTAACTTTCCCCCTTGCGTGCCAAATTACCAACCGATGATCTCATTGTGCAAACATTCCCAGCTCCACACTCCCGCAGGTAAGTGACCTTGACAAAGCCGTTTCCCGCCTCCACTAACAGACATAACACTCAACTGCCAGTCCCCCTCCCAACAGTTCCCAAAACATCTCTAGCCTTAATCCCAATGACAGGATTCATAGACATGAACCCTGACATTCACCTGAACCTTCAAGGTCAGACTGCATGGTGATGATTAGAGCAACATTTTGCCATTTATCTTGACATTCTTTTGGCCTGTGAACTCTGTTGAAGTGAGTACAGTACTCACTAGAATGTCTTCTGCCAACTGTGGGCTTGAGCCATTTCTCTTTCGACTCCTTGGGGAACTGCGTTTTGTGTGGTCACATGGATATGGTGGATTGTCAACCTTCACTAAGTTAGGGCTGTTGCCTGTAGTATTGAAGAAGGCTATGGCGTGCTCCCTCCTAAATTGGACCTTCCTGGATCCAGTGGTTTTAGATGTTTACTGCCCAGTCTCCAACTTATCTTTTTAGTTAAAGTTGGCAGATCAGCTACAGAGCACCCTAGAAGAAGTGAGTCTGGGACAGAAACAGCATTGTTTACTCTAGTAGATTATTTTTGCCAGGATCTGGATGCGGATAGTGCACCCCTTCTGCCCTCTTAGTCTTCTCAGCAGCCTTTGATATCATTGATCATGGTATCCTTCTGGACCACCAACAAGGGTTGGGAATCAGAGGCCCTGTTGTAACAGAGTTTCTGCTCTGTCCTTACCAGTCAGTCCCAGTTGCTGGTGGCAAAGGAAGAGATGTTGACTCAGTGGCATCTTTTGTGGGGTGCCACAGAAGTCACTCCTCTATCCCCTATTTTTTTACATCTCATGTAGCCACTGGGAAAAATCATCCAACACTTTGGGATACGGTATCATCAATATGCTGATTGTATCCAGCTTTATATTGTTACCCCAGACCATTTTGGAGGCTCTGTTGATATCTTAGCTCAGTACCTGGATGCTGTCAGGATCTAGGATAAGATGGAACAGGTTGAAGCTGAATCCAGGCAAGATGGAGGTATTGCTGTCCACCAAGGTCCTCTGTTCAAATCTAGTATTGTCTCTTGATGGCAAAGCACTACCACTGAAAGAGTGGGTCCACGACTTGGGGATCTTTGTGCACTCACAGCTCCTGCTAGAGCAATGGGTGAGGCTATAGCCAGGGGAACCTTTGTCTGGCTCCTGTTGGTGCATCAGTTGTGGCCATATCTGGTATAGGAAGACTTAAGAACAATTATATATGCCCTCATTACTACTCACCTGGACTGTTGCAACACATTCTGTATCAGGATGCCTTTAAAGACATTTGGAAGCTTCAGTTGGTTCAGAGTGGAATGATATGTATGCCAATTAGCACCCATTTTGGATAACATATTACATCTGTGCTTCAAGCCCTGCAGTGCCTTCTGATAGGTTTCCAGCAGCATGTTAAAGTGTTGGTTTTTATTTATTTATTTATTTCTCCAACTTATATCACCGCCCATCTCCCCCCACAGAGGGGACTCTAGGCGGTTTACAACAAGTTAGCAATTAAAAAATATAAAAACATATAAAATACAATAAACAATATATATAACCAACCATAAGTTAAGTTAATTAAAAATATATAGAACCCAAGAGGCTCTGATGTCATATTTAAAAGAACTCTATGGCGCAAGCCATCCCCATGAGGAGCTGTCACTCTTCCCATCCCAAGTGAGGTGGCAGAGCCAGGTCTTCAGTTGCTTTCGGAAGATCATAAGTGTGGGGGCTTGCCTCACCTCTAGGGGCAGAATATTCCAGAGGGTGGGTGCCACTGCCGAGAAGGCCCGCCTCCTGGACCCCGTCAGATGGAATTCTCTTGTAGACGGGGTCCGTAGCAAGCCCTCTCTGCATAACTGGGTGGGGCGGGTCGATACTCTGGGGATGAGGCGGTCCCTTAGGTAACCTGGTCCCATGCCATGTAGGGCTTTAAAGGTGACAACCAACACCTTGAATTGGACCCGGAAGCAAACTGGTAACCAATGCAGCTCGCGCAGCAGAGGTGTCACATGTGCCGATCTTGGGGCACCCATAACTGCGCGCGCAGCCGCATTCTGGACCAGTTGAAGCTTCCGGATACTCTTCAAGGGTAGCCCCATGTAGAGTGCATTGCAATAGTCTATATGGGAGATGACCAGGGCATGAGTGACTGTACGGAGGGCATCTTGGTCCAGGAAAAGGCGTAGCTGGCGTACAACTCGAAGTTGCACAAAGGCCCTTCTGGCCACAACTGCCACCTGCTCTTCCAGCAGGAGTCGTGAGTCGAGAAGGACCCCCAGGTTCCGCACTGTATCTCAACGGGGTAGTGCCACCCCATCCAGATCTAGAGATGACAACTCTGTGGATCTCGAGGCACCATCAATCCACAGCCACTCCGTCTTACCAGGGTTCAGCTGAAGCCTGTTGTTCCCCATCCATGCCCCCACAACCTTCAGTCACTGAGAAAGGGCAGCCACTGCATCACTTACCTCACCCGGGATGGAGATATATAGTTGAGTATCATCAGCATACTGATGATACCTCATCCCATGTTGGCGGATGATCTCACCCAGCGGTTTCATGTAGATATTAAATAAGAGAGGGGAGAGAACCGAACCCTGCGGCACCCCACAAAGTAGGGGCCAAGGGTCGGACCTCTCATTTCCTATTACCACCGATTGGGATCGGTCTCGGAGGAAGGAGGTGAACCAGCGCAAGACCACGCCGCCCACCCCCAACTCCCGGAGCCGTCCCAAAAGGATACCATGGTCAATGGTATCGAAAGCCACTGAGAGGACAAGAAGAGCCAGGATGGATGCACTGCCTCCATCCCGCGCTCGCCAGAGATCATCTGTAAGTGCGACCAATGCAGTTTCCACCCCATATCCCGGCCTGAACCCTGACTGAAAGGGGTCTAGATAATCCGCATCATCCAGAATCCTCTGGAGCTGTAATGCCACCACTTTCTCAACCACCTTCCCCAAAAAGGGGAGGTGGGAGACGGGACGAAAATTGTCCAACACTGTAGCATCCAGCGATGGCTTCTTGAGGAGGGGGTGCACCAGCACCTCCTTAAAAGCAGCCGGAAACACTCCCTCACCCAAGGATGTAGTCACCATCGCATGGACCCAACCACACGTCACCTCCCTGGCTGCTTTCACCAGCCAGGAGGGGCATGGATCAAGATGACAAGTAGTGGCTCTTACAGTCCGGAGGATCCTGTCCACTTCCTCAGGCCGAACAGGATCAAACCATTCCCAGATAACCAGGCAAAGACGTTCCCTTGGCATCTCCCCAGAGCATGCATCACGCTTGGAGTCCAACTTAGAACAAATCCGAGCAATTTTATCCATCAGATGCTCTGAAAATTCCTCCGCACGGCCCTGAAGGTGGGCCACTGGCCCCACCTTACCTAGGAGAGATCGAGTAATCCTAAACAGGGCCGTCGGGCGGCATTCTGCGGATGCAATAAGAGCGGAGAAATATTGACATTTCGCCACTCTTACCGCCACAAGGTAGGCCTTAACCGCGGCTCTAGCTTGTGTTCGGTCGGATTCTGTCTTTGTTTTTCTCCAGCAGCTCTCTAGACGTCTCTTAACCCTCTTCAGCACCCTCAACCCCTCTGTGAACCATGGGGAGTATCGGGTCGGATGGGACAAGAGAGGCCGCATAGGCGCGATCCTGTCCAAGGCTCCGGCTGCTTCCTTATTCCAGGCTGCGGCCAGCACCTCCGCTGGACCATGCAGTAGATCCTCGGGTATAACCCCCAGCTCCCTCTGAAACCCTATCGGGTCCATTAGTTGCTGGGGGCGGACCGATCGAATAGGTCCAGCCTCCCTGCGGAGTGGGGCAGCATATGAGAATCTCAGGGCCACCAGGGCATGATCTGACCATGACAGCGGGGAAAGATGTAACTCTCCCCCCAGATCACTCTGCCACTGCTCCGACAGGAAAACCAAGTCCGGAGTGAGACCACTGTCACGAGTTGGGTCCCGAATAATCTGGACCAGGCCCATCTTGGAGGGCCCAGCCAGGTTTCGGTAATACACGCCAGGTCGGCCCCCTCCTCCGTGATCAAATCACATATGAGGGGGCCCTTGTTATTAACCAATCTGGCGTTAAGCATCAACAGCCGGAGACCAGGGCACCCGAGGGTCCGCTGACCAGGACCTAGGTTTGAATCCGGAGGGCCGGAACACACCATTGGTAGCAAACACCGAGGGCGTCTTCTGCAACGATGGCCTGCCCTCCGGTTCCCGCCATAACATCCCCGACCCATCACCACCTCAATAGGACAACCCGTCCCATAGCCCCTAGTGTCACCAGGCCCAGTTGCCTCCACCACCAGACCTCCGAAAACCCTAGGTTGAAACCGGGGTCCCCTCTCCCATGCACACATCTCCTATACCCACTCAGCCTCAGAGGGCAGTAGGACCACCAGCGCACCAGCTTTTGCTCTCGGCACTGGTAGAACCCAACTGCCCCCTAACCACTCACTCCACACTTACTGCACCCCCCCTCAGCCTCTCTCACTGGTTGGAGGGGGTACCATCCACTCCTGCCCCCCACCTGTCTCTCACTCAGGGGCGGGCACTCTTATATACAATCACCCAACTCCAGCCTCCCCCCGGGTCTCTCACACCCCGGAGGAATACCACTTTCATACCAAGGGGACCCCAAATCTCTGCCACCTCTAACGGATGGGGGAAATGGAAGATGTTTTCCAATCCTAGGCTCCTTCCTCATTATCTTATTAAAATATGTTATAATCTAGGATTTTAAGATGGTAAAAATCTTGAGGGCCACCTCACCATAGAGTCCTATTCCTAATATCAGAGCTTATCGCTCACAGAGCTGGTCTTACTACGAGGATCCGTAGTCTCCCCAAAGTCTATAGCTCCACTCCAGGCCCATCGTAAACTTCCCCCTAAGAGGATAAGATCTTTCATGACCACCAGGGAGGAAGCCAGGGTCCACAAGGTTTGCCAACACCCATCCAGGACTACAGGGGGTCCATTGGAGTCTGCCACGATCTTTCAAAGTCACAGTGTAATCAAAGAAATGCGGAGTCCACTGTCGTTCTTCAGGCCCTCCGCACTTCGCCCTCGTCTCCGCAGCTTTGGCGCCAGATGCTCTGTCGCCGTCAACCACACTCACCCCACAACCACACTTCCGGGAGGGTCAGCCGACACTGAGGTAACAGGAATTCACCGGGGAGTCACCACAATTTACAAGGGTTCCACCTGGGTCCACAGCAAGGCCCCCAAAAAACACAAAGTCTACTGCCGTCTGCTGCTGCCGTCTGTTACGCGGATTCTGCTGACGTTGGGCTCCGCCCCCGTCTCCAGAGCTTCACAATGCTCTGCTGCTGGCTACACACTCTCACTCCTCCAGGGAGGCCAGCCTTTTTGATTCCTGGCGATTGCCTGGACAAGTCCCTGCAGTTTTCTTGGCAAGGTTTTTCAGAAGTGGTTTGCCATTGCCTCCTTCCTAGGGCTGAAAGAGATTGACTGGCCCAAGGTCACCTAGCCGGCTTTGTGCCTAAGGTGGGACTAAAACTCACTGTCTCCTGGTTTTTAGCCTGGTGCTTTAACCACTAGACCAAACTAGAATGGATTCAATTGATAAAGTCATCTCAGATCACTTCCTTGCTGGTGGGGTGGGAGTGAAATTATAAGATGCTGCTTTTCAGTTGCAGCACTGGCTCGGTGGAACAGCCTTCCTGATTTCATTTAGGAAGATTGAGCTCTTTCATACAGCATTTACAATTTAAAACTAGCCATTAAGGTTTAGCTTAGTGATGTATGTTTTGGTCCATCATGTCTGATAATCTTTGTGGTTTTTATTGATTTTAGACATTTTTATTAAAATTACTATGGATCTTTTACTTATTTGTTGTAAATCACTGAGAGTTGTATTTGACTGCAGTGGAATATCAGTATAATAAACAAATAAATACTTTATTTCTCTTCACTGTAGCACATTCCTATAGTTATGCTAGTGAGATACCTATACTGTGACAAATAAGGATATGGTATGGAATGAGTAATTTAATTTTACAACACATTCTTCATTGTGATAATTATGCTGCACAACACACATAAGAATTTCCTTCATCTCCACAGACACTGTAAAAACTTTCTAAAAGTTCTATAGTTTAACTTTGTGTTGTATAAAAATTGTTTTCTTTCTGTTGGTCTTGAATCTCCCTGCAGTTGTTTTCAATGAATGATCTGTCATAGTCATCAGTCTTACAATAAAATATCACCATGCTAGAAGCACATTAGTATTACAGGAAGATATCTGCTTACCCTCCAAGGACTGTGTCAGGATGTCACCCATGCCATCCTGCCATGGCGCCAGGAAGGAACATCCCGTCAGTCTGTTAAACTCACAGGGTCGTAAAACTACCAGATGTATAAAGTAGGGGAGAACGCTTTATTCACTCGAGTCTTTAACGTGCAATGGATCACTGGCTTTAATAAGGATTCCTTCATATCCCTGAGTGGCTTGTGTCAGGAACTCTGATTTAATAGTCAACGGATCAAGGGCGTCACAGACTGGGTCTCTTCTAAGGGAAACTTTCTCTCTTTCTTGGATTGACATCAGCCTTATCCTTTATGACTTTTGATACTGCTATCTGATTCCTGAAGCCTCTCTTGCCAACCTGTCTCTCCCAGCTTCTCCAGTTTAGCTACTTTGGCCTTAAAGGAACGAACTTTCCCCCTGAGAACCCAGGAACTCATTGAACTCATTGCTCAGAAACTTACATTTCTTGTAGCAGTTACTACAGCATGCCAAACAAGTAAATTAGCTGCTCCTTGTGTGGACTCTCTGTTTACAGTTTTTCATATGGACAAGTAGTAATGAGGAGACATGTTTAATTTCTTCTGAAAATTGTTTCAAATTTTCATGTTAATCAGCATATAAATTATTGCAATTGGAATTAAACAAGATGATGGCCAGTAGGGCTGTTTGTTGATGGGGCTTGATCGGATTGCATGTTTTGTGTTAGTTAAGGACCCTGGCTGGTTAAATCTGCCCCACAAAGTGGACAGGGCTCACCGTGCTGTCAACTCAGATACTTATTTACTAGATCTGGGTGCCTCCTGGGTTGTGAAAGTGACCAGGGAAGTGACCCACAGTTGGGTCTGTGCAGTAGTGTTGGCCTTTTTGACAGGGGTGGTGGTGCACCCCCCCCTCAAGAGACCATCCTTGGACCCAACAGTTTTCGACAACTGTCAACCAGTCTGCAACCTTCCCTTCTTGGGGAAGGTGGTTGTGAAGGTGGTCAGTCTGCAGCTGAGGAGAACACTGGAGGAAACAGATTACCTATCTTTAGCTATCCTTTGGAAGCTGAAAGGTCCAAAAGGGGGATTGATCAGTGCAAACTCAGGGAGGGCTTAGTGGGGATCAGTTTCTGAAATCCAAACAGAGTGATCCCGTTTCAAGCACCTCTACTCTGAATTTCTGATCATTTTCATTATTTACAATGCAATCTATGCCTTTCATAGTTTCCAGTGGTACTTCAGCCCTACCAAGACTTTTGTTGTTTGCAGCCTTCATTGTTTAGAACATCATTTTTTCTTGTGACAGGCAGAAGAAGAGAGAGATGATATGGAGAGAGTAAAACTGGATAACAAAAGAATTCTTTTCAATCTGTTGCCAGCACATGTTGCTCAGCATTTTCTTATGTCTAATCCAAGGAACATGGTAAGGAAGATAATTATTTGTTTTTCAAGATTTGTATCATGCCTTTTCATTTCTCCAGTGCTTTAATTTCATTGAAATAATAATAATTTTAAAATAGCGTAGAAATCCACAGATTTCCAACAGCAGCAAAGAATTACACAGGAGATAGTCCAAAGAGCAAACAGCTTGGCTAAAACTCCAGAAGGATCAGCTAGATGGATCTCCCAGGCAGGAGACTCTCAACCTTGTATAGAGCAGCAGAAAAAAACTGGTTACTTTGCTTTCATCAGGTGAACAGTACATTTATACTGGGAAATGCTGAGCAGCCTCTCCTGATGAATAGTATCATACTGAGGAAATCCTACAATAACTCAATTATATATTTCCATCCCTGGTGAGATAAGTGATGCAGTGGCTACCCTTTCTCAGTGCCTGGAGGCTGTGGGGGTCTGGATGGGGAACAACAGGCTTCGACTGAACCCTGGTAAGACGGAGTGGCTGTGGATTGATGGCTCCCGTGGATCCAGGAAGTTGTCATCTCTAGTTCTGGATGGGGTTGCACTACCCCATTCAGACCAAGTGCGTAATTTGGGGGTTCTTCTGGACTCACGGCTCCTGCTCGAAGAGCAGGTGGTAGCCGTGGCCAGGAGGGCTTTTGCACAACTTCGTGTTGTGCGTCAGTTACGCCCTTTCCTGGATCGGGAAGCCCTCCGTACAGTCACTCATGCCCTGGTCATCTCCCATATAGACTATTGCAACGCGCTCTACATGGGGCTACCCTTGAGGAGTATCCGGAAGCTTCAATTGGTCCAGAATGCGGCTGCTCGTGCAGTTATTGGTGCGCCTAGATCAGCGCATGTGACACCTCTGTTGCGACAGCTGCACTGGGTGCCTGTGTGCTTCCGGGTCCAATTCAAGGTGTTGGTTATCACCTTTAAAGCCCTACATGGCATGGGGCCAGGTTACCTGAGGGACCGTCTCATCCCCATAACGTCGAACCGTCCCACTCGGTCATTCAGAGAGGGCATGCTACGGATCCCGTCTGTAAAGGAATGTCACCTGACGGGGTCTAGGAGGCGTGCCTTCTCGGTAACGGCGCCCACCCTTTGGAATATGCTACCCCCGGAGGTGAGGCAGGCCTCATCACTCCCGGCCTTCAGAAAGAACTTAAAGACCTGGTTCTGCCGCCTTGCGTGGGGGGAGGGGGGAACAGTTCCTCTTGGGGATGGCTGGTGCCATAGGGCCCTTTTAAACATCCAAACATCATACCACCGCATCTTGGATTTTTATACTTAATTTTAATATATTAGAGTGTTTTATTGAGTTGTTTTAATTGTCGGATTTTAATTTTTGTGTATTGTAAACCGCCCAGAGTTCCCTTGCGGGGAGATGGAGCGGTATATAAATTGAAACATAAATAAATAAATAAACAGCTTAAAATATCATGAGTAAATTCTGGATTATACTTTGAATTTATCAGGAAATAATAGTGTTTATCTCTTTATAAATTGCATTATTGTGCTGGCTCGCCTCCAGAACAGATTGGAGAGTCTTGGCAGTCAGCCCGAGGTAAGGAATGCAGCCCAAGGTTACTTTGCAAGACTGGCCGAGAGAGAGACAAACCAGCGTGTGCCAATAATCAGAGTAGTGAAGCAAAGGGTAGTCAATAATCCAAACCGGGTCAAGGGTTCCAGAAGTCCGAGCCACGATAATCCAAGCCAGGTCCAGGGGTCCAGAAGGCAGAGTAAGATAGTCCAAACAGGGTCAGGAACGCAGGAAACAGAACAGGATACCAGAGTGGTCGCGAAACCAAAGTGCAACGTTGTTCCCACACCCCCTCACTGCTTCGTTGGTGATTTATCAGGAGCTCAGGAGCTGTCCTCTGGGTCCTGCAAAGACTCTCCCTGCCCTCTGCGTAACTCCCTAGCAGCCAGCCGAGCACTTTTCCTCCTGTCCTTTAAGGCGAGGCGCACACGCCTCCGCCTCTGCCCTTTGGGGGATTCAGGAGAGCTGGGAGGCTGATGGGATCCAGCTGGCTGCTGGCTAAAGGGTGGGGACAAACCGCAATCCCCAGCTTGCTCCGCTGTAGCCTCCGTTGCTGGCTGCTGGCTAGAGGGTGGGGCCAAACCACCATCCCCAGCTTGCTCTCCTGCAGCCTCAGGTATTGCTGCCTCCTGCGGTGCCGGGTCATCGTCTGGGCCCGTGTCCGCATCTGGGGCCTCGCCTGGCTCAATCCCCTGGGGGTTTGCCAGGGGCAGCTCGTCCTCTGACTCATCGCTGAGGCCCTGGGGCAGAGGCTGAACTAGGACAATTATAGATCAAAGTTTGAGTTAGCTTATTTACAGGAGAGTCACTGTCCTGGAATGGGAGAAATTGGACTTTTCTCTCAGCTCTGCCATGAAACTCAAAAGTTAGATTTGAGTAAATAGCCACCTCTCAGCCTAACCTGCCCTCCAGTACTGTTGATAATGCGAAATGGGGTACCACATAGCTCTTAATTCCTTGAAGACAAGGAATACCAGATATAGGAGTCAAAAATAATCTTGTTGAAGATAGATGGTGATTATAATCATAGGTCAAGGGATGGTTGTACTCGTTAAAAACATCAAGTTACCATTACCATAATAATATGTCCCGTTATAATTCAAGCAAATCACAGCATAGCACACATATTTTATTTTTGTTCATTATGCCCTGCTCTGAGCAGTTCTTAGAGATTTTCAAAATTTGCATCACAGAAGAAAAGAGTGACAGTTTCCCTCTTGAGATGAGTTAATTGCACTGTGCTTTCCCCAAGAAATGAATGTCCCGCACTTTGTATTTGCGTGATTGAAGAGTGTTAAGCAAGGGTTCCGAGCATTTGAAAAACATTGAGAAGCATTAATTATCTCCATCATTCTGGGTAACAGAATGAAATAGCCAATAGCCAAAGTGGCTTCCTCAAAGACGGGAAGCCTTCCAGTAAAGTGAAGATACTGACAATGTAGGAGTATATCAACATCTTTTTCTACCTGAGATAACATGACATTAGCTCAGGGTTACCTGAGGTTCATTACCTGGGGTTCCAGGTAGATCGAGAGATCACTAGGGGTTCGAGAGGTCACTAGGGGTTCCCCAGGAGATCACAATTTATTTAAAAAATTATTTCAAATTTGGGCAACTTCACATTAAAGAGGTAAGTTTATTCTTTATTTTTAGTTTAAGAACACTCTTAATGCATGTATACAGGCCTACACGTGAAATGAATAGAATAATTTTGTAACTTCTGGCCTATATTTGAGCCTGAATGTGCAGGGGTTCCCTGAGGTCTGAAAAATATTTCAAGGTTTCCTCCAGGGTCAAAAGGTTGCGAAAGGCTACGTTAGCTACTAATCTGATAGTTGCTACCTGAAATAGTCAGTCAGTATGCTGGCACTGTTTTTATTAAACAAAAAGTAAGGGAACATTGGAGAGGTCTTCATCTTTTAAGAAGCCCTTTGTGTTCTTTGCTTTCTGACAGCAAGGATGGGATAACTAAATTTGGCTAATTTAGTCTGGATTCAGTCCACTGATTTTTAGTCTGGATCCAGTCCCTTGAATTTTCTTTGTCTAATAAGAAATGTAATCATTTATTGCAGGACCTGTATTACCAGTCATATTCACAAGTGGGAGTGATGTTTGCTTCCATCCCAAATTTCAATGATTTTTACATTGAACTGGATGGCAATAACATGGGAGTAGAATGTTTACGCCTGCTAAATGAGATTATAGCCGATTTTGATGAGGTAAGAACTAATTTGTCTTTAATTTTGCTATTGGGCCAGTCTGTCTCTCTCAGCCAAACCTACCTCACAGGGTCGTTGTTGTAGAGAAATAGGAGGCTACCTTGAGCTACTGAATAAAAATTGGAAGGGGAAATTATAATGTAATATAATAATTTATAAGCAAAATCAGCTGTTTAATACCAATTTCTGATCAAATGGACATACAGTCTCCTAACTGGTGACAATTCTTACACTTAAATTTGTTGAGTGGTTCACTAATTTAAAATATCTCTAAAAGGGGTTAAAAGGAATTTCGTCATACAGCAGTATAGTGCTCCACCATTTTAGATTGCAGATCAATATCCTTCCAACATGTAGGGCTGATTCATGGAATAATAAAACTTTGAAGGTTCTATGTCATTTTGGTAATGAATTAATTGGTATTTTTAGAATATACAAGATCAGCTATGCCTCTTTGCAGCTGCTATGTTCTTTCCATATATCTATCACCCCTTTGAGGTAGAACAGATCAGAAAACAGACATCACAAGAAATAATAGAATTCTTTTGATATAGACTATAGTAACAGAAACTTGAAAGCCTGACAGCATTTCTCCTTTCCTCCCTCTTATGCCAAGAACAATCAAGGTGGAACATTCTTGAGTTTCTGTATCATGCTTTTCTGTTTTCCTGGCTAGGCTCATATTTCACCAATCGTTGCTGCATACAGGTAGTCTTCACTTAGTGACCATTCATTCAGCGACCATTCAAAATTACGATGGCACTGAAGAAATGGCCTTACGACCTGTGCCTGAAATTACAGCTGTTGCAGCACCTCCGCAGTCATGTGATCAAAATTTGGGCGCTTCGCAGCCCGCCCACATTTACAACTGCTGGGGTGCTTCAACTCCTCCCACCCACCTCGTGCCACCATAGCAAGTTCCAGGCTTCCTTCACACAGCTGCCTCCTCTCCCAGTTCCCCGCACCTATCTTTCACTTTTTTTGCCCAGCTGCCGCAGGCAAAGCAGAAGCGTCTGGCTGCCTTTGCTGAGTCCTTTTCAGACCCAGCTTCTCCGGTGAACGGTTACTCCACGTGGCTCCTTTCAGAATGCTGTCTTTGGAAACTTACGCTATCTTCTCAGAGCCTTTGGGGCTCTCGGCTGAGACGGGATGGGTGGCCTTGCATGGCGCACTGGGCTTGCCACCCCGCAAGGCAGGGTGCAGCACTTCCAAAAGGGCAGAGATGGGGGGGAGGTAGGTGGGGGGGAGTTGAAGGCAGTGTTGGGGGCTGGGAAGAACCAAGCCTGGAATGGCTTGGATTGGGGTGGGTGCCCAGGCTAACGACGAGTAAAATTCACTTAACGATGGCAAGGGAAAGGACAGCATTGCTGTCGCTAAGTGATGCCATCTTGCTTTATAACTGCATGGCTTAGTGATGGAAATTCTGGGCTCAATTACCATCGTTAAGTAAAGACTACCTACTGTATTTTCTTCAAGGCCATCTCTGTAGTCCTCTATCCCAACCTTTTTATTATTTCCAACCAAGTGCAATGTCGGGAAAAAATTGTGTAAAGAGGGTTGGGATTCTTTCGGTCTGTCCGTCAGCATGATATCTTTCTGAAAATTGAACAGAATGGGACCAAATTTTTTTTTGGGGGGGAGTAACCAGCAAAAGAAAGAAAGAAAGAAAGAAAGAAAGAAAGAAAGAAAGAAAGAAAGAAAGAAAGAAAGAAAGAAAGAAAGAAAGAAAGAAAGAAAGAAAGAAAGATCAAATTTGAAAATTATCTAGAAGAAAGGGAGGGAGCCAGACCCCCACCTTCACACAGATCTCCACTGTACCATTCCATGGCATCTCCACAGCAGAGGCAATTAGCCAGTGGCTTGGATTGTTCCTAACTCCTCCATTCAAAGCCCCACTCCTTTCTCCCTTGGGGCTGCATGGCCCAGAGTGAAGCTATTATTGAGAGGTTGGAAAAAAATTTCAGGAGCTACAGTATGCTCTGCATATTTTCCCTTCCTTATTGTATTAAACAAAAGAAGCAAAAATAAATAAGTTTTGCTTAATATGCTGAGTTAGCACGCTGTTGCAAATTATAGCAGGCCATTATTTTGGAAGGATCCAGAATCATTTTTCTTGGTCATTGAAGTCTTTAGAGCAGAGCTTTCCAAAGTGCCGCCGCTGGCGACACACCAGCGGCGGCGGCAGTGCGGCAGCGGCGCGCACACGGCGGCGGCACGGGTGTGTGTGCAGTGGCGTGCGCGCGCACGGCGGCAGAGCGGGGGGGTGTGCGGCGGCGCGCACACACAGTGGCGGCGCGGGGGGCGTGCGGAGGCGCGTGCGTGCATGGTGGCGGCGGCAGCCTCCGCTAAAACGCGGAAGCACTGATCCCGCGCTGCTGCTGCTGCCGCCGTGCACACGCGCGCCGCCGCTTCCGGGTGGTGTGGCGACACACCACGCTGTGTGTGGCGACACACTTTTGTGTCGCGACACACAGTTTGGAAAGCTCTGCTTTAGAGGATATTTGCTATAGACATGAGGCATTAAAGAGGATAAATGCTAAAACAAGCGATAAGCATGCACATTATTCTTTGTTATCTAAAATATTATGTAATGTTTAACAGTTTTATGTTTTAAACAAAGCTTATGGACAAAGAATATTACAAAGACATTGAAAAAATCAAGACAATTGGAAGCACATATATGGCAGCAGTGGGCCTTGTGCCAACTACAGATAGCAAGGTAAAATATCTTCTATTTGGGATATTTTATTTAAGCAATAGCATAAATGAAGTTAAGCGTGTGCTTTGAACCTGTTAAAGTTGGAAACTGAATAAAGCTGGAAACTGAATAAAACTATACATAGAGTAGTTGCTTGAACATTTTGACCTCAGCTATTTTCAGCAATTGTATGGAGGAGAAAAGGGTGAATCACTGGGAAAAAAATGCCTCTGAAGACCAAAAAATAGGCAGAGTTTTGCAAAATTAGTTAAATTTATGATTGGCAAGATTCTTCACTTCTTTTTTTCCCTCCAGAATGCAAAACATGTTGTGGTTCTTCATTCCCCTTCAGACATGCCCAGGTGACATTCTAGGAACATTATTCAGTCATATGGGCTCTAGGAAGTGATGATGCAAATGAGTCATCTCTCATGTACATGGGAATTTAAAAATAAACATTATTTTGCATAAAATAGGTTCTGGAAAACTTAAATCATTTTCTTTTTTGCTGCTGAAAAAAGTCATACTGTATATAGATGTATCAATGCTTTGTTATAGTTGTTAAAAGGATTGTAGGTTATACACTAGTCATACTATACACTATATTATCAAGAATTGCCAGTAGATTGATATGATTTATAGATAAATCTTTGCAATTCTTCAAGGAATGAGCATATTTTAATGAAAATCTAATAGAAATTACTATTCATGTGGGTGGAGCAAGTCCTCCATATAATGAGATGAGAAATGGATCTTAAGAAACGTATCTGCATTCTCCTCAGGTTCTAGCATGGACAAAGTGCACAGTGTTGCTACAACAAGCATGAAAGCCTGGGTGGGTCCAGGCCTTTGGCTTTCCTCTAAATACTTCAATATCTCTTTTGTATCAATCTCCTCTAGAAATTACTTCCAATATAGGAGTAGTGTTAGCAGTGAATATTTAACAGGGAGTAAATCAGCACAATAGTATAAGTGTGGTGATGTTGTCAATACCAAGCTATTCTCCAAGAGAATTTGGAGAACCTTCACATTCTACATTCCTCCTGAAAGGAGAGAGTTCAGGGCCCATTAAAATCTTTGGTCCATGTTCATTTACTGCATGATTTTATCAAGTACATATGTTTACAAACTGTTCCAATTCAGGAAGCTGCCATTCAGTATCGGTTACTGAACCTTCCATTAGAACCAGATGTTTCATACATGAAACTTCATATCTGAACCTGCTGACTGAAAAAGAGTAAGAGCTCCAGTTCAGATAGATTCAGATCCACCTCATCTGCCTTCATAGGAGTGTTGTCAAAATTGGTTATATCCTTCAGTATGAGGTAGACAGGAATAAATACTTCCCAGGAATTTTAAAATTTCATTTTATTTATTTATTTATTTATTTATTTATTTATTTATTTATTTTTAAATTTTTGTCACCACCCATCTCCCTCAAAAGACAGACTTTGGGTGGTTTACAATAAAAATTGTAAATTTTTAAATTTAAAAATTGCTTTTTTAAAACCTTCTATCTTTGAGAATTTGAGTTAGCTTATTTGCAATTGTAAAGTAATAACACTGATTTAAAGGAAAAAACAAATAAGCCAGAATAAGGAACATACCTCTGTCTTAATGAAGACAAAAACTACAATTAAAATAATCTGGTATCTAAACCAGTCATTAGGATTTGGAGCATATCCCATTTACTGTTAGTATTATAAAGTGCCATTAACAGAAAATTGTTTACTCTTGCTTATTATGGCCTTTTAACAATACAGAAATATATATTCCAAGGTATATCCTCTTTGAAATAGTTGTTGGCTAAGTTCTCTGCTGAATGAATCACTTATGGTTTGTATGAGTTTCTTCTCAGGCAAACAAGCAAAAGCAGGGGCATTCTGCTATCCGTGCGATAAATGCTCTTTGAACTACAATCCTGAAAACAACTTGTTACTGGGTAACTCAGGCTAAATCACATTTCAGAAATGAAATATGTTTTGTCTGGGGAGAATGATATGTTTGCCTGGAGTGGGGTGGTGCTGGACAGCTATCCAAATTTAACTCAATCTTCATAGTATTTCTTGAGGTGTTTTGGCCGAAAACATTTTAAAATACTGCTCCACAGAACCTTACTACATTCCCCCAGATCTTAAATGCTCTGATTGTGGGCCACCTATTGCTATGATATTAGGATTGCTAATTGCAAATTCCTGCCTGGTTGATCATGTTAATCAAGGCACCCTTACATAGATGGCGAACTGTGATAATTCAGTGAATCACAAGTTTTCAGATCTTTCTGTATAGCCTGTTCTGGTGATCTTCTATACCCCTGAGGTGTGGGAGGTGCCCAATTCTATCAACTTGGTTTTACAGATTAATCAGCGAACTAAAATGGACAGGAATGGGCGAATTTAATTCAGGAGACCATTATATATACTACTGTGGGCAAGAATCCCTTAGAAGAAATGGAGTAGCTCTCATAGTCAATAAAAGAGTGGGAAAGGCAGTACTGGGGTACAACCTCAAAAATGACAGAATGCTTTCAGTTCGAATCCAAGGCAAACCATTCAACATCACAGTAATCCAAGTCTATGCCCCAACCACTGATGCCGAAGAAGCTGAAGTTGACCGGTTCTATGAAGACCTACAACACCTTCTAGAACTAACACCAAAAAAAGATGTCTTTTTCATCATAGGGGACTGGAATGCTAAAGTAGGAAGTCAAAAAATAACCGGAATAACAGGCAAGTTCGGCCTCAGAGTACAAAATGAAGCAGGGCAAAGGCTAATAGAGTTTTGTCAAGAGAACAAGCTGGTCATAGCAAACACTCTTTTCCAACAACACAAGAGACGACTCTACACATGGACATCACCAGATGGTCAATACCGAAATCAGATTGATTATATACTTTGCAGCCAAAGATGGAGAAGCTCTATACAATCAGCAAAAACAAGACCTGGAGCTGACTGTGGCTCAGATCATGAGCTTCTTATTGCAAAATTTAGGCTTAAATTGAAGAACGTAGGGAAAACCACTAGACCACTCAGGTATGACCTAAATCATATCCCTTATGAATATACAGTGGAGGTGAGGAATAGATTTAAAGGATTAGATCTGGTAGACAGAGTGCCTGAAGAACTATGGATGGAGGTTCGTAACATTGTACAGGAGGCAGCAACTAAAACCATCCCAAAGAAAAAGAAATGCAAGAAAGCAAAGTGGCTGACTGATGAGGCTTTACAAATAGCTGAGGAAAGAAGGGAAGCAAAAGGCAAGGGAGAAAGGGAAAGATATAAGCAACTGAATGCAGATTTCCAGAGAATAGCAAGGAGAGATAAGAAGGCCTTCTTAAATGAACAATGCAAAGAAATCAAGGAAAACAATAGAATTGGGAAGACTAGAGATCTCTTCCAGAAAATCGGAGATATCAAGGGAACGTTTTGTGCAAAGATGGGCATGATAAAGGACAAAAAAGGCAGGGACCTAACAGAAGCAGAAGAGATTAAGAAGAGGTGGCAAGAATATACAGAAGAACTATACAAGAAAGATCTTAATATCCCTGATAAATACGATGGTGTGGTCACTGACCTTGAGCCGGACATCCTAGAGAGTGAAGTCAAGAGATCAGATTGCCAACATTCGCTGGATCATGGAAAAAGCAAGAGAGTTCCAGAAAAACATCTACTTCTGCTTCATTGACTATGCTAAAGCCTTTGATTGTGTGGATCACAACAAACTGTGGCAAATTCTTAAAGAGATGGGAGTACCAGACCACCTTACCTGTCTCCTGAGAAACCTGTATGCGGGTCAAGAAGCAACAGTTAGAACCGGACATGGAACAACCGACTGGTTCAAAATTGGGAAAGGAGTACGACAAGGCTGTATATTATCACCCTGCTTATTTAACTTATATGCAGAGTACATCATGAGAAATGCCGGGCTGGATGAATCACAAGCCGGAGTTAAGATTGCCGGGAGAAATATCAACAACCTCAGATATACAGACGATACCACCCTAATGGCAGAAAGTGAAGAGGAACTAAAGAGCCTCTTGATGAGGGTGAAAGAGAAGAGTGCAAAAGCTGGCTTGAAACTCAACATTAAAAAAACTCAGATCATGGCATCTGGTCCCATCACTTCCTGGCAAATAGAAGGGGAAGAAATGGAAGCAGTGACAGATTTTATTTTCTTGGGCTCCAAGATCACCACAGACAGTGACTGCAGCCATGAAATTAAAAGACGCTTGCTCCTTGGGAGGAAAGCTATGGTAAACCTAGACAGCATATTAAAAAGCAGAGACATCACCTTGGTACGTATAGTTAAAGCTATGGTTTTCCCAGTAGTAATGTATGGCTGTGAGAGTTGGACCATAAGGAAGGCTGAGCGCCGAAGAATTGATGCTTTCGAACTGTGGTGCTGGAGAAGAGTCTTAAGAGTCCCTTGGACTGCAAGGAGGTCAAATCAGTCAATCCTAAAGGAAATCAACCCTGACTGCTCATTGGAAGGACAGATACTGAAGCTGAAGCTCAAATACTTTGGCCACCTAATGCGAAGAGAGGACTCACTGGAAAAGACCCTGATGCTGGGAAAGACTGAAGGCAAAAGGAGAAGGGGACGGCAGAGGATGAGATGGTTAGATAGCATCACCAATGTAATGAACATGAATTTGAGTAAACTCCGGGTGACAGTAGAGGACAGGAAGGCCTGGCATGCTATGGTCCATGAGGTCACGAAGAGTCGGACACGACTAAATGACTGAACAACAAAATTTATGTTTGTATTACTCCTATGTTAAATAAAAGTTGTTTTATCAAGAGGATGAGTATTTTTTATATTAGGAGGGGATAGAGTATTTACAGCTTTTTAGTTAAGTGGAAATATAACAAGGTATGAAATGATAAGTATTTATAAAATTTTGAATATCATGTAGAGAAAGTGGATAAAATGGATTTTGTCTTTCCTGTCGTAATGCTAGAATATGGGAATATCCGTTAGATTAAATAGAATATATTCAGGACAGCTAAAAAAGAGTTGTTCATATGATGCATGCTTAATTCCTGGAATCTACAACCACAGGACATGGCAATATCTAAAGGTATAGGTTGCTTTAAAAGGAATTGGAAATTTGTAAAATTTCCATGATAAGAGCAAATCTATGTCACCAAATACATATTGTGCAGCAATAGTGGGAGAGAGTTAACTTTAGTACCTGCTTGTGTTTTCTTACATGTAGAACAGAGTGCTAGTTTGACCCCACATAACTGTTTTTATATTTTTTGTTCATCCATGTTGGAGTTCTCAGCAAGCACTAATCAGGTCAGAGGTGATAAAGAGTTCCGCTAAACCAAAGGTCCATCTAAACCAGTATTCTGTTTTCTGCAGTGGCTAAACAGACACCTATAAGAAACCCAGATGCAGGACATGAAATCAGTAATTGCCAATTCCTGTGAGCCCTCCTCCCAAATAATTTAATTTCTCTAAATATGACTAATAATTGACTGCTGTTGATACAACTGTTTGTATATTTTTCTAATCACCGGAATTTTCTAATCCTGTGGTCCTCAGCCTTCTATTCAACAGTTCTAGTCTTGTGAAACTAACTCCTCCCCAAAATGAATATTCTAGCCTGTTAAATATGTGTTGCTCGTATATTTATTTATATTTAGACAGATTCTCCAGCTGGTTTAAAAACTTGATAAAACTATGTTTTATATTGATCTATACAACATTATGAATGACATAAAATTTTCTTTTTAAAATATAGGCAAAGAAATCAATTTATTTCCATCTCAGTACACTGGCTGATTTTGCAATAGAAATGTTTGATGTTCTTGATGAAATCAACTATCAGTCTTACAATGATTTTGTTCTTCGGGTTGGTGAGTTACATTTTCAAGAAGAATTCTGTGCTGTTACTGTTTCTGCCAGCATTCACAATAGAGATTTTATAAACAAAATAAGTTATCTGTTCTGACAGTATATAGCAAAATAGCTAATATTATAGCCATAGCCGCATAAATAATTTTCTTCTGCCTAACGTTACAGCTGTTAATTAATTAATATTAAAGATGTGGAAAATGTGCAGGGATGACAGATCATAATAAAAGCAATCTTGTAGAAATAGGAATTCCATAATTCCTCATGTGGTAGGGAGAAGGTTTCAGAGAGATGAAAAATAAAAGCCTCAAGCAGCAAAGAGGCACCTCCAGATACTTGTATGTGTCCATAGATGGAAATTATCATAGGAATAAGGGGGAAGAATATGCTAGATACATGACTGGATTAGAAACAGAATATGACTTCTATTGGATATAGCTTCCCAAAGAAAAGGCATGGTATTTTGCCCAGAATCCTGTCTTTGACAGCCGTGTAGTGTCAAAGCAGTTTCTCATCCTGCTTACACAGAAGGGGGGAGAAGGTAACTTCTGTAAGGAGCTTATGCCATTTCCATGATTGACAGTAATCTACACAGCAAAGTAATCATTGGTGCCATACCCTGCAGTGGATAGATTGATGCCCATTCCGCCAGGATGAGTTTTTGCTGTGTGAGGAAGCTAATAATACAATTACGTTTTCCCTAAATCATGAATCTTTGCTGAAGCTCAAAAAATTGGGATGAAAATCGTTGTCTAGCAGAAGTGTATATACAGAGTAAGGTTGCTATAATGAAGGCAAAAATCCTGGATTTAGCAAAATATGGATTTGAATAAATCTCTTCACAGCCTTGACTGGGCACTGTCAATTCTTGGAGTGCATAACTTAAATCTACCTGGGTAGCAGAAAGAGGGTAGGCACAAACAGTCATAAACACAGTGAACTCACCCCTTATGTCTGCAGTGGGAAAACCAAATATTTTTTCTCACTGATCTACAGTAGTTCAGTTGAATGCCACCACCTTAGTGTCCAGACATAAAATATTCATTTTCTAAGCAACACCATCTCCCCTGAGATTGGCCCAAAGTGGAACTCCCATTGAAGAAAAGCCGAGGCTTATCAAGTGCGTTGGCAGCTATAATTTTTAAGCTACTCAGTGTTAATCGAAGAGGTGCTATGGGCCTTTCTTTCAGACACCAGCAAGCTTTTATTAATCATTTATTAGCAGAATGTTGGGAAGTTGTCTACAAGCTGCTTCTGTTTTGTCATCTGGAAGCCTATAGGAGGGAGAAAAGCAGCATTCATTCTTCCCCATCTTTGTTTACAACTGGGGGCACCTTGGGAATGTCCTGTATACTTGAGCTGCACAAATTATTTTTCCGTTTCAGTTTCTTAGTATCAAATAGCAATTTCAGTAGAATGGAAATGTATTCTTTAAAAAAAAGCGCCACAGACACTTCCTTGTCAGGCTCCATGCCCCACAAGATTTCATTTTTTTAAAGTATTTGGCTTCTGTCACTTTTTCAGGTATTAATGTAGGCCCTGTAGTGGCAGGTGTTATTGGTGCCAGAAGACCTCAATATGACATCTGGGGTAATACTGTAAATGTTGCTAGCAGGATGGATAGTACTGGAGTGCAAGGTAAAATTCAAGTGAGTATTTTCAGAATTCTCTTATAAATTACATCAGTCTTAATAAAATACCCAAACAGTGGATTGCTTCTTAGGATATAGTGAAGTTCCATCTATGGGAAGAATGTTGAACCCCTCCCTGTGATGATAAGGAATTGTTACCAAAACTGTAATATCAGTTGCCTTAGTAGAGAGCAGCTATGTCTACCTTCCATAACATTCCTACAGCAGTAGTTTATTACTAATAATAAATAAATCCCCCCTCATCATTCATTTAAATGGGGGAGAGACATTTGAACTTGGAAATTCCTCTACGAGATGAGAATCTACACATGTAGATAATCAAGCCAGGTTTTGTTTTGTTTTATGGGGTTTTGTTTTGTTTGCACAGCTTCACCTTTCCAAGGTTTTATTTCTTCCTTATATCACTTGTTTGTTTACTTGAACCGTTAAATGTTTCTCCTACAGAGTGGGATCAGAGGCACTTGATAGTACAGCAATAAAACAGCCATTAAATACAATGTAAGTTATCATAATATGTTTATGTAATTAGCAGCTGCAGCAAAAGCAACGGACATAACCCTCCGCTTCCCACACACAGAGAGAACATGAATTAAAAAATATTAAAAGTTGCAAGGAAAAGAGATGAAAAATCCAAACATGACAACGGGTTGAGACAAATTTTGTTTGGTGTTTAAAAGATAACTATGGAAGCAAGGCATATTTCCCTTAGGAAGTGGTTTGAACCAGCCATAGCAAATGCTCTTTTCTCTTTAAAAAAAAATGGAGTTTAGGGAACTGGCTTTTAAAGAAAGATTTGTTATCTAGTAATCATTGGTGAATGTGGTTTGTTTAATTCACAGGTTACCGAAGAAGTACAGCGGATATTGAAGCAGTGCAATTATGAGTGTGTTTGTCGGGGGAAAGTCAGTGTGAAAGGCAAAGGTGAAATGCTGACCTATTTTCTAGAAGGAAAGACAGATGGAAGTAATTCACAAACACGATCTTTAAACATAGAGAGGAAAATGTATTCCTATGGGAGAGCAAACATTCAGACCAAATTGGGCACAAGTTGTCTATCTATGTGCACATCCCCCAGCCTTTCAACAAACTCTGGGGCTGGAATGCTTCAGCCACCATCAGCACACACTAATCAGACACTCCATTATCTTCCTTCTGTGCCAGCCATAAAAGAGGCATGAAAGCAATGAAAATCTTTGTCCTGCCATTTGAGATGAACAACAGAGGTCACCAGAATTTTTATCAGAGAGGCTGCAGAATTTGATATCAACCAAGAAGTCTACAACCCAACCAAAGAGAACTTGGGAACCGCTAATAAGAACTTATGGGAAGGATCAAATAAGGGCTAGCAATTCTGTTAGGAGAAGTCTAATGCCGATTCTCTGAAAATATGGAATATTTTATCAGTAATTTTAATAGATACGTGGGAAGTCATGCTGGTGAGACTGAATATTTACATAAACAACATACAGTCACATATGTACGTGTGTGTGCGAGAGAGATTGTTGGCATTCACTACTGATTTTCCTGCTGTAAGCTGTCATGCAGAAGTGTTGGCAATATCATATGGCAGAGGTTTATAGTGGCAAAGAGAATGTTTGTATGATCATATCCAGTGTGCTTGCATCTAATGTCTAAAGCTGCTGTTTGAGCACAGGGTGATGATAAGTGTATCTGAAGATGTAAGCAAGCACTGTGGAATACTTTCCCATAGTATTTGGAGGGGAAAAAAGAAATTTTCAGCACTTGCTGTAATGTAGGAAGTAGGAAGTCTTAAAGTAAACAAATGTAGCTTTTAAATTTTACTACGTTTTTGTATCTTTGAGTGTTTCCCAACTGTGTAGTGATGAGTCAGAGATCAGACTGTAAGTAGATTTATTGGAGATGTTGGGTACTAATCTCATCTATCATAATTATGAATGGCTTCCTATTCACACACATATTTGGCTATGGAAGAGTTTATCTCATGGTGTTGCACAGAGTCACATAGAAGCAGCAGCTCCCATATTGGAGGGGATAGTAGATGTGAATAGAATTCCAATTAACTATTCCAGGACAGAGTGCTACTCAAGTGGCAGCTGTGTGCATGCCAAAACAATATTAAGCTGTAGAAAATTATGCCTTTTCAGTCGGCCAAATGGCTATTTTAAGACATTTATTAAAAGCAACTGAATTAGAGTACATTTGTCAATAGACACATACAGTACATAGTTCTGTTCCCTCCCTGCACAGTTCATAGATTTGTGAACAAAAGCTTGTTCCTTTCATGGAATAGATCTTTCAGATCCAATCCATATGGTTTGATGCAAATCCTCTGCAGATGATATTTTTTTTAATTCAAAATTTAAACTTCTTATTTGATAGGATCAATTAATGTATTTACATAGTGATGGTTTTAGCATCTCAAATGAAAATACTTTTAATACTAACTTTATAAATGTTTTGGAAATGTCAGGCAGCCAAAATTAAGTTTTGTTGTATAAGAATGTTTTCTTCCATTTCCTGGCTTTTGAATTCTATTTCAATGCCTTGAGTGCAGCTTCCAAGGAATGTCTCCATTGCAAATTCTGTTAATATAAACAGGGATTACTGTAAAGCACAAGCCTTCTTTGAAGCTCACACAAATTTCAATTTACTTTCTATAACACATTCAAAGTGCTTGTCTTCTTTGTTACTTTTGCTTGAAATTGATGTAGTAAATTATATAACAGAAGAAGACACCGTTCTCATCTGGAAAATGGCTGGTGAGTGATTTATAGAAGAAAACCTGAAAAGGGAAATTTCTTGCAGATCCCAAATTCACTTTGTAGTAGAGAAGCTGTGGCTGCCAATTTGTCATCATTTTAGCAAAGTTAAGTCCAAATGTAGATAACCTTTATAGGCACTCAGACCTTTTTGATCATTATACATAGGGAATATCCAGATATTTGTTTATGATGTTGTTGCCCATTACTTATATTCATTTTAATCTTGATCAGCATTATTCATCTCAGTACTTCTAAAATACTATAGTGAACAATTTATTTCCTTCTTCCCAGTAAAGAAATGTTTACTGTTAAAGTTTGGTATATCTCAACAGCAGGATATATATAAAATTTAGAAACACTGATTATGAAAGTTAGATGCATTGGGAATATGAGAGTATCATTGGGTTTTTTTTTAAAAAAACTGGATTTCTCTTTATATTGTTCAAGACTTTAATATAAAATATTATTTTTACTGTAGTACAATCTCTGTTGCATTCACAAGAATACTGATCTGCCAGCAAGAGACAGCACTGAATTGCTCTTTCCTTTGGTTCCTATTCATTTAACTAAGATACAGTATCTTCATAGAATTCCAGTGGATCTATTGTGTCCTAGGTTTCAGTTGACTTATCTCTGAGTTTCAGTGATCAGGTTCATTTTATTTGCTGGTACAAACAGACTTTCATGGTGATTTATGATCATGTTGGCTTTGATCTATAAGAGAGAGCTTTTTTTACTCTAGTGAGTTCTAAGGCATGCTAGTTATTTGGAGAGTGTTGACATGAATGTCTTTCACTAGACAAGTCTTGTTTCTCTTGAGCCAATAGTTCATCTCTGATTTAAAGTAATGATATTTATTTAATTTTTATCCCGCCTTTACTGTTTTTTTTTTATAAATAACTCAAAGCAGTGAACATACCTAATACACCTTCCTCCTCGCTAAATTTGGGGAAATATTTTCAATGTAAAAAGGTAGTCTTTGGACTCAGTAATGTCTTCTTCTCCCCCAATTCAGAAAGAGGGCAATTGAAAAAGTTCATTTGCCCTTGGAGCAGGACATCACTTAGGAGATCTAATTGTCTATATGATGCTGTCAGTGTCACCATTTTCTTTATCCCACAAAGCACTCTCCCCAAGGCACAGAAAAGGGGATAGAATTTATACAGTTACTTGCAAAAATAGTTACCTCTCCCCAGTTTTGGCTAATCTCTAATCTGCATGATTATTTCTTTTGATTACCTTTTTTCCAGTTCAACAATTAAGAATAATCTTGCTTTAGTCCCCTAGAGAAGTATGTTCTGATATACAGTATGTGGTCCTATTTTAGTTAAGGAGATCAGACAATTCCTCAAGGGAGGTTAGCCTTCTTTGTTTAACATGCATAAGCTACTGTCTGTAAAAGCTTACCTTGGAAAAAAATGTGGTTGGCAAATGATTATTAGGGATATGTCAGTAGGAAGCACAATATTTTACAACAACACTTGGCACATTTTACTCTTATAATAATAATTAAAGGGTTTTCATTCTCCACCAGAGCAGAGAAGATATCCAAGGTCGGGGACAGGGTTAGGGTAACCTTTATATTGTTATGAAAAGATACTAGGTAGACTTATTAAGGTATCTGCAAATATTTTTAAATTTTCTGAAAAGCTTTCTTTAAAATAATTTCACAGGATTAGGTTTTGGCATCAACTGACTGCCAGCATCTACATGTAATTGGTATACATAATAATTAGGCTTGAGGTAGCTATTTCCAGGTTTTGGCCCACTGCTGCCTTTATAGTAGCAATGAGGCAAAGCAAACATTACAGCTTTTATAAATTAGTGTATACTCATGCCATTTTGGAGATCTCAAGATTCATTGCTCAGCTACTCAAGGATCTGCATGTAGTGGAGGAATAGATCTGCACACTTCCCCCAAACTGTATGTGAAATAATGTGTGAGCAAGATGTGCCATATTTAAGCCCATCGACCTATAAGCTTAATTTGTATGTCTTTCAAATTATTTCACAAATTATACTTACCCACTGTCCAGACATTTTATTTTTATTTTTTGGTCCTAGGCAGCTGTAATCTTGTGCACATTTCTTTACCCAATGGGTATTACTTCTTAATAGACATTTATAGAATTGCGTTGCTAAAATTGTTTATTGTTGTTTCAACATAGACTATAACAACTAAACTTACATTTTATATATAGTGCTGAATATATGCTATAAATACAAAGTAATATTATGATCAGAGGATGTGCACAATAAAAGTTAAATGAAACTTCAATACATGGATAGTATTTCCAAGTTAATAGCTTATAAAATTCCAATAAGTGCAAATTATACGTAACCCACCAATATAATTATAAAATTTCAAATAGACTATGCTGATGGTGGTGGCTTAAGCATATTCTTTCCCTCGGCACAAAGAAAGGATCCTCTTTATGTGAATTGGCCCAAAGAAACTGAATAAGAATCCTGTCTAAATCACTTCTAATTCAATTGCTTGATTCTAGTTAGTGCACAGACCGATTCAGGCAAGGCTCAACAAATATGACGGAATGAGTTTACTTGTACTTACTTGTGGTGCCTCCATTGGATGTCCCTGGGCTGCTTCTAGGACCAATAAATGTTTAGCCATTGGATTTAAAGTTCACATCACAGAATCAAGCTGAATGTGATACCTGAACCCAAACACTGATTCTGTTGCCTCGGATCCAAACCAGAAACTGAGACATAACCACAAAACATGACAGCCAATTCAAATAAAGTAATTCACTAATATTTTCCTTTAAACCAAAGAAGAGAAAAGAGGAAAGGAATGTGAGAAAGAGTTCTAAGAGTAATGGTTTCTCTGCATTTATCTGGAGGAGGCTAATAAAAAAGCTATATATGACCTACTAGCATTTAAAGAATTCTATTTCAAAACATAAACATGACGGGTTTTTCAGCATTTAATGTCTAATATATTAAAGATGATTTTGACTGTCCAAGCAAGAGATACTTGATTAAGCGAAAGCCTATATATATATGCATGTGAGGTTGTACCAGAATATCCTGGAGACCACAGGCAAGGCAAGCAAAGAAAAAGAAGGCTAGGCACTGAGAGCCTCGCTGAACCAGCCGTAAAACGTTAACCAGTATTAGTAATCCAAATTCTTTCACATTTCCAGTTCTAATCAGAAGACTAGCCATAATGTCCTTTCAATTGAGAATTTTATATCAGAAGGATAGGCAACTTTTTTTTAATTTATGATAAAACTGTATGATAATGCCTTATTTATTTTTAATCTTGTATAGTATGAAAACATTGGCCTTTCATGTTATTGTTTATTTACTTTAAAGGAAGTATTGTATGAAATTTTGTAAATAACTTTAGCTATGAGAGGTTTATTGCATGTACACTTGGACTTTAAAAAAACTGCAAATGGGCACACTTTTAACAGATGCTAATGGTTTTTTGTAAACTGAAGTTTTACAAGTGCATGAATATAAACCCTTTAGAAATGGATGTCCTTTTGCTTCTCCTCTGCAATCTACTGCATGCCATTCATGCCTGACTTTGGTAAAAAAAAATGCTGAGAGTAAATTTCTTTTTACATGTTTTTAACATATCACTTTTGACAGAGAGTTTTTAAGGCACGACTAGTTGCATGTGTATGTGTAACAAAAGCAAAGCTAAAATTACAAAGCATCAGAAGAAAATTTAAATCTAACATATTCTGCCAACCTCAGTGTTGCTGGTCCACATTATATGATATATGAAATGTGCTCTCAACATCCATGCTACCTTTATAACAGTACCTTTGGTCATTAGAAGCAATAAATTAAACTCTACATACTGTAATATATCTATATCTATATATACCTATATAAATGAGTGGAAGTAAATAGTGGCATAAAACCGAGTCACCAATTCAACAGGTACTGTTTAATACCTTGCTTGACTTAGCAGGATAAGTAAATGATTGATTTTGGGCAGTGAATGATTCTGTAAAGCCCAGAACACACAAAAGAGCACAAAATTCCCCTGTAGGTATGATCATGTGAAGCTGCCTTAGACTTAGAACACTGGTCAAGTACTGACTGGCAGATTTTTTCCAAGATCTCAAGCATTTAGATCTGAATACATTAATATATGAAGTTGTCTTGTACTAAGGCTATTTGTCCCTTTGGCCTGGTACTGCCTCATCTGCCTATCAGCTGCTCAGGTCTCTTTCAGCCCTGCTACCTGAGATTAACTGGGTGGGATGGGATTTTATTTGTGAATTTATGCATGCAAAGCAAATGCTGTTCTATGGAGCTGTGGCCTTTCCCATACATGAAAAGATCATATGTATCCTCAAAAGCATTTTCAGATACCGTAGGGAAGATCAAGGGGTGGTAAGAGCAAGATGTCAGTTTCATTAGATTGTAAACAGGCAGAATTGCATCGGAAAGGGGGTGGAGAGATTTGGTTCAATAACGTTACCTAGATTGTAGTTTTTTGTTGATAATTGCAATTAGTTATGGTATTTGAGATAAACAGTATTGATATTTTTCATATTACCAAACATAATTTTTATTCAATGGCCTTATTTCTTGATTAATATGAATCCATAAATTAATAGGTCAAACCAAAACTAAAATGCTAAGCTGAACTGTGGGATTTTTTACAATGGAATTGGAATTTTTCATTTTTGCCTTTATTTTATGAGATTTTTCAAGTAAACTCCAAGGCTACAATAGTAATCATAATTTCAGAATGCACGTCCCAGTGAAATCAGTAGGACTAGCTTGTAAGAAGGCATGTTTGGGGCCCAGTTTTAGTATTATCAGTAACTTCAATTCATTGTTGGTTCTGCTTTTGTGTCAGTCATTGAGGTCCTTTCTAAATTCTTTCACAGAGTTATAATGAAACAGAATGTGGTACCTTAAGGAATTGGGGTTTTTAGGAAATGGAATGTCCAAAAATTTTAATTAGAATTATTGACAGGGTGATTTTGACCATTCAAGAACCATTATGAAAATGTTTATTTTTCTATCAAAATCTCTCAAGTTTTCTTACACAACCTTATGCTTTCTTCATTAAATAATCAAGAAAAAAACACTAATTTATTATTCAAATCTCTTGATGGCTCTAGTATGGAATGGCAAATGCTGTAGGATGTCAGGAGTATTATGTGACCAGATTCTGATGGAAAGCTTGTGATATAACTTTTGCAGGAAGGTAGAAATGATTTGCAGTATTTTATTTTCTGTTACAGTAGAAGCCTCAATTTTCATCCTGTTACCTCATAACATGGCTATTTAACACTTTTTTTTTTTGCTTTTAGGAGTAAGGACATGAAAGGGATATCATAACTTACCAATCTGTAGCAATAACTGCTTCAGAGCAACAGTAAAGTCCATACAGTAATGTCCCTAAATTAAACAGAATTCAGTGCTTCCCATATGTTGGAATTTCTTCCTTCCATTGAACTTGGATAAAGTGATTCCTTCTGTTCTCTGCCCACACCCTAAAAACAGCTTTAGAGCATTGGGACATCCAAATCAGAGAGGTTGCAGAGAGGATGGGAAATCTGAAAACAACACATTCTTCCAGCTATATCTTCTTTTTCATCCTCTTTCTTCTCCATCCTTCCTTCTTGTTATCCTTGGGCATGAACATACTTTTTAAAATTTCATTTTTAAAGAAGGGAAATGACCTAACATTACTGCCTCTGAAGACTTACTTAGAATAAATGTCATCAAGCATATTTGTATTTTTAAATCCATGCAGCACACATAGATCATATGTACCTTTGGTGTGACCGTGGCTGAAATATGTAGCATGAAGCACTGTAGGAATTCCTGACCACAAGGTTTACTAAGGATCTGCAACTAAATATAAATGCTCTGCTGTGTCATAGTAGGATGCATCTTCTCTGCATGTGTTTATCACAACCGATCACAAATGCAAAGAAGCATAAACAGCCAGAAAGTTAAAAAAAATGGCTACAGTGAGGTAAGTTGATTATTCGGATTTGTCCTGATACAAATAGATCCAAAGAAAGAAGGAATACCCTGAGAAGGGACTGAAATACAGAATACAGGTGATGGTAAAAATAAAATCAGAATTCTCCCCCACACCCAAAATAGAGAAGTAACCAGAGATTTTATTTCACATCACTGAATTTCATCTCTTTCTAGAAATACTGAAAGTAATCCCACTGAACAATCATGATTAGTCTAAATCCCATGGAGTGCAATGATGGTGGTATCTGGATCCAATCCATTTCAGAGGTTCTGATCTAACATACTACTAATGCCTAAAAAACCTAGAAACTCAAGTCCGGAAAGAAATGGGGCTGCAGAGGTTTTTTTATTTTATTTTTTATTTTAAATCATCCTTAAGTGAATTTGATAGGTAGCAATTTGAGAACTGTAATAGTAAAATAAAAGCCAATAATGGTCTAACAAAATTAATAACTTAGAAATAAATTGAAGGCATACCAAATATACTGTAAACTTCAAAACAAGTAGGTCAAAATTTAGCAAATCCAGCCAAGGTAAAAGTCTTGAGAAAATTAACTGTAGTAAATCCTGGCACCAGAATGATATTAAATGAGGAGCAATGAATCTAGTTTTTCCCATTAGTGCTAGTTTGGTATGTGGGGATTTTGGGGATGTGGATGGGATTGAAAATATGCAGCATGCCCCTCCCCATCCACATTTTGAACTGACACAGTCAAAAAGCTTTTCTAATTGAGCCTGTTGAGTAGAAGTCTCTATAAGGAGAAACTACTAAATATGCTGATTAGCTTTTGTTGCCTAAAGTTTAGCAAGCAGAATTGATTTGATACCTTTGATTAAATCATCATTGCCAGTGCTGGTTCAGACCCAATGCTTTAATTCTCTCTAACTTCAAAACATAACAATTGTTATTGACTGTTTCGTCAAGCTGAATCTGGTCCATTATATTTCAAATATCCTAATTCAGCCTTTGCTCAGTTTTGTGCCCTCCAGTCATGTTGGTACTAGAGTTCCAATAATTCCCTGCCAGCATTCCCTGGCAGTTGTAGTTGCAACACATCTGTGGGATATGAGATTGGGAAAGGATGTCCTAAGGAATTTTATCTTCTTCCAGCTTTAGACCTAAACTAGAGTGTTTTGTGTATTTTTTTGTTCTTCTTTTCTATTTTGAACGAAAATCATTCTGAGATGGCTGTCAGTTTATAAATAGAGAAAAGGCTGTTTAATGTTTTCCCTTATGATAATTTGTCCATTCATGATTAAATGCCTTCAGCTGCATTTCTGCCGAATGAGGGGAAAATGCACTGAGAAGTATACATACAAGGATATGTCATATTTAGTTTGAGCATTTGAGGAAAGGACTATTACAGAAATGTATACTGTTATCTTCAGTATTACAATAACACCCTAGATAACTTGGAATGAGATATTTGCATAAATAATACGGGTCTATTTTTTTGTACATAGAATATTGTAGAGTATCTTCCAGTCTTTTTCAAGATTGTTGAATTGAGACGAGCAATTAAATATTTGTCCTATTTTTATGTTGGGGGGCGGGAAGTAAATGGACTAAAATGTTATACTTGTGAATGTAAATTTCTTACTGCAACTTTTATACTGAGTGTTTGCACTATTATAATTTCTGGAATCAAATTAATAAAGGAAACAGTCTGCTTAAATAAACAAGTCTGAAGTTTATTTTAATTAAAATTGTAATTTTTATTTATTTATTTATTTATTTATTTGCTGTATTCATCCATCATATTTATATAGCCAACCATCTCATGAAAAAGTGACTCTAGCTCTAATTTGCTAGGTCTGCTTGGCCAGGGTCCTGGTAAAGTGCTTTTCATAAAGCCCAAGGAAGTGTGGACAGAGGTCTGCAACATCTGCTGTGCCACCTGTGCACTGCATCCCTGCCTGTCTTGGGGGTGCAGGGAGATGATAGGAGGCCAAATGCAGGGGGTGGTCAACACATTCTGGGAGGGGGTAACGGTGTGCCCCCTCCTCAACTCAGCTGCTTTGGACAATGTCCTGTCTCCAGTCTTCCCTTTCTAGGGAACATTGTGAAGCGGACCATGGGCTTGCAGTTGTGGAGAGCCCTAAGGGAGGCAGATCATATGGATCCTTCTCCATATAATCCACAGTTAGGACTGTGACTAAATTGATCACTTCTGTGGATGACCTCTGGTGGGACCAGGGTGGGGGAGTACAATCCTCCTGGTCTTGCTGAATCTCTCAGCTGCTTTCAGTACCATCAATCATGACATCCTTGTGGATTGTCTGTGGTAGTGGGGAGTGGGGGCACTGTTTAGTAGTGGTTCTTTCAGAGCAGATGTGTCCAGTCAGGTCTGCCTCCTCTCCTGTTAAGGTATCACTAGTATTCTGATGAGAGTCATATATCTCTACCTGAGGCTGAGGTGGAGATGCTCTGGTGCCTGGGGGCTAGGTAGGGAGAAACAGCAAGAATTCAGTCACAGCAAGATGGAATAGCTGTGCATACAGAAGAAAACTTATTCAAGTAAAATTCCATCTTTGATACTATATAGCAGAGCTTTCCAAACTTTTCATGTTGGTGACACACTTTTTAGACATGCATCATTTTGTGACACACTCTTACAGCAGGGCATCATTTCACGACACTCTTGCAGCAGGGCACACACTAGGTCCTGCACGGACTCACAGCAGGTTTGGAGGCAGCAAGGCACAAGGCAGGCACTGGGACCTGCGTGGAATCACAGCAGGTTTGGAGGCAGCCAGGCACAAGGCAGGCACTAGGACCTGCGTGGAATCCTGGCAGGGCTCGGAGGCAGCAGCAGCCACGACACACCCAGACACTGCAGCCGACACACTAATGTGTCCCAACACACAGTTTGGAAAGCTCTGCTATATAGTATCTAAGCCAATTTGCAATCTGGAGGGCTTTTGGATTCACAGCTCATCCTAGAAGTGCGGTGCCCAAGAAGGTCTTTGCACAGCTCCATCTGGTGTGTCAGTTGTGGTCATCCATGGTTCAGGAGGCTTTGCTGATGTTGCTCATGCCTTTATCATCTGATATTTGAATTATTGCAACTCATCCTACATGGGGCTGACTTTGAATATCATTTGGAAGCTATTACTGGGCCAGAATACACAAGCCCAAGTAAAAACAGGCTTAGTTTGCCTGTGTTACATTGTTACTATGGTTGCCAGTAGACTTCTGAGTTCAGTTCAAGCTGTGGCTGTTATTTTTAAAGCCATTTAATACCCAGGGCTGGATATCTCTACCTCTTCAAATGGAATCTGCTCTTCTGGGAAGATCAAGAAGCAAAGACTTGCTCAACTCTTAGGGAATGCATTATCAATGACTCTGAGGGCGAGCCTTCTCTGTCACAGTCCCTCCTTCCTCTGGAAGCTGTTTGCAGATATAAGGGTGGCCCCATCCCTGCTAATGTCCAGAAAATTGTTAAGACCTGGCTTTTCTGGAAGGCTTTTGGGGATCATCTGATAAATTAAATTGCTCCTGAGGAATTAGTGCCAGTATATTCTGATGGTGATGAAGAATAATTTAAACAGAGAAAAATTTAAAGTGTTTTTAAAAGTATTCTTCAACAGAAAACATTTGTATAGTTTCCCTGGCAGGCAGTAATGAGGGAAATATCAAATCTCCTGATGAAGAGAGTGTCATAATTATGGAAACACCTCAAAAACCTTATTTAATGTGCCCACCATCTAGGCCTTCAGTCATGATAGGCATACAAGTAAGGCCTCCATAAAAAAAAAAAAGGTAAAGGTTCCCCCCGCACATTTGTGCAGTCGTGTCCGACTCTAGGGGCCAGTGCTCATCTCCGTTTGTTAGCCGAAGAGCCAGCGTTGTCCGAAGACACTTCCACGGTCATGTGGCCAGCATGACGCACGCGGAACGCTGTTACCGTCCCACCGAAGTGGTACCTATTCATCTACTTGCATTTGCATGCTTTTGAATTGCTAGGTTGGCAAGAGCTGGGGCTAGTGCGGGAACTCACTCCGTCACATGGGGCTAGGGTCTCGAACCTCCGAACTTGCGATTTTCCGATCGACAAGCCTGGCATCTTACCCGCTGAGCCACCACGCCCCTCCAAGGTCTCCATAGTTGTTCTTAATGTGCTGGCAGGACTATAGGGTCAGACAGATATAAGTCTTTAAATTCATTTTCAGTTCGGGTCAGAAGCATATAGGGTGGCTGATTCACAATTGCTGTAATATGCTCCAAAGTTTGAGACCTTCTCAATGTCTGCATTGCTGGATTCAGCACTAGGCAAAGCTTCCAAACACTCTTCAAAGGCAACTCCATAGCAGGGTCTATTGTGGTAGTTTAGCTTGCATGTCACCAGATGTTTAGTTTCTGGGTTAAGTTCTGCTACCTCCACTAGCAAACCAGCCTGACCTGACTTTTCAGTCACTGCTGCTGCCAGTGCTCCCAACCTTGAGAGCAAGCAGACCCTTGAACTTGAACTTGGCCTGTCAGTGGGAATGCAGCTATTATTCCAAAGAGTTTCAATTTCTTTACAGGCACAACCAACTTTTACAGTTACAGTCACTCCACTGTCTCTGGATTCACTCTCACTTTCATCCTTCTCCCTCACGTCAAAACTGCCTCCAGATTAGTGGGACAAAAGAGTCAATTGTAGCACTAAGTCCAGGTCAGTAAGTTTCCCTCACTGGTTCTCCTTAATGAAAATCTGGGGAAATGCTGATCTTAACTGTACCAAAGTTGAGGTTTAGTAATATATAGCAGCATCTCCATTACTTTCCCACCTATCACATACTGAAAATATAACTCTTCCTTTTTGAGCCGAGATTTAGACTGCGTGTCCTGACATTTCTCACCTATCTTGAAACAGTTTGGTTCTCCCTGATGGCTCACCCCATTTGTGAACTCTGTCAGTTGTGCAACACTAGATGCTTTTGTGCTATTCACATACTTCTGGCAAGAACCTGGCTTGCAGGCAGTTTATGTCCCCAGGTGATCATTTAGAAGGAGGCCTTGCCAACTGGGGAACAGAATACTGCTATAGAATGTCAAACTTTGGAAGGAACATATTAATATAATTATGGAAGTGTATTAACTAATAAAGAACATTCTGTGCATATCATCTTTATGGAGGGAGAAGTGCAAAGCAGAGTTCTCCAGTTCTATCCAGATATCAGCAACTACTCCTGAAGTCAGTGGGTCAAAAGTTCCCCCTCACTGCACTCTGTTGGAACACAATGTTCAGATGTAGCAGGTAATTGGAACAGAAATGCACGTGCCCCATTCTGGTTGTGCCAAAGATTCCTGACATCTTTACAATAAGAATCACAGGTTAGATCAGGCATTCCAAACTTTGCAACAAACTATGGTCAAACTATGATTTAGCCTGCTACCCAGATTGTTACACCTATATTGCAGGCCTAAGTTCTTGGTCTATCTCTCATAATCAGCTGGAAAGGAAGCAAATTCAAGGAGGAAAGTATCCAGACAGCTGCTTAGTTGAGCAGTTGATTTCTGAGAAAGATAATCCTGGCCCAGCTTTCCTTCAAGCCAGGAATCAGGAAAACATGGTGTGATGGTCCTGATCCTTTAGCTATTAATTTAGAGACTCTTACTACAAGCCATCAAGGATATGAAAGAGTTCTTTATTAGAGCAAGTGATCATTTCCAATGCAAAGACTAGAATGAGAAACAGCCTGCGCCAAACAGTATTTACATTCTCCACCTTCGTACCAGCCCCCCCCCCCCCATTGGGGAAGTCATTCCATGGCAGACCCTCCATATGCTCTCACTGTTTCCATACTTCCCAGCCACAAATCCTTCACTAACAAGCTGACAGCGCCATTTGGGCTGACCTTGGTGCCAGCCCGTTCAACTAAACAACTCTAATCAACATTCCTAATGGCCCCGCAGGCATGCCAGACTACTACTACAAAGCATTCCTCACATTCCTGGTTCACCTCCTTCCTCCAGGGCCGGTCCCAATTGGTGGTGATAGGGAGCAAGAGATCTGACCCTCGACCCCTCCTCTGTGGGGTGCCGCAGGGTTCGGTTCTCTCTCCTCTCCTATTTAATATCTACATAAAACCACTGGGTGAGATCACTGGCGGGCATGCCAGACTATTACTACCTCCCATAACTACTGTGGCAGGATGCTCCATCTTGACATACCGCTCCCCTTAAAACAAATCTCCCAAACCCAAAGATTTTACTGAGATAATACATATACACATTTGAAACACACCTTACGTTTCACATTTTAGATATCCCATGCCTTCCTTTCCTGTCCTTCTAGAGTTCCCCTACTTTGGTTTTGCTGGGAACTTATAATGAATTTTTTTCACTAATTGGGGTGTTTGCACATGGTGGCTGTTTACCCATTCACTGTGAGCTTTAGGGAAATGTTTCCACTGTATCAAGTATTGCAGCACTCCACGATGATGTCTGGAATCCAGTATAACTTGCACCTCAAAATGCTGTTCCCCATCAATCATCACTGGGACTGGTGTAGGTTGTTCTGGATGCCAACACTCTGAGTTCTTCATTGGCTTCAACAAGCTGCAATGAAAAACCGGATGGATTTTCCTCAGATTTTTCAGTAACTGTAATTGTACCGTTACATCATTGATTACTTTGGTGATAGGAAAGGTTCCCACATACTTTGGGCCCAGCTTTTTTGAGGGTTGCCAAGTCCTTTGGAACTTTGTAGACAAATAAACCTTTTCTCCCACTTTCAGTTGCCATTCTGGTGCCCTTTTTCAGTCAGCATATTTCTTGTAGGATTCCTTAGCTTCTGCCAGTGCTTTATCTATCACTGGACAACTATCAGTTTATTTATTTATTAGATTTGTCACTGCCCATCTCCTCTCACTGGAGGGACTCTGGGCGGTTTACAACAGCATAATCAATAAAACAATAAATTACAACATATAAATTACAATATATAAATACAATTAAAACTAAAATGAATGTACATAAAAATAAAAAATGAAATCCAATGGCTGATGATCTAACTCAGTCCTTGAATGCAATGATCACTCTAGGGTACTAGCCATCCCCAAACATGCCTACTCCTCTCCTCGCCCCAAGCCAGGTGGCAGAACCAGGTCTTCAAATTCCTCCGGAAGGCCAGAAGCGATTGGGCCAACCTCACCTCCGGGGGTAGAATGTTCCAGATGGCAGGTGCTACTGCAGAGAAGTCCTGCCTCCTGGACCCCGCCAACTGAAATTCTCTTACTGATGGGGTCCACAACATGTCCTCTCTGCAAGATCAGGTGGGATGGGTTGATGTAACAGGGAAGATGCGGTCCCTTAGGTAACCTGTCCCCATGCCATGTAGGGCTTTAAAGGAAATAACCAACACCTTAAATTGGACCCGGAAGCAAACTGGCACCCAATGCAGCTCGCGTAACAAAGGTGTTATATGTGTCCTTCTAGGGACACCAAAGATGGCCTGTGCAGCTGCATTCTGGGCCAGCTGTAGCTTCCAGATACTCTTCAAAGGTAGCCCCATGTAGAGCACATTGCAATAGTCTCTGTGGGAGATAACAAGGGCATGAGTGACCATTCAAAGGGCCTCCCGATCCAGGAAGGGGCATAACTGATGCACAACATGAAGCTGCGCAAAGGCCCTCCTAGCCATGGCTGCCACCTGCTCTTTGAGCAGGAGCCGTGAGTCCAGGAGAACCCCCAGATTATGCACCAGGCCTGTCTGGGGCAGTGCAACCCCATCCAGAACCAAAGATGACAATGTCCCGGATATGGAAGAGCCATTAACCCACAGCCACTCCATCTTACCAGGGTTCAGCTGAAGCATGTTGTTCCCCATCCAGACCGCTACAGCCCCCAGGCACCAAGAGAGGGCGGTCACAGCATCACTCACTTCACCCGGAATGGAGATGTACACTTGAGTATCATCAGCATACTGATGATACCTCATCCCATGGTGACGGATGATCTCACCCAGTGGTTTTATGTAGATATTAAATAGGAGAGGAGAGAGAACTGAACCCTGCGGCACCCCACAGAGGAGGGGTCAAGGGTCAGATCTCTCGCTCCCTATCACCACCAATTGGGACTGGCCCTGGAGGAAGGAGGTGAACCAGCACAATACCACGCCGCTCACCCCCAACTCCCTGAGCCGCCCCAAAAGGATACCATGGTCGATGGTATTGAAAGCCACTGAGAGGTCAAGAAGTGCCAGGATGGATTCACTGCCACCATCCTGCTCCCGCCAGAGATCATCCATGAGTGATCATCTCAGTTATGTGCTTTATCCATTCATCCAAAGGAATGATCCTAGTTTGGTCCTTGGGCAACTCTGGAGAGGCTACAAACTCTTGTCCATTCACTACCTGGAATGGAGAAAATCCAGTGCTCTGATGTACTGAATTATTATAAGCCACTTCTGCAAACAGTAGTAAGTCCACCCAATCATCCTGCTGATAGCTGATGTAGCACCTGAGATATTGCTCTAACACCTGGTTAACCCTTCAAGAAGTTCCGTCTGTCTCAGGGTGGTGGGAGGAGCTTCGGCCTTGACACACGCCAATCATATTCAAGAACGCCCTCCAAAATTTGGATATGAATTGCACCCCTCCACTTATAATCCATTCGGGGGTCCCATGCAGACTATAGATGTGTTGGACAAACATTCTGGCCAATTGCCCAGCATTAGGTATAGTAGCACAAGGAATGAAATGGGATTGTTTTGAAAACAGGTCAGTCACCACCCAAATCACTATTTTCTTCTGACTTTCTGGTAAGTCCACTATAAAGTCCATAGCTATCTGTTTCCAAGGTTGGGCAGGGCTTGCCACATTCTGCAACAGTCCCCTGGGCTTGTTCCCCCACTCTTTTTGCCATAGTACACGTTGGGCAACTGGCCACATATTCCTCCACATCCTTGTGTAGAGATGGCCACCAAAATTGCCGCCTTAATAGGTGCATAGTTTTCAAAAACCCAAAATGTCTGGCTGACTTGGCATCATGACATCTCTCAAGTATTTTTCTTCATAAGGGTTCTGGAACATACAGTCTATCCCCACTCCACCATAGCCCCTGCTTCTCTGTCATGTTTGTCTTGTTGACCTGCAACCAAACATCATTCCTCGACTCAACAAGTAGTTCATTCTGTAAGCCCTCCTCCACTTTCAAAATATGCATGGATTTTTGACTCCTCGTGACTGCTGCCATTCCCAATTGCTGGACTGGGATAACTGAATCTACCACCTCTTCTCTCTAACTGTTGTGTTGGAGCAAACGGGACAAAGCATCACCAAAAAGTTCTTTCCTCCAGGCAAGTATTTGAGAGTAAAGTTATACCTACTAAAGAATTGAGCCCATCTAACCTGTTTAGGATTCAGCTTTCTTAGGGTGCACAAGGCCTCTAAGTTTTTGTGATCTGTCCATACTTTGAATGGCTGAGATGCCCCCTCCAGCAAATGCCTCTATGTCACCAAAGCCCATTGCACTGCGAAGGCTTCCTTTTCCCATACATGCCAGAAGCGTTCTGTGTCGGTGAATTTATGGGAAAGGTAAACACGGCCTCAGTTTCCCTTCTTCATCTTTCTCTAATAAAATTTCCCCAATCGCGATGTCTGAAGCATCTACCTGCACTATTAGGGGCTTCATGGGATCGGGGTGCTTTAACGCAGACTCTGAGGTAAACAACAACTTTAGCTGTTCAAAAGCCTCTTGGCACTGTGCACTCCATTGTAGTTTTGCCCCCGGTCTTTTCACCTCTTTAGGATCCCCCTTACCCTTGGTTTTTAATAGGTCAGTGAGAGGTAAGGCCACCTGTGCAAAGTTGGGTATGAACTGCCTGTAGACATTTGCAAACCTCAAAAAACTTTCTAATTGTCTCCAAGTTTTTGGGGATTCCCAAGCTACCACATCCCGCACCTTTGCTGGGTCCATTTCTATCCCCTTACTTCACAGCTTTCCAAACTGTGTGTCACAACACTTTAGTGTGTCGCGACACACAGTTTGGTGTGTCGCCACACAACCCGGAAGCGGCAGCGGGGGTGTGCACGGCGGCGGGGGCAGCAGCGCGCCATCAGCGCTTCCATGTTTTAGCGAAGGCCGCCGCTGCTGCCACCGCCGCCATGCACGCCGCCGCCATGCGCCCCCTCCGTGCCGCTGCCGCTGCCGCCATTGGTGTGTCACCAACGGCAGCAGATTGGAAAGCACTGCCTTACTTGATACCCGATATCCCAGGTAATCTGCTCCTTATGAAATTCACATTTCGATAATTTGGCATACAATTGATTCTGCAAGAAATGTTTTAACACTTCTCTCACCAAGCGTACATGTTCTTCCATCGTTGCAGAATAAATCAAAATATCATCAAGGTAAACGAATACCCCCCTGTACAAAAAGTCATGTAACACTTCATTTATCAAATGCATGAAGACCCCAGGGGCCCCCTTTAACCCAAAAGCCATTACTAGATATTCAAAAGACCCCAATTGGCAACTAAACACTGTCTTCCATTCATCTCCTTCCTGGATTCGAACCCAGAAATATGCCTCCCTTAAATCCAACTTGGTAAAAATCTTCCCTTTCGATAGGTGGGCCAGCATGTCCGTCATCAGTGGCAAGGGGTACATGTTGGAAGTGCAAATGGCATTAAGGCCCCGGTAGTCTGTGCACAGTCGCAGAGACCCATCCTTCTTGGTTCAGAACTGAACAGGAGCAGCCATCGATGAGGTGGCAGGGCAAATGAAGCCTCGCTCTAAGTTTTTGTCAATAAACTCCCACAAAGCCTCCAATTCTTTAGGAGTCATAGAATACAGCTTAGACTTGGGCAACTCTGTCCCTGGTTCCAGTTCTATAGCACAGTCTGACTTTCTATGAGGGGGAGTTGGTTTGACTCCACCTCTCCAAACACCTCCTTTAAATCTTGGTACTGCATAGGAATGAGAGCATCGCCCTCTGCTGTCTCTCCTTCCAACATCTCAATCACTGCGCCTATCAGCTCAGCTTCAGTTTTCAGTTCTTTTGGGGTTAAGCCCATATATGTTCCATCAGCAAAAGTTAATTGCTCTGTGGCCCAGTCCACTTGGGGATTGCGAGCCCATAGCCAAGCCAATCCCAATACTATGGGTTGGTTAGAAATTGAACAAACCACAACCCTTAGGGTCTCTTCATGATTCCCTATTTGCATTTGTACTTCTTCTGTGTAATACTCCACTGCCCCCCCCCCCGCATCTCTGATCCATCAAGTTGGGTAAAAATTATTGGGTCCCTTAGCTTCCTCACTTTCAATCTTAGTCCAGTCACTATAGTGGGGTGCATGAGACATCTGGTGTAATCCGAATCTAGCATCCCTACCAAGTCCATGCTGCCCCAACCTCCCAGCATCTCTAATTGTAATCCCACGAACATTGCTGGGCAAGTTCCACTCACCATCAGATCCACGCACCTATATGTTACAGCCTGCTCTTTGGTGCCACTTGGAACAGGCTCTTGTCATTTCCCAATGGGCCAGCTTCCTCCTCAGCAGAAGTCTCCCCTCCGAAAGGGAAAGGGTCCATGGCAACGGCTGCTGCTCCTTTGTTCTTTGGCCCCGAGGTCTTAGCACTGCTGCTTCCAGCCTTGCTTCTCACCATGTTCACTGACTGCGGACAATTAGCGATGTGGTGACCTTCTCGATTGCACTTGAAACACAACCCTTGTTTCATCTGGTGCTCCTTCTCTTCGTCCCATGATTTACATGCTCCCCTTCTCACTGGGGGAATGACCGGCACTACTTCTCACTTTTCTCCTGCTTGGCGCCTCTGCTTTTGCTTAACGCAACTTTTCATATCTTCCACTTCACCAGCAAGGCAAATCCACCCCGTCAGGGTTCCAGGGTCCCCTCTGGCTAGAGACCACTCTAAAATCTCTGGATGCAGGCCCTCTTGGAAGTATTCAATCTTCAGCGACTCCGGCCAGTCTGCCAACTTCCTGGCCAGTCTCCTGAACTCTATAGCATATTCAGAGGCTTCCCTGCTTCCCTGCTTAATATGCTGCAAGCTCATCTTGGCTCTAATTCTAGAGAGGGGGTCCTCGAACCTCATCCTCAAAGCAGTCATGACACTCTCAAAGTTCTCTAATTCTGGTGACTCAGCATCATGCAACCCCACAAGCCAATCTGCTGCTTCTCCCTCCAGTTGAGCTGAAACGTGTCGCACTTTGGCATCTTATGTAGGGAAAACTGCCTCGAACTCATCCATGAAACCCCTTATATGTGTCAGAAAACAAGCTAAGTTCTTGGGTTCCCCATTGAACTTTGCCTTCAAGTCTCTTCCTCTGAAGGGCTTGCTCCATCCTGGGACTCCCTTTGGCAGCCCTGCCAGGCCCCAGCCATAAGGGGGGTGAGCGGCCTCAGCCACCTTGCGTCCTTCAGTCCCCACATCCAATTCAGCATCACTGTCTCTTTCTTCGACAGGCTGTGGGGTGGCAGCTCTGCAACATGCCGCTTCAGCACCAGCAACCATTCTCAGACTCATATTTCGAAGCAGCTGCTCAATGGTTCCCTGCAGACTCACCATCTGACCTCTTAGGGAATTCACTTCCCTTTCTACTTTCTCCATTCGCCTTTTGGGTGACAGCAAGGAGGGAAAGGGGTCACTTCCTTACATCGTTATCCACCGAGCGGAGTCCTTCTCCATGTTGTATCCCACCTCCAGGGCCCAGGTATGCTTGGCTGCCCCCACTGCTCGGGATAAGGGTACCTCTGCCTTTGGGGTGGGAAGAATCTTTCTTCTGGCTTTCATATGCAGTTCAGCTCATTGGGAGATTCCTCCCATCCTCACTCCGCTCTTCTCCTCTCCAGTTCCTAAGGCTTTCAGCCTCTCTTTCACAGTTCATTTGGAGGCTCTCTCAGGTCAAATTCCACCCTCTTCCTCTCTCCCTCCGCGGGAAGCATCTTCCTGCTCTGGGCATTCTTCTGCCACTGTCAGAGTCCAGAGCGACTCTAACTCTTATTTCGAAGAAAAAGAAACCAAACGGAGAAATGAAACTTACCCTGTACTGCAACTGAAGAGGACTCGTGATGGACAGGTGCAGATTCAAAAGTGCAATGCTCATGATTGATCTCATGATGGTCCGGTGCCAGACTCAGAGACGCCAGAGGAGCAGGTGCAGAGCAACAAACCTGGAGATGAACCGGCAGTGCGGGAAAATCTTGAGAAGCTGATTGGTGCTCCAGACTCACTTCCTTGTTCAGCACCAATCAGCGCAAGAGAAAGGTGGGCAGAAAAGCATGCGAAGCAGCGGGAGCTCCGATTGGCTCCGAGGAGAGAAGGAGTGTGGGAGAGCAAGATAAAAGGGCGAAAGAGCAAGCACCCAATCACTGGGGACAACCGTTCTACAGACCAAACAGCGTCTTCAGGAGAAGCCCAACCAGAATCGTCAGAGAAGCCTTGACCTGTCACTGCTGAAGAACTGGAGCTGGATCTTCACCTCATTTCAGAATTGACTCCAGCTGCAAAAGAGGCTCAGCTCGCTTCAGCATCAGTAGTTTTTCAGAGAACCCCAGTGGGAAGGCTTCAGTCTCTTTGAGTGATTGTCAGCTGGCGTCTTTGGCTTTGCAGCATTCGCCAGCCTTGTCAAGGCAACGACCGACAGCTACAGCTAAGTACCTTGCTCAACCTTGTGTGGTTCATCATGTCAGTTTTGGGTCGCTTCGTTCTGACATTGGGGGGCTTCCTAGCTTCTTGTACCCTGCCCTGCCTTACAGGCAGTACTACCTAGTGGTGGTAGTTTAGTCTGCCTTGCCGCTTCTGTTCTGTTCCTTGCAGTTCCAGTCCAGTCTGCTTTGCAGTTCCAGTCCAATGTCCTAGAGAAACCAGTCCAGTCTGTCTTGCAATCCCAGTCCTGTGTCCCAGAGGTTCCAGTCCAGTATTCTAGAACAAGGGTCGGAAACTGCGGCTCGCGAGCCACATGCTGCTCTTTGGCCCCTTGAGTGTGGCTCTAGCGACTAGGAGGGAAGGAATAGAGGAGCGGAGGGCGCGGAGGGCGCAAGGCAACGGCAGGAGGAGGTGGGGCAACGCTTCGCTTGCTGCCCGCCCGTCATGGCTTACTTGGACCCCGGGGAGAGGGCCACCCGGCCGCCCCGTTGAAGAGAGCAACACGCCGAGGGAACCGCTGCTGCGGGGAACCGACAGGTGAAAACTAGCAGGCGCGGGCGCTCCCCTGCCTGCCCGCGCCTGAGATGCCAAGAAAGCGCAGCCGGGCTGGGCGCCCCATCCCAAGAGGCGGCCTGGGCTCGTTCTCCCGCTCTTCCCTGGGGGCTGCGTTCAGGCGAGCGGCTGCGCTTGGCCAGGAGCGGCGGGGGTCCCAAGTGGCGGAGCCCGGGAGCAGCAGGGCCTGGCCGCGGCGTTTTTCCCTCTTGGAGGAGGAGGAAGAGGGGGGTCTTCCTGTAGCCCCGAATGGAGGTGCCGCTTCCCCGCCTGGACCGCCGCGCTGCACGGGCTTTGCAGGCATCCAGATGGTCTCCGCGCACAGGCAGGCGTGGCGGGTGTGGCGGGGGCAGGCACAATGGCAGGCATGCTGGCCGTGGCAGCCAGTGTGGCGGCAGGCATGGTGGGCATGGCGGGGGCAGCTGCAGAGGCAGGCATGGTGGCCTTGGCAGCGGCAGGTGCAGTGGCGGCTGTGGCGAGGCAGGCGCGGCAGCGGGCATGTTGTGCGTGGCGTGGGCATGGCAGCGGTGGGCACTGCAGTGGGCGTGGCAGGCATGGCGGCAGCAGGCCCTAAGTGTGCACGATTGCCTCCCGCCCGCAAACCCTGCTCCCGCGCTGGATTCCCCACCAGCTTTACTTTGCCTGGACTGGGGGCGTGAGCGGCTCTGGAAGAGAAGCGACTGCAGTTGAGCCTCTTTCCCTTCTCCTTCTTCCAAACCTCCCCCGCCCCCTTCCATGCGATTGCCTCCCACCCACAAACCTCGCCCCCTTTCACGCGATTGGCTCCCGCCCACAAACCCCGCCCCATTCCACACGATTGGCTCCCACCCGCAAACCCCGCCCCCTTCCACACAATTGGCTCCCACCCTCAAACCCCGCCCCCTGGCCCTCGAGTGATGTTATAAATGTTTTAAATGTCAAAATGGCTCCTGGCATAAAAAAGTTTGCCGACCCCTGTTCTAGAAGAACTAATCCAGTCTTGCCAGATGGATCAGTAATCCAAGTCCTAGCTTGAAGTCTCCTAGTCAACTTTGTTTGTTGTTGTTCAGTCGTTTAGTCATGTCCGACTCTTCGTGACCTCATGGACCATAGCACACCAGGCCTTCCTGTCCTCCACTGTCTCTCGGAGTTTACTCAAATTCATGTTCATTACATCGGTGATGCTATCTAACCATCTCATCCTCTGCTGTCCCCTTCTCCTTTTGCCTTCAGTCTTTCCCAGCATCAGGGTCTTTTCCAGTGAGTCCTCTCTTCGCATTAGGTGGCCAAAGTATTTGAGCTTCAGCTCCAGCATCTGTCCTTCCAATGAGCAGTCAGGGTTGATTTCCTTTAGGATTGACTGATTTGACCTCCTTGCAGTCCAAGGCACTCTTAAATACTCCCCAGCCACAAATCCTTCACTAACAAGCTGAGAGTGCCATTTGGGTGGACCTTGGTGTCAGGCTGTTCACTAAAAAAACCCAATCAACTTTCCTAATGGCCCTGCAGGCATGCCAGACTACTATTACAAAGCATTCCTCATGACCCTGCGGGCATGCCAGACTATTACTACCCCCCATAACTACTCTGGCAGGATGCTCCATCCTGACACACAGTTTAATGTATTTGCAATGTGATTCCACAGATAGTGATGTGATTCCACCATCAAAAACTAGTAGCCACAGATTGCTTGGTCCTAAATGGCCCCTTTTTAAAACATCTAAATTGGTTGACAATACAATCATTAATGGCAGCAAAAAGTATTTCTTTTTGCTATCCTGAATCTGCCTTAGAGCCAACTGGAGCCTCTGAGCTGCAAAACTATATCCCATTTTTCCATATCATTGCCTTATCCAGATTTGCTCCAAGGAAGCAAAACAGAACAAAACAGAACCTTTAAAATCTGTAATTTTACCTCATGGGGAACTGCTCCAGCATCTTTTCAAGAACTTTTTTCTCAGGTGCAACAATACACAGTATTTCCAATGTTGTCACACTGTAGATATATATAAAGACATTACTATATCGGCGATTTTATTTTCAATTCCCTTCCAAATGATGCCCTGCATAAAATTTGCTTTTTTCTTGTTCTTTTTAACACCAAGTACATACTTTCAGTGTTTTTTCATTGAAGTATCTAATTAGGACTCCAGGTTTCCTTTTCAGATCATCACTCCCAGCCTCAATCCCAGTAAAGTAGATTGGAATTTTGGAGTTTTAGAAACAACATACATCACTTTGATGTCATGAGCAACATTTGGCCACCTCACAATTACTCCTACTTTAAGGTAAATAATGGACCAATTAAAAACATTGGTCCCCCAAACAATCCTTATTTAGCACACCTTTAATGTTCTAATTGTTGGAGATTCTGGCAAATCCAGCATGCCTCATCAGCATATGGATGGTTGCTCTAGGATGCAAGCTCTCCATGCTTTTCAGGAAGCTGTTTGTGGCCACTCCCACTTCCTATCTCTCTCTCCTCCTCCGACTGGGAGCAATGTGCACGGCTGTGTGCTGCCCCATCCTAGGCCATGGATGGGCCTAGGAGATTTTCCCCCCTCTCTACACGCATCTCTTGCCAGCAATGAGGGGCAAGAGTTAACTAAGTTTAGGGAACATAAAGGAGAAATGGAACATCATTTATCTACCTAAAATGCTGTACCTGCAATGAATAAATGTAAGGACTCTTTTGTACTTATCGAAGAGAATATTTGTAGCTCAGGGTTGAACTGTGGCGTCCTTGGTGCTCTCTGAGCCTTGTTGTTTTCTTGCAGATGTTTCATTGCCAGGCTAGGCAACATCTTCAGTGCGAAAAGGGAGTGGAACTTGCTCTCTGTTTATATACCCTGGCATGTCCTGCCTGTGTTGGTGGGGGTGTTGTACTCTCCTTGGTAGTACTTTGATTGGGTTGTTGTTTGCTGCTTGGTTGATTGACTGAGTTAATAGTTCCTTGGTTAGGGTCTATTGTTTTGTTTGATTGCTCCTCTGCTGCTAATCTTGATATTAATCTTTGCATATCTTGTTGTTGATTGCTGGCAAAGAGGTGTTCTGGTCTTCTGGCTTTTCTATTGCCTCTTATGAATGGTATGTAAATGTTGTTTACCTCTATGTGTCTATTGATGGCTGCTTTGTCTGAGTGCCAAGCTTCCAGGAATTCTCTAGCATTTTTGGATTTGGCTTGGTTTAAGATGCTCAGTTTCCCAGTTGAAAGTATGGTTAAGTCTGTCCATGTGTTGTGAGATTAAGGAGTTTTCATCATGTCTTCTGACTGCTAGTTGGTGTTCATGGATGCGTTCTGCTAGTCTTCTGCCAGTCTGTCCTACATAGTGGCTGCTACAGTCCTTACACTGTATGTTATAGATAACTCCTGTTTTTTGTTCTTGGGCTACTTGGTCTTTTGGTTTACTTACGATGTTCTGAAGGGTTTTGGTTGGTTTGGGTGCTACAGTGATGCCGTGTGGTTGTAACAGTCTATTAGTAGTTTCTGAGATGTTTCTGATGTATGGCAGTGTAATCCTTTTCATAGCTTCTGTTGGTTTTGCTGTGGTGGGTTGAGTGGTCTTTTGTACTTACTTTTCATAACTGCCATGTCTAAGCACGTGTTTCTTTATGCTAAGGTGGGCTAAAGGTGTAAGACTAACCTGGATCTCTCTAATATGCTCATGGGCTCTGTTTTTAAACAATATTCTTTTTCTGTACATGGGTTTAGCTGCTCTGCTCCATTTCAGTAGTTCTAACAGACTGCTAAATGGGCTTCACCATTGACTTCTCTGGTTTATTTACAACTTTATTCTTCTTTGTTTATAATGATGCTTAACATCTGCTCTTCAAAGCCCCTTCCCTTCCCTTCCCTTCCCTTCCCTTCCCTTCCCTTCCCTTCCCTTCCCTTCCCTTCCCTTCCCTTCCCTTCTGTTGGGGTTTGTATATACCCAGGAATTTACAGATAGATAAATTATACTGGAGAGGCTTGATATCTAGGTGAGAGGGGAATTATTCTGCAAGTCACCCAATTAGGAGCCATTGTTGTAGGGATGATGTGGCAGCAATGACTCATACTACAGGTGCTATCGTTTAGTTGGGTGTGGCAGATGATGAGAGTGACCTATAATGTGATTGGTCAGTTTATGTATATAGGCAGAGAAGATCTGGTATTCTTTCTTCTCGTTGCTGTTAAACTTCTCATCGCTGTATTCCATCTCGTTGCTGTATCATTTGTTATTGCTGTTGGATGTATTTGGACTACGTGTGTATATAAAGTAAATAGGCTATTTTATCTAATCTCTGCTTGAGTGTCTATTTACTGCATAGAACGTGGATCACTGGTGTCTTGGAAAAAGGAGCAGGCTGCCCCATGGTGCGCACTCTGACAGGTTACGGGCCCAGCAGTGGAACATGTGCAGCTGGTATGCTGGCACGGCTGTGAGGACTTTGGAAGCCTATCCAGGAGTCGTGTGGGTGAATTTGGAGCTTTTACAGGTTCTGTGCCTGGCCGTGTATTTTCCTAGGCCTGTTTGCAGCTGAAGGACGTTCTGATAAAGTCTGTGCTATTTATTCATTGGTGTCTGCCCAGGAGGGGCTGAGGAGCGATGAGCACAGTGAAAATGCAGTCTACTATTGGAGGTGGTTTCCCTCTGGAAAGGCTGGATGGCTCCAATTATCTGTCGTGGGCGTACAAGATGAAAATGTTTCTTCACCAGGAAGGTATTTGGAAAGCCGTCCATGAGCCACCGGATGAGTTGGACGCTGAGGAAGCTATTTTGCAGAACGAGAGAGCATTGGCAAGCATAATTTTATGCTTGGAGGACAGCCAATTATGTTATGTTAGAGAATTCCAGTTAGCCAGTAGGTGTTGGGATGTCTATGAAGGTTCTCAGTCATCCAGGTGGAATTGTCTGTAGCTTGAATCATGTCAACTGGATTTCTATTTTCTTAATGGAAACGTTTCGCTCCTTATCCAAGGGGCTTCTTCAGTCTGAGCAAAGTTGGTAAGGGAATCCTAAATATGTTCCTAGGTAGCTGTGTGACCTTACACCTGGGGCTAGGTCATGGTTATATTGAGATGTAATTTTTAAGTCCTTTTATCATCTAATGGAGGGTCGTTAAAAACACCATGCTGCTGTTGAGCTTCTGAAATGGTCTTAATCTTCCTAGGCACAGAAGACAACACGGGGAGGAAGATGGGGGAGAGTTTGTGCCTGAGGCCCCCACCTCTATTCAAGGAAGGATTTTCCAAGTTGGCATAAATGGATTCCTTGACCCCTCTCTCAAACCACCTATCTTCTCTGTCTAAAATGTGAACATTAATGTCCTCAAATGAGTGTCCTTTTTCTTTTAGATGAAGATAAACTGCTGACTCTGGTCCTGTGGTGTTATTTCTCCTGTGTTGTGCCATCCTCCTGTACATAGGTTGTTTGGTTTCTCCAATGTAGAGTTCATTGGAGAATCTACATTGGAGAAACCAAACAACCTATGTACAGGAGGATGGCACAACACAGGAGAAATAACACCACAGGACCAGAGTCAGCAGTTTATCTTCATCTAAAAGAAAAAGGACACTCATTTGAGGACATTAATGTTCACATTTTAGACAGAGAAGATAGGTGGTTTGAGAGAGGGGTCAAGGAATCCATTTATGCCAACTTGGAAAATCCTTCCTTGAATAGAGGTGGGGGCCTCAGGCACAAACTCTCCCCCATCTTCCTCCCCGTGTTGTCTTCTGTGCCTAGGAAGATTAAGACCATTTCAGAAGCTCAACAGCAGCATGGTGTTTTTAACGACCCTCCATTAGATGATAAAAGGACTTAAAAATTACATCTCAATATAACCATGACCTAGCCCCAGGTGTAAGGTCACACAGCTACCTAGGAACATATTTAGGATTCCCTTACCAACTTTGCTCAGACTGAAGAAGCCCCTTGGATAAGGAGCGAAACGTTTCCATTAAGAAAATAGAAATCCAGTTGACATGATTCAAGCTACAGATAGGTGTTGGGATGCTTTAAGAAATGTTTATCTTAGAAGCACACCGTTATGCAAGGTTATGTTGACAAGAAGGCTTTATCATGCTAAATTACATGACAGTGATAATGTTCTTGAACATTTGCATTATATGACTGGCTTGTTCTTAGAGATAGCACAGAGAGGTATGCAGTTCTCAGAAGCGCATAAAGTTTATGTAATTCTCAGTTCTCTTAATGAAACATGGAATAATTTAGCTACCAGTTTTGGGTCTTTATCTGAGAGGGATTTGACCGTAAATTATCTGACTGGTAGGCTTCTGGAGGAGCAACAAAGAAGGAAAGATTAGAACATAATTAAGCCAAAGCAGAGCAGTATGTCTGTTGGGGAATGTTGTCCTGATAAAAACTTATCTGTAAAGCGTAAATGTTTTCGCTGTGGGTCTGAAAAGCATTTGCAAAAAGACTGTGATGTTGCTGAAAGGAAGGCAAAAGTCAAGCCGAGGATTGCCAAGCAACGAAGTGCTGTCCAGCTGTCGGTGATTAATTCTACAGGAAGGAATTTAAAGGAGACGTGGCTTCTGGACAGTGGAGCTAGTGAAAGTATTGCCAATGCTAGGCAGATGTTTAAAAGGTTTATGCAGGCTGAATGGGACCATGTTAGCCTGGCAAATGGAAGTTTTGCATCTGTTACTGGCAGAGGGTTTGTGTTTGTACCTAGTTTGAATATTGAATTATCTATGCTATGTGTACCAGACCTAGAGTACAATATCCTAAGTGTTTCTCAGTTAGATAAACAGGGATATGATGTAAGGTTTGGGAAGGGTGAATGCATTGTTATGCAGAATAATCATGTCTGTGGTAAGGGTTTATTGCAGAACAGTCTGTATGAGATGAAACCCAGGACAGATGTAACCCATGATGTAGCAATGATCAACAAACCAAACCATGATTCATGCGAACATTTGTGGCATAGACGGTTGGGGCATCCAAGTTTCAAGGTGGTTGAAAAGATGTCTGAAGCAAGTTCTGGAATGGATTTGAAACCGTGCCAAGCTTATCTGGATTGCATGGCATGTAAGGTTGCTAAGTCTAAGGTGTATCCTGTAAGCAAATTAAGTGATAGAAAGTCACATAAATGTTTTGAATTAGTTCACGCTGACCTTACTGGCCCATTACCAGCCACATTAGGTGGTGCTAAATATGTTTTAGTCATTGTGGATGATTTCACCAGATTCGGGTTCCGTTACCTATTGAAAGCTAAAAGCCAAACATTTGATAAGTTCAGGAATTGGGTGCAGTTTGTGGAACATAGATATGGCACAAAGGTGTGCAGTTTACAGACTGACCAGGGAACTGAGTTTATGAGTGGCAGTTTTCAGCAATGGCTCAGTAGGAGGGGCATTGCGCACAGAAGAACCAATCCGCATAGTTCAGCTGAGAATGGCGTGGCGGAATTAAGAAATTTAGCGCTACAGACAGTAAAGGATTCACTGTTAGCTGACTCAGGGTTATCTGGAGGATACTGGGGAGAAGCTATACTGACTGCTAATTATTTAATTAACAGGTTGTGGAGTGTGTCTGTAAATCAAACACCATATTATATTCTGTATGGCAAGAAGCCATCATTAGCTCATGTGAAGGTGTTTGGGTGCACAGCCTATGTTCACGTGCATAAGGAAGTACGTAGGAAGGGTCAGGTGAAAGCACAGAAAATGGTTTTTGTGGGGTATGAGCCAGGAACCAAGGGATATAGGTTCACTGATGGCAGAAGACTTGTTATTTCTAGATCAGCAAGTTTCAGTGAGCATAGCAATTGGCAGAAGTTACACGGAGGGAGTGAGGTTTTTCTTCCTAGTCAGAGACAGTTCGAGCTCTCAGAGCGGCGAGAGTCTAGATATGTGATTAAGGATGAAGAGCAATTAACTCCTAGTGTGCCAATAAAGCAGGATGCTACTGTATTGCGCAGATCTGAAAGAGTTAACAAGGGCATACCACCTCAACGTTACAAACCAGGTGATGTTAAAGTGTTTTGTTAATTATGAACCTCGTAGTTATGCAGAGGTAATGGAGTTGCCACCACAAGAGCAGAAAAAGTGGAAAGCTGCTATGGATGTGGAAATGAATGCCATTAATTCCCACAAGGTGTTTAAATCTACCAGGCTGCCTGAGGGGCATAGGGCAGTGGGTTGTAGGTGGGTTTATAAGAAGAAGACCTTAGTCAATGGTGATATTCAGTATAAGGCTAGGCTTGTAGCACAAGGGTTTTCCCAGATTAAGAATCAGACTTATGATGGGGGTTACGTTCTAGAGCAGCGGAAGAAAATTGAACAGCTGCTAAGAGAGAATGATATGGAACATTGCAAGGAGGTTCCTACCCCGATGACAACTGATTTTGTTAAGACAGAGGCTGGAGACGATGACCAAACATCATGTAATCAAGAACACTATCAATCAATAATTGGAAGTTTATTGTATTTAGCACAATGGTCGCGTCCCGATATCGGGAATGCAGTGAATGTACTGAGTAGGTATGTTGTGCAACCTACCCAGAGGCATTGGAAAGGTATTAAACGTGTGTTTAGATATCTTAAAGGGACTATTAATAAATGTTTATTAATAAAACCTTGTAAACCATTGGAATTGAAATGCTATGTAGATAGTGATTGGGGTAATGATGTACATGATAGGAAATCAATATCAGGATTGATAATTATGTTTGGTGACACCTTGGTGGGGTGGAGGTCTCGGAAACAGAGTTCTGTTGCCGTATCTACTGCAGAGGCAGAGTACGCTGCACTATCTGACCTATGTTCAGAACTTATATGGTATAGGCAATTGTTAAGGGATGTAAATGTAACAATTGAGGGACCTATATGTGTATATGAAGACACTGAAGCGTGTATACAGATGGCAAAGAATGATAGGATCAGAGGGAGGAGCAAACGTGGATATCAAGTATCACAATGTTAGGAATGCTGTAAAAGAATCTCTGATTAATTTGCAATATTGTCCATCTGAGAGATGTAGCAGATGTGATGACAAAGCCTCTAAGTGTAGAGAGACATAGGATGTGTGTATCCAATATATGTATGTCTTCTATTCTGTATAAGTGAAATGTAATATCTATTGTAAATTGGAGGGGTGTTGGGTTTTGTATATACCCAGGAATTTACAGATAGATAAATTATACTGGAGAGGCTTGATATCTAGGTGAGAGGGGAATTATTCTGCAAGTCACCCAATTAGCAGCCATTGTTGTAGGGATGATGTGGCAGCAATGACTCATACTACAGGTGCTATCGTTTAGTTGGGTGTGGCAGATGATGAGAGTGACCTATAATGTGATTGGTCAGTTTATGTATATAGGCAGAGAAGATCTGGTGTTCTTTCTTCGCGTTGCTGTTAAACTTCTCATCGCTGTATTCCATCTCGTTGCTGTATCATTTGTTACTGCTGTTGGATGTATTTGGACTACGTATGTATATAAAGTAAATAGGCTATTTTATCTAATCTCTGCTTGAGTATCTATTTACTGCATAGAACGTGGATCACTGGTGTCTTGGAAAAAGGAGCAGGCTGCCCCATGGTGCGCACTCTGACACCTTCCCTTCCCTTCCCTTCCCTCTTTTGGTTAACACATTTTTTTTAGAAAGAAGCGTTCTTGCCTCTTAAAGTATTTCTGGGCCTGTTTGTCAATTATTTCTAGCATCTTCTTGGACTTGCTTCTTGGATGATCTATTCTAGGTATACATTCCAACTGAATTTTTATTAGTACAATTTTGAATAATCTCCAAGCATTCTAGGGAGACCTGACTTTAATGACTCTTCCTTTCACCTTTCTTTTTTAATTTATATTTATTAAGACTTTTTTATAGAATAAAACACAAATCTTTTCTTTTAAAAGAAAAGGGGAAAAAGGAAAAAGGAAAAAGAGAAACAGAAAGAAATAAGAAAGTGCAAGAAATGAAAAAAGAGAAAAAAAACACTAAAGAAATATATGAATGACTTCCAACTTCCTTTTCAACAGATAATTATAATCTTATTGTCCCTCCTCCCTCTTAGATGTTATACAAGTCCTTTCAGCCCCTTATTTAATCCACCATTCACCTTTCTATCAATTCCCTCATTTTTTAAAAAAGAAAAAGAGGCGTTCTAAGTGCAACAACATTACGTTCACTGTTTGCAATTGATTGGATAACTTTTATATCTTGGACAAGATGCTTGGCAGTTCTTATGATTTATTCCCCTTGAGTTAGCACCTTGACTAGCTGTTGTAGGGCATAGTCATAGTTATTTAGAAAATCTAGAAAATCTGGCATACATATTCTATTTTCCCAGATCATATGAGGGTGACTGAAGTCACCCATGATCACTACTGGGATTTGCCGGGGAGAGCTTTTCCTTGTTTTTTTTGCAGATGACTCTCTGATTTAATTCCTCATTTGAAGATCAGAGGGAGAAGAACTATGGTGTGCATATGCTTTATTGGGACCCAATTTGCAATAAAGCACATCTGCGTGTTCGGTATCTATCCTCATGTCTCATTTGAATATCAAATGTATGTAGAGGTAACTGTACCCCATGCACTAGAATAATATAATCCATATTTGCCCTTTTTCACATTGCCTAATGAACATATGAAAGTAAATCAGTTCATATATAATTTCCCTAGTTTTTCAAGCCACGTTTGGCTTGAATGTAAAGTCTATATTTTATGGTCATTGTATCCAAACCAACAAATGTTCATTTATGATTATGAGTGAAACCCCAAATGTAAAATGTATTTTGATCCTTCTCTGCAAGTCTGGTTTGGGTGGAATGAGTTGCTGGTGCCACTTATTGCCATAAAATAGAGTTTGCACTGAAGTAATTTACTGAATTAGTACATAAGGGAAGATAGGAAAACATAAATTTTAATAATCCGTATCTTCTCTCTCCACCACTCCTGAATGCTCTCTCCAGCCTTCTACTATTGTTTATGCTGAATTTCGACAGCAGCATCCTGTGTAACAACATCCCCAGAAAGTATTAAAACCATTATACATAAAATGCAGAGTAAGTTACAGAAGGAAGTTTTCTTGTTGAATATTAACTCTAATTGACTTTGGTAATGTAGAACTCTACTGTGGAGATTCTATAAGAGTCCTGCTAAGACATAAATGCTGCAGAGCTAAAACACAATGTGGCATACAGCTACAGCAATCATGGAGAATCAATGTACTAGCTGACTAAAGTTGCTATTGACGTCATTACACAAGCAGGGAACCTATTGCAATGGCAAAGTTTATTGACCTCCACAGCTGCTAAAACACACCTAGTTTATTATTGTTGATGGAATGGACATTTTGGGAAATTCAGATAACATCACCACTTGAAATCCTTATATGTTTTCCCAGGACATCTTCCATTTTATTTTTCACTTTAGAAAGTTTAGGGTTTGGGGACAGTGATGGATAGGGCAAGTGAAGCTGTTAGAAATCAGTTTAACTTTGTGATCAGCTCATATTTTATAATGTTTATATAATTGCAACAGCAACTTAATTAGCCTCAAAATGTTTTCCTGGCTATATTTAAATAAATAAAATTGGTAATAAAAATGTTAAATATTCTATAAGTAACAGAATGTTACACATGTAATGCAGTGAGTTGTGAGTAAATGTGGCAAAAAGGAAAGGAAGATTTCTAAACTGCTCCAGCCAATCTATATCTCCAGTCTAAAAAATAAGAAACATAGTCTAATAAATATGAAACATGTGGCATTTTGACATCTCACAGGCAGTAATGAACATAAAAGCAACCTAAATGAATATCAACACAGTCAAAATGTTCCTTCTGTGAATTCTAACATTGGAGCATTATACATATTTAGTGTCATGTCAATGATAGATCAGTAAGTTGCTAAGAAAATTTATGTTTGTTGATTTTCTGATAATAATAAAAAAACAGTAGAGGAAATATATTTATGCCAGCTATTAATTTAAAATCTTTCCTGAATTGGGGAATGTGAGATCTGGAAGGGGATCCTTCTAGATTCCTTCATTTTGTGGCTTTCCAATGACAAACTCCTAACACTGATAAAGAGGTAGAAGGAGGAATCAGGTATCAAGTTTCCCTGTCTAAGGTCAGAATTCATCAACCCTAGAAGGTTGACTCAAAATTTGGTTTATTTCTTAAAAAAACAAAAAAAAGCAAAACAGCTTTTCTTGATAGCTCATTTTAACTGGACCTTCCCTATCCACAGCACCTATGATACTTAAATGGTAGTAGGAATATATACAGTATGGGACATATTTAACTACCCCAATTATTATTGTAATAAGTACAACTTACTATAATCAAACCCATTATATATAGAACCATGTCTCTTCACACACAGTCATCTCTGAATTCCCTTCCCTAATTCCCAAGCATCTAAATAAGGGATACACCTTTCTCACCCCAATTGGCCACACACTGGTTTTTAGACTAGAAATTTAACATTTGGGTGTCAAAAATATATTCATGTGCTGTTCAATTCTAAAGAGAGATACTGGGTGGACTTCTAACTTTGTTTACTCGTATGTGAACCTCCCAACTAGCATGTGCAATAAAGTGAGATCTCTGGAACATGCAAATGCCTTTGTCATATTTAAGTCATCACCCCAGTCAAGCCATTCAGGGTACATCCTAACCAAGCCAGTTCAAATCCCTGGCATCAGGGAAGGGAAAATTCTGTACCTGGAGCACTGATATCTCTGGTTAGACACATTAGCATTGCTTAAATTAGAGACTCCTACCCAAAGTGTCATGATCATTATTCTGCCAGGAAAAAAGTATTAAAGGAATGCTTCTCCTCTTTGATTTTGGGTGTCTCTGAGAAGCTTACAATTATAATTCAATCTTTTTGCTGTTTTGAGAAGGTCAGTTTAAGGAAAATCCAGTTCTTTCCTAGTTAGCTCAACTTCCCTCTTCCCATTTTAATCAATGTTCCTCTACCTTCCCCATTTTTATCATCATATATTTGACAGCATCACCTACAACAGGAGTAGACAGTCCTTTGGTGTGCAGAGAGTACCTTGAGCCCTGAAGAACCACTTAAGTTCAGCAAAGATGGGTGGAATCATTTTATGATATACACCACATGTACCCACAAGATCCCTTAAAGGTACCCATCCAAGCAATCTGGATTAATGTGGAAATAGGCTCCAGTCTTATCCTCCAATGGGGCGTGGTGGCTCAGCGGGTAAGACGCCAGGCTTGTTGATCGGAAGATTGCAAGTTCGGAGGTTCGAATCCCTAGCCCTGCGTGCGGAGTGAGCTCCCGCACTCGCCCCAGCTCTTGCCAACCTAGCAATTCGAAAGCATGCAAATGCAAGTAGATTAATAGGTACCACTTCGGTGGGTAGGTAACAGCGTTCTGCTCGTGTCATGCGGCCACATGACCGTGGAAGCGTCTTCGGACAACGCTGGCTCTTTGGCTAACAAACGGAGATGAGCACCGGCCCCTAGAGTCGGACACGACTGCACAAATGTGCGGGGGGTACCTTTACCTTTACCTTATCCTCCAGCAATCCTAATGTAGGGAATATCATGTAAAGAGGATAAAAATAAAGCCTTTGCCCTCCCCCAGTGAATCCAATTAAAATAACTGTATAATTTACAAATAGTGCAATACTAATGCTGTTCCTTGCTGCTGTTAACAGCAGTAAGGAAACTGTTCCCTTAATCAGTATCACCAGTAGAGATTTAAATCCATCTCCAGCATTGCAGGAATTGTGTTTCATCCTGTTAAAGGAAAGGGGAACATGTGAAGTTTGCTCCATGTGTTCCTGGCAGCCCTCTAATGATGCTGTTTAGTATGATTGTCCTGGAGAAGAAGGTGCGATGAGAGAGATCAGCTGGGTTCAAGAGATGAACTGATTCTGGCATAGATGAGATACATTTGATTTTTTATTATTATTCTTAGAAACACTGCAGCTCTATGGAGCTTGTGGGTGATCTGTTTCCCCATCACAGGAACACTTCTGCTGCTCCTAGGCTTCAAAAAGCATAGCAGACCTTTCAAGAAGAAAGGGGGCTCAACAGTTTTGCAGTTTCCCTTCATAGGAACCAGTTGAATTTTCTTTCATACAACCAGACAAATGTACACAATATGAACTAAGGATATTGATGCAAGTGCAAGGAGAAATGTATTTCATTTCCTGTTTGTATGGAGTGGAGATGAGCAAATATTTTTCTAGGATCTGTGGCAGCTGGGCCTTTGCAATTATTAGTTTCTAATTATTCTCTTAAGTGTTGCACAGTCAGCAGCAGAAAAGATGAGCATAGACTGTCTTTATACCAGTTCTAAGGGAGTGGAGAATGGGAATAGTGGTGGTGTGAAAGTGCCCACAGACCTTGTTTTGAAACAGAACCAACCATGATCACACTGATAAATTACTTCCTGAGGAAAAGAGACAGAGGGGCTGTGATTCTGCTTGATCTCTCAGTGGCTTTTGATACGATCAGCCCATAGCATCCTCATGGATAATCTTCATAAATTGGAAGTATTGTGTAGAGAGAAAAGATTTACTTCTAAACTATCAACTCCTTCCATGACCTCCTCTTCCATGGCAAAGGGTCTGTCTTTAATTAACATGGCCACTTATAAATTTCCATGACGAAGGACATCTCTGAAAAAGGAAGGCGAACTTTATACCTTGATTCTTTGCCAGAATTAATGTAATTCATATCCAAAGATAATTGTATCCAAATAATCTGTACAACTTTAGAAAGAAAGGCATGAAGCTTAGTAGCACAGCACATAGGCAAATAATTTGTGCTTTTCTTCCAGAACTAAAGAAAATCATGCTATTGCCCATAAATATCTCTGCCTCTCATCCAAGATTTAGCACATGCACGCTGTTTGTCCAGAGCTCGAAAGATCATCACTGACGCCTCCCATCCTCATCATGGTTTGTTTTCTTTGTTACCCTCTGGGAAGAGGTTCCGCTGCATCCGATGTAGAACAGCCAGATTGGGAAACAGCTTTGTCCCCCAGGCTATTGGATTCTTGAATGCTTGAATAAGTTCTTTTAGGTGAAATGTTGGATGTGTAAAGAATGTATATTTTATAGTAACTATGGATTTTTTTATTAGTATTTTAGTGTTTGATTGAAATTGTGAGCCAACTGCAACGAAATTTCATTCTATTGTGCACTTAGTGTATAGTGTATAGTGAGATGACAATAAAGCTATTCTATTCTATTCTATTCTATTCTATTCTATTCTATTCTATTCTATTCTATTCTATTCATAATTCAAATGCCTGAGGGTTTGGTTCTCTTGTCCCTTTCAACCTCCTCCTCTTTCCTAGATTATATTCAGATATATTTGTGATATTAGTTCAGGATTTATTTGAACAATTTTTACACAAGGAGAGAAATATAAAAATAAAAGTACAAATGATTCTGAAATAAAAAGAAATCCCCAATAATGCATGTGGTACAATGGACATCAGTCTTTTACTACTGGTCAGCCATTGTTGGCTTAAATAAATAATGACACAATTTATTTTTAGTTAAGCTGTTCTAAGAGAAGCATGGAGTAATCTTATAGTGACTACCAAAAAGTTTAGTGGGCATTACTTCAAGATAAGAATGCATAGGATTGTAGTCAAAGAGATGGGAACAAAAGCTGGGAAAAGAGAAAATTAACATGGGTCCCAAGTTGCAGATTGGACTTAAAATTGCTTCCAATGCTGATAAAGCTATGAATCCTGGTTTAGGATCAATTATGATAAATTTTTATAGTCATAATTTCTCCAATTTGTCTAATTGTTATTGTTGCCATACAGAAAAAGAAAATCTGAAGCTGCAAAGATAGAATTACAGTAGAAACATGGAACATAAGAAGCATGAACACAGGAAAGCTCAACACAGTGAAAGATGAAATGAAACGACTACAAACTGACGTCTGAGACGTCAGCAAATTGAGATGCACTGGGATGGTAAAGTTAAAGTGCCAGAGATAAATTAAAAAGTTGGGACCTCATCTTCATCCTATAACCAGTCAGTACAGAGGCTTTTTGCTCATAATTTTAGCTTCCTGCTTAAGGGGATTGATTCCTCATGTTGAAAAGCATAGAAATGATGAAAGACACATGATCGAAGTGGCAGGTGTATGGCCTGGTATGAAAATTCTGCAGCAGTAGGTAAAAAAAAAGGTTATGAATCCTCTCTCAACTAAATGGTTACAGCTGAATACTGTCTGTTTAAGTTTGCATTTTAAGAAGACTGTGGCCTAGGAAGTAGGAAAACTTTATAGTACTGAAAGAGTGTTCTAATTTAGCCTTACTCTCATTTGTTATGAATGTTGGGCAGCTGACATAATATTTGGCTTCTAATAAGGAGAGAAAAGCTGGTAAGAAATTGCTGTACTTGTATATTCTTCTACTTGAAAATAAGTCTGAGAAGGCATAATTAGGACTGAATTTTAAGACTTTTTAAAGTTTCCAATCATGGTAGTTTTTCACAACAAAGCTATAAGAGCCAATTATATCTTTAAGATTAATGAAGTATCTCTGCTAATATGTTCGATAGTTTTTAATGTGCCACAAAATTATCTGAAGATTTTTAAAGCTACCAAATTGATACAGAATATTTATTGTATGAGATACTCAGGAAAAAACATAATGGTATTCTAAAATATGGTTTTCTTTTGAATACAAATTAGAGTAATGTCAAAATATGCCTTTTTAAGTTACACCCCTCCAAGAAAAGTAATTTTGCATAAAATTGGTTGAAGAACATGCCTGAGCATGTTATTGTTGCCAACTGGGTCCCATGAAAATGAGAATGTTTAGTGACCCTCTCTAATGGTAGGAAAAAGCCAGCAGTGTTTTATAAAATGGGGTGGCTGTTTCTTTTTTTCTTCTACAATAATTTATTCCAAAACAAATTGGGGGATAAATGTTGCTGCAATTGACATGGACTGAGGCATTCTCAAGAGAAAAAGGGGTGGTTCTCACTAGTAAATCAACTAGCTTCACATATGGGTTTAAGGTCAAGGTTTTTCCTTTTTTAAAAAAAAACACATCCATCTGATATGCTTTTAACAGCCCTTTGATATTCAGAAGGAATAGGATAGCAGTTGATGACAATTTTTCCTGTCATCAAGAACCACAGGAAACCACATGCATTATCTGTTTTATTTCTCTGTATCATGTGAATATGAGTCACAGGAACAGGACTGGTAAAAAGAAAAAAGAAAAATGCATAATTCTAGCCTCTTCTGAGTGAAAGTAATTATTTCCTTTTGATTTCACAAGCATAGAGTTGTAGCAATATCCACTGAGTTTATTGACACCTATATTCTCTAAGCAAGAATGTTTAGAACTACAGTCCATTGTGGGCCTGCTAAGTTGGCAGCAAAGGTCCAGTGGGCATTATTCCCCGGTAATGCATCATTAAATTCTTTAGGGCTTAAATTCCACTGAAGTCATTGGGACTTACACTGAAGAAGACATGATTAGAAAATGGAACTTCTTCTCTTTCTACTATACCTGCTGGTGCCATATGTATTCAAGGGGTGGATGCAGAGTGCTTTGGGGAGGTTATTTTTGGCATTCCTCATGAGGAATGCCCACAAATGCACACAGGCTTGTTTATTACCACACCAGAATCCCTAGCTGATCAACAACCACAGTGGCTAGTTTGGTATGAATTGGTGACAGCACTTTAACTTCTTAGTTTAAAAAATGAAAGCCAGCAACAATTGTTTCAGATGCCATAGACTTAAGTATTGATTTCCTTTATAGGTGACAGATTGTTCCAAAGATGTCAGAGGAAAATATTTCCTTGAATATGAAAAGGCAGCCAAAAATGGCAATAGTGAAACACAGCACTCCAATAGATGTGTCAACATGCTCTAAAAACATGCTCTCTCTGATTTCAGTGCTAAATTCATCGTCATATCTACCTCCCTTGCCAAATAAATTATTTGAACTCAGTCCACCATTTGAAGAGACTCCTGATGCACGGAGCTTACAGGATCTGCTTCAGAGAAGAAACTCTGGGCAGTACGATGCCAGTGAAGAGCCAAGCAACAGCTCCCAGATCGTTTTTCCAAGAAGAAGGCTTTCAACTATAATGGGTTCAGAGGAATCTGCAGAAGCATTGCACCAAACGGTTCCCTTTCCAATGACACCAAGGAAAAGATCCAGTAATCACAACAAGTGGTCCAATAAAGGCCGGGTTTCCACAACAAAACAGGCATCCAGTGGGCAAGAAGCAACTATCTTCAAAGAATCAGTAACAAAAAGAAAGAGAAAAAGAAATATGGACAAAAAGCTTGTGGTAAATGCTCCCCTCCCCAGGCTCTTTTCTTTAAACTCTGTAGAGTTCTGAAAAAGTTACAGCTGCTAATTAAAAACCTAATAATTATGGCTATTGTTGAATTATATGTGTAAGGAAAAGCTTTACCTTCTGATCTGTGTTCAGTGTATCCTATGCCTTGAGGAGAAGGTGACTAGGATTTGTGAAGCCAAATGCCAGGGGTAGCTGCAGAATAGTGAAGTATGTTTCTCCTGGGCTCAACACCAGTTGTTGGTCATTGTCAGCTATGCTGGAGAGCCACCATTTTCCTGTCCCTATCATAGACAACCTAAGCTGGAAGAGGTTAGAACTCTAACCTAGAGGGTAGGGATGACAAAAAAAAAAAAAAAAGCAGGTAGTGTCATATGATCTGGGAAAATCTATAGGTCTGATCAGAAACAAAGCAAATATCCCATAATCTTGAGCAGCTGCTATCAAGTTGCAATCAAAAATTTAAAGCATTGTTTCCTTATTAAAACAGCAACATAAAAAGAATAAATTATTATTTTTTAATTAAATATAAAGTAGTTTTCAGGGAACTTTACATAGATCCCATAGGTGCCATTCCTTTCCCAAATTAATTAGGAATTCCTGGGCACCTATGATTTGTGCAAGGTTTCCACCATTTGTTTACAGCAGTGTTGGTGCCTCTGTATATCATAATTCAGAATTATTTTAGCCTGATTAGGCTATGGTATATCATTATTCCCCCAACCCATTTATTTGCACAACATTGCTGTAAATTAGGTTGGTTGGAGAGACAGTAATTGGTGTGAAATCAACATTGTCCCTCTTAGCTGAGAAGAAATAGGGTGTTCCCAATGTAACTACTATATGACATTAAGTCTGTAGACATCTCTAGAAGACCTAATTTGCTGCTGTGCTTATGCAGAATGTCCTTGTTCTAGAATCTCAGGTCTTGGATTTTTTCTGAAGTGAAGACATCTGAATTGCACAGACATTATCTTTCCCTTCTTTCATATAGATGTCTTTTCTCAAAAGGAAGGGCTTCTTTCATTCTTAGTCAGAATTGTTCCTGGTAAAGAGAAGCTAGTGCTCACAGAAGGTGGAGGAGCAGCAATGTTACTGATGACTAGTTTTTCCAGCATGTTTCTATGCCATCTTCCACTCTGTTCTAGTAGATACTCCAAGCATATTTTCAGGGTGTGCAAATAGCTGCTGGGGAGGAAGAATTGGGAAAGATCATTTCTCTTCCCCCTTTGATCTTGAATAGAACACTGTAGCAGCCAGAGGGGAAGTCCTCCCCAAATGTTTGCCAATTACTACACACAGGCTGGAAAAAAATGCTGCAGCTATTTGCAAAGTGTGCCCTGTACCTCTCAACCCCTTATTTAGCTTCAGTAGGCATGTTTAAAATTCACGTATGTTCAATTACAAAAGACCAGTTAGGATACTGTAATTTTATTTTCATTTTTTAAAGTAATGTTTAATCATTTCATTCAATTCCCGAATGGTTGAAACACTGTATTGATTTCAGTATGGCAACTTAGAACATTTTCCCTAATTACTTTTCTTCTCAATTACAGGAAAAGAGAGTAAGACAATGGGAATTACGTCAACTTAAAAACATTGAAGAAGCAACTGCTCATGAACTAACAATTGAAGACGTTTGAATCTGAGTTAGTAAGAGGAAGGAGCAGGGTAGAAAGATGATAAGATTCAGACAATTTTGCAAGGCTGGTAACTCATGACCTTGTGCCCACTATGATCTTCGTTGCATTGAATCCATAGCTTTGGTGAAAAATTAATGAATGTAATCTCAACAACATGGGGGAAATTATGTGAGATTGCTTGCAAAATAACCTCTGCTGGCAAAAAATTTCTTTATCTATAGAGTAATAACAGATGATGCAATGAGGGATGTTTTTGCTGTTAGTATGGGGAAAGAGCAAGAGGCACCATGATCGGAGGACAACTTTTGGATTACTTATTAATGACATGTGTTTTGCATTCTTTAAGGCTATGTTATTTCTCGCTGAACCTGCTCTGTTTTATTTTTCTCTCTTCTTTCCCACCCATCTCCTTATCAGGTCATAGTTTGCAGTTTTCAAATATACACATTATGTGGCCATCCCGCACTATCTGATAAACTGTGTTTACTACCAATAACAGCCTTAGGATTTGCAAAGCCTGATGGAGAGAACGGGGCTATTTGGGTACAGAAGTCTGACCTGCCTGGCAATGGATATCTCTGCACATGTATCAGTCAAGAAGAGGGAGGCAGAGGCTCAAGAGGCAGGCCTGCTTCTATGCTATCTTGCTCACTTATAGAGGGGGTGGTTGGGGATTCCAAGGCTATAACTCAAATGGCTGCATCTGTTAACATTGCTCCATGATATTTGATTGCCTCCTTCTGGCAAATGTTACCTACTGTAACCATCTACAGTACACCAAGCAAGCACCACTTGTTTTTCACATTAACAAGCCTGGTTTGTGTAATGTGACATGATCAAGCAAGTTTTGTTTGATCTGGGCAATTTTCTTAGATCCAACTGCTTTTAAATGGGATACATAAATTGAAGGGATCTAACAAAGGCTTTTTTAAAGGCTTAGTAAGTTTCACACCTTACTAACTTAGTAAGTTACTAACTTAGTAATTAACTTAGTAAGGGGGTGTGGTGGCTCAGCGGGTAAGGTGCCAGGCTTGTCGATTGGAAGATCGCAAGTTCAGAGGTTCGAATCCCTAGCCCTGCATGACGGAGTGAGCTCCCGCACTAGCCCCAGCTCTTGCCTACCTAGTAATTCGAAAGCATGCAAATGCAAGTAGATGAATAGGTACCACTTCGATGGGATGGTAACAGCGTTCCACGTTCGTCATGCCGGCCACATGACCGTGGAAGCATCTTCGGACAACGCTGGCTCTTCGGCTAACAAACGGAGATGAGCACTGGCCCTTAGAGTCAGACACGACTGCACAAATATCCAGGGAGAACCTTTACCTTAAGTTTCACAGAGTTTGTCTGTAACATAAATGCATTCATATACCTCTATGTGAAGCATTTTAGCTTGGAGATTCACTTCCTTATGTAGAATCACACAGGAGCTCTGCTGCAGCCATATTCGATTCAATAGCTTGGAAATGGCAATTGAGTATAGGAAAGGCTCCATCAGCATGCTGCATTTTTTAAAATCAGACTGCATCCCCAGTAATACCAGAATTCTTTTGCAATGTGCGATACAGTATCTGGACTGTGTATAAAGACACCCAAGCAACTTTTTCTGCTTGCTTGCATTTGTCCCTGTAAGCTTTTTCAGTATGTCCAGGTGGAAGTACATAATTTCATAATAGGTTTATTCATGAAGAACATTTTCTAACAAGATTTCACTTGGTCTCTCTAATAAATACGAAGCCTTTTAAATGATGACGGAAACATTTCAAAGGAGAAAGCCAAACACAGGGAAGATGTGAAAAACTGAATCCAAGTCTCATTCTCATGTGAAACTTTTCATGCCTAGGCAAAAACCTATGGCAATACAGGTCAAGCTGACTTAGATGGTAATCTGAGATGGGGATGGTGGGTGTGGATGACTGGAGGGCACTCACAGCGATCTCCCAGCATGTCAATCTGACCTAGCTTGTTTTTATGCCAGCCAAACCTAATTGCATCTAGCTCAGCTGAACTCAGTCCAGATTAGCTATTATTACTAGTCATATACAGTCATGGCAGACTTTCTGAGGCGATGAGGAACTAGTCCAGTTTTGGAGAGAGAATGGGAGACTTTGATTTCTTTTTCCTTTTTTAAAGGACAGGGCTTAAAAGTTTTGTTTTAACCCAATTAGATGACATTTGGAAATTTAATTACCAATTCAGATATGTGAAGGTTTTGGAGAAAGTGTCCCTTTTTAATTGTGAAGTAATCAAAATGCTATTGTTTGAGGAATTTCTGAAAACAACAGATGTCATACTAATGCCACTTGGTAAGGCATCTTGGAAAATATTTCATTATTAGTTTAAAATATTTATATGCTGTCAATATACCAGGCAGTACCTGAACAACTAATAGAAATACAATCCATCTAAAACACAGTGAGTACTATAATAATGTAACCCTGATTAGGAAATGATCGGTAGAGGACCTTTTGAACTAGATACCATTGAAGGTTCTTGTAAAGTGAAAATGGGGCTGTTAGGAGTTTATTTCCCGCTGCTTCTCCCTGCAGATGACTTTGGATGAGAAAAGGATGACCAGCTGCAGGGAGGATGGACTGTTACAGTGGCAATGGATGCTCCGAAGACCAGAAAGATCAGGTTAGGGACAGATTGTCATGGAAAAAAATCTGTCAATGTGGTTGCTAAGAGTCACATAATCATAATCAATCTGGTAAAACTCTCCAAACAAGTATTTTTGGAAAATAGCTAGGAAAACATTTATTTGGGTGATGTACTAATTACTGTTACTAAATAGTTGGGAGGTAGAAATCCTTGCTGATCACCCAGAACTACTAAAGGACCTTGATCTTCCGCTCATGCCTTTAGTAGATGATTCGTGGTTTTCATCTTGAATATTCAATACTAGTTTTCAAATATGCCATCTTCAAGAGATGTTCTCAAGCACTACTATACAGTACACATTAACTTGACTGTTGACAAATCCTAGCACGTTTCGACCCTGTCGTTATTGCAGAGGAGTCTACTGAATTTACACTTTAAATCAGACTAGGAGAAAAATGGTGCCAAGAAACAAATGCAGGTATCTTACACTTGGAAACAAACAAACGGATTAAAATACTGATATTTGAAGAAGTATTTGAAAAGTAATACGGGGGAACCATATGCATTTATTTTTTTCCCTTAAGCTCTCAGGAGAAACTACAGTGAAACCCTTTAAAATACAAATAAAAACAAGATTAAATACAAATTAAATAACAAATTAAACAATAATTGAAAACTGATGGTAGCAAACAGATAACCTTGCAGTGCTATTATTTACATAGTTAAAAACAGATGTTAGTAATCATAATTTGCCTGTGGGAGAAATGCGGGAGAAATATTAAGTATAAAATACTAGTATAATTAAAATAATACTGTTTTTAAACGTATCAAAATGCTATATATTGTGATGGGATGAGAAAAGATAAATGGAAAATTGGAAAAATTCACAACTGAAGGGGAACCAAGCAAGAATTTGAATGATTGTGATGATAATTTAATTGATTGGATACTTGCAAGAAAAGAGACTGTCACACACATAACCACACTAAAAGAAAACTTGGGCAACAACAGTGAAACGCAGTTGCAGTGACAGTAAATATATATCATTCTCTCATTTTATCCTGTACAGTCTGGTTTTCCTGCGATGTCAATCCCCAGTTTTATATTTCTCCCCTCTGTACCAAGATGTTATAGAGCAAGCATCAAAAGATTCAGTACTTAAAAAACATATTTGGGGGAGGGGATGTGTCATGGTGCCTTTTTTTTCTCTCCAGAAAGCAGAACTATTCAACTCCATACTGGAGATGGAGTTCTATCAAGGATTTTGAATTGTATACAGGGCATATTACATATGCCTATTTCAGTTTAGGTGAGTTAAAAACACCCCAAATTCTCCCATTCCATTTCAGGCTCAGGGACAACAAGAATCCAAATTAAAGCACCCTCACAGATGGTTGTCCTATCTCTTACTGAAGTTATTAACACTACAGAAAAGGAGACCCCCACTACCTCTTAGAGGGTTTTTAACATATCTGTAATTGCTATGTGTGTTATTCCTGTCCTGTGCTCAGGGCAGTTTATCTAAACTGGCTTAAGAAAAAGATGTCTGGCCTGAGACACTTTGGCAATATCTTGCAAGATATTCATTCTGGATTCCTTTCTTGCCAGCAGGTTTGCCCTCTAATAACATCTATATCTTTCTTTTTTATTACCAGTACTAAAATAGGACAGTAGCTAAGAATTTTACCTAATATGTAAGAAGTTGGATGCTCAGAACTTAGCAGAAATCATTTTAAATTATTTTATAAATGTTTTCTTTCCTTCAGCTGGCTTTCTTTTTTAAAAGGCTTTAAAAAAAAGTAGGGTGCCACTGCTTCATTGTTTCTCTAGGCACAAGACTGAAATCAAATCAAATATCTTTATTACAGTCTTTGACCAGCCTTTACAATAGAAGAAGAAAAATAGTTTAGTCCAACAATTCGTTACCAGGAAAAAAAAAAGGAAAACAAAACAGTAAAACAACATATCTAATTAAAAGTTTTGCACAATTGTATAACTTGATAAAAATATTTGGCCTCCTGTTGTGTGAGTGTAGAGTCAGCATCTCTTAAAAAGAAATAAACATAAAATCTATCAGTATGACGGTCCAATTTAGAGATGATTGGGGAGATCAAAGCACGTCTTGGGGCATCATAAGACGACTAAAAAAAAATAGGCAAAACTCTTATGGTAAGAAAATGTCAGTACATTTATATGGAGTGGGAAAAGACCCAGAGTCAAACAGTGGCAATTTTGGAAGGAGCTGGCTTAGCCAATGGACTTCATAGATATTTATGGTATAGACATACAAAGGAAGACAAAAATCTAAAAGTACACATTATTAGACAGAATTTGATAAAAGCATGGAATTCTACAAAGGGAATAATAAGCCCAACAATTACAGGCACACATATACAATCACTCCTCATTTAGCGACTACCTCATTTAGCGACCGTTTGCAAATACAACAGTAACTAAAAAAATAATTTTGTGGGCAATGCATGCACTTACAACCAAATTTTGTACACCTCAGAACACACACCAGAGTGAGACTAACACTGGTGTAGCTGTACAAGAGAACTTTATCTAAATGAGACGGCAGCAACCAGCAATCTTCACAGTTTCTCTCTCTCACACACATGGTTCGTTTAGCAACCATTTCACTTCCAATTTAAGGAACGGACTGCAGTCGCTAAATGAGGAAAGGCTATGTACTGTATATGTATAAATATAAAGCAATTATACAATAGAGATTTCAGTATTAAGCAGTCAGTTCAAGACCAAAAGCTACATTGTATAACAAACATTTTGAGGTAATCTGCAGCAGTTTCTTTTTTCTAATGCTATACTCAAATTTGTATGAAAAAGTCAAATAATTTTATACTTGTAATATTGATATTCTAAATTGTAATTAATATTGATAGAATATATATTTTTCTTTTTTCTCTGTTTCCAATACTCCAAGTTATCTAAACAATAGATATAATGTTTAATCTTAATGCATTAAGATTTATAACAATATAATAAAAAGAATTGAAAATACCTAGGCAGAACTCTTAATCACTGTGCTATTTTAATATTAACAGCATGGGCAAAGTCCTAGAAGCTTTTAGATCAGGGCAACTATTGCCTCAGTTGCAAGGGCATTTCCACTTCTGTGAAGTGCTGAAGTGCTGGTATTAACCTGCAAGGAAGTAGAGTGCTCCAGCCAAAATGGAGAGGAGAATTTAGGATGAAAAGATACTTTTAAATTGGAGAAAGAAAACACACTCACACGCATTTGTGGTGGGAGGGAGATGAATAAAGGCTGATGTTATTTGTTTCTGCACTCAAAAAATGGTTGTTGTCCCATTGTGGCGATGAGATAACTAGGCAGGGTGCATAAGCCAACAGAATCCAGAGCAAGTTCTAACTTAAAACTCTTTATTGCATAACAGTGTTAGCCATAGCACTCTCATCATTCTCTATTTTGTCTCCTAAATCTTTCTTCTTCCTGTCTGCTGTAATCTCTCCTGGGACATATAGCACTACATTACATCCCTTTGTTAGACAGAAACAAACAACAATAAATTAGCTCTGCTGACATTAGAAAATATCACAATTCCAAATATGAAATAGATTCACAAACTTATATAGATGATTCCACCCAAAGCTTCATAAGCATGGCATGAAATCTACAGGGTAAAGTCTGCCACTTTTAGTTGTTCCCTGGAGAAAGCTTACCTCAGGTTGATTGTTATCAAATCAGTGTCAACTCTTAGCAACCATATAAATAATTTTTTACCATGACAGTCAGTCCCTAAATTGATTCTTCAGGTCTTCCAATGGTGCACTATCTTTATTGTAACAGTCCATCCACCTTGTTGCTGGTCAGCCTTTTCTTCTCTTTCCTTCCACCTTTCCCAGCATTAGAATCTTTTCCAGAAAGCTGGGTCTTCACATAAATGTGTTCAAAGTAGGATAATTTGGATCTGGTCATTTGTGCCTCAGGTGAGAACTGTGGGTTGATTTGTTCAATGATCCATGTGTTTGTTTTCTTGGCTTTCCATGGTATTCTCAGGAATTATCACCAGCCAGGTTGTTAGAAGCATACACCAACTCCCCAACTACAAGACTGTCATTTAACTATATGTAAGTATCAGCACAATGTTTGATTTGATCCCAGTATTACTGATAATATTCTACAGTATAAGAGCTGAATCATCCACTTCACTTGACCCTTCACTTGACCCTTCACTTGACTACAACATTTATTATGAAGGTCCTGAGAAAGAAGCAACTTGCCAGGTGTCTCTTTGAAACCCTGTGTGGAGTAGAATGATATGCCATTAAAAACTAGGAATCATTTTTCCAATTCCTTCCTTCACAGTGTGTTGCCTGCAGAGTTTTTCTTTTTGTTTTTTTATATAACAGTGAAAACATTTCTTTACCTTTTCATTATTCTTGGGTTAGAAAAGAGAAACATGGGTGTTTATTGGCAGAAGACTGGAAAAAAGTTGAAGCAAGGTGTTAGGCATTATCAGTAACCTTTTTGGATAAGGATATCCAAAATGAACAAAAATGTATAGCAATAGCAAAATGTGTGGCAACAAAACTGCCTGCAGGTAAGAAGAAGAATAACTGTAAGCACATGGATGTCGTATTGGTTCAATAATATCAATGCCCCTTTTGATACAAGGATCAGATGGTGGTGAAAGGCTGATCATCATGTAAAGATCAAGTTTGTACAGAAGCAGCACAATTCCATTTTGTTTGCACCATACCGTGATGCCTGTCATGAGCTAACTTTAACAATGTGCACACTTTAGATTCAAGTATAACAATCTGCTCACCCCACAATAAGAGATCATTGTGTACAGAAAGCTGAGCAGCGGTATGCTTAAATGGTCTCAGTAGTGCAGGAATTGTTTGTGGTCATTCCTCCTTCTAACCTGACTTCTTTTAATTTAACAGTCTCATCCTGTTTTCTGAGAGAACAAGTCGTGACCTTATTTTGAATGATAACCTTTCAGGAAATAGAATATTATCATATCCCCCTAGCATGCCACTCAAAGGCCAAATTCAGCTGTGTGAAAAAGCTGTGTGAAACAGCAGGTAAATGAGTCTGGGTGTATTTAAGATTTGATCTCTTGGTACCTACAAAATCGTAGCAGGCATTTTCATAAAAAAATAATGAAAGTTAGTGATGTCATTGTCCTAAGACCCTGTAAAAATAGAATTTTGAGGCCCCATGTTCCCACGCCATATGATTTCCAGGCAAACAGTCTGAGCAAAACCAAGGCATTTTAGCATGTTCTTGATTCACACTCCCACGCTGCCTGTACAACATGATGGATTTTTTCCTGAAGTTCAAAACAACTTTCTGTAAGAAGAGCTCTTTAATTGCATACATTTCCACTGTATAAGTTACATAGTGACCTCAAAGTATTGTTTTTCAGCACATTTTGAAAGCAATCTAAACTTCTGATAGTGACAAGCAGTGATACTCAAGTGAAGGTGTCTGAGCATTTAAAAACAAAACAAAAAATGCATCTGGGCTTCCAAATAAAGGATTATGAAATTCAATCTGCTTCTATTGAAAATAATGCCAAACTTTTGTAAATTTAGAAACTAGGTGGTTTCATTAGGTGACTAGAATAAAGTCAAGCTTCTTTTAGTCCACTGAAAGAAAATAATAATCATCTTGCATCCAAGCTTTGTATGACCAAAGGGGATCTACATGTATTTTAGCATGACTTGTGTGTCAGTATTTTTTCCTCTCTGAATTTTATTCCTCTGTCTTCCTTCTGGTCATACGGAATAGCCCCCTAACTGAAGCTGGATGAGAGATGGCCTGGAATTCCTATCCCTTGAGTTCCATCATGGAGGAAAATAGCATCCAAGTATCTGAAGGGCTGTCATGTAGCAGTCAGGGCAGATTTGTTCAGAGTTATTCCAGAAGACAAGAAAATAAATAATGAATTTAAATTACAGAGAAGTAGATTATGTGAAGAGAGGACTCACTGGAAAAGACCCTGATGCTGGGAAAGACTGAAGGCAAAAGGAGAAGGGGACGGCAGAGGATGAGATGGTTAGATAGTATCACCGATGTAATGAACATGAATTTGAGTAAACTTCGGGAGACAGTGAAGGACAGGAAGGCCTGGCGTGCTATGGTCCATGGGGTCACGAAGAGTCGGACATGACTTAACAACAGAACAACAAGAAGATTTTGGTTGGACGTAGGAAAAACGTGTTCTTGGCAAGACATGTTCAATGATAGATCAGACTGCTTTGGAAGTGGTGAACCAGAGTCATTCACAGAATGGGTCATGGCACCATGACTGAAGCCCCAGCCCTTTGTATATCCATTGATGTCACATGCACACAGAAAAATGAATGGGCTTCAATCACAATGCCACAATCACCATTTTGCCTGTTTTGATCCACCCTGTGGATGCCACTATGATGTACTGTACTCTCCTTTGCTGGAAGCATATAAACAGAGCCTAGATGGCCATCTGGGGAGGGGATTAGATTATCTCCAATCTTCCAACACTTGCATTCTATGATTCTATGATATGCCATAAAAGCCCCGGTTTGTGGGAAAACTATAAATATTTTAAATAAAATAAAATTTCACAATAACTGTTTCATTAATTGTATTATCCAGTTCTTTTTCAAAGGGCTTTGCCAGCTGTGCATCCCACTGTATATTATTATATCCAGTCCTTCTAAATCAGTCTGAAGCCAATCATGTGATCAGCTTCATTCTTGGCAATTTTGGAATGTTGAGAAAATGCAAATATCACCATGAGCTAATTAGTTCTACCTCCAGCTGACCAGTAGGGCAACCAGAAGTCATAATCTCAGCCTTGTTCCCTGAAGTAGTATGGGTCCTGGGACAGCAAAAATCTACCCCACTTCATGTCAAAAAGGACATTTTTAAAAAATGTTAACAACCCCATACCCCAGTCCTTGGAATATTGTTTTGAAAATCTGAAGAAATAACTAACCAATCTGCCTTGACATGGTTTCTTTGCCAACAAAATGATAGAATGTTGGTTATTTTGCTTTCCTGTACTTCTAAATATGGATGTCGATGACTGGAGTAGGGAAAGGGGAAAAGAAATGTATATTTCAGACTCCAGGATTTGGATGGTAGATTTCTAAGGGGAGGCAAAGAGGAAAGAGTTAAGACTCAGGAGATAAGATGAGGCAGGCAGTAAGAACACAAATTGCAGCACAGCAGGGGAAAAAAAGCTACTTTACCAAATGAGCTGACAATGTGCAATCAGAATATATGGAGTTGGCTTCAAACTGGCTTAGGGTCATTATCTGGATATGCTCTTTGGAAGTACCAGTTAAAACCAGTGAATCATAATATGATTATGTCTACCATGACTCTGTTTACTATCTATAACAAGGATTGGCAACTTTTTAACATGCAGGACACCTTCATGCAATCTTATACAGTAAGCCATCCATCACTTATTTTTTTAATTGTCTGAAATCTCACAAAAATCATACTTCACAAGACATTTTGTTAATTAGAGGCACTATGTTGGTGGCATATGCAGCTATAATGATATTGTTACATTGAAATGTGCTGATTGTTTTCATCAAACGATCATTTTATAGACTGCTTAATTGGCATAAACAGTCCCACTAAAATAAAATATCAGGATGGATTTGACATACCAAGATTATGGATATGACAATGAAGATATCAAAGTGGTGGATAGTTTCTGTCTTTTAGGATCAACCATCAACAGTAATGGAACAAGCAGTCAAGAAATATGCCACAGACTAGCACTTGGTACAGCAGCCATGAAGGCCCTGGAAAAGATATTCAAATTCAGTAATGTGCCTATACCTACAAAGATCAAAATTGTGCAAGCCATGGTATTCCCTGTGACACTCTATGGAAGCGAAAGTTGGACTTTAAAAAAGCAGGATAGGAAATGTATTGATGCCTTTGAACTTTGGTGCTGAAGAAGACTCCTGAGAATACCATGGACAGCCAAGAAAACAAACTGATGGATCATTGAACAAATGAACCCACAGTTCTCACTTGAGGCACAAATGATCAGGCTCCAATTATCCTAGTTCAGACACATTATGCAAAGACCCAGCTCTCTGGAAAAGGCTCTAATGCTGGGAAAGGTGGAAGGAAAAAGAAGAAGAGGATGACCAGCAGCAAGGTGGATGGATTCAGTTACAATGACAATGAGTACACCATTGGGAGACTTGAAAGAGCAGGTTAAGGGTAGATCGTCATGGAGAAAATCTATGTGGTCGCTAGGAATCAAAAACAACTTGATGGCACATAATCAATCAACCAATCAGTTTAATCACTGTAATATATCTAGGTTTTCTTTTTTCACTGAATAATGATTTTTTTTTCTGTTGGCACTGTAGGGTTTTTTTTTAATTAATTGCACCATTAAATGACAAATTTAAAAACTTTTGACATAATCTCATGGGTTTAAGTGCTGTCCAGTCCTGAATTCTGTCCAACCTGACCAGCCAATAGAATCATTCTGTTCCAGCAGAACCATCCTGATCCAATAGACCTGCCCCTATTCTTCTTAAGACTGAATGGTGATCTCAACTCTATAGAGGCTTGCACATTACTGGCTTACATCACTTAAATTACCGGCTAAAAATAATTTACCTTGAGAGTTCTTTAGCTTTAACTTCAATTAACCTGATACTTCCAGTTAATTTCACATCTTCCTACTTAAAGGAAAACCTGTGGCTTATCACGTCAGTATGTGTATATATTAGGCTTCAACTTGATCAGAGGTGAAACAACAAATATTTGACATTGATCTTCAAATCGAAACATATACTGTATAGGGGCTACCTTGTTACTAGACCTTTTCTGACAGCTCCTTATCTATCTGATATCCTTTGTTCATGACACAGGAGAGCATTCCCTGTGGCTAGATTTAACATATTACCTTCAGCATTCCTAGAATACAAGATTTAACAACTACCTTTCAACCAGTGTTTCTGTTGCTGCCCATTGAAGAAAATAAAATCTTTTGTCCATATTCTCCTATACTTCCCTTTTTATTCACAATGGCACAAAGATCTAATCTTCCCTCTCAGCTGACCATGGGAATTAATAAGATAACAACTTCCATCTGGTAGATAAATCAGAGGCAGTATCCAAGTGTATCACTATTTTCTGTGTTATCATAATTTCAATATGTCTATGAAGGTTCTCAGTCATCCAGGTGGAATTGTCTGTAGCTTGAATCATGTCAACTGGATTTCTATTTAGCGAAACGTTTCCACTAAGAAAATAGAAATCCAGTTGACATGATTCAAGCTACAGATAATTTCAATATGTTCAAGGAATTTATAACCACCATACATTTGAAATATTCTAGACAGAATCTTATCCATTTTTTATCTACTCTTACATCTTAGTATACAGTATTTTAATCTTTTTAACTTTAGAGTAAATACTAAATTTTCTTTTCATATTTAAAAAATACTTTTGTCTGTAGGAGTAAGGATTATATCCAATTAAAAGTTAAGCATTCAAGTTCCCCTAAGTATTTTAGTTTCATTTTACATTTTCTTTTTGCATTCCACTTATAGTACCTACTTTCCTATTTTTTTCCCTATTTTTCCTATTTTTCTTCTCTTTCCTGCCACCATCCACAGCATGATGGACTTCTTAGAAAATAAACACATGGACCATCGAACAAATCAAAGAGTTCTGACAAATGACCAGGCTCAAATTATCGTACTTTGGATACATTATGCAAAGACCAAACTTTCTTAAGTTTGGTCTTTGCATAATGTATCCAAAGTACGATAATTTGAGCCTGGTCATTTGTCAGAACTCTTTGATTTGTTCGATGGTCCATGTGTTTATTTTCTTGGCTATCCATGGTATTCTCAGGAGTCTTCTCCAACATCAAAATTCAAAAGCATCAATATTCTTTCTATTCTGCTTCTTCAAATTCCAAGTTTCACTTCCAAGTGTGTCACAGGGAAAACCATTGCCTGCAGGATTCTTACCTTGTAGGTATAGACAGATCATATCATCTAAATATATTTTCCAAGTCCTTTATTGCTATTTTACCAAATGTATTTCTTGATTGCTGGTTCCTTTATTGTTAATGGTTGACCCTAAAAGGCAGAAGCTGTCTACCTCTTCAGTATCTTCATTGTCAATTCTAAGGCTTGTTGCTATACCTACTGTCAATAGTTTGATCTTCTTTAGCAACAATTTTTTGCTGTGCTCTTTAACTTTCATTACTGTTGCTCTCAGATCATTTTCATTTGTGGCTATCAGAGTAGTGACATCAACATAGTGCAGGTTATTAATGTTACTTCCTCCAATTTTAAAACCATGGTCATCTTCAAATCCAGCTTCCCTCAATATATATTCAGCATATAGGTTGAATAAATAAGGGGAGAGTATATAGCCTTGTAGCACTCCTTTGCCAACCTGGAGCCAATTTGTTTCACTAAATTCAGTCCAGACTGTGGCTTCCTGATATGTTTATAGGTTTCACAAGAGGACAATGAGATGTTATGGGATTCCCATTTTTCTAAACACATTCCACAGCTTGACATGATCAACATAACCAAAGGCCCTTCTATAATCATAGCACATTCTGACATCTTTTTGGTATTCTTTGGCTTTCTCAATTATCCATCATGCACTGGCAATAATGTCTCTTGTTCCTCAGCCTTTTTAAAAGCCATCTTGAACATCTGACATCTCCGTTTCCAAGAAGGGCTCTAATCTCCATTGGATGATCCTAAGCCTTACTTTGCTAGTATGTGAAATTGAGGATATTATACTGCAGGTTGCACATTCTGTTAAGCTTACTTTCTTTGGTATTTGTATGATGACTGATCTCTTCCAGTCTGTTGGCTGCTGTGTTGTTCTCCAGATTTGCTGGCATAGTTTGTTTAGAATCTTTACAGATTCTTTTTCTGTTGCTTGACATATTTCTGTAGATATTCCATCAATTCCTCTAGTTTTCTGACTTGGTAATAACCAAGTGCTAATCTTCTAATACTAGAAGTTCTAGTAAGTAGGGAATATCGTCTAAGACATTTTGGATGTTCTATTGTACAGATGTTCAGTATACTCCTTCCATCTTTGTTTGATCTTCCTTGAATCAGTTACTATTTGTCCGTTGCATACCAAATGATACAGTTGAGCAGATGTGTGGCTGGGTGGAGTATACACAGACAAATCTAGCCTTAAGCAACTTCAGTACAGTCTCCCTGAACCCAGGAAGCTGCTTTCTTTGGCCAGATAGAGAGCTTATTGATGTTTTTCATCCTTCAAACCTAAATTATCTCTATTATTCTCCTTCCAACAGTGCTCCCCCCCCCCGCTTTCCCCCCTTTCTTTAGCTGTTTGGCTATTGTGTGAGGGTTTTTTCCCCCTAATCATTCTACACTGCATTTATGGTTTAAGTTAAAGCTCAGAGTCAAGGGGAAATTTTCTTTATTCACTTAACTGCATTGCCCCAGCTAAACACTGGAATCACTCTGATGATTCAAGAATAACATTAGCTCATCTCAGTCCCCAGTAAAGTTTCCTAGCTGTCCAGTTGCAAAAGCAAAGGTAGTAAGAGCCATGCCCATACAACATATGATCTTCAAGTTAGGAAAACCTTTACACCGCTAGTGCTTTATTTTGTAAAGTCTATGTGGCCTGGATGGTATTTACATGCAGGGAGAAGGGCTGAGCTACCCAGGCACCTCCATACTTTGATGACAGTCAGCCTTTTCAGACAATCTCAGATTTCAAGATAAGCATTTAAATTCTATGAAAAATTTGGCCCAAGTCTAGGTCCATATTATACTCTTCTTCCTCACAGTTCCATCAGTAAAGTAGTGGCTTTATTTTCCTTCCTTTTTAAACTCATGCCTCACAACTGCATGGTGGGGAGGATCAAGAAGAAATAACAACCTGGACTTGGTTTTCTGCCACAGCATGTAGGATAAACTTCGTTTGACAAGGAGGAATAAATTAGTTTTGAACAAAACATTTCAATTATCTGATTCTTTAAATTGTAGATCGCAATGTTCTGGGTCCAAAGAGGTGTGGGCCTCTACTGCAAGGCTTGACTATATACCATGTGGAAAGTTCAGTATTTCCTCCACTGATGTTGTGGTAGCAATAAACATACCACAGTGGAACACAGTCTCTCCCATAGGGTCATAATGACATTTCATAGACCGGTAAAATGAGCTTAGTGACCTAAGACTGGTCACCCTATATCTTCTAAAATAATCTAGTACAGAAAAGGCTAACCAAAAAAGCACACGGTACTGTGAAGGGATAGTGAATAAGAATATTGGCAAAGCAGAAGAATGAGAGGCTCATTTAAGCCACTTTTTTCGGTTATCTGTATCTCACCATCTCAACAAAACCACTAAACCCCAGATCCTAGGAAGGGAAAACCATTTCTCTCAAGTGGGAGAATACGTAAAGAAAAAAATGTAGACTACAGGAACACACAGTCAGCAGATGTTATGGCAAAGCTAAGAAAGTTTGTAGAACTTTAAAACTTTAAAGGATCAAATATAAATTGATGTTCTTCTGAAAAACATATTCAAACAATGTTCTTTGCTCCTCACTTTTCCCATTATTGTGATGATCACCAAAGGGATTGGGCTGTTTATTTGCCACCACACCATCTATTAGCTAAAACTAAGGGAGGGAGGGAAGCTAAGTAAGATCTTGGGAGGTTCCTGTGACTGTTGAAACGTCTAGGTCAGCTTTTTATTTTATTTTATTTATTTATTTATCGTATTTATACCCCGCCTATCCCCTCCCTAACGGAGGACTCTAGGCGGCTTTTTTTTCCCCATGGCCCTTTGTGGATAATGTGATCTCTAGTTGTTACCAGGACCAACCTTAAGATAAATAATGTCCTCAGTATGGATAGCCTTCTGTGCCCCATTGCTATTCATTTGCCAGTGTTGCCAAATTATGGGATCAGGTAGAATTGCAAAAGCCAATGAAGCAATCTGTACTCTGTTGATTCTTATCTGGAACAAATGGCACCAAACTGGACACTGAAAAAGAAATATAGCTTAAACTTATCTGATGGAATTTTTTTTTCATAATTAGTAGCAGCACCTGTAAAACTCTGGGTAAAAAAAACCCTGAAAGGCACAGACACCAACCTTCAGCACCTAGGGTAAGTTTCTAACTCAAAGTCAGTTCTGTATGTCATGCAAAAAGAAAAAAATAAATTATTCCTAACAATCTAAAACTTTGAGAGAGCTTCCATGTTCCAGAAAATTGTCATGAATTTTATAGAACTTTATCACATGGATTTTTTGAATCCTAAAGATGGATTTTCTTGAGGCCACAGAGTAAAATCCTGTTCAGATCACTAGCAACATAGTAATTTGTACTATATAATAATTTATATAATTTATACAGCAAAATCAGCAGCCCCCATGAATGGTAGACAGGAGCTTGTGAAAGTCTTCAAATGCTAAATATCATTCACAGGGTAAGATGTGCTGCATGTAGCAGCAGGAGCCCTTATGTACTCACCAGTTAAACTTCCAGGTCCAGTTGATAGTGCTGGTGTAAAATCTGATATCTTATATTGTTCAGATCTAGTTCTTTGAATGATGTTTTTCAAGTGAACTCTTTGATCAAATCATCATGTGGAATCCTACACTGAGTATCTATTCAAAAGTTGTGCAAATTATGATCAAGTTGTCCAAGTGAAGTCCAAACTTTTGGCACATCAAACTAGAGACACTTACAAGCATCTTACAGGTAGCTTTCAGAAGCTACTATATAGGCCCAGGTCAGTGCCTTCTATACCAAGTTAGAAAGATAGGAAACAGCCTTACAGTGAATCAGGCCAATTGACTAACTACACTAATGGGCAGTGATTTCTGTGATTTCAGAAAGGATCCTTTGCCAACTGTACATGGAGAACTAAACCCCTGCATGCTTTATGTATATGCTCTCTCACTGAACTACAGTCCTCCCCCAAGCTAGATGTTTATCAAGGAGCAGGATTTTTATATCCATTCTTGGGAGCCTTGCCAAGCTGGTTCCCTTCAAATATTGAGAATGGCAATAATAATTGTTTAATTCCATTGGGCATTTGTAGATGATTAAAACATGTTCATGCATAACTTTTGTCTAATTATTTTTTATACTAGTGTTTTGGTGTTTGCTGCTTTGTTCATTGTTGTTTTATTATCTAATTTGTGCTGTGGACCATTTGGGAAAGGAGGATGGATCAGAAAGGCAATGTACACTGGAGGGAGAAAGTAAATGTTCACCTTTTATCAAAGGCACAAGTGAAAATTAGGACTAAGGAAACCACTGCAGCTGAGTTTAATACTACATCAAAATTATACTTAGACCATTCTAAACATTATAGGAATACAGTATTTGCTTGACAGACTAGATAAATACTAATGCAATCAACCTAGATTACACATAGTTTCTACATTCAGCAAATTCATTTCATTAATGTATAATGAAGACAGGAATGTGGAGTGATGTTTTTAGAGATGAAACACATGCCCTACAAATAGCTATGATCAATAACTGATCACTCCCTCTCCTGATGACCAAGTCAGGACAGGTAATCTTTGTTGTTAGAGCATCACCATATTCTGACTTGCTTGCTTTATTTGATTGATTGATTGATTGATTGATTGATTGCCCATTCTGTGGCACAAACTTCTGGGCAGCTAGCAATAATGATAAAATCAAAAACAATAAAACCAAAACTCAAGAAAAACCAAGTGCCCAATCCATCATCTACTATAACTCTGTTCATCTATATCTTCCCCATGCTCCAACCTTACTATACCAACACCTGGGGGGAAAGCCAGCTCTTTATGGCCTTCTGAAAGGTTAAGATCTCAGTAGTTTGCATGATGGCAGCACCCACTGGTCACAAGCCTACCATGCAATGTCTGTGCCTTCAGCAGGTGTAGAGAGTAAGGAAGACAACCTTGACAGAATGCAGGAACTGTTACCTAGGGAAAGGGGGATGAAGCATTTTTTCATCCAGAACTACAAGAAAACATTTGGTAGCAAATCAGGCAAATGCCTCCATAATTCATTGAACTGCACTATAAGGAGGAGGAGGAGGAGCTATAGCACAATCAGACTTGTAAGATTCTGTTATTATAGTCAATCTCAATAAAAGAGGTTTAGCCCTCCAGTGGAGTTGATTTTCTGGTATGGTCTACCTAATAAGGCTGACATCATGATACAGAGATTACAAAAAGAAATCACTGCAATAGCATTTATTATTATGAAGTACTTATGTTTAAAGCATGTGCACCAGTAAACCTATCTTTGCAATATCAGCACAATATCTAATGGGCAGTTTCAGCTCAGAGGTATAAACTTGTACATGGGCTTCAGATCTACTGTAGTTTGTTGTCATTCCTTGAAGGTGATAATAAATTCAAAGCAAATACCTTCTAAATCTATATATTTCCTGCTTAACTCATAGGCAAAGCAGCTGGTAAAGTTTGGTAAAGCTGAGCAATTAAAAAAACTTGAAGTTCTATACAATCTGCAGTGGAATGATGGGGAAATTGGATGAGACAAACAGACAGACAGACAGACAGACAGACAGGAAAGAAGCAGAATATTTATTGGGGCATGCACTCTCTTAAAAAGCAACATTTTTACAGCTTTCCTAAAACTCAACAGGGTTGGCACTTGTCTGATCTTAGGAGGTAAAACATTTCAAAGAAGATGGCCTTTATATCGCTCTCTACACAACTACATAGTAAACAGCTGAAAAACAGAGCGTCTGTGGCAATGTTGGCACTTTTCCACATAAAGACCCCAAGCATTCTTATTGGAACTGTACACCCTCACTGTAAAGGTCTGTGATGAAAACACAAACTACCTGCTTGCTTTCTTTCAAAGCAAAGTACACAGGATGCAAAGCATCACTTAGGGGAAGAGAGACAAATATTTATGAATGTTTGTTTGAGGTAATATTATATCCTCCCTATTCCCACCCTTCAACCTTGACATTGCTTTAAACAAATAAAAATAATGAACATCTGGGCCACTAGGTCATAGAGTAACATGTTCTGACCGTAACTGCTGGTGTTCCTTCTGAACTACTCTCATATATTTTCTGAGTCATAGGAAGGAACACATGATTCGTAGCCACTACAACAAATGTTTACAAGCCCTTGTTTCTGCTATTACATGATCTAACATTCTGTTCCCCACTCAGTTTGAGGTTTACAATGACGTCCGCTTTTCAGAGGATATGACTGAAAAGGTCCTTGAGGGGTCATGTAAAATTACTATGTGGAGCTTTAAATCAAGCTTTCTTGAATCCTATTCAGGCTTGGCTTTCAATGACGGTCAATATGTCCTTTGGGATAAAGAACTGCCCAGTGTTGGTTCAATTATTTTAAGTGTGAGTAAAATGAAACATACATTTAAATCAAGCCCCACTAAAGCATTTTGAGCCAAAGAAAATCTCCACACACAGAAAAGAAAATTCACCCTTAACAATACCTTCAATTTCAAGTTCTAAACAATGATAAAAAAGGGGTTGAATGTGCTAATGTAAAAAATAATTCATGTGCAGTATATATCTGAAATCCTAATTATGAAAATATAATATAAATAATGTTTCAAAACTGGCATGTCCTGACTTCTGCCAATATTGTGATACTGTATGCCCCAACATATATGCACATCCTTAGAACACACACATGGAGACCCTACTCATACCTACCCCCTTGTTTTGGTTGATTTATCCTCCTGAGTTCCCAATATTTTCAAAACTATCATCTGTTAGGTGTCATTCCATTTCTAAATGTTGTTATTAAGAAAGGAAACATTGATGCCAAAAAGGTAATTTTTAACTTGCCAACTATATGCTAGGTAAGAAAACTTGATATAGGATAAAACAATATTAAGGCTGCAATACTAAAATACTTAAAAATCTACCCTAATAAAGTCAGTGGGAGTTAGTTTTGAGTAGACTTGTGCAAAATTAATAATATGCCTAGTACTTTACATTATTTTGGTAGCAATTAACCCAGGATATAAACCCAGTAAAATAATTCAATAATAAAATATTTCTGGAAATATTAACTAGGAAGAAGTCATCATTGGCTTTGCAGGATAGATATTATGCTTGAACATGTGGAATTTTAGGTTCTGGTGCTTGCTATGAAAACAGTCTTATATATTTTATAGAGAAGCTTAAAGAGAAAGAGAGTGCATCTATAGGCTAGTTTACTGAGTAGATTTTGACAAATAACTTTCTCTCCCTCTCAGTTGACAATAATCCAGATAACTGTTCCAAGGAGGAGCTAAGTGTTTGTTTCCCTAACCCATTTTGTGATGGGTCAAGATAGCACTCCAACCATTATTTTCTCCCTGTTCCAGTTTGTACATCATCCCAGTATTGAATGAAGGAGCTGGCAACTGCTGTGTTAATACTTCCAATAGTTCATGCTGCCAGATTTTGAATGATTGCTGTTTTCTCATGTTTGTAATCATTAATGCTGCCTGGTGTTCCACAGCTGTAACATTTTCCATCCCCCCCTTTGTTTTCATGTTTTATTACTTGCACACTGCATTGGGTCCTTGCAGACGGTCTTTGTCTTTTCTCTTTTGTAGCTTTACTCTCTTGATGATAGTTCAGTCTCCTTGACATTTACTCAGGGTAAGCATGTTAGGTTTTGTATATTCATTCTGAAATGTGAGGATGTTAATGTGACTGTTATGGAGGGATGAGTGATTGGGATCTTCCTTTCCTGGTGGTTAGGTAAGTATGCAACCCATTCCCCTCCCCAGTGGATCAGGAGCTCATATTGAGTTCTGTTCGAGCACAAGTACATCCCCAGGAAATTATCCCAAACAATCCTTGCTAGAACACACTATTGACATTAGCTCCTACATGCTGTGTTCAGGAGTTACTGGATCTAAGGAGCTTTGATGACCCTCTGGGGGCCTCTCTTGGTATGTCATTGTCCTAATAACCTCCAGCCACATGACAAAACTTAAACAAGAGGTTGTTACATCCCTTGTCATGCAAGTATGAAGTCAGCTCCTGAGGTTTTGGGGTGGGAGTGGGAAAATACTTCTCCCCTCCCCCTTTTCTTTTCCAATAAAAATGTTTTATCCCCCTCCCTCCACTTGCAAAAGGGAAAAATAAGAAAAAATGAAAAGGCCCTCCCTTTTCTATAGACATGTTTATGCTGTCCTGAAAAGGTTAAGAATGAGTGGAATAGTGATGAATTATTGCAACACTTAATAAAAGGGGAGAAGTAATTAAATGAAGGGGAAGGGATACAACCCACCAATCGAATTCTGCTTTTCTGTCCCTCCTGTTCAGATAATAGTTAACCTAGGGCTAAAGATTAACAGACTCCCAAGAAAGTATATAAATGTGCCACTGTTGGGAGCTGAGGACCAGCTGCATGTGAATCACTGAGTAGTGTTCCTCTCCATCTCTAAGCCCAGCAGGCTCTTCTTTGCAGTACTCCCAAGGCATTATGCCTTCCACAGGCCTCGGCTGTCAGCTGCTGCTCTTATTTCTTGGGCCTGGCCTTAGCTTAGGCGCTGCTCTCCACTCAGTGCATTGTGCCCCTTGTACTGAAGAGAAGCTCAGGCTGTGCCCACCAGTGCCTGCCAGCTGTCCTGAAACAGCCCGCCAACCAGGCTGCAGCTGCTGCCATACTTGTGCCCTTCAGCTGGGGGAGCCTTGTGGAATATACACGGCACGGTGTAGCCGGGGGCTTAGCTGCCAGGTACAGGTGGAACAAGCCCGACCCCTTTATGCTCTCACTCGGGGGCAAGGCACTTGCCTCCCCACCGCTGATGGGACAGAAACTACAGGTAAGAAACACCCCTTTCTGTACCTCTTTTGCTCATACTCAGAATGCTGGCTGAGGCAGATGACTGGCAAAGAAAATGACATTGGTTGGAGTGATCAAGTGCCAAGGGCGAAACGTTGGGTTGTTTCAGCATGGCTCTTTGGTGCAGCCTGTGGCTGAGCTTGAGAAACAATATAACTACCTGATTAGTGTATGGGGTGGGTTAGAAAGCAAAGATTGGGAAGTAGAGACTAAAATACCATGTCAGTAAACACAGTTCAGAGCTTGGCATCCGGTATCTGGCACTGAAGGACCAGGTCAGAGACTTTAGGAGTCAAACAATGGCCTTTGTCAGGATAAGATTACTCCTAAAATTAAAAGCACAGTTTCCCAGTCTGAGAGGAAGACCAAGAAAGAGAATTTCATGGCTGTGAAAAAACTTTGAGCAATAAAAGGGGGGTGGGGTGCTGAGTTCTCCCTCTCCCAATGGGGGGAGGAGGGAGACAACTTCTGAAAGTTTTGGGTAGAAAACAAGGGTGTGTTTGTGCATGCATTTTTTGTTTTTGTTTTAAGAAAAGGTCATCTTAGTACTGCTGAAATAAACAGAAATGGAATAACATTTCTGTAAAATGCTCCAACCCACTGATCCCCCTTTTAGTTATATATTGTTCCTAAATGAATGAGTCTTACTTTTTTCTATTGCTCTAACAGTACATGATCAGAATCATATGATTCTATGAAGTCAGTGGAAGTATTTCTTCTGGTCTAAGGAAAACCCATTGACAAGAGGCCTATATTTACTGTCTCTGCACCTGTGGGGAACATCATCATGTCAAAATTTCAAATGCTGACAGTCCCTTTAAGCAGACAATGGCACATTTTCCTACCTGGATAACACTGTCTTTTCCTTTAAGATTCAGACAGAATCTAAAAAGTATATCTGGCAGCAAAGCCAGCTTTCTTGTTGACTTAAAATAGTTTTAAATTCCCAAGAATCCTTGTTGAGTTTCTATGGTCCTTGCAGGTTTCCTTTAATTCATCCAGTCATGTTTAATGTTGATTCTGATTTTATTTATAGTTAAAGAAATAGGATTCACTACTAATTTCCATGGGTCACAGAGCCTTGTGGAATTATAACATTTGCCAAAATATTGTCATTTCAGATGTAAATGAAGAGACTAGTTGCATAACTTACAACTGATCTGACAGGGTTGCCCATTGGATCCCATTAACCCCTACAATTCTACTGGTGTTCCCATGTAGAAATCTCTTTTCCTCTCCCCTCAAATTACAGCCAAGAACCCTTCTGTTTTTTCTGCTTGCTTATTTATGGTCTTTTACACAGTGATTGAAAATTTATTTATTAAAGTTGCAACCATTTTGCTTTACAGATTAAATAGTAGAAGCTCAGGACTGTCACCAAGTCTGTATTCAGACAGGAGGAAGCTTCTGTACATTTAGTCCCACCATCTCGGTTCCGTCTGATCAACCTGTTGCATGCCTGTTATATTCTCAGCCGTCGTTAATGCATTTAACTGTTGACATTTGTGAAGGATGGAATGCAACAAACTGAAACAAGGAAAGGAGTATTATTTATGCAGATACTAGAAACTTTCCTTCAAGTCTCATTCTGAGAATCCATCTCTAATACGTCATTTGCATTTTTGAAGAAAATGCTGAACCTTCTATAAAAAAGTCAGATGGTAGTGTTTTGAAAAGGGTTTTATAACCAGCAGCCTGCATGAACTCCAGATAAACCAAATGCAGCATCAACATAACCCACATACTGTGACAAGAAAAAACAAAGTTTATAACTGCATCCCTTGTACAGACTTTTCATTATATTTAACAGTGAAATTTTAATTCTTCTGTCTGCAAAACGATTCCAGCCAGTTTGGTCTAGTGGTTAAGGTGCTGGGCTAGAAACCAGGAGATTGTGAGTTCTAGTCCCGCCTTAGGCATGAAAGCCGGCTGGGTGACCTTGGGCCAGTCACTCTCAGCCCAACTCACCTCACAGGGTTGCTGTTGTGGGGAAAATAGGAGGAGGAAGGAGTATTAGGTATGTTCACCACCTTGAGTTATTTATAAAAATAATAAAGGCGGGATAGAAAATAAATAAAATAAATAAATAAAATATGTGCTTCTCCCTGCAATTAGCCTCTCATTTTGTCCTCACAACAATGCTGTGAGGTAGATTAGGATGGGGTGAGGAACTGGTTGAAGGACACTGAGGATCTGAATTCAGGAACTCTCTAGTTTTCGCTTAATCCACTAGGATGAACATATTATTAATTTTAACCTAGGTTATTCTGAATTTGGATAGCCATGAGGGGAAATGTTTTACTGTAACTCTGTAAAACCCTTAGCTTCTAGCTGTTGGAAATGTATGCAGAAAATCCTCTGGCATCTGAGACTTTACTAGGTAGGCCAGACTTCTTCATTCTAGTGGCCTCAAGATGTTCTTGGACAATTCCCACAGTTTTCATAGGCTGGCTGGCTGGCTATTTCAGGAATGTATAGTCCTCACCTTCTGGGATTGCAACAAGTATAAGGCTAGACATTTTTTAAGAAAGTGTGAAAGAGAAAACCAAATTAATTTAGGCTAGGAATCCCCAACATTTTTTATTATGGGCACATCTGGAATTTTAGAGCGTGTTATGGTGGTTCTCACATAGGCTGCCACAGGTTAAGGGTGGTTGCCTGTACATAAAATGTCTTCCATGGGATGGGCTTGCCAGTGACAAAATGGCTGACATGGTAGGAATAGCCAGTCACAAAATAGCCAAGTACTCAAAAACAAACTGTTATTCCCTACCACATCTTTTTTCTTCCTAGGATGTTTTCACCTCAGCTGACCTTTGACTTTTTTTTTTTTTTTTTTTTGCTGAGTAGATGGGAACACTTTCAAACCAGCCACTAGGCTATAGTCTCTCCTGTGTTGATTTTCTATTAATATAAACGGGCCCCAAGTGGGTGTCAAAGGCATTCCTTAAAAAGCTGGAAAGTTATGCTGCATACCAGTTTCTCATTTGCTTATTTTTTAAAATGAAAAGAATCTCTTAAAATTACAATAAAATTAAAGTCAGAAAATAAGGGGGCCTGCCAGGCACCAGTAGAAATGTTTGCATCCATCCTGGTGCCTGCAGGCACATTGTTGGGAATCTGTTTTATTGATTTTATTGTAATTTCTTTGTTGAACTGTTGTGAGCTGCCCAGAGTCATTGGGAATTGGGTGGCATACAAGATTATTATTATTATTATTATTATTATTATTATTATTATTATTGAATGTAATTGCTATATTTCCTTAGATCTATGGCATTCATGAACACACAGAGATGACAGGTCCTGATGGCCCATTGTAACTTTGCTATTCCACAACCTCCATTAATTGTCAATAAACATATGTTTTAGCTGAACTCTCACACACAATACATTATTATCCTGATTCCTCCTCTTAGAATCTGTGGAACCAGAAGATATGCCCACTGAAGGTGGTGAAATAATAGCAGATCACCTGCTCAACTATGAGGTGATGTTTCCAGCTGGGCAAGATAAGTCTGTCCCATGGAATGCCAATAATGTCTATGAAAGCCTGAAAGCAAAGAAAGTTGCTGAACTTAAGAAGTGGAAGGAACAGGTGAGCACCCCCTGCCACCACACAATTTCAAGTAACCTCAGATCTGCACATTCTGTGGGAGTGGCACAGGTCATTAGTACATATTGATTAACACTAAATTAGAGGCAACCAATATTGTCTAAGTAATCTGACCTAACCTGAAGCCCTCCAGTTTTGGGGGGGACTACAATGTCCAGTTTCCAGATGTATTGTGAATACAATACAATACAATACAATACAATACAATACAATACAATACAATACAATACAATACAATACAATACAATACAATACTTCAGTGGCTGCTCAGAGCATTAACTTGGGCAAATCACAATTTTACAGCCTGACCTCTATCACTGTTCTCTCTGCAATATGGGGTAATTTGCTCTGTACTCGGAACACTTAAAATAGCTGTTCTGAGCTCAGAACATTTCACTCTTGGAACATTTGCACATTAGTATTGCCAGAAGGAAGGTTTAGAGTGAAGTAGCATCAGAATGCTGATGAAAACTTTATTCACTTGCTCATCTAAGTAAGGTACTGGAAGTGTTCACCCAGTACTTAGCTGGAGGAGAAAGAAAAAAAGACATTCAAACCAGACACTGCAGAGTTTTTTATTAGGGGATTGTCTGAAGAATGAGGTTCAACTTGTTTTGAAAAGCATGGCATTTCCCTCTCAGGGTAAAGTTTGTAACTGGGGATGCGAGTATAGCCGTCTTTTTCATTAGAGGCCCAAGGGTCTGCTGTAGCACAAAGTATCAACTGCTTCATCAGCTAAGGCTCTTCTTCTTTGCTGCATAATAGAGCAGTTCAGCTGTGGAGGCAAAAAGGTAAAATTAGCACCTGTATGCAACTCCTAGAGCCAAATGCATCTTTTCCAGGGATCAGGTGTCTCCTGATATATGATCCTGGGAAAAGGCCCAGCTGCTTTAAGGATTGTGTCAAGTGTTGTGTTTGTGCCTCAAACTACCTTTTTGCCTTCAGATCCAAAGCACAGTACACCTTCATGCATATCTTTTGGGGCAGATGTTTTCAGCACCAGGCACTTCAGCCTGCCAGACTTTTGAATTCTAATTCTGTATTACTGTGCACTTGTAAACATTTCAACTGTCTAACAGCCATTGTAATTCATTCTATTAACAGCTAATTTGTGCTGTTTTACTATGTTTGTAAAGACTACCATGCTACAATGTCTGGGTTCATATAGCCCACTAAGCCATGAACAAGCAAAGCACATGATGGCTTAATGCTATGCATGATAAGTAATTATCACTGTTCTGTACCTCCAACATTTAATTTCCTTCTTTCTGTTTTCTAACCACTATCCCTAATCATGGGTGTAATATGAAGTATTACTGTCTCAGGCAGTATGCTATTCCCAAAAGTGTATGCCATAATATATTTGTTATTCTGTGGTGCCAGAAGCCCTTTCGTTGCTAAGAACAAATATGATGCATGACGCCTCTGAAAATTGATTAGTGTAAGGAATGTTTGCAGATATGAGTATACAGTATTTAGAAGAACCACTTGATGGCACCAAAGGACTAAAAGTGAACCAGTTAATTAGAACACCAGAACATAATGGCACTGTACATGATTTGCCATATTAACTTTTTATGGTGCAGAAGTCCTAAATGTAATTCCAAGTCTAATAACATATTACAATCATATGGGTTGTATTATCTATTCAACCCATCTGATTGTAGAATTCAGCAGCAAATTCTCCTGCTTTTATCAAACTATATGCATGAATCATAGAATCAGAGAGTTGGAAATGATCTCAGAGGTCATCTAGTCCAACCCTCTACTTGATGCAGTATCTGCTATAGCATTTCAGGCATATGGCTATCACATCCCTGTTTGAAGACCTCCAGTGAAAAAGAACACACCTCTTCATGAGGCAACCTATCCCACTCTTTTACAGCTGTTATAATCAGGAAATTCCTTCTTTCTATCTTGTGCTATTATTTACAGACATGACTAGTGTGACTGGTCTGGTTATTATGGACAATCCATCTCATGTATATTTACTCAGAAGGAAGACCAAATATGTTCCAGTATTCCTATCTTAGAAATGTACCCTGGGGCATATATTTATTTATTGTATTTCTATACTGCTGAATCTACCAGAGACTCATAGTGGTTTACAACTAGCAACTAAGCATTCATAATTCAATCATTTAAAACATTGACAAGGAATAAACTAATTATAATTAATAACATTTTAACAATTGCATTAAGTGATAAACAATTAAATTACAAAATATATCAAAAATAACAGTGAGGACAAAAGCTCAATACTGAATGTTCTCTGGAAGAGCTCTGTCTTTGTCATCTTCTGGAAAGACATTAGAGAAAGAGCCCATCGTATTTCTAAGGGGAGAGAACACACAGTTACTTTTAATTGATGCCAGTTTTGGAAGTAGTTAGAAATATCATAGAAAGTGTATAATGCTTCTAGCATGTCAGCCTTTGTTCTAACGCTTCATTGTGTATGATCTTCATCTACTGTTCTTCCAGGGACCATGTCAAAAGGAACTCTACAGGGCACTGGATAAGTTGGCAAAAGCTCAACAAAGAACTGGAGGACAGTTATACAGATTCTATTTACCCAACTGTAATAAAAATGGATTTTACCATAGTAAGCAGGTAATTTGGGGGGGGGGGATGATTATTTCCAAGCTAATGAAGGATGATGTGGTTCATTGTCCTATACATGGAATGAAAACTGCACAGAAACCCTTACTTTGGAGAATGATAGAAATCAAACCTCTCACTCCCACACATGTTTACTTAAAAATGAAAATCTTGCTTCCTTCTAAGTGTCTTTAGGATGGCAGCCCAACCTTTTTCTGGTTGATGGAACAAAAGCAGAATATTCAGACTTAGCAGTGATGCCCTTCTAAGGGCCTTATATTTTTTGAAACAAAATGCCCCTGAGTCACATGCTCCACCAAAACCATGTTCAAAAGCAGTGATCCTATGATCTGCAACAAATCTCATAAGACACGTATAATAATAACAGAAGCATGTAGACTGTAGCTTGAATCATGTCAACTGGATTTCTATTTTCTCAGTGGAAACGTTTCGCTCCTTATCCAAGGAGCTTCTTCAGTCTGAGCAAAGTTAGTAAGGGAATCCTAAAAATCCTAAAAAAATTTAGGATTCCCTTACTAACTTTGCTCAGACTGAAGAAGCTCCTTGGATAAGGAACGAAACGTTTCCACTGAGAAAATAGAAATCCAGTTGACATGATTCAAGCTACAGACAATTCCACCTGGATGACTGAGAACCTTCATAGACAGAAGCATGTAGACTTTGGATAGGCTACATCCACTGACTTTAGTAAGAAAAATCTTGAGATGGAGGAAGCAGAGCAAATTTTCGGTCCCAAGAGAACAGTTTCAGTTGTATATTTTGAGAGAAAATATCTGAATACAATTGAGAAGCCCCTTTAGAACAAGGCTGCCCATTAGCTCTGTGCTAAGCGTCTGGGTGAAGGTAAGAAGGGCTATGTTGCATATTGTCATATTGCATGTCAGCCACATGCCCAGTCTCAGTGTTTACTGAAATATGTCTCCAAGGGTCCTAGAAACATAGTTGCTGTTGGTGAAAACTGTTATGTGAATCATGCCATCTATACATGTCGAGGCCTATGCCCATAGATCCGTATGAACACATTCTTCAATATGCAGTGTGTAGATATCAGGTGTTCAAAGAGAGTGGGCTACTCCCACAAGGGCATTGGTTCTCCATGGAGAAGGAGGAACAAAGTTCACAGAGCCGTAGATGATCCCTATCAATTTTTAAAGCAATTTGATTTATGGTATGATAATACTAGGTTGATATAAAGATCTGGCACAATTTTATACATATCTAAATGAACAATTAAAACTGATTATTATTCAGCTAAGAAATCTTTAAATAGATTTGCTTGATAATTATTTCCTTTATCCCCCCCCCACACACACACACTAAAAATCCAGTACTTACTTCTGAGTAACTATGTATATGACTTTGTGAACTATCTCATCTTTATGACTTAGTGGAATATCTATTATAAGGTCAACATGCAATCTTTATTTTAGTTCTTTACACCAAATGCCTTTCTTATTTCCAGCCTTTTGTGTAAGTTTTCTTACATCAATTCAGCAAATAAATAACAACAAAGCAAATCAATTGTCCTTTTTAGAGACTAGACAAAGTCAACTTATTTTCAATGTCAGTTTGGGAATAGTTTGGATTAAGTACAATAGAGATGGAAAGGATCAATCTATAAATGACAGTAAATTCTACATGAATAGGAACTGGGGAAAACTAGTTCCTACTAAAGTTGTGAACTATATTTACTTTTTTTTTCAATGTGCTTTTAAAAATCCCCTTAGTGTGAAACTTCACTTGATGGAAATCCTGCAAGTTGCTGGTGTGTGTATCCAAAGAATGGGAAGAGGATTCCTGGGTCTCCTGAAATGACGGACAATCCTGAATGTGAACAATTTATTAGCTCACAAGAATAATGCTAGAAATGTTGAACAAATACAGTAGATATTGTATTTCTTGCAAGCTGAGTGCCTTCTAGCGCCAAAGAGACCTTGGTCAACAGAGTTATAAGCATGTGATTAGGCAACCAGTCTGATTTTATGCATGCTTTTTGTGACGTCCCAATGATCCTAATTGGATGTTCTCCATTCAAATATACTGTCCGATTTCCTGCTTACAATCTAGACTGGAAACAGTTAATCCAAGAAACAGGAACCTAGGAGTTCTGCTTAATAGTATTTATTAGAAGGAAGTTTAAGGTTATAACACAAGAATTTCAGCTAATACACTACTTTCAAATAAGAAGCCTACATACAGTATAGACTAGTCTTTCTCAACCTTGGAAACTTTAAGATATGTGGACTTCAACTCCCAGAATTCCCCAGCCAGCATGCAAAGTTAAGAAACACTGATGGAGACATTCTAAGGTGCATTCTAGTTCGTTTTCTCATCCTTTTTAGATGTAAAGGGCTGAAAGTATGCTTCTTTTGTGAAAATAGGGCACTCTGCATCCATTCATTTTTTTGGTAACTGCTGGTCTTTTTGTTAGTGGGAGAAATAGCTGTCTCGGATATTATAGCACTGTAGTTAGCATTAGTGGTGGGGTGGTGGGGGGATCCTAACTTTGTATCTTATTGTATTCCTGAAAGTTAAGCAATAGAAGTACCCATAAGAAAATAAGGGAGGGTGGGTTGTGGGCTACACAATATGAAGTTCAAAAGATTATTGAATTATTTATTCTACATGTATTTTTACTTCATTTGTTTGTGTATTAACTTATATGTCTGTATTCTTCAACACTTCAAAACTTTATATGAAAATATTTTAATATTTTCTCCAAATATATGCACTGTTCTGTTTTCAAAGAGCAAAATATATCATTAAGAGAACATAAAACTATGGAATTTTGTATTGTGTATTTATATTATTTGGAAACATAATGTAGGATGACACAGAAGATGGTTCAAGCGTTTATTTAAAAGTGTGTGTGTGTGTCATGTTGCTGCTTTACTTCATATAACTTCTCATTTCATCATCAAGGAGTTCTCGCTCTGAGTAATGTCATTCAGCAAGTGTCCTTCACAAGCATCAGTGGCACCTTAAAAGGAAACTTGCTTCTGTGTTCCTAATACATGGACTTCCTTTACATTGTATAAACAAACTAAAATTAAGAAACTGTAATGTACAGCATTTGATGGATGTAAATGTTTATAACTTAGCTTTGTCGTGTTATTTAAACATTTATTAAACAATTTTCTTTGAACCCCATCCCTTCTGTGTTCAACTTATTGGCTGGCCCTGATCCAGAGTTTGTTGTGCAGAACTGTTTCCCTATGAGTTATTACTTTCAAAAAAGTAGCTAGAAAAGTTTGGTCACATCCCTATTTCAAAATGGATGGAATGTGTGTGTCTATCCACACCCAGCTATGCAGTTCCTATACCAAATTTCTTTATATCTCTGCTATAAAATGCGTCAATCTTGCATTTCAGGGATAAGAAACAGCAGGAATCAAGCAATTGTATGCTTCTTCCTCCCAACTCCAATTTAGTTTCATATAAATGACAAATTCAAGGCTCTTTTACTTGACTATGCACTACAACAGTGTTTCTCAACCTTGGTAATTTTCAGATGTGTGGACTTCATCTCCCAGAATTTCCCAGCCAGCCTTGCTAGCTGGGGAATTCTGGGAGTTGAAGTCCACACATTTGAAAGTGGCCAAGGTTGAGAAACACTGCACTACATTTGTTGCTTCAAAGGCTTCTGGGTAGCAAGTGGAATGAATTCAGCAGTGCTGATAATCACTCTCTTGATTCCCAGGGTAGGAATGAAGTGCTCTTTGTTTACTTCCCAGAAGCTTCTGATTGCGCATAACTAGGAACAGAGTGGCCAACGAGATGCACCCTTGGCCTGATACTGTGAGGCCAGCCTGAGGACAACATGAGACAACTGTGTCAGTGTTGCTTTGAACTACTTGACAGAAGGGTGTAAATATCATAAACAAACACCTGAAGGACTTAAGAAGATAATTTCTGTGGGATGTCTTGGAAAAAGCATCCATACATCTATCATGCCTCTTTGTTCTTCCATCCTAAATGCTGGTAACTAAGGACACACATGATAATTTCCTATTAGATACCTTCAGTTCCTAATCTTCAATTTCTTGTATTTCATGGCTAGCCCTCTACTCTTACGCATTGGTGGTTCCTTACTGCCAGTTCCCTTTGCCTTTGATTCCCATATTTGTCCTGTGGGTGTTTTTTTCTCTTGAGCAAAGTGATGTTCATTAAGTTTCATTACAAAAAGATATTTAAGTTAGGAACGTTAAATGCAACTTTCCTAGCTGAATACTGCAGTATATCAGAAAATATTTTTTAAAATTGCAACCGGCCACTTGAGTAGAAGCAGACAATAAATTTATAGGTTTTAAAACAGTGGTATGATACATTTTATCTCTGTTCTATAAATTCAAGCCTTTTGTCCTTTATTATCACTTGATACACAGATGTAGTGGGATTTGAAAAATGGTGAAGCCCTGTGGAACTATTGAATAAAAGATGAGCACTCACATCATAAGCAATGCCATATTATACTTGCAACTCTGAAAGAAATACTTTCCTTAGGCTAAACATTTATGCAGAAATTTATAATTTAGTGCAGAATTAACCCAGCAATCTTAAAAAAAGTAATTGGTAGTAATTGTTTTCTCCTCCCTCCATTCCTTCCAATAAAGAACATCTGTCTCCATTAAATACCATGAAAGGAGAAATGTAAGAATTACAGTTGTGATGAAGATTCTGCCTGCTGTATCTCTTATTTCCCTTGTAGCTAGTACCAACCCTCATCACAACAAAAAATTGTATGGGTGAATTGCAGAATTGATGCAACTTCCTCCTCATGTGATGGGATTTATTCAGACATCACTGAGAAGGACATCCCATGGGTTGAGAACCAATACAAGTGATTTTAGGCAACATTAAGACTTGTTCCAGTTAAGGTGATTTCTGTGTAATGTCTTATGCTGAAGATTTCCATTTCAAAGAGCAACAATTGTTTTGTCTAAATTACTGCTGTGGAGACTGCAGAAAGAGCAATTTGGCAAACAGCCCTCCCCATGCACTTTAAGTTTGCAAGTTCTTATCATCCTCTGGCACCTACTCAGACTGGCTAAGGACAAGGGCACCATTCTACTGTCTGAGTTCTGTTGGGGGGCAGTTTTAAGATCCAACAGCAAAGCAACAAAACACTTCCTTTTCTAGATAGTGTCATCTTTATCGAAATAACCATCCTGAAAAAGAATGCTACTCCAAATACTTAGGCTGATGCATACAGTACATGTTTGATCCAACTGTCTCTGCTGCTCTCAAAACCTAACGAGTTCAGATGGTGGGATCATAGACGACTGGTAACTATCCAGGAAGGTTGCAACTGATAATCTACCTCTTTTTCAGAGGTAACTCTATCAAAGCCTCGTTGGGATCCCTCTTCTAGGTAACTCTCATTCTGGAAGATTAACAAGTCCTGCTCTTTTTTATCAGCAGCCAAGAACTCCAAAGGTATAAATGCTCCATTTTCAAAATAGCTCTCCATATAAATTCCTTTTCAATACAAAACTTCTGCCATCTAACAAGATTGCTCAGAACTTTTCATACTTTGAATATAATTTGAATAGTTAATACAGAAGTCTCTGTGGAGTCATCTGTGGGTTTTTTTTTAATGCAAGCAGAGATACCAAACATGATTTCCCAAGATTTATAAAACCATTACTTAATTTTACGGTTGAGGTTAATAAAGGATTATGTTGTGCTTATGTTTATATGGAATTTAGTCATAAGTTCAGACTGTACTAAAAACTAATTAATTCTGTGGTTTTGGTATGCATTGGGCCTTCCTTCTCTTCATGCACAAATAGCTGATATTATGCCTTCTAGTTGTGCATGCCAGAGAAATGGAAGGTGATACTCTGGGCTCCAGAGACTATTGCACTGTATGTGGATGAAAAAAGTACTTTTCTCAGGGAACTTGAGATATAATAGATCAATCTATTGACAGTATTAGCTTGACTCCTTTTTTTAAAATGGTAATTTATGTAGCTTTGTATATATTGCTCTCCTTAAAATAAATTCCAAACGGATCAGGCTTGTATGTTACTTGAATTCCTATTTAATATGAATTACTTAGCACAGGCTTATACAATTTATGATCACCAAAAAATTCCCTTTCCTCCCTCTCCTACAAATGAACAGCAGCCATATCAGCAAATCAATAAACTGGCTTTTGCTGCTTGCTTGGGATATTAAAAACAGTAAGAGTTCCAAGTATCTGGCAAGTTGCACTGTATAGGTGGTGATTTGCAATGAACTTGGACAATCACAGTGAATTTATGCAGAGTTGGAGTAGAAAAATGCCATGATGACAAGCGGTTATATGGTATGAGGCATTGATTTCTCCAGCTTCCCTGACGAGGAATGCGCTGTTGTGTTCTTGGTGCACTCGGCATGCAGAAATCTTTTAAACTGCAAACCCTCAGTATAGGCCAGGTTCCCCTATCATATTGTTTGTTTCCAGTGCAATTTCTCGTGAGTTTTATCCACCAATGGTATGAATGGGAGATTTATATACGGAAGCAACCCTAAAAGAATGTACTCTTGAAATCTGCCACTGACAACCTAAAATAGTCTAATGTTGCCTATTTTTTAACTGTGATTCAAACTGTACTCCATTTAATTCCTTCCAGTTGCAGATGAGGAGCATATTATGTCAATAAAGTCAAGTCAATAAAGCTAGCATATTTGGGAGCAAATTCTAATACGAGTCTTTCCCCCTGCTAGGGTAGTTTCCTATTTGTGAAACTCCTCCTAAACAGCAGAACTTACAAAGTTGTTTCCACCGCCCCCCCCCCATTATTAGGTGCTACATCTTAAGATTTCACCACCTAATTCCTCCTTCACTCTGTTCCGTGTTGAATGAAATGGAACTCTGAGAATACCTATGAATTGGTAATACAGGACATTAAACATATTGTGGAATTTGCTATTAATATATTTTCCAGAATTATCTAAAAATGATTATCAGTAATCAGATATAACCTTGAATATTTTGTATTTTCATTGGGAATTTTAGAATTACATTCTAAAACATTAAATCTTTCCTCACTAAGAGCGCCAATGAAGGCCTCAAAAGCAGCATTAAATCCTCTGTACAGCACTGAGTTTTCTGCATGCCAAAAATAACTAATTCCACATATTTTACTTAATTATGTCCCACACTAATTACACCTGGCAACCAGGAGAACTTGATTTTTACATTTTTGGATGGAATACAAAAAGAATGCTCCTAAGCTGATATTGAGCTTGATCCTGTTCACATTGTTAAGGAGTTTAGAATAGGCCCAAAATATTTCAATTTAAACTTGAAATTAATCAATCAGTTCAATTCCTTACCATTATTTTTACTGCTATCTGGATTAACTCCTGTCTCACAGTCTCCCAATTAACATACAAGTCAACCAGAAGTATTGCCACAGGATGTTATAGTTTTTAAAATTCATTTTAAGAGAGGTATGACATTGTTTGCTTAGTATTTTCTCTTAAAAATACTAGTAAGTACCCATATATGTGAAAACACAATCCATTCCCATGTGAAGTTTCTTACAGTCCAGTGTCTTACATGAAATCTTCATTATCTGCATCCCATTTCTTTAGATGCAATGTCAAGAATTTAGGAAGCCACTGAACATGCATACTGGAAACAAGGGACAAATATTTAAACCTTTCAAACAGGCTGTTTAGATATCTGCTCGGACAAAGACAACAGAATCTCATGGCACCTTAAAAATTGACAAATTTATTATAGCATAAGCTTTTGTAGATCAGACGTCACTTTGAGAAGCATTTTTCACATGTCCTGTAATTCAGTGCCTAAATTTTATTTAAGGGTCTAGTAAAGTACTTGATGTGTATTTGTTATCAAGTTAATCAAACCCTTCTCTCCTCAGCTACTATTTCTATTTTTGCCTAATGGCTACTCAACTGATTTTATCAATATTTGGAGGAAACTGGTTCAGACTAGCCTCAAGAGATGTAAGTTTGAAATCTGCCAGTCTTGGACAAAGATTCATGAAGAATGCTATTTAAGATTTAATGATCATGAAGAATGGAAACCTTTGCACATTATCTACTGAAAAGTATTGCTTCTTTCTGATTCTAGGATCTTGTAAATATTGATTGGTCCACTTCACAATCCATTGTCTGTTTAACATGCACAGGCCTTGGTAAGTCTCCTGGGAAAGAGAATTTGGAAGCATACACTATAATGACTGGGTAACATTTGAATATTTATATGTTACATTTAAATAGTTTATTTTAAAAAATTATATTAAATACAGACTAACAGAACAGTCATAATACAGTATATTTTTACAGGAAAAATAACCATGTAGAAACATGTATCTTTTAAAAGTTCTTTTGAGCTTTTTCTTTTAATAAAACATGTTTTACCCGTGAAAATAAAGTTCCCGTCAGACCTGTATAAAAACAAAACAGCTTAGTTTAAAACCTTGAGTGTGATTCAGCCCAAGATAAGCACTATTAACAGCACAATCCTACACATTTATCAGCTATAAGTCCCACTGAGTTTAATGGGGCTTATTCTCAAGCTAAGTGCATACAGGATAGCAACTTAAGTTCCTTTTATTTCAATGGAAGATATTTAAACACATGAATAATTGATGTAACTTAAAAAGTGCTTAGCTTGGGTTGTGTCATGCCCAATGTGTTAAATATCTTCACAATACTTACAGTCTATAAATTCTTCAAAATGAAAACACAGTTATCTTTCGGGATCAAATTGGTCACAGGCCGTTATTTAAAAAACAAAAACAAAAAACAAAGTCAGTGGAGGCTCCCTGAATCCATTCTGAAGTGCCTTTTTTTCCTTTCTTATTCATTCTGGGGATCAATAGTGCAGATTTATCTGGGATTTCAGAGCTCCCTGTGTAAATCTATGGAAAGCTGAAAGTGAATCAGTGGCAGGATGCAGCTGCAGAATCCACAGAGTCATTGACTCTCCTCAATATAGATAGGGGCCAAAACTCAGAATTCCCAAGTCCAACGCATTCCATGCTATAGCCCAGTCACTCCAAGGCCTCTGACTGGTCAAGATGCCACACACAGACTCCCTGGAAGATGGTGTCCTCTTCTCATTTGTTTTCTAAATTGTAACAATGGACATCTCCTTTCCCTTTCCCATCATATCCGGGGAGTGGCTGCCCATATTTATCCACACACCAGCAATAGCCTCTCTTCCGGCCTCTGGATGGACGACACTGGAAAACAGGAGGAAAAATAGTTGCATTTTATTTATATAAAGCAAAAAATCAATTTACCTAAATATTTTTAATAGTTTTAGGGCCAGGCCCTAACTAAAGATAATGGTATTTTGGTGCTCTCTGAGCCTTGTTGTTTTCATGCAGACGTTTCATTGCCAGGCTAGGCAACATCTTCAGTGCGAACATCTTCACACTGAAGATGTTGCCTAGCCTGGCAATGAAACGTCTGCATGAAAACAACAAGGCTCAGAGAGCACCAAAGACTCCCCAGTTCAACCCTGAGCTACAAATATTCTCTTATAATGGTATTTCTCCAAAGAGAAATCACAGCAGAGATTATTAATTACAGTAATGTACCACCTTCACAACTTGTGTTCAGGATATATACATGCAATTTACTGAGTCAATTACCTGGACATAGATTTATTTGAATAACCATTTTCATTAAACATTTAAAACTGATAGCAAAACTATCCTAAGAACTATGAGAAAGGAGGATTTGTCTCTTAGTAACTGAAGATGTACTGCATTACCCAAAATTTGCTTGACAAGTATCAGCTTTTCCCAGTTCAAACTGAACCACACAGAAAAATTGCAAAGCCTACCCATACCTGCTGGTATCAGAAAAATATTCATGCACTTGATATGATAATTACATCACTCTGAAAATACTGTACCTGTCTCCACTCTTAAGACTCTCTAGCAAAATATATTTGTAAAACGGGTTGTATGGACTACTGGATCATTGAAGTTTTAACACAGATTTTTTCAAAGTAACACAAAAACAGAAAGTCATATCTGGTAGGTAACACCATTCAGACAATACTGAGCACATTAATATCTGATCAGCATAAGTTAAGTAAGATAACAATGGGTGGACTGGGCTACACTTGGCTTATTTGGCATTAGAACTCCCTAGTGCTATAGGCAGATGAGCAGAAAGTTCAACATCATGGTACTGGATCCAATGAATTCAATAAACATTTAATCAACAGTACAAGTGTTGAGAATAAGTGGCATTTTGATTATCTTCTCAGAAGAATTAGAGCAAAAATTTACCTTGCCAAATAGCTATTAAAGTTCTAGTTATCACAACATACGAACTATTCTTAGTCACCCCAAAATGTGGAAAAGCCTTATAAATCATGGGAAGTAACACTACACACTACAGCTGTCTACGACCATAGAGCCTCATCAACCTTTAATGGGTGTACGGAAATCTCACGGGTAAGGGAATTGTGCATGACCCTTTATTTGGGAAAGAAAGGCAGTTGCCTCTTGATAGGCCTTAAAGAGAACACATGCCTGACCATGCAGCTTTGGTTACAGTGACAACTCCACTTGCATCTGTTTGCCAGAGGAATTCCAGGCTTGTAGTTGACATTTATTAGCAGATACATAATCTCTTGCAACAGAGTTATCACTTCAACAACTGCTAGGTATACTGGAAGTCTATGTATTCCTATGCATGCAGTTGTCCAAAGAGATAATGCCTAGTGAAAGCAAATTCCTTAATATAAGTTAGGCAATTGTTATGACTCAGGAAAAATTAATAAATGGCAAAGAAGACCATTCACTTAATTGCTTTATCCATGTTAAAAATAACAAATTCAGATCACATACTGCATGCCTTTCTCTACAGAAATGAAAATCTGTCTGTTCAAATTTGTAGTGTCAAGTTACATATATCTCAAATTAACCATCTAATTAAAAGAGCTCACCAATGGTGTTTTAACTATAGATAGACTTAGTTACACAGGATTCAGAGTGTAAGCTACTGCGATTTTTGGCAAAGTCATCTTAACTCATGATTTTCATCTAATTATGTACTGAAGCAAATCTTGAAAAAAATCAGCAAGTTGGCTTGAAAATCCCTCCTTCAAAAGATGATTGTAAAAAAGAATTACAAAAAGCAAAGTTACTAATTGTAAAACAGTCTACAATAAATATCTGCTATATTGAAAGCATTATTGATACCATCCAAGATACGTGCATAAACCATACTTAAGTATCATGCAAACATTTTTCTTACAGAATCAAAATTGGCCAATAGAATATTGCAATACATTTATATGTGACACTGTAAAATGTTCCTAAGATAAAAAACAAGTTTTAAGAGTCTCCAACATATCATAATGAGCTTTATGAAGTCCCATTCTTCACAGATGATGGACCAACCTAGCTATTTACAATGCTAGCAGATAAAATATAAAGAAACCTTCCTTGCTGTCATGAAACAGCATATTACTACGTAATCATTTGCACAGATTGGGAGAAAATAGATAGGAATACTGCTTCTCCATCTAATTAGGAAACATTTGACTTAGCTTGAATGTATCTTAGTAATTGAATAATAAGTAGACCCCATCCAAAAAAAAAGGTGAAAGCTTTACTTTATTTCTAATGCATAACTACTGTGGGAGAAAATGCTGAGTTTTAAAAATTAGAAAATCAATAAACTTACTGAAGAAATGTCCAAAGCAAATCAGATTTATTTAGAAGATTAATGGTGAAATATGGAGAAAAGAGCTTTTCTAGAACCATGAACATTGTTTGGTAGCAAAATGAATATTAATTCCTTAGACTAAATGTAAATAGTTTCCCTAGGGGAGTGAGTGTGAAACATGGGGAATAACAAATAAAACCCACAGGAAATCAGATTACTAAAAACATTTTTGCACATTGAAGTTTAGCTTTTTTTTAAAAATTCTGGTATTATTCTTCCAGTTGCAATTATCTCTGTGACTGCCATGTCTTATCCTGTAGAAGCTATTATCCCCTTCCATCCCTGACACAGAACCATGGATTTAAGGAAGATTCAAGTGAGTGAGTGAGTGAGTGAGTGAGTGAGTGAGTGAGTGAGTGAGTGAGTGAGTGAATCTATAAGAACTTAAAAAGTTTGAGATGAAAGAAAACATTTAGCCAAGCAGAAAATGTATTTGTAATATAAGCTCTTTAGGCTCTTTTTAATTCTTTATTCCTATTCTTCAGCAAAGATGCTTTGGAAGCAGTTACTAGCCCTAGTAGTTCCTCAGATAGAAAAACTATCTTCTTTATCATGCACAACTTTCCAGGGCTTCTTTTCCACAAAAATCATGGCACTGTACTGGGCAGCCTTCTCTCACTTCAGAATGTTTCTTTTATTTTTGTTTCTTTTTTCTAACTTTGTCAGTTCTCATAGTATGTGCTAGTTTTGATATATTATTATCCTTTTTACATTTCTTTAATAAATCATCTCTCCAATTTCATTGACAGAACATTCACTGAAAACATTATATGCAATTTCCAAATTGTACTAGTTACTGATATTTTAAAATGAACTGAACTTTATCATTGCTGAGGAAAGCTGGAAACATGTTGGTATAATGGTTGACAGTCAACCTGAATGCAAAGTGATGCTTCTGTCCTCCCACCTCATTGCCTGCACTGTGGTTTAGACTTAACCATTTCGGACATATGTTTACCTAGCCTCTCCCTAAAAATGCCTGTGAAGGAGATTCCCAGGCACTTGGCAACTTCCCCAGCCGACTGATTCCATTGCTCTCTGTTCTTTAATAGTCAGTCTAAATACAGAAAACTAACTCTATGGGGTTTTGACCGTACAGTCATGTCACAACAACACAGCTATTATCAATCTTCTTTAATAAGAGCTTTTAAATGGGGCTGCATATTATTTCTTGGAAAAAACCACATAACTGCTAAATACTGATAGTAGTAAAAAGAAATAAAAAAATACTATTTTTAAAATATTGCTGTATGATATATTTTTATTAAAAAAACATGATGGAAAAATTGGAAAGTGCACGACGTACATTGTCACAATGTGTGTCACTGTGACAGGCACGCATGCCAAATGTATTTGTAAAGCTGTAGGTAGTGATGCTACTGAAATAACAACAGATAAAATGATAAAGAGAAGAGGCACTGTGAGGATGAGATGAAAATGATTCAGCTATTTCTACTTAAGTCTTTCATTCAATCTCATTGCCAGTTACAGTATATGGTAGGGCATAGCTTTCCAAACTGTGTGTCACGACACAATACTGTGTTGCCTGCGGGGCCCAGGTGTGTCGCAAACCCAGAAGCGCTGATGGCGCGCCGCTGCGCGCATGGCAGCGGTGGGTCATCAGCGCTTCTGGGGTTTTGCATGGCACACTAGGACACTGCTGCGGCGCGCAAAAACCCGAAAGGACCGTGGCGGCGGTACTTCCGGGTTTTTGCACACCACCGCAGCGGCGGCGCTTCCAGGTTTTCTCGCGCGCCGCCGTTGGTGTGTCGCCACGGGAAAAGTTTGGAAAGCCCTGTGGTAGGGTAATGGAATTGGCATCTTACAGGGCAACTGCCCTATAATATAACAAAAGAAATGCATAGTTAAATAGGAAACTATATGGACCTTTTTTCTGTTGTAAATAAATGACAGGGAGATGGGGAAAATACACCTTAATTGGTTCTGAAAACGTATTTTTTTTGGTCAGAAGCAGAGATTCAGAGCTAGAGAAAATTAAAGGTCACAAAGCACAATCCTTGCCCAAAACAGTGTCCTGCACACAACAATCTTCAAAAGGTCCATTAACTTTATCCAGATTGCTGTATGGCATTTCATAAACAAATTATAAAATAAGCAGGAAAAGTCAGTATGAGATATGTGGCCAAACAAGTAATTCCAATTAAAGCAAATAAGTGATTCAAGCATATGCAACAAAAATGCTGAGAACAAATTACAAGTTACCAACCAATCTCTAATGTTGTTTCCTAGTTTGATTCAATATAATTACAAATATGGTAAGGAGACTGAGAGTTCTAGTCCTGCCTTAGGCACAAAGCCAGCTGGGTGACCTTGGGCCAGTCACTTTCTCTCAGCCCTAGGAAGGAGGCAATGGCAAACCACTTCTGAAAAAACTTGCCAAGAAAACTGCAGGGACTTGTCCAGGCAGTCTCCAAGAATCGGACACCAATTGAACGGATTAAAAAAAATCATATACTAACAACTTATAAAAGAAGAACTGAGCTATTTCTGTTTTTAAGCAGTTCTAAAAATGCCTTCTTTTCAACAGTATTTTTCAACATACCTGCAAAAACAAACAACCTAGTGCAGAAGCTAGGAACATTTTTTCAATCCAAGGTCTCAATTCCCCCTTGTGGGCTACCTCCTAAGGGGCATGTCATCCATTCAGAACCTCAGCTTCAACTATTCACACAGATTCCTTTTCTTCAGTATCTTAGCCAACGTACAGCTTTGTACAAATCAGACTTCCTGCTCCCTCAGTATAAATTATCCCCTGGTTTCTCTTCAGATTGTATAAATCTTTCACCTGATTCAAGTCCTATACCTTCAATTTCCCCAGATTAATCTTTTTGCCATATTAATTTAATATAGTATCTTCTCCAATATATCCACAAACCCATGTTTTCTTGTTTGCAGAAAGCAATTTCAACTGCTCTCTCTTCAACCCTTTTTCTTTCTAGGAAATGTATCCTGGTACTTGAGCCTTCAAATCTTAATTTTACTCAAAGCCTTTTGTCCCATTTAGGAAACACACCCATATACAACACATACAAGACATGTATGCAGAGAACAAAGCAAATGATTTTCCTCTCTCGTTTTACATTTGAAATAATTCTCGGACAGGTAAATGCCAAATAAAGGAGGTGGTGAGTGAAGCTGCAGTAGGTCAGGAACAATAAAAAAGCCAAGCTTGGAGAAAAAGAAGACTCAATTTACAATGCTGCTCCTTCTTTCCCATTTCCATTTCATTGCCAAGAAAACTACTGTACATGGATATGTCTACGTGGTCATCAGGGCTCAACTGAGATAAGAGTTTATATTTTACATGTTTATCCTAAAGGTCTAATGTATCCTGGATCAACAGCTCCCTTATCCATCCAATTCTCATGAGTCAATTAAGTGGCAGCAGATTATATGTACCCAGAATTCCGAAGTCCTTTTTCCCATCAATCTTTCTTCTTTCAATCTTTCTATATGTTGGAGTTATAAATTTAACAACCCACTTCAACCAATTATGACATCATTACCTGGCTACAGTATAAATTCCTAGTACTAGGGCCTATCAACCTACTTTCCTAATTGGTGCACTTGAGCTACAAAACTGTCAACAAACTGCAGCTGAGGGCTCACATGATCTAATAGTTTTCTATGTAAAATAATATTCTTCAGTGAAATGAGTTCCAATTTAGCCTGGAAGGACCAGAAGAGTGAGGGGGGACTGGAGGAACAGGGCTGGAGGATTTAAGCTCTTATCAAATCAAATTTTTATTATGGTCACCGACCAGCATCTGAGCTCTTATTGTACAGTAAAACCCTATAGTCCTGAAAAAGTTTTATTTCTACTTCAATCAGAACTAGCCCACCACCTATGAAATCTTCGTTTAATTTACTGACATCTATAAGACAGAGGAGTTGTCTTAACACTAGGAGCCTATTTATGCTAACACATAAGTGAATGTAACAGAACAAAGCCAGTTTGGTCTAGTGGTTAAGGTGCTGGGCTAGAAACCAGGAGTCTGTGAGTTCTAGTCCCGCCTTAGGCATGAAAGCCGGCTGGGTGACCTTGGGCCAGTCACTCTCTCTCAGCCCAACTCACCTCACAGGGTTGTTGTTGTGGGGAAAATAGGAGGAGGAAGGAGTATTAGGTATGTTCGCTGCCTTGAGTTATTTATAAAAATAATAAAGGCGGGAAAATAAATAAATAAATAAATAAATAAATAAATAAATAATTTTTTTAAAAAAATCCTCAAATCCTGCAGGGGCAGTGAGACAAACATGCACATAAGTTGGGGGAGTGGCAGTGAAGGGGGGAGGGGTAGTCCTTTCCCTACTGGCTTTTTTCTCTCTCTTTCTCTTATAGTGTCCATTATTTTAAAAATCTTCCATTGTCAGAAAACTTTAGGACTGTATAAACAGGCATATTGCAAAGCACAGTGCATACTGTACGTGAAAGATCTTTCTCAAAGTATTAAAGCAGTCCCATCTTCCAGAAAGTTTGGTATGTCTACATCAAAGGCAACTATCTATATTTCTGCTGAGATAGTCAGCAAAGCAAATGGGTTGAGCACACACCGACACACAAAAAGACAGTGGGAAAGCCAAACAATTTTACCAAGCTTTCTGAAGGATGGAACTGCTTTGACTCTTCAATCAAAAGTGCTCTGCTTGTGCAATATGCTTTGCAAGCCCCTGTCAAATGCTTCACATAGCACCAGGCATATGTTCCTTTCCTTACCTGGAGGAGCACAAACCCCCCGTTTGAAAGAAGTGCCTTTCAGGGCTACGTTCTCACGCATAACAGAAAAGCTTTTGCTGAAAAGAAGACAAGAGACAGGTTTGTGTACATATGTAGGTAGTGGCCAAGCAAAGAGGCATGAAGGACTGTGCAAGAATGCTCTTCATCTGACAGGACAGATCTCCAAGGACTGGAAGTCTCAACAATTCTGATGGACTATTCAGTGCAACCGTTTAAACCCTCAGTCCTTCTGGAGCACAGCTGCTGGGATTTCAACACCCCTCCTTTTGTGGAATGTATCTGATGCTTACACCAATACGGAGTGCAGCAACAGCTGCTACTGCATGATGCCTCCATCTGAAATTACTGCAAGTGATAGCTATGGCAGCAGAAATGATTTCAAGAAACATTTTGCTATTGTTCTCAGTAATACCCCAGGGAACAGTCCCAAGTGGTAGAAACTATATTTACTGCATATAACTTATTGTCTCTTTATTATAGCAACAAGTTGAAAATATGGGTAAGAGTAGCCTCTTCTGATGGTTGTGATTTAGAGGATGAGAAGGAGTTTTCCGCAATTTTAACAAAGATGTCAGGATCCAAAAAATTGTTACTTATATTTAACACACGACACCAGTGAAAGCCCCTTCCCCTCTTTATTATCTGGGCTTTGTGGCAAGCTGTGAGTTCCATGATTGAAGGAAGGCAGAATATAAATAAATGTATCAAAATTCAAAATCAATGAGTCTGCAGAACTATGGTCTCCAATGAGAAATAGAATAGCTGGCACACAGTATTCAAAGTCTCAGTATTTGGGTTCTAAGAAAACCAAAAGCGTTACATGCAATATGGAGAAAATTTTCACTATAAGCATAAAAACACGGAGTGCTCAAGTTAAACTTTCCAAGTCCCAAAAGAAAGTTTCTGAAAAGCCAGTCTGTTTCTCTGTCTTTAAATTGCTATCACCCTGCTCATTTTTCATAAATACCATACCTGTTTCTCTACTTTTGCCAACATTGAAAGTGGCTTCCCAAATTCTGTAACAAGTATCAAAATGACACAAAGGCATATACGACTAATTATTCCACTATCTATGTCAGCTTTCTGGTCATGGAATCTGGGGTATTCTTAGGCAACTTTCTACACTTCATTGGCAGACACTGTAGATGCTTACTGCCAATATTCCGCCTTGTTGCTGGATAGAATCACGGTTCTTGGGAAGTTAACTTGTGCTTGTGCTTCATAGGGCAAGGAAAATATTTTATGTTTTAAATACAAAGGCTGATCAACAAAACTCTCAGCGAATGTCAACTGGAACCTCATTATTCAGGAGTGAGCTATGCGTAACCCTCCATATTCTGCTGAATTATAACTCCCACCCTACTGCACCATTGTCTATGCAGGCTGGGCCTACTTGAAGTTTTTATTCACCAACATCTGGAGGAACATATATTGCCCAAACTTCAATCTGTCCTAATTAAAGCACAGAAAACTAATGTGTACTTGCAGATAGTGTTAGATACGAAAAGAACTGGATTCAAATTCCTATGCAGCTACAAAGTTCAGTGGGTGGATCTTATTTTTTCACTACCTCTCAGACAGGATACAATGGTGAACCTACAAGTTTACCATTCTATGCTGTTTTAAAATCATCATACCTACAGACTGACCAATTATAAAGAATTACTAACTTTCGAGTTCAAAAAACAGAAAAAATTGAGAAGATGATATTATCAACAAAATTGTCTTTGCCAAATGCTGGAACTTAGGGTGATATTTTGTAAGACAGAAGCTCTACTGTAAGGAAAAACACAACCCAAATTGACTGTAAAGGTTGAAAGAATGGCAACTTCAGATATGAACTGAAGAAAATCCTCAATTGTCCAAATGGTATATGGGGAAATATAAAAACTATTGCACCAGGAGATGATATTAAACATAAGTCATGCCAAAAGATTTGATATAGCTGCTTGTAAAAATGTCACATAGAGAGAAACTATGAGCAATAGAAAGAGCAGGATTTTTTTAAAAGGAAAGTCTCTGGACTCTTCAGAAGTCACAGCAGGTTGGCTGGTAACTTGTTGACTTTCCTCTTTTTCAATTCTCAAACCATATAAAAGCCCATTTAAAAATACTGAATGCCTTACTAATAATATTCTCTAATGAAAGCAGTGCAGCCAGTGCTTCAGAGTTGTTGTAAAATGGCACCTAGAAGCCAGAGGTGTTGCCTGGGAAATCATTCATGGGAAGGTGGGTTGTCTTCTAGGCAAAATTCTCTTTTAAAAGTACAATCTACACAGTGGTGGTGGTGGTGGTGGTGGTGGTGGTGGTGGTGGTGGTGGAGGAGGAGGAGGAGGAGGAGGAGGAGGAGGAGGAGGAGGAGGAGATGCTTGTTGTGATGTATAGTAGATTAGCTCCAAGTGCCTTGATTCTAAAAAATTGACTTTTGGGAACATGCCTATGAGGAATCTGCAACTTCTGATCCAGAAATCCTTCCCACAAATTTGAAACAGATGACCACAGAGTTTGTTAATGAGGGAAGAGCATATAGAATATCAATGAAAAATAAGTATAATTTAATAATTGCTTCACCTATGGCAGATTTGATCTAGAACCTGAAACGGGGGTTCCTAATGTCTGATCAGTTTTCATACCACAAACCAAATCTACTCATATAACCTATGTTATTAAAAAGAATAGACTCTTGTTCATATATGGATGTTTATGGACTAGGCCAGGGGTCGGCAAACCGCGGCTCGCGAGCCACATGCGGCTCTTTGGCCCCTTGAGTGTGGCTCTTCCCCAGGCAGGCGTGGCGGGGGCAGGCGCGGCAGCGGCCATGGCGGGGGCAGGCGTGGCAGCGGCATGGTGTGCGTGGCGGCGGGCATGGCGGCAGCAGCAGGTCCTAAGTGTGCGCGATTGGCTCCCGCCCACAAACCCCGCCCCCTTCCACGCGATTGGCCCCCGCCCGCAAACCCCGCCCCCTTCCACGCAATTGGCCCCCGCCCGCAAACCCCACCCCCTTCCATGTGATTGGCTCCCACCCTCAAACCCCGCCCCCTGGCCCTGGAGTGATATTATAAATTTTATAAATGTCAAAATGGCTCCTGGCATAAAAAAGTTTGCCGACCCCTGGACTAGGCCAACGTTTCCAGATATATTGAAACTGCTCTTCTTATGATTCCTGGAATCTCAACACAATTGGGGAAGCCTGAATTAGATTATGGGCTGAACAGACTTAAAGCTTGTAGAATTCACCAAGAGGCAAATTCAGAAATTCTTAATCTAGGAACTTATTCTGAGGACCAGAAATGCGCATTTCTTCAACATAAAAATCCACACTTATTTCACCCATCTCAAAGCTTTTTTCATTTCAGCAGTATAACAAAAAATAAATAATTGTTTTTAGACAACTAGAAGTTAAAATTTCTGTTAATCTACTATAAATTAGTCAGGGATTTATCATATATATCTTCTCTATACTGCACTCTAGTCCAGGGGTCCCCAACCTGTGGGCCGCGGCCTGTTAGGAAGTGGGCCGCGGGGCTCCCTCCTGTAAACCCCACCCCCCGTGCATGCGATTGACTCCCACCTGCAAACCACGCCCCCCACTGCACGCGATTGGCTCCCGCCTGCAAACCTTGCCCCCCCCCCCGGTCCGTGGAAAAATTTTCTTCCACGACCGGTCCCTGGTGCCAGAAAAGTTGGGGACCGCTGCTCTAGTCTGTAGTACCTCAGACTACAGATGGTGATCACATGAAAGAAGTCCTCTACCATAAACACTCACTCCCAGAAAGGAAGAAATCCAAAATAAAACAATTTCTCCACACCAAAAAATTAGTGATCAGGATATTTCATTCTAGTGTTTTCCCTGAAAAGTTATGGTTAAGGAGTTTTACATATATGGAAGAACATTCAATCATATGAGCCCCGAATCTAAATGGTATAACCCATCCACAGGTTTTCAACTTCAAAGAGAACTTGGCCTATAAGGTATAAAATCTTCTCCACAGAGGAATATGCAGAAAGGAATTAGCTACATATTGCACAAGTCTGTGAAGAAGGATTATCATAAAAGAATTCCAGTTTAGGCCTGAACCAGGATTAGTCATAGGAGTTTTTACTTTATTTTGATCTGCATCAATTAAAAATACTTCTTTTTCTGGGGATCTTTCTGTTACCAGTGAGATCTTTCAGCAGTTTCTCTAAATTTATATTATCATAAAAGTCGGTATATAAAAGTTTTTATTTTTTTCAATTTTTCAACTTAATCTGACAATCAATTTGAAGAAAATTTCTACCACTCAAAATGATACATTTTGAATCAAGGACATGGAAATTCAGCATCTCTAATTTAAGAAAATATATTTGAATACACACAGATCAGTTTTCCAAACATTATGTTGTACAGATCAGGGATTCGAGCTCTGAGAATTCCCAGCCACATGGCTGAGATTCTCAGCTTTCTTGAAGAAAAAAAGTATTAAGCTTACATACGTGTAAAATCAATGCATGGCAATCCATTGTGCAATGGAAGGCCATTTATTGGCACTGTTGAACTAGCTACACTGTGGTAGACCACTCTTAATGTAACAATAGCATGGGTAGCTGTAATGACTCACATTTGTCGGAAGATCACAGCCTCAGGGGCTGATCCAGATGGAAAGCCAAAGTGCTTGAGGGGCCAGCATTACTATGAAATAAATGTTCACTGCATATCATTTTCATGATCACATGATCTAGATTTTGGAAGTGATCTTCTGTAGCATATAGAGGAGTGATATGTGGAGTTGCTGAAGTTGCTGTCTGTAACACAACCCAACCCAACCCAATTTTTCTAGCCACTCTCAGGCAGCTATTTATAATTCAAAGCATTGATCTATTACAGTCATATGGTGATGGAAACTTTTGCTACCTCTTTGTTTTGCTTTGTTGTTCTTTTTCAAAGAGCTGCTGCTTTTTTTAAACTGAAGGGCACTGGTATCTAGGACTTGGGTCAGCTCATCTGTGACTTAAGTATGAGGTTTACCCTGTTGTCATTAACAACAGCATAGAAAAACAGCAACCATCCTTGACATGTTGCTTTGGAACTAAGCCAAAAGGTGCTTTAAACTACTGCCAATTTATTTTACATTTAAAACAGCAGGTACTGAACATGAATTCCTCTTTGTTCTTGCTTTGTGATGATTACACAGTAATGGGTCTGCATATCATAGAAGGAAGAAGAAATGGAAATACAGTAGCCAGTAACTTCATCTCACCTGTTTTTTCTTGTAAAATCCCTTCTTGTCACAATTTGGAATATGGAATCCTCTTGGGCTTAAAACATTCCGAACTTTTAGATTGTTTAATGTGTCTTCCATCTCTCTCCGACAAGGACCCTGCCAATTGCAATTTCAGTTTATTTTTACAAATTAACCATTTCTTGTATGTCAACATATTGATGTATTTTATACTATTATAAGCAACTGCATTAAAAAGAAGATGCAAATTTATCTAAAGTAGCAAGAATCGCTCAAGGTAAAAAAGAGAGCTGAATGAATATGTGCCTCTCACACATATACCCTAAGAATCTGACTACTTAACTCTACTTTTAAAAAAAATGGTTCCAATCTATACAAACTCTCATGCAGAACCACACATAATTAACTGAATAAGTGCTTTATGGGGAGGATACAGTATGTCCAAATCTTTCATTCCTTCTTCTGACCAATGGACTGGCACTACTGCAGCTGGACAACTGTAACCTTGAGGGTCAACCTCAGGCTTCTCCTCCAGGTGAATCAGAATGAATTATACACCTATCTCTTGGATTCAGGACTTAGATCCTAAAACAAACCTAAGGTATTTAAAACAAACTCTTCTGAAACCCTCTACTACAACTACCTGTGAGTTTGTAAAAGTGCGGGCTGGGAATGGGGTTTCTGGATTATGTGAGATGGAGCAACCTGGGAGAAGACTGGAGCATTCATTGACTTCCTTAACTGAAAGTCAAAATCTGATTTGGGATAATTCCTCAGTCTCCCAGCACCTTCTCATATTTTTTGCATTCATAAAAGAAGTTTCCCTTTTTCTTCTCCCTCCCCTCAAGAGTTCCCAGTCATCTTGTACAGTTCATGCATTTTGGTCTGTCTTGGGTGGGAGCAATAAGCCAAGAACTTTACAGGCCAGAACTGTATCTGATGGTTTTGCCTGAAGTTACTTGGGAACATATTTGGGCATTTTCTGACATTATGTCTGTGCTGTGGGCGCTGTCTGGGCACCACTTCTTCTGATGCAGATGAGATAATATCAGAAATCTGAAAACCAACAGAAGAACCTGTTGACATAATTACAGTATTCCTTAGCAAACACACTTCTACATTTAAAGAAGACCCTTTTGTTGAATAGTCTGTTTTAATATCCTGTAAATCTAGACACAGTTATGTGATTTTTTTACAAAAAATAAAAAGTCCAACTTGTATCAAGGTTACTTGTGGAGGTGAAGCCTAGCCTGAGTGTGTATAACTTGTGGCTCTTCAGATCACAAGTCCTAGCAAACCTAACCACCACAGCCTGAGGTGAAAGATGCTGGCAATATTAGCTCAGCAACATCTGGTAGGTCACAGGTGTCCATAGCTTGAATCATGTCAACTGGATTTCTATTTTCTCAATGGAAACGTTTCACTCCTTATCCAAGGAGCTTCTTCAGTCTGAGCAAAGTTAGTAAGGGAATCCTAAATATGTTTCTAGGTAGCTGTGTAACAGCTACCTAGAAACATATTTAGGATTCCCTTACTAACTTTGCTCAGACTGAAGAAGCTCCTTGGATAAGGAGCGAAACGTTTCCACTGAGAAAATAGAAATCCAGTTGACATGATTCAAGCTACAGACAATTCCACCTGGATGACTGAGAACCTTCATAGACTCACAGGTGTCCAGTTGTCCAGTCTTTTGATTTTTATATGCATCCTGAAACTCAGTGATGGAACAGAAAAACATACAAGGTACACATACACACAACAAACCAACAGAGAGGGTTTTCAAAGGCTCTTTCTGTTTATTTTGTTGAACTTTGGCCTTATGCCCTGCAATGTTGAGCATTTAAAAATCTATGACTTCTATGTTGCTTTTTTTCATTTGTTGAACTTCATATATGTGCACTCTATTCAAACTCATATATTTTGTTGCTATTTCAGAATGCTTTTAAAAGCAGATGTTGCTAATTATGCAGCCTGGGAATTGCAAATAGAGTAGTAGTGTATTTATTGCTGTGAGTATTGTTAATGCCATTTACCTGAGAATTAAGTAGCAGTATTTGGATGGAAGAAAGCCAGAAAGTACTAGGATTGGGGGGGGGGGGTGTCATTTCAAACTTCTTCTGTAAAGAACACAACTAAATAGACTTGAACTCAAATTGAAGGAGACATTTTACTGCTTTTTTTTTGCAGCCATTATTACAAAGAAAATATGGGCACTCAAGTTTAATGAAAGGTAACAATGCAGTCACTTTTTGCTAGGGAGGGAGGGAGGGAGGGAGGGAGGAAGGATCGCTTAAACATGCTAAATAAGCAGGATGGTAATCCACAGTGACTGTTAACTTCCACCCAACCTGAATAAAAACTGGCCAAGGATATAATTATTTTAAAAATATTTTAATTATTTTTTTAAAAAATTGGTAACATTAAAAAATGATAAGAAAGGATGGAAGTATTTCACCAGAACATTTCAAGTAGCATTATTTTTCTGAAACTTGAAAACAAAACACATTTCCCTCATATATGTAAATTCCTAGTAGAAACAAACATGAGTGGACTGGATTTTTCAAAAGTATAACAACTTTATTTGTGAAAATAAATGTACAGCTCCTGTGGTTGAAGATAAAAGTTTGAAATGAAGTGGTTGCTATCTTTTGCAGATTTATAAGCCATCGGAATCTAGATTCTGATTGAAAGCCTGGGATAATTTTGAAATTTGATTCTGATGCCTAGAAATGTGAAATATTTATGTATAGTCTGATCCTGCCCATATCTTCTCAGAAGCCAAACCCACCGAACTTCATGAAAGCATGATCCATAGCAAAATTGCTATGGATAAGATCTTTTGCAGAGTTTGAGGTGTTTTTTTTTAAATTAATCTGACATCTAGGAAATATTTTCCCCAAACTATGATGCATGATGATTTCCAGTAACCAAGTCCTTGACATCCTACAGTCATCTTTTGTCTCCCATGCTACCAGATTCATTCACTGTCACCTTCTTCTATCTCCCTGATCATCAATACTACTTGCAGTTTATATCTGGCGAGCTTATAAAAGTACGTCACTACCTATACATCTGAATTGTTCCGATGTCAGAATTTGGGTACCTTCATTTGGGATATGGTTAAAAGGTGATTACACAGAATTACATTTATTCTACCTATTTCATTTCTGTGCAAGAGGGCAACACACTTTGAAAGCCAACATCCATGGACTGTCTCTGGAAAATGAGAGACTTTTTGTGACAGAATTAGCAGGACAGACACTTTCTGCATTTTTTCAGACTCCAAACGTTTTCCATTTCTGTAGGCTTTTGGAGTAGTCTCTCCTGCAATTTTTCCTTTTCAACAACATAACACTGTGTCTAGATCAGCCATGAATATTTTGATGCAAAGCCAAGAAATACCCAGCAATGTTTTGTGTGCCTGTTGGCATAGGCATGGGGGATAAGCAGCTTTCCTGCCAAGAACAGTACATGAACCAGAGTATTCTCTGCTCACATTTCCTACAACCCGGCTGTCCTGCAGACTTTGTTCATGCACTGCATATACGGAACAAGAAACAGTAGCCACTTCATCTCCATGTGTTATTTTGCCCAAAGGCATTTTCAGTATGGCAGAGCAATCACTAGCGAAGCTAGACACTACTTTATGAGCAGTAGACACCTTTTGATAGACAGCCAAATGTTGATACAGAATCTTGCATTCACTACACTTGCTAAAATTTGTGGCTTGGGATACAAGCTCACAGACTAGAAGCAAGGAATTTTTATATATTAATAATCTGTCTTGTCTATTGGGATGAATAAAAGCGAATCAATGCATTACTAGAAAAATAACTGGTCTAATCAAACAGTAAGCATGGATGAACGTACACAAACCTCTCTAAAAATATGATTACTTTATTAAAAAGTATGCATCTTGCAAAATTACTAGACATATCTCCTGCATAGGAATCACAAAATTTGCCTCTGGGTATAAGATGTAATTGTTATTAGTCTGCTTATTTTATAGAGACATCCTCCACAAACCCAAGAAGAAAATTTGTTCTTGTGAAAGGTAAAGGAGCACTAATGGTACCAGCTTGGGCATTTGTGCTGGATCTCAAATAGGCCCAATGTGGTGCAGTGGCTGATGGGTTGGACTTCCCTTGGGGAGGCCCAGGTTCAAGACCACCCTCAGCCACAAAAAGACACTGGTTGACTTTGGGCCAGTTCTCTGTTAACCCAACTTAGCTCACAGGAGTTATGGGGAAAAATGGGAAGGAGGGAACACTGCATATGCTGCCTGGAGCTTCTGAACAAAAGGCAAGATATAACTCTAACAATATATAATGAATAAAGAAATAAAATATTCTTTAAGGAATTAAGTCAAGAAAACTCTTTCCCCACCCCTCTCTAAATAACTGCAAAGTTTTCCCCAAACTAGAACTTTTACAGTTACTAAAATTTCATTGAAGATACTGTTTGGCGACATCTTAAGCTATAAATGATGGGTAATTCCATAAGAGAAAATATTTAAACCCACCTGTAGAATAATCACTGAATAATAGAATAATCTTTTAAAAAAACTTCCAATTCTATTATATCAGTATTCTAATAATTTTTATGGCAGCAAACAACTTAGGATAAACTCAGAATGCTATGTATTTAATTTTTGCATTATTTTAATTGCTTTTATTTTTAAAATTTTGTTTGCCACCCAGAGTCACTTGGTGAGATGGGCGGCCATACAACTTAAATAAATAAAGTAAATAAATAAATACATATCTGGAAAACGTATCCATTTAAAATCAAATAATGAAGACATATACATACTGTTACATATTTGTAAGTAAGTACATACAAACTTAAATACTTACATATTCAGTCTCCTGTTTAGATTCAGAAGAGAAATTCTGTGTGTCTGTGCTTTGTGAATCGTATTTGTAGCGCTGGGTATTTTTGTCATATTGTTTCCTTATGACATCTATCTTGGTCTGGTGGACATGTGACTTGGAATCTAACATCCTGTTTGTGTTGGGGACAGACTGATTTTCTGTACTACTGATATTCTGGTCTTCATCTGAATCACTGGAATTCCCTTTAAATAAAAACAAGTTAAAACAAGCAGTTAGCCATGACAGTTTAATAAACAGCAGCTTATGAATTACTTTTGAATATTGAATATTAACAGTTTACGTTGTGCCATTATTTACATAGAACATTACTGAACAGCAAACAAACAAAATCAGTTCAGTACAATTCTGAGGAAGCATAACAAAGCGGAAATCTAAATATATATTGTTACATACATTTAGATTCAGGATTACATATAGAAAATGATCTGCCACTCAGGCCACGATGCTTAAAAACACCTACGTATCCCAGAATCGTGTCCTGAATTCAATATATAGTTCGGAGCACATGGTTTGAAGATGGCAACCTTAGGATCATACAAGGAACAGGAACTATTTTCTGAATAGAAAGAGTTCAGTGTTCTCATGACTGAAGGAACCCAGTGACTTTTCAACCTATCATTCCAACGTTATTATTGGGTTGCAGGGCTTGTGTATCTTTCACTTATATTTAGAAGTTTGAAAAATGGCCTATAAACTCTAAATTGATTTGTTTTCCTAGTCATAATTTTAAACCACATACATCTAGAAAACTGCCTTCCCTGTACTTAAAGAAGCATCTCTAGCGCCCAACAGCAGAGGGCAGAATTGTACTGTGTCTGAATTGCTTCTGAATCTGGACCTAAATCAGAAATCTGCTGGGAAGATTGCCAAATACATATATGTCAATTTGTCTTAACTTTTAAGGGATTGAAATGGTTACCTATTTATTACTTATGACATTAATTGTAAGAGTGTCTATTTTTGTGATTGCCATGAACAATTTTTCCCCCTACCCATGACAAATGGATTTAGACATACTCTAATCTGTAAAGGTAAAACTGAATTACCAATTACTGGTAATTTTGCTTTATTTTTTAGTCTTATGTCATTATTGAATTATTACTTCATATTTACTGCTATTCTGAAGGAACTGGTAAGCCTTTCAGGGCTCTGAATATTTCTCTGCTATGCTTCAAAAAACAAACATTATGCTTACTTGATTTTTCCTGAGACTTAAAAAAATGTCACTTCTATAAAGGAAGCGCTTCAAATATGAGGCAGATAGAAAGTTTCCATACAGTTAAGAAGCATGTGTGTACGCTCAATTTCTCTCCAGCTGCTACTGTACCTGGTTACATTTCCTCTGTGTATTTTATTAAAATTAGTATCTCCCAACTTCATTGGATGTTTATATTTCAGCCAAAGACCACCTGTAGCAATAGCACCAAGAATGCACAATATTCAATGAATAACAGGGAATGTGTTCACCTATTAAATCAGGGGTGGGGAACCTTTTTTCTGCCAAGGGCCATTTGGATATTTATAACTGGGGACCGGGGTAGGTGGGGGGCGGGGTTTCTGGGATTTCCACGGACCAGGGGCCAGAGTTTGCGGGTGAGAGCCAATCACAAGCACTGGGGGGCAGGGTTTGTGGGCGGGAGCCAATTGCGTGGAAGGGGCGGGATTTGCGGGCGAGAGCCCCGCGGGCCTTAGGCGGGAGCCCCGCGGGCCTTATACGGCCTGTGGGCCTGACGTTGCCCACCCCTGTATTAAGTGGTGGGCCCAGAAACATAGCAGCTTCACGTCTATGAAGGTTCTCAGTCATCCAGGTGGAATTGTCTGTAGCTTGAATCATGTCAACTGGATTTCTATTTTCTCAGTGGAAACGTTTCGCTCCTTATCCAAGGAGCTTCTTCAGTCTGAGCAAAGTTGGTAAGGGAATCCTAAATATGTTTCTAGGTAGCTGTGTGTCACAGCTACCTAGAAACATATTTAGGATTCCCTTACCAACTTTGCTCAGACTGAAGAAGCTCCTTGGATAAGGAGCGAAACGTTTCCACTGAGAAAATAGAAATCCAGTTGACATGATTCAAGCTACAGATAGCAGCTTCACATTCAGCTATTTAAAAAATGATATAAAAAGTTCTACTCAGAATGACACAGGACAAAATGCTATTCATGGTACAGAAAATAAAGGCCCAAGCATTTCTATTCAATTAGAAAAGGCATATGGCATGTTGGCAAGAGGCAAAGTAGTAGGGTCAAAACTAGCCACTTGCTATTAGTATCTCTGGCACTGCCGCTATTGACAAGTGGCAAAAGTAGTGGGGGATAATACATTTCCAACAAATGGTTGGAGGAAGCAAATTATCTGCTTTCTATAGATTTAATTTTATGCCTCATCAAAATTTAACCTTTTTTGCTTTTCATGCAATTTACCTTTTTTTAAATGGCATTTTCCTATTTTTTATTAACTGCTTTACCAGAATACAGTACACTCCTTTTGAATCTGTTTTTTCAGCTTTGTAAATCCCTCCCCAACATGTGTACATATGGATTTAGACAATATTTTAATGCCTGTTATTAAATCATGATGATGTCTGTGTGCCCTCGAGCCAGTGTCCTAGCAACTACCTGGACAAGTCCCGGCAGTTTTCTTGGCAAGATTTCAGAAGTGGTTTGCCATTGCCTGCTTCCTAGGGCTGAGAGTGAGTGACTGGTTCAAGGTCACCCAACTGGCTTTGTGCCTAAGGTGGGACTAGAACTCAGTCTCCCAGTTTTTAATCTGATGCCTTAACCACTACACCAAACTGGCTCTTTTCCTTTTTCATTCATTCATTCCTTTCCTTCTGACTAGGGAATGAAAAGTCATCAGCTTATTTAAATTACTTCATTTATTTGGCAGACAGCCCAACCTTCATCCAAGAATGGAGAGTAGACCCTTGCCCAAATTTATACCAACATTAGAAGATTAGCTGAGGGGAAAAAACTGACTTAAAATCATCCAATGAGCCCCATGGGAGGACTATGGTACCAGGTCTGCAAATATCTGGACAGACATGAGATGGCAGCAAAGAATATCCATCTGGTGGCTATCTGGATTTTTGATGCCCAGATCCAGTAGCCCTACTCAGAGACAGAGTACTTGACCCTGAGTCTCCATCGTCCTGGGAAATGTATCCCTGTACCACATTACTAATTAAATTGCTTCTAAATTATTTTTAAATGGAAACAAAATAGTTTCCAGATGGGTTTGTTTTTTGCATTCCTTTCTTTTCCTGGAGATATTTAGGGGTGTTTTAAAGTACCTGAACACCATAAAAATTAGTACTGACAAAATCAGAATGAACATCTGCCACAACATATGTGTCCATGAAAAAATTCCTATTACTTTGCTAAAAAAAAAAGCTACTCTCAAATCTTTCAGTGTATAGTTGATTGGTGCTGTTCGTCAGACATTGCCCTTTAAAAAAAAAAAGTTGTATCTCAATATTCTCCCAGGAGTTCAGATCTGGATTTTCACCTCACAGCAACCTTGTGAATAAGGCTACACTAACCATTTCCCCACTTTAGGAGCTTCATGGTTAAGCAGAGGTTTGTCAGCTAGTTCCTCTTCATAACGTGTCAAATGCTATTCAGCAATGACCTTCATCTGTTCTCATTCATCTGTAGACTGCAGCAACTTGCTCTAATACAAAAGTTTGACAATTTCTTACTTTCATGGAAATATCTGTCAAGGAACTCAGGATATTCCAGTACATTGCACAGATTCTTATGACATGTTTTATGGTAGATGCATGGTTTATGCAGGACACTGCTCAGTTTTGGGAGGGAGGGGGGGTCCACTGTCTGATCTTGTCAGGCAAAATAGCCCTGGACATAGTGAATGCTGCCCCTGAAGTTGAACAGGGGAATGTTGGTAGTGGTGCCCTATTGTCCAGGGTAGCTTGCATGTTATTATGGATCTTCTCACCAAGAAATCCCTAGGTCAAATTCAATGAATCCAAAACTTCACAGAATGCAATTTGAAGCCCAGTGGCCTATTCTATACAACAATGTAGACCCTATTATTTATTCCAGATCAAGAACAGGCAAACCAAAGGTCACCTCCACAGGCCTCTTTTTAAGTGCTCCACGCACAACAGATCACCCTGTTTAAACAAAAGTTTCTTTGAAAACATGTAATAATAATTACATTAAAAATAATTTAAAAAGTAAAAAATAATGAAAAATAATGAAAAGTAATGAAAAATAACACTACTTTACAATACAAATTTGTAGCCAGATTCTATTTCAGTTAAATGGGCTCCTTCCCATTGATAAGGAAGGAGGGAGGTTATTTGGTGAATCCATACATAACCCCTTCCATCCCTGGTCACTGATAGACCCTGACTTTTATCTTTTATTCTGAATGTACCTCTGAATCTACTCTCATCTGTTTTGATGGTAGATCAAGGAGAGTAATTTGTATCAATCAGGTTTATCATGTTTAAATATTCTCTCTGTTCAAGCTGTCACAAATTGATGAGAAGAGGGTTCGGGATCAAAAATATATAGCCATCAAAATAGATTTTGAGTTACTTTGGGAAACATTGTAAAAGTTGACTTGTAACCAAATTCTGAGATAAAAAGGTTTAACTCATAGCTTTCCAAACTGTGTGTCGCAACACTTTAGTGCAGGGCTTTCCAAAGTTTTCCCGCGGCGACACACCAACCGCCGTTGGTGTGTTGCTGCGGGAAAACCCGGAAGCGCTGATGATGATCAGCGCTTCCGGGTTGTGTGGCGACACACTTTTGTGTCGCGACACACAGTTTGGAAAGCTCTGCTTTAGTGTGTCGCAACACAGTTTAGTGTGTCGCGAAGTGGTGGCGCGGGAGTGTGCGCGGCGGCAGCATGTACGGCGGCGGCAGCGGCGCGCCATCAGCGCTTCTGCATTTTAGCGAGGCTGCCGCTGCTGCCGCCGCCCTGCACGCCACCACTGTGCCCCCCGCGCCGCCGCCCTTGGTGTGTCACCAACAGCGGCACTTTGGAAAGCACTGGTTTAACTAAAGATGGGCAAAAGGGGGCGTGGTGGCTCAGTGGTTAAGACACCAGGCTTGTCGATCGGAAGGTCGGCGGTTCGAGACCCGAGCGCCGCGTGATGGAGTGAGTTCCCGCACTTGCCCCAGCTCTTGCCAACCTAGCAATTCGAAAGCATGCAAATGCAAGTAGATAAATAGGTACCACTTCAGTGGGATGGTAACAGCGTTCCGCACGCGTCATGCCGGCCACATGACTGCGGAAGCGTCTTCGGACACCGCTGGCTCTTCGACTAAGAAACGGAGATGAGCACCGCCCCCTATAGTCGGACACGACTGTGCAGGGGAAAACCTTAAAGATGGGCAGCAATCAAGTACACAAAGCCTCCAATTGAGTGTGTATGATGATGATGATGATCATGATATCAGTTTCTTACAAATGTTTTCCTGTGGAATTTATTTATCTTAATATTTCTAAACAGTGAATTCCAACTTGGTGTTCTAGGAAAGTATATATGTATGTAGAAGTTACCCCCGTGATCAATGAAAAACTGCACTGGAAGTGAAACCCTAAATCTCTCTTATAAACCATCCTGTAAATGGAGAAGGGGCTACTGAGCTTGATCCATTTGAAGTTCCTCTTTATTTCCCCCCTCTGAAATCAGATAACCTAATTTTAGTTTATATAATCCTCTACACATATGTATCAGACATTAGCATTTTCAAATACATTAAAGTTCTAGCTGTATTCACTACAATTCTATTGAACTTATTACCCAGTAAATGTTCACAAGACTGGATTACACAGCACAATGTCTTACTTCAGTCTGCTGATTGTAGAACCCAGGGCAGCATTTCCCTCCCTTTCTCCTCCCACTTTCTAGGAAATTTGCAAATAAATCATCTTAATATATTGTCTTTAGGTTGCCAGGATGGACTGAGAAACACAGTCTTGCAGAACTAATTAATTTAGGAAGAATTTATTTATTTATTACATTTATATCCCGCCCATCTCCCCCACAAGGAGGGACCCTGGGCGGTTGAATGATTCTGAAGCATTGATAAAGTCTTTCACATATATATATATATATATATACATATTTCACATACTGCATACAGTATATCACACATGCACACATACACACTATATGATAACACCACCAATTTAATATAAAATGGAATAATTCCTGCTCTCAATGTAAAGGTTATGCTTTATATCTTATAAAAAGAAGCTGTCACTATAGCTATTTCATTATTTCAGTTAAACAATTTTTAAATGAAACTGACATCAGAATGCTCTTTTTATGCTGGATCACAATCAAGTGTTTCCTAACACACAAGTATAGCTTACTTCAGATGTGAACACAAATGGAAAACCAGCAGCAGATATAGCGGAGTAAACCTTACATGCTCCCTGATCGGTCCAGACTGAAGTTGAACATTATATACACACCACTTCATCACCAAGATTGCCCAGGGCAATTTGCATATAGATACCATGGGAGCCAGGCACCCAGCACGGTATATGGAATTGCCTTTGCAGATAGAGCCTAATGATATAGAACAGTTCCTACATGCAGACACACACGCACACGCTGAATCAGACGAAACTGAAATATTTCTCAGTCATTAGTTAGCGCGCTCACTCAGGAGTCAAGCTATTTGAAACACGCATTCGCCTTTTTCTTGGGGTACTTAACACAACGCGTTTGTACTTTCACGAAGTATCAAATACTGTTTCTAACAGAGGCCAATAAGGAATATCATTATTATCGCTCTTGTGTCCATCCACCCGTGCGCGCCTAGGTCCTTATTCTCTCAAGACAACATAATAAACTAAACTACGTATCGCTTTTTTACCCCCTAGTTTGGACCTCGCACACATGCACGTACATATGCACATTAAACAGAACACCACACTCATCCTACCAACCTTAACGTCCCGCCTGCTGCTTACACAGTGTGGTGTAGTGATTAAAGTGTTGGAGTCGCACGGGGGAGTCCTTCAGCCAAGGACAGACCACCACTAGATGACTTTGGGCCGTCCTCTATCCCAGCCCGACCTTCCTCACGGGGTTGTCGCCGCGGGGAAAAACCGGAGGAAGGCAGGCAAACAATACATTCGCCTGGAGCTTCTGGAAGGCGGGACACCAGCCAAACAAACCAGCCCGCGGAGCCCTGGCGCTGCTCGAGCTGCTTGTTCCGCACAAACCACCTCGCCTGCCTTGCGAGCTGCGCGCGCACGCGCACTCCGACGCTCTGAGCAGGCAGCCGCCGCCGCCGCCGCCGCGGGTCCCCGGTGTGGAAGTCGCCCGGCCCTTTGTCTCCTTACCTGGCCCGTGAGTCCCGCGCGGGAGGAAGTCGCCGAGCCTGTTGCTGGCGGAGGAGCTGCTGCTGCCGCCGCCGCCCGCTGTGTCACCGCTGACGTTGGTGCAGAGCCCCTTGCCGTCGAGCAGCGCCTGCAGAGGTTTCGGCTCGTCGCTCTGAGGCCGGCAGCTGAGCCCTGAGCCGCAGCGCTCGGTGTAGACGCCGCACGGCTGCCCTTCTTGCAAGGCGCACGTTAAGCAGCAGCCGCAGCCCGGCTCTCGCACCAGCTCCGGGCACTCGGGCGCCAAGGGCTTGCACTGCTCCAGAGCCCGCGCGTCGCACGGGTCGCACCGCACCACCGGCCCCACCGCCACCGCCAGCCGGCTCAGGAGCGCCGTCGCCGCCGCCACTGCCCACAGTAGCACGTAGAGCCCCGACACCATAGCAACGGCGACAGGGGGGCGAAAAGAGGAGCAAGAGCGGCTGTCAGAGAGGAAAGAGGGGCGGCAAGCAGCCTCTAGCGGTGGGGACGGACCGGCCCGACACCCCTCGTGCTCAGGGCAAGGAACAGGCAAGCACCTACGCAACAAGGGACGCGCAACTTCACTCGCTCTCTTACACACGCGCTTCTGGAGTCGCGAGTTGAGGGGCAGAGCACAGCGCCGTCCTGCCTGCCAGGGGAGGACAAGAGGCGCAGCTCCTTGTAGCTTCTGCGGGAGCCCCAGCAGTTTAAAAACGGCGAGCACGGTCTTCTCCCTAACTCCAAAGACTGGAGGAGACGAGCCTCTTTCTCATACACGCAGCGAATGCGCAGGAACAAGCCAGGACAAGAGAGGGCTCTCAGTCCCTTCAGTTCTGCCGCAGGAACAATTCCCCTCTTTTGCCCTTTAACATCAATACAGTCATTCAGAGGTATATATTCTCTGTTTCCAAAGCTAGTGCTCGCTCTCCTTTCAAAGCTACAAAAATCGCTTCCTTGGGGGATTACTTTTTTTTTTCTATTTTGCCATACAATCTTTTAGCGTCCCTCCCCAAAAAGCTAAAATGATATGTCCTGGGGGGAAAGAGACTAGAGAAGAAAGGCAGGAGAGAAAAGATGATGCAAAATAATAATAATTTAAAGAAGATAAATGTCCTTTCTTTTTGTCGGTTAAATCTCCTTGTTGCCTGCAACTTGCGCTCGCTCTCTAACTTTGCTCCATCTGGTCTCTCATTCAGCCGCAGTTGTTGCCTATATAGATCCCCTGCTTAAGACACGCCCCGGACTATGAATAATTAATGTATCTGGCAGTAGGAGAGACGGAGGGGGAGACCGAAATCCAGGTTTCGGTTAAGAAAGTACTGTAAAAGAAGGCGGGAGGAACGGCGAATGATTCATAATGGTAATTTAAGTTCACTTCTTAGAAATTTTGTTGAAGTACTGTAGCTACTTTGCAGATAGCATGACCCCCCCCCCCAAAGCTCCTTTCCCCTTTGTTTCAAGGAAAATGCCCCTCCACTCCCCTTGGCTCAAGAAGAGAAGTCAAGGCGCAACCCCAAATGGGAAAGCCTTTTCGAATTCTTGTCTCCAGTGCAGCTGACTAAAAGAACAGATAAACCTAAAAGGCGTGCTTTTTTAACAGGCAGCCAGTGTCTAGGACATGATCTTGGAACCAGCTTTCATCTCACATGATATCTGCAGTTCCTTGAGAAACTGAAACATGTGTACAGATTTTATATATGTTCCTGTCAGCCTGCTTTTCTTCTTGGCAGCTCTGCAAGACAATCACTGCATTTCTGTCCAGTTTGATGTAAGATTGCTTTCTCCTTAGGGATATATTCAAATGTCCTCTATGGTCCTAGAACAGTATTTTTAGTACTAGGGCAAAAAAAATCTGTTCTATCAGCATTTATTATACATTATATCAAATAAATGCTGCATTTTATCAGTTTAATTAACACTATTAAATTGCATTATATCAGTTAAATTAAGCGCTAATTTCTAACTTACATTTAGAACATAGATCATGGTGATTCTGCATGACATTCTTAATTTTATCAAAAGACTTATCTTTATAAAAAGTTAATCATCAATTTGTGCATAGATAATGATCTGGTTTGCTATCAGTAACATTATTTAACTTTTGAAAAGTCAATATCACCAACTGTAGTTGAATGAATAAACTGTATTTCGTCAGCAAACAGGATCAATTAGTTGTGCTCACTCTGCAGAATTAATAGTTTGAAGTAATTTCTATCAGTTGTTTTTACTGAGTAAAAAAAAAGAATGAAAAAGATTCTGACACAGTATCTCTGCCAGTCCTTTGTTTAAGCAAAAGTCTATTTTTTAAATGGCAATTCTCCGTCATTTTTGAGTGACCATGTTAGAAGTCAGTTTTTTTTAGTGAATACTTACCTGAAATTTTATAGGTAGTCCTTTTAAAATGTGTGTTTGAATTGCCATTCCATACCATTCTATAAAAGAAAAAAATAAATTAAATTGGCTTATATTATTTTTGCTTATGTTAGAAATTATCCTCTAAAGTAGGCTGAAGAAATAGGAAATGAATTTCAGTTCTGCCAGAATTATACAGGGAAGACTCTTTGTTTCTCTTGTCCTGAGAACTCACCAACAGAGGTCGCTAACTGCTTAGCTGAGGGGACCAAATGTGATTGAGCTGATTTACAAAGATGCTATTGATCACTTCCTTCTTACTGGTATACTATTGCAGGAAAGTTTTCTGGGGTTTTTTTCTGGTTTTTTGTTTTTTTTAACTCTCTCTGATAGACTGTTAACTTTGAATAGCTTTGGGATTCTATTATAAGTTATGGTTACCATGTAATGGAGAGTTAAGTGCAATTTCAGTTATATACTTAAATAGAATTAAATGTACTTGTGTTTCATTCTGGCATCTATTTAAATAGATGCAAAATTGACAGAGATACTTCATGAATCCTGACAAAAGACAGAGTATCCTTTTCTGTATTTTAAATACTAGCAGAAGTTCTGTAATAAATGAAAGATCTCAATAAGCAGCAGTTTCAGATATCTAAGTGGTAAAACTGCTCTGAGTTTCTATAGTAAAGATTCCAAATTTAGTCCTTGCATTATACCCCAAAAGATGGAAAATTGGTGGTAGATATATAGCAACCACATTGTTTTGTATGCTTAAGCCCCCCCCCCCCCAGCATAACAGAATATAACAGCTAGAATGCTTTATATGTTCAGCTATATTTCTAGAATATTGCCCTTGGTTATAGTTAAATATGGCTTTCTTATACTAATAACTAATATACTAATAATTATAGGGATGCGATGGCTCAGTGGTTAAGACGCCAGGCTTGTTGATTGGAAGGTCGGTGGTTCGAGACCCGAGCGCCATATGACGGAGTGAGCTCCCGCACTCGCCCCAGCTCTTGCCAACCTAGCAATTCGAAAGCATGCAAATGCAAGTAGATGAATAGGTACCCCTTCGGTGGGTAGGTAACAGCGTTCCGCATACGTCATGCTGGCCACATGACCACGGAAGTGTCTTCGGACAGCGCTGGTTCTTAGGCTAAGAAACAGAGATGAGCACCAGCCCCTAGAGTCGGACACAACTGTGCAGGGGAAAACCTTTACCTTTTTATACTAATAACAGACAGTTATGATGAAATGAATAGGTGACTGGGAGAGCGCATCAGTCATTTTTGGTGACTCCAAATCATGTGCCCATGTCTTGTTTAGGAGTTGGCATGGTGTCTTCAATTTATAATTTAATGTAAAGATTTATATGATATAAAGAGAAACCAGAGTATAAAGTTTAATGTATACAAATTATGCCCAGTTTTATATCTGAACCAACTAGATAAGAAATGCAAAAAATAAGATTGCAGGGCTTATATGAATAAATGCTTCTCAACTAAATCTGACATTTCACATGATGTGTAAATGTTCCTATAAGTTATACCTCTTGAATCTGCTTTATCAAGGTTTCTAAAGCATGGAATGTTTCATTTTTATTTAGCAGAAAACATACCAGTTCTTCCTATTGCAACCAATTAATCCTCTAGTAGTCAACACAAATATTGTGATCTCTGTGCAGTTTTAAAATAACTATGGGTTTTTTTTCCATTTATGCCTCCTGAAATTATTTTCTGTATCCCTGAAGCACATTCATGAAATGCAAGTGCTACACAGCAATTTTTATTTTATTTTATGAGTTTATTTTTAGCTACTTTGTATGGTGACCTCACAAAATAGATTATGCAGACTGGAATAGATATTTAAAATATATCCCAAAGTTGACTAAAATGGAGACTTTATGTGTTTTTCAGATACAAGGATTTGAGTTCTCCACATCTGCCTTAGAATGCTACCATAGTCAGGGAAGGACAGAATGATAGTCCAGGCCCTTGTATAAAGATTTTCCCCTATTGTTTACATAAATCTTTTTTCTTATGTTAGTCTAAATATGCACCCCATTCCAAATGATGGATAACAATATTTTAGTCATAAAAATCATCCTTTGAAAATGAACAATAGCCTATTCTCTTCCCCATCCCCATCTCCATCCCCAACTCACCCACACTCCTTCGCTGGCAACTGGCTTTAAAACTGCCTTCTATAGCATTTCTGAAAGACATAGAAGCCTCTCCAGGTGTTATTAAAACCAGTTTTAAGAAATGCCTCAGTGGAGCCATAGCCTCAAAATTTTAACAGTCTCCATGGGGCATTAACATAAGAATTTGTGTCCAAACTATAAAGTACATCTTTTTCCATATAAACAACCTGGTTTTATGTTGTAGCTGGTGGTTACATTTATTTATATATTATTGTTTTGATTTATATAGCAGTCCATTTCTAAAGATTCCTAGTAGTTTACAGACAATAATAAAATTTAAATATAAAAATTATTAACATAACAGCAAAAAGGCTCTCATGTGATCTTCAAGCATCCCCAAATACCTCCATGAAAAGTTATATTTTAATGGCTTTTTGAAAGTATAAGAGGGAGGGGATGGGTTGAATATTTGGCAGTTGGCTATTCCAGAGATGGGAGGCCATCACTGAGAAGGCTTAAGCATGGGTCCTTGTAAATGGCATTCCCTCAGATTTGAGACCCTGAGAAAACCTTCCATACTAGATCTCACTGGATGAGCAGATTCAACTTGGAGAAGGCAGATTCAGAGAACCAGACAATGTAGGCTACGTAGGGCTTAAAAGTGACAACTGGCACCTTGAATCGCACATGGAAGCTAATGCAGCCATTACAGCTCCCACGGTATTATTGTTACCTAACTGAACCTAGGTATTTTCATAACAACTTGTGTTGCATGCTGAACCAGCTAAACTTTCAAAAGGTCTTTGAGGACAACCCCATGCAAATTGTAATAAACTAGTTACAATGTGACAAGGGCATAAATAATCAAGTAGCTTCCTGTTCCAGAAATGACCGCAACTGACACAATTGTTTGAGATGCAATTGAACATAAAACTATCAAGTGAGTTCATCTTTCAAATAAAATTGGTAAGATGTAATTAGTAATTATAACTTAATCTACAGGCTACATAAGTACATGGGGATCACTTTGGGAATGGTGATGGTGTGATGACTTCAATTAGCTTGGCATTTGTAGGGTTAATATTTGTAATATTTTAAGAACTTCATCTTTCTCTTAAGTTTAATAAAAGGTGAGGTCAGCTGCTAATACAGAGCTTTCCAAACTGTGTGTCGGGACACGTTAGTGTGTCGGCCGCAGTGTCTGGGTGTGTCGCGGCTGCTGCTGCCTCTGAGCCCTGTCAGGATTCCACGCAGGTCCTAGTGCCTGCCTTGCGCCCTGCTGTAAGAGTGTGTCGCAAAATGATGCCCTGCTGTAAGAGTGTGTCACGAAATGATGCATGTCTAAAAAGTGTGTCACCAACATGAAAAGTTTGGAAAGCTCTGTGCTAATAGGTTACAGTTTTGAATGTCAATGTGAATTATCCTGAGAGATACTGTTCTGAGACCAGAATATATCAGCTGTTGAGTTTGCATTCATATTTATAGATAATGGAAAGAAAACATTTTGGTGCTATGGGCATATTTGGAATTTTAAGAGGCAATTGTAGTCATACTCTCAAAATGGCTGCCATGGAGGGGACCCTGATTTTGAATCATGGCATAAAACATTTATAAATAAATAAATAATAGGTTGTTCTCTGCCACCCTTTTTAGTACCCTAGAGCAGGGGTCGGCAAACTTTTTTATGCCAGGAGCCATTTTGACATTTATAAAATTTATAATATCACTCGAGGGCCAGGGGGCGGGGTTTGAGGGTGGGAGCCAATCGCGTGGAAGGGGGTGGGGTTTGCGGGCGGGAGCCAATCGCGCACACTTAGGGCCTGCTGCCGCGCCTGCCCCCGCCACACACACCATGCCCGCTGCCACGCCTGCCCCTGCCACGCCCACTGCTGCGCCTGTCCCCGCCACGCACACCATGCCTGCTGCCACGCCTGCCCCCGCCACGCACACCATGCCTGCTGCCACGCCTGCCCCCGCCACGCCCGCTGCCGCGCCTGCCCCCGCCACGCCTGCCTGGGGAAGAGCCACACTCAAGGGGCCAAAGAGCCGCATGTGGCTTGTGAGCCGCGGTTTGCCGACCCCTGCCCTAGAGTGCTCTCTAGGACTTCAGCTTATCTTTGTCTTTTTTAGGGGTAAGTGGGTACACTTCCCCAAAAAGCCCTGCAGTGCAGCCACCTTTGGATAGGGACTGTGTGCATGGCAGGACTATGTGCTGCTCAGGATTTAATGGATCCATAACAAGCATGAAGTTGCCTTTAGTCCAACATATTAAACAGCTTTTCCCCTCTGCAAGGGTGAGGAATTAGAAAGGTCTGTCCCTGGAGTCTAATGAATCCTAATGGTTTCCAGAGAGCTCTGAAAGACTTTAATTTGTATTTATTTATTATTAAACTTATACACCACCCATCTCACTATAAAAGTGACTCTGGGCGGCTTACAAATAAAAACTACTAATAATTGCCACTACTGGTCTGTTGAAGTTCTGATCAAACTGTGAAATGCAGAATTGATCCTGGACACTAATTTATTCCAAGTATCTTCTTCTACTAGACAGAACTAAATTAGCATCTTGGTATATTTTGAGCTGGGAGCAATGGAGCAAATGGGCCAACAGCTGGAAAAGAGGAGGAGAAAACTTACGCTGAATCCAATTGAATACAATTAACAGCTAACTGACAGCCTACTATGTGGCAGTGCAGGAAGTTTTCTTTTCTCCTTCATTGTGTCTTCATAATTTCACATAGTAAAGCTGTTTTATGTGGTAAAAATAGAGTTATGTAGTGTTCCAGTTTCATTTCCAAAAAGATACTTTGAAGCTCACAGGAACACAAGCATAACACCTGTCTCATATTTTTCCAGAATCATGTCATAACCATGTGATTGTAGAAAATAGATATAGCTATTTTGAAGAGTTAGATGGTATATTTGCACTCTTCATACTTTGAAGCACATCTTCTGAATTACTTCTGAAGCAATGCACAGTCCTAGAGAAAAGACTGTTTCATCCTGGCCCCCAAAGGGAATTAGTCATACCTTCAGTGGCTTCCTGAGGTTAATTTCTAATACACTTTGAAAGCACAGTTCATAATCAGCATGACTTGGGTTCCCTAGTTCATGCAATTAAATTAATAAGAGATGTGCACTGTCTTGTGCAGTTGATTAATTCTAATATTTGAAGTTTGAGAATATGGACTAGGTCCTTGGGTGAATTGAACCAATGACCTGTGTACCTGTGTACCCTTACCGTCTTATTTTCATAAATCTAATAAGAAAGGAATGAATAGTAATAATTAACTCTTGCTTAAGAAACAATACTAGTCTCTTTGAAAAAGTGATCAACCAGACTGCTCCTGAAGAATTTACAAGTCTTGGACCCAGTACTGTGGATAGTTACAGATTGTTTGCTAATATTACTGCTTACTTCCAGATGCACCTGGATAAATAATTTTCTAAATCCATTTGAGTCTAGCCTGGGGTCTGTGTTGGCCACAGAAACTGCCTTGGCTGCTCTGTTGAATGGGAGAGATGAGAAGTACAGCCTTGTCGATTTTGGGGCCCTCCAAATGACTTTTAATGCCACCGATCATGGTAACTTTATGGGCTGATTGGGCACTGCCTTATCATGGTTCTGCTCCTATTTGACTGGTTGTTTCCAGAAGATGGTGCTAGGAGATTATTCTTCTCTGTGGCAACTGTATCATGGGGTTCCTAAGGACTTTGTGTTATTGCTTATGCTGTTTAACATGAAACTGCTGGGGAGGGGAGGAATCATTCAAGAATGAAGGTTGAGTTAATACATTATATGACACTAGCTTTGCCTCCTCCTAACCCAGGTGAGGTGGTAGATGGCTGATCAGCGCTGGAATATATTAATAGATTGGATAAGGACCTAAAGGGGAAAATTCCCCATGACCCAATTTACAAGTGGGGACCACACGATCTGCTTGAGCCAAGTTTATTTGAATAGCGCTGGGAACAGACCACAAGGTTCTGCCCACTTAAGGAGGGTACAAAAAACGTTTATATGGTAGTATAATAAATGCTAGCCAGTAATGATATCACAGAAAATCATTTTATTTTTGATAACATGGGTTAGATTTTTCTTCTAGTGAGATAAGCAAAATAATTTAGAGGTCAGCACAAGCCAGTTTTCTGTTCCCATTTTAAAACACAAGTGCTGATTTAAGATCTCATGAGCCAGCTTCTACAAATGCCTGAGCAAGCTATTAAGGAGGCTTACTTGAGTTTAGGGCCCTTGGCCATTTAAAGGTCTTGGTTCAGGTATTTGTTTTACTCCTTCAGACCCAATTTGGACAAAGTGGAAGTATTGATGGTAGATGACCTATTCCTCCAGTGGAATGGTGTTCTGCCTATTCTGGAAAGAAAAGAAAGATTGGTTGTGCAGGTTCTACTATCACTGAAGACATAGGTGACTAGGAGCAACTTTTATCAGTTTAGACCAGGGCTTTCCAAAGTTTTCTCGCGGCGACACACCAACTGCCGTTGGTGTGTTGCCGCGGAAAAACCCGGAAGTGCCGCCGTTGTGGCAGCGCGCAAAAACCTGGAAGTGCTGCTGCCGCTTTCAGTTTTTGTGCGCCGCCGTTGGTGTGTTGCAGCGGGAAAACCCGGAAGTGCTGATGATGATCAGCGCTTCCGGGTTGTGTGGCGACACACCAGACTGTGTGTGGCGACACACTTTTGTGTCGCGACACACAGTTTGGAAAGCTCTGGTTTAGACTGATAAACCAACTGCAGTCCTAAGCAGAAATAGCCTAGGATCATTTATTCATGCTCTGGTAATCTCTTGGTGATTATTGCAGTGGGCTATATGTGGAGATCCCTTTGAAAAGGGAACAGGGTCTGGCTGGTAAAATCATATGATGCAAGTGTTTTGTCAGCTGTACTTTTTCTTGGCCCAATTCAAAACATTGCTGCTGAATTTAAATACTCTGAATAGCTTGGCACAGAGTATGCTTCAACTCTTAACTGTCTGCCTGCCTGGCACTCCAGTCATCCTTGGAAGCCCTCTTCACTAATATTAAATTATTGTTATTAATAATAGCAACAAGTCATAAAATGATGTTGACTTTACTTTGCAGTATGCTCACTCCCCTTTCAATTTATGTAATTCAGTGTTCTTTATTAAGTGTATGCCCCTAATAATTGAAAACAGTTTACACAATATCCAGTTAAGTTTATCTTCTCGGCGTTAACACTGAATATCCACCATATTAAGGGGATGGAATCCCTTTATGATTGATTGCCATGAACTTCAAGTTAGAGTTGTGCTGAATCCCTTCAGATTCAAAGGGAAAGCAGTGCTTCAGAAAATGTGGGAATGCTCATGTATCTCCCATTAATAACTGTTGTTGCCATAGTTTCTATCTTATTTTTATACATTTTATTCATTTATGTATTCTTCTAAAGCAGAGCTTTCCAAACTGTGTGTCGGGACACGTTAGTGTGTCGGCTGCAGTGTCTGGGTGTGTTGCGGCTGATGCCGCCTCCGAGCCCTGCCAGGATTCCGCGCAGGTCCTAGTGCCTGCCTTGTGCCTGGCTGCCTCCGAGCCCTGCCAGGATTCCGCGCAGGTCCTAGTGCCTCCCTTGTGCCCTGCTGTAAGAGTGTGTCGCGAAATGATGCATGTCTAAAAAGTGTGTCACCAACATGAAAAGTTTGGAAAGCTCTGTTCTAAAGATTTATATGCTGCTCTTCAAGACCAGATTTTCCCAGGGTGGCTTATGACAAACTAAAATCACACAAAATGCTAAGACAATAAAACATAATAATGTATTAATAATTAAAATGCATAACATTAAAATAATAAAAGACACCTGAATTAAAAAATACACCAATATGTTAAACATCAAGGCATTAATTATTGCTTAAAATGCTTTGGAGAATAAAAACAAATGTGAGTGGCATTAAAAAGATAATAAATTCGGTACCAGGCATATCTCACTGAGGAGCACAAAACTAACTGGAAGTAAACCCAGGCCTTGGCCCAAATTGAGATGATATCTTGATGCAAGACTGTGCCAGCCCCACATCCTATTCCACCCAGGTGCAGAGTCACACTTTCTTCTATCAGCTAACTTAAGGGAGGATTCATAACCCTTGGCCAAGATGAGCAATCTTCTGCCCTTTTTCCAGCTGTCCTTGTGTGAGAGAGAGAGGAAAAAAGAGGAACAGGTCACAAAAATGACCTAGAGAAAACTCCTGCTTTAGGAGAGACCAACCCTTTTGAGTAAGTTTGAACACTACTCAAATTGATAGATAAAACATCCTCTATCAACACTTCTGTCTTCTCTGGATTGAGCTTCAGTTGTTAGCGCTCATCCAGTTTATTACCATGGCACTTTCACTTTTGAACCTGAACCTGAACAAACATGTCATAAACATATTGCATGTCATAAACCTATTGATGACATTTTATTTTAAATTTCCAAATCATGTGGTCCTTTATGCTGTTGTATTACCCAAATTGCATTTTATTTTCCATGCTGTTAAAGAAAACATCCTGCTAGATATAATAAGGCATCTGAGGTGGTTGACCAAACTCAAGCAAGCACTTAGTCCACATTCTCTTGACTTAAGAACTGAAAATCATCCAAGAGATTCTGAATAGACAGTGACCAGGACACCTCTACAGATTACACTGATAAAACTGCAGAATATAAGTCATGATGAATATAACTCTTTATATTTTCCAAGTGAGTAGCCAACATATCACAACACCAGCAAGAATTTTGTATGATTTCTTGGTGGCCTACTTCTCAAAAGACTATGAAGCACTTAACAAATTCTGCAGGGCAACACTAAGTGGAAGGCAGGGCTTTCCAACTTTTGCTGTTGGCGACACACCAATGGCTGGCCCAAAAAACCCCAGAAGCGCCGCTGCCAGTGTGGTACGCAAAAACCCGGAAGCGCTGGCAGCGGTGCTTCCGGGTTGCCGCCGCGGCAGCAGCGGCTGCCCTTTCGAAGGGGCAGCCACTGCCGCCGCGCAGCAACCCAGAAGCTGCTGCCGGCGCTTCCGGGTTGTCACGCGACACACTTGGGGCCCCCAGGTGACACAGTATTGTGTCGCGATACAGTTTGGAAAGCCCTGGAGGAAGGAGAGTTGGAGGAGGAAAAATTGCTTTTTTGCCTCTTATTACAGCCACTGAGGAGCTCAATGTTTGTTCAGACTGTAGATGAGTTTTCCTTCATCTGTATTCTAGTGGTCGTCTTCCTTGCTTCATTGTACTCAGCAAGGAAGAAGTTTTGTCAAACTGCCCACGTCATCTTTATATTCCATAATAAGGTTTTGACAAGAGCATCTACCATACTACCTTGAAAATTCCTCAGAGAAATTTGGAATCCTTTGGCCTCTAGGGGCAGACTGTCCTAATGGGTCCCCTAATGGAGAACACCTTCAACCTCAGGCTGCTCATGAGGCACCACTATGAGGACATGTCTTGGCAAATGGTTAGTGAGGTGTCTCTGCTTTGGCACCTAGGTGTGTGGATGAGCCCCAGGCATCAAAGCATTTGTGTATCTCCAGATGTGGTTTCATCAGTACCTTTTTTGTGATTAAACATTTGACTTTGTTCTTATTACTATCACTTTAAGAAAAAGTACTCTGACACAACTCTCTGTGAGACATGATGCTTCCATATTAAAAAAAAACAATTCTAAGATCCTCTAAGAGGTTTTCATTGTAACTGCTATTAACCAAATTCTGCATTTATAGTATCAATTTCAGTAAGTTTGATGAGAGTTCAATATTGTAGGGGATACGTTTTTGAGATAGGAACAAGACCACAGAAATTGTTAGTGCTCAAATTGGGAGTTATTTATTTGTAGGTGCGAAAGTAGAGCTTTAGAGACTGAAAAAAGGAAATAATATGGAACATGTAGAATATTTGTTCATACAAAAAATAAGTTTCCAGAATTCTCACCAGTAACACTGTATTTGAGTGGCTTGGAAGCCATCTTTCTGTTTCCTTCAGGATACTACCAATTTTCTATCACCCATGAGAGTACATTCTCTCTCCTCTTCTCCCTGTCAGATGGGAACAGTCTCCCTCCTAACCATCAGGTTGATCAAATCATTTGTTAATACACTCTTAAAAATTTACAAAACCAACAAACAAAAAATCCCAAACACACTTAAAATAGTATTGACACACTACAACACATACAAGTATCAAAACACAAGTATCAAGAATTATGTAAACATATATGGGTATCAAGTAAACACATACAAATATCAAGATTTATGATTCGTTACAGAAAACCTGCCGCCTTTAAGAAGGTGTCAATTCTTAAGGTATATTCTTGTTATACTTTAAGTTATTCTGCTACATAGAGAGAATAAAAATAAACATTGTAATATACTTGTCATTCTTCCCTAACCCTAAAAAAAGTTTTAATTGTTTGTTCACTGGCAGAGTCACTGCTGTGAAATGGAGAGTTATATAAATTATATAAGTAAGTAAGTAAGTAAACTTGTAACTTTAATTACGGGTATTATCAATTATTAGGCCTAATTTTGCTCCTTCATTTATATTCTTCTGTTCTTGCAATATTAGTTGCAGCTTTTGCTGATTTGTTAATATACTACCATTTGCAAACTGCGTAAAGAGAGTTAAGAAGTAACTTAGTATTGGTTGGATTGGGAGACAGACAGATGTGCTGCCTTTCATTCAGGAGCCCTTTCCTCTGATTTTTCTCCACAATAATACTATGAGGTAGGTTGAGCTGAGAGAAAACTACTAGTTCATCCACTGAATTTCTGACTAAGTGTGGACTGGAACCTGGGTCAGTCCAACACAATATAATTAAATGTACTTTTCACAAATATTTCTAACACTCCAGAATTATAATTACAGTTAAGAGGTTAGAGGAATGATATCAGATTCTCAATTCTGAGAAATTTAAACTAAACTAAATTAAAACAATAATTTTATTTAAGCTTGTTACCTCAGCTGTCCCATTTAGATGAGTAGCTGTATTTTTATAGAAGGGTTCATAAAAACATTTATGGAAAAAATGCCACCTATATAGTAAATCTTTCTTATAAAAGTTTAATATTTCACCATTCAGATATAGAAACAAGATCAGATAAGACACTGTTTGCAATGCATTACTGAAAGTTCCTTGGAACATGACCTGTTTTGCTCTGCAAGATTTAATGAAATGTTCTTCAAATTATTTTTTATAATTGTTATTAATACAGCAACAATCTCATACCTATATGCAATAATTTCCAGTACACTTCTAATAGTGAATCTCAGTGTGAAAGTTTAATCTTGTGCATTAGTAAATAAAATGCTTTTTTTTTAGTTTTCCTAGTACTTTCTTGTAAAATTGTTTTACAAGTCTAGGAAAGAATTTAAAAGTCTTATCAAGGCTCTCAGTCATTGTATAGTTACATTATCACTCAGATTGCACTATTCCTATCAGAGAGATACACCTTTTCTCTTTTTTAGTCTTCTGCAATACTATACTTGGAAAACTCTCACTGGAGGGTATGAGAGAGCATTTCTCATATAATTTTCATAAGATTTACTGCCTACTTCCACCTGTGTGCTCCATTCCTTTCTGAGTACTCTGGATATTCTGTGACTATCTAAGAGGTAATGAGGAATATAATAAAAACACTGGTCTCCTTTATGCTCCTGAGAATATTCAGTTTTCCTAAAGCTATTTTTTTCTTCATAATGCATACTCACATTGATAATGAAAACCATGAGACTTAAGCAATTAATTTCTCATGTAGTGATTCATTAACCCCCCCAAAATTAAAAACTATATCCCTAAGCATTCTCTGCAATGATAGAGGCTTATGGTGCTGGTTTTACTCCTTGCGGGGGGAACCTTTACCTTTACTTTAATTCCTCATATTATAAACTTGGGGAAAAGGATGAGAACTAGGAAGAGTTAATGAAAGATATTTGAAATAGGATTGTTCTTTCTGAAATTTCAGGAAGGGCCATACCATTAAATAGGCATTCTCTGAACATGCATTTAAAATTTAGCTCATTCCAAACTAATGTAATAATTAGTAATGTATTACTGAGCAAAAACTCAAAAATGATATAAAATATGATGCCAGCTTTTCCTCTTTTTCTACAGTTTTGTCCTCAAGATTACAACTGAAAATATGAAAAAAATGGAACAGAAGGATAGCAAAAAGAAAGTAATGTCAGAACAGAATTCTAAACTGCACAAGGTGTTCATTTTATTTTTGTAAAATATAGATGCCACAGAGATCTGTGATATATCTTGAAAATTACCATACTCTGATCCAGTTAGGCAGACTTTAGTATTCCTTACAGATATTTCTAAATCCCCTTCATGCTTATCTATCATGTTAAAATTAATAGAATTAATACTAGCCAATAAATCATAAATTATCTAGTGACTGAAGCCACCTTTCTAAAAATCCTTGGTGGAAAAACAAAAGTGTTTTCACTTGTGAAAAGTCTAGTTTTCACCAGTTGTGCTATTGTGTAAATGAGATTATGTGGGAGATGTTGTTTTTAAAAGATGAATCCATCAATTTAGGCCTCTCAGCATATGGTCAATCTACCAAATGCTTTACAGGAACTGATATCCATACCAAAAATTAGCTGTTTGGAACTTATTTTTATCTGTTATTTCAAATTTATGGAAATACATATACACTGGAATATATGAGTGTGCATTTTCATTTTGGATCCACATGGACTCTTAATATTGGGCGCATGACAGTACAGTATTTTAATAGTTTTTTTTAAATACTGGGCACATGACAGTATTTTAATAGTTTCCAGACTGAATGCTCCAGAGTTACCCCAGAATTCGGACAAGTCAAATGAAGAGGAATAATTTTACTAATAATTATTTAAGAGTACCCTGGATATATTTGGACTCCAGAAACTCGGAATGACATTCACAGATTGTTCACATAATCTATACATTTCAGAATATAAAGTCCCTTTGTAAGTCTAGCTGCTTGATTGATTAATCAGATATTTTCCATACATATTTTTGTTTTGTGTTTAGGTATATCATGGTACTGTTGGTCTTTTAGTAAATAAGTAACAGTAGAAGGCAGCCGTAATGCTGGAAACTTCTTTAAATTAACTCAGAGGAGCGTGTTTTTCATATTTTAATTTGATTATAATATACTTCATTCAAACATTAAAAAAATAAACAGGAGCCAAACTCCTCTGTCTCTGACATAGCCAATATTCATCCTGTCTGATGCCTATGGTGGCAAAATTAAGTACAGTATACTATCATATACTCTACTTTGGATAATGCTTAAGGAGACATTTGTAGTGCTATACATATTTCAGTTTAAAGTTCAGTATTCTTGTTGATTATGTTAATGATATGTTCAAAATGAACCTGAATTTGAAGGATTATTTGATGTATTTATTTGTACTAATTTTGCAAGTTATGTGTTAATAAATTATGTATATCAGTAAAATAATATTAAATTGTATTGGGTGAATAGCAAAATATGTTAAAAAAACCTATCTACTACCAATAGAATACAAAGCATTACACTCTTTTACATCACTGACATAGTGTTATTCTATGCATACTAGAATCATTATTGAGATAGGCTGCTATATAAATTGATTGATTGATTGAATTAATTAATTAATTGTCAGACTATTCCACAAAGTTTCTAAAGTAGTGTTACAGTTTTCTATGTACTTATCCAAGAATGAGTGCCCTGCACTCAGTGCAGGTTATTTCTGAGTACACTGCAATCTTATACACACTTGCCTATGTACACATTTACCACATATTCAAAGGGGCTTATTTCTGAATAGACATGCATAGAGTTTTCATCAAATTATCTAGTTTTTTTTAATTGCTTAATATCTTTATTTTTGTAACAAAATAATCTTTAATCTTAAAAAAAAGAAACTTAAAAAAAGTAAAAATAAAAAATAAAAATACAACTCAAGAAAGAAAAATTATACTTAGCAGTAGTCACTGGTTTACCATTGAATTCACTACTATAATATGAATGATATTATATATATGTATATATATGTATAATGTATAATGATATTATACAAGATATTATTGTAAGATATCACAGAATCTGCCATAGTAAGACATATTGCTGCATCCTTTGATTGGTAGAAAATAATGCCTTTTCCAAAACAGATACACCACACATTTCCAACAACCATTCCTTGACATCTAGAATTATATCACTTTTCCAATTTCTTAATATAATTCTTTTTGCCATCCCCCACATTTGATACAACTACAGTTCCTGATAAACAGCCAAATTGCAAAGCTTTGGATAGTAAATTATTTAGTTAGAATACCATGTATCTGTGCTGACAGAGTTCTTCAATGTCGTAACGAGAAATGGCTGTGTACCGAATGATTGGTCAATGAGTATAACAGTCCCCATATTTAAAAACAAGGGAGACCCAGCTGACCGCGCCAATTATCGCCCAATTATCACCTCCTGTCCCATACTATGAAGATCTTTAAGAAAATTTTGGACCAACACATTCGCAATATCATCCAACTTACCATCAACCAATGCGGCTTCGTTAAAGGATGTGGGACGATTGATGCCATTTTTGCAGCTCGTCAGCTTATAGAGAAACATCAAGAGAAGACCCAACCATTGCACATGGCATTTCTAGACCTGGAAAAGGCATTTGACCGTGTTCCACACCAATTGATTTGGTATACCCTCTGTGATCATGGGATGCCTGAATTACTTATTGACTGGGTCAAAATGCTATATAAGAACACTAGTAGCCGGGTGCGATGTCCAGCTGGCCTCTCTAACAGTTTTCCAGTGATGGTTGGAGTGCACCAAGGCTCCATGCTGTTGCCGCTCCTATTTATACAGTATTAGTTATGGATACCATCACACGGGACCTGCAGCGAAATGCACCCTGGACCATACTCTACGCTGTTGATGTCATGCTTGCTTCTACCACTAGGAATGAACTGCAGTGGCGAGTACAGGCATGGAATGACTGTCTCAGCCATTTTGGACTTCGCCTGAACATAAAGAGAACTGAGTACCTAGAGACCGTAACCACCCATGAAATGCTCCAAATAAATGGAGAAAACTTAAAGAAGGTTGATATCTTCCAATATCTTGGCTCCCATCTCCAAGGCGACAGTGGCATCAGTGGTGACATGCGAGCAAGGGTGAATGCAGCCTGGCTGCGTTGCCGAGAACTCACCAGTGTGTGCTTTGTGACAAACAAATGCCAATCCGTCTCAAATCTAAGATCTATAAGATGATTGTCCGCCCTGTGGCATTGTATGGCACCAAGTGTTGGGCAGCAACAAAGAGTATAGAGAGCCGTCTCCATGTTATGGAAATGCGTATGCTCCGTTGGATATCAGGCATCTCCCTACTCGACCACGTCACAAATGATACCATTCGACAACAGCTAGGCGTATCATTAATTACAGAGAAGATGAGAGAAAGACGGCTTCGTTGATATGGACATGTCCTTAGAGCGGCACCTTCCACTGTCGCCAAAATAGCTTACCATCTTAAAATCGATGGCCAATGGACACGTGGGCAACCAAAACAGAGATGGCAGGACACCATCAATAAGGACATGCAAATTGATGGGCTATGCCCTGAGGATTCGGATGATCGGGCAAAGTGGTGTTTCAAGATTCGAAAAGCAGACTCTGTGAAAATAGCAGGAAAACGCTAGGAAGAAGGAGGAGCAGAAGGAGAAGAAGACCACCGCCACCACCACCATGTATCTGTGCCTGCGTAGAAGTGCATGAAAAGTGTTGATGAAATCAAGCTACATAGTATAAATCCTAATATGGCCTTGATTAAAGTAGTCACAGAAGAAAACATTAATAGTGACTCTTAGTAAATTTATAAGTAGAGCCAGCTAACATTTTAGCTTCCCCTAGATATTATGTAGAGATTTAGGATTTTTTTTTCTAATAATGTTTTAGGATTAATTTGAAGATGACAGCATTCTGACACAGAAAGTACTTCTGGGGAAGAAATTAGCATCTCCACCACAAGCAGATGTTCCTCTGTTTCCCTTTTGATTTTTCATCTCATCTTCTGAATTTTTCTTGTCATTTGTTTGCAAGAATATATATTTATATTCTGTCAAGTATTGTCAGACCTGACAGAATTTATTCTCAACTTTTTCCATCCATCCATTTATCTTATTTTATTTAGATATTAAATAAAACCTATTTTGTGTATATTTGGAAAACATTTTTGTACTGCTGGAGAGTCTTAACATTTTCATTGACTTTAATTGGAAAAACTGAGGTGCATATAGTTTGGTTTTCCTTGAAATCTAAATTAATGTACTGTCCTGCTGTTATATATTCCCTTTAAAGAACATACTACTATGTAAATTACTATGTAAATCAGTAAAACAACAACTAATTAACCTTTTTAAAGCTAACAAAATGCAATATAAAGCACAGACTTTCTTTATAAAACAATTTATGCATTTTTGCAGATAGGTTTTCAGTTTAATGAGGAAAGAATTCCAGGCAAAAATAACAGTTTTTTCAGTAGAAAAACAGCATTTGAAAATGAATGCATCTTTACCAGTTGTGTGGCTTGAGCATTATCAACCAACTGATGATAGTTCAAACAAAAATTAGCAACCAACTGATGATAGTTGAAACAAAATGTTTCTCACAGAATAAGGTTCACAATAAAGGGTTGAATCCAAACTTGTTTTCAACGAAGTCATGCCAGCTAGAATAGCAATTTGTTCTAATTTCCTCTTCCATCTTCAGTTCCACTGTCAATTCTATATCATTCCATAGATGGGAGGCAGCTCTGAAACTTAAAATGAAGAGGGGATAGTAGAAAAAGCCACTTAGTCCCCTTTTCCAACAGGAAGTCTGTTTGATCCCGATTTTTCTGGAAATGGAAGTAGGGACAGGTCTGCAGCCAGTCCTGTGTTTACAAATGTGTGAAATAACCATAAATCTAGCAAACATTCCTCGAAATGCATAATGCCAGAAGGTATGTAGGGGCTGGGACCACATACACTGGCCATTCCTTGATATCCTGCCAATGTCTGTGCCTCTCCCCTTTATTTTCAGATGTCTTGTTCGGCAAAGAGGTCTGGAAGGGATCATGTGAAAATTCACACAGTCAAAAGTAAACAACCTGATCAGGCTGTAATCCAAGTAAGGAACTGACGGAAACTCTACCTTCCACTCAAAAAAGTATAGCTTCCAGCTCCTCACATAAGCCAGGCAGGAGGAAGAGGTGCAAAAAAGTGAAGTTGATTGAAGTATAAATATAGCTCATATTTGATACATAGTGGTTGTTGGAATTCTTTCACAATGGCTTTGTTTTTGCTACACTATATCAGTTAATATTGTACTGTATGCCTTCAGTATTTTTACTTAACAGTTGAGAGGTCTGACAAATCAGTTCAGAATTGGATCTTGCTTTATCTAACCATGCACACAGCACACAAATCTCTGGAAAACGCTAAAGGTGGAAGAGGTCTGTTTTCTTTCTGACAAAATTTTGGAGGTATGTTCCTTCATGGACTCATTACTGGTAGAAATGTTCATTATAAAACTGAACTTCAGTTTTAATCTGGTTGTACACATCACCCTTCCATTTCTCAAAGATCATCTTTAGAAGACAAGCATGAAACTGTGGCACTGTTTCATGCCACATATTCCAGAAATCTTCACAAAGTAATATTTCAAACATCTGAAAAGGATTGAACATACATAACTTTTCTGGAAGGCTAAAAAGATTGAAAACAATTATTTTCTGTCTGATGTTATGGGATGCACAGTATGTGGCAATAAGAGACTATAATAGAAATACAGAATTCCTAAGCAAATCTGGCATTTGGAATTACAGTAGTTAAAACGGAATTTGGGACTTCAATTAAACAACAGAATTATGATGTTCAACAAAACATTTAAAGTATGCTTGTAGTCGTAAAAAGGGGGCAACATGCATTTGCCAGATGGAGAACTAACATTCTCAAATAGTGTTAATGTCCTTTGTGACATAACACTGCAAAAACCATAACTGAGAACTTAAATGGAAATTAGGTTCCTTCTGTAATCTGTAACAATACTGTAATATACAGTTTGTAAAGTATGGGTGGACTTTATTCTACTGTTCATGTGAAAAGAAGTATAACACATAAAAAGGTCCCAATTTCTAATATACTTCCACTTGCTAAATTTGTAGTATAGTTTTTTACACACTTACTCAGGAGTAAAACTGCTTAATACAATGGTGTTTAGTGAAGCTTTAAATCAAGACTAGAAACAACTAAAAATTTGCCTTTCACCATTTAAAACTGTAGATGCTAATGGGTAGAACAATGATAAAAGTGACAGATTCAGCTGGAGTTTTTCATTTGTTCTGGTGGGTTGAAGTAGATTTATTAGTTTTAAGTTGTTAACAAATATTTTGGGTTTACAGCAGCTTTCGTTTGCTTCCTGCACTACTTTTCAGCAGTGGTGTACCTAGCATATTTCATACCCTGAACAGATCATTTTTTAATACCCCCTCCTCCATTGCCAAGACTAGTTTGGTGTAGTGGTTAAGGCATTAGGCAAGAAACCAGGAGACCATGAGTTCTAGTTGCACCTTAGGCACACAGCCAGCTGGGTGACTGGGCCAGTCAATTCTTTTGACTTTTTCCTAGGAAGAAGGAACTGGCAAACCACTTCCAAAAAATGCTGCCAAGGAAATGGGGGACAGTTGCCAGGAGTTAAGACTGTCTTGAAGGCAAACATTTTTTTTTCTTCCATCACAGCTGAGCCACACTACCAACTGCCAAACAGCTGATTGGCATGCTCCAATCCGACTCCACACCCCATCACTAGTCTCCTCATTGTCTTCAGCAGCATCCCGCTTATTGCCTGCATCTAGGGTGAAACACTCCCCCTTTGGTATGCCACTACTTTTCAGCAACTGAGCTACCAACATTTGGCAGTTTGATCTGGGTGGCTCTGAGGGCTACAAAACAGATTTCAGGGCTGTTTTAGCTATAGAGCAGTGGGTTGCCCATAAGAAGCAGTGCAGACAGTGATAATTTTGTTTTTGGATTTTTTTTCTCTCTCGTATTTTAACTGCAATACTGGAGTTTCTTGGAAGACTTCTGAATTAAAAATAACAGCCATCTAAACTTAGAACATGTAAGTAGAAGGCAAAAAAAGAACTTAGGATGAGAATGTTACTAGGATAATACATGGCATACATGCATCTGTCCCTTGTATCTACTTCAGAAGGTAGACAGAACCAAGCTTGAATGTTAAACGGGGAGAAATTCTTGGCATTATCTTCTACTACTTTTGTTGAGGTAACATCTGAACCCATAATAATAACTGGTTTAACTAATTATACAGGTCACCACTTAACTCCTCTTTAGTACAACAATTAAAGATGCATTCAATTACTGTTATTACCAGGGAGCATAGACACTTTATAATATCTCTTAAAAGAGGTGATGAACTAGCTTCAGTCCAGAAACTCTATCCATACCCATCACCTGTTAACTGATGAGCTGGGTGATGGGAAGGACATGGCTTCATAGAGTGACACCCTTCATTTACTCCTGTCCCTGAGCTATTCAGCCATCACACCCTGTCTCCCCTGGTATTGCCAGGTGGGGAGGCAACAATCCTTGCACTGAACTGCTCACAGACCACTTTTGTTCATAGGAATACTAGCTTTCTTTTCTTTTTCTCCTGAGACATAGAGCCATGTCTGTATTTTGAATTTCCCCCCTTCAGGGATAATGCAGGAAAAGAGACTGAGCCATGCTGGTAAGAACTCCAGCTGGGATGCTGCCAGAATGGATCTGGCTATCTGGCATTTTTCTCAAAAGTGAAGACACAGGGTGACCAAAATCAGGCAGAACCATACTAGAGGCAATGCATTTTACCCAGTGCAGAAGGTATGGAGTGACTGAAGCTGTTCTGTGCGAGGCAAAGACAGAACACTGATTTCATGCTTATTCTGCAGAGATTACCTGTGCAGAACCAGTCAAGGATCAACAGTCCAAGCTTCACCCTGAACAGACAAAAGTGCTTTGTGCAGGTGATGGAGTTAATGTTGGCTCCCTGCTTTGTACTTGTGATGTTCCCAAACCGTTGACTATTAAATCAGAGTTCCTGACACAAGCCAATTAGGGATATGAAGGAATCTTTATTAAAGCCAGTGATCCATTGCACATTAAAGATTCAAGTGAATCAAGCTCCTGCAACCAACAGTTTAATAATCTCCAAGTTCCCCCCCCTCCCATCGGGATTCACTGCTCGATCGCCCTTCCCTTCGTCTCTCAGTTTTTCCATCTTTCTAGGTCCGAATCAACTAACACGGCAATATCACCCATTGATCTGTCCTGGGTGCTGAATCGTTCACCTCGATACTTTGATTAACATAGTTTCCAGTTCTGTGAATACACCAAGTCTCCATGTCTGGTGGTTTTACTGCAAAGCACCCCTCCTAACAGACCCTGTGAGTTTTAACAGACTGGTGGGATGCTTCCTGGAGCCATGGCAGGATGGCATGGATGACATCCTGACATACCGCCTCCCTAAAAATAAATCTCCCACCTTTAGCACTTTATATACAAAATACACAATACAATACACTTCACTCACCACCCAGGTTCTCCTACCCTTTCTCAAACTTTCTATTTTGGCTTGGTTGGGAATTTGTCATGAAACTTTTTCACTAAGTTAGGTGCTTGCACATGACGAGTGTCCACCCACTCACTCTGAGATTTGGGGAATTGTTTCCACTGAATTAAGTACTGCAACACCCCCCTGGTGCCATCTGGAGTCTAGTATCTCTTGCACTTCAAAGTGCTGTTCTCCATCAACCATCACTGGAACTGGTGTAGGTTGCTCTGGGTGCCAGCGTTCTGAGTCTTTAACTGGTTTCAGCAGACTACAGTGAAAAACGGGGTGGACTTTCCTCAATTTTTTTGGTAGCTGTAACTGCACTGTCACATTGTTAATAATTTTGGTGATGGGGAAAGGTCCCACATATTTTGGACCCAGCTTTTTTGAGGGTTGTGAGGATTTTTGGAACTTTGTAAACAAGCATACCTTCTCCCCCACTTTCAGTTGCCATTCTGGTGCCCTTTTGTGGTCAGCATATTTCTTGTAAGTTAGTTTGGCATCTTCCAACACCCTCTCTATTGTTGGCCACCCGTCCGCTATGTGTTTCATCCACTCATCTAATGGGACAGTTTCGGTTTTATCCTTTGGCAACTCCGGGAATTCCACAAACTCTTGCCTGTTCCCTACTTGGATAGGAAGGAACCCTGTACTCTGATGTACTGAATTATTATAAGCCACTTTGGCGAATGGAAGTAGATCCACCCAATTGTCCTGCTGATAGCTAATGTAGCATCTAAGGTACTGCTCCAACACTTGGGTAGTATGTTCACAGCCCCCGTCCATCTCTGGATGATGCTCGGAGCTTAAGCCTTGTCCCACGCCAATCATCTTTAGGAATGCCCTTCAAAGTTTGGAGGTGAATTGTATGCCCCGATCGCTTATTATTCATTCAGGGGTCCCGTGTAAACTATAAATCTGTTGCACAAACATCTTGGCTAGCTGTCCTGCATTTGGTATACTAGTGCAAGGAATGAAATGGGCTTGCTTTGAAAATAAATCGGTTACTACCCAAATTACTGTCTTCTTGTGGCTCTCTGGTAAATCTACTATAAAGTCCATAGCTATTTGTTTCCAAGGCTGGGTTCTGCAATAGTCCTCTGGGTTTCTCCCCCACTCTTTTGGCCATGGCACAGATTGTGCAACTGGCTACATATTCCTCCATGTCTTTGCGAAGGAATGGCCACCAGAACTGCTGCCTCAAAAGGTGCAAAGTCTTTAGGAATCCGAAGTGCCCAGCCGATTTCACATCGTGGCATCTCTCAAGTATTTTCCTTCTCAGGGGCTCCGGAATATACAGCCTATCCCCACTCCACCAGAATTCCTGCTTCTCTGTCAGGGTTGCTTTATTGGTTTGCAACCACCCATCAGTTTTTAACGCTAACTGCAGCTCATTTTTAAATCCCCTTCTATGGATAAATCAGGCTCTGACTTCTGATCCCTTGTGACCACCACCATCTCCAATTGTTGGGTGGGGATGATTGAATCTATTACCTCTTCCCTCTGGCTGTTGTGTTGTGGTAGCCGGGACAAAGCCAAAAAATTCTTTCCCCCGGGTAAATACTTTAGAGTAAAATTGAATCTACTAAAAAACTGAGCCCATCTAACCTGCTTGGGGTTTAACTTTCTTGGAGTGCGTAGTGCTTCTAAGTTCTTGTGATCTGTCCAAACTTCGAAGGGGTGAGCCGCCCCTTCTAGTAAATGCATCCAATTCACCAAAGTCCAACACACTGCATATGTTTCCTTTTCCCATACGTGCCAGTGCCGTTACTTGGTGAACTTGCTGGAAAGGTATGTGCAAGGTCTCAGCTTCCCTTCCTCATCCTTTTGTAATAAAATTTCTCCTACAGCAACATCTGATGCATCTACCTGTATGTGTGGGGTTGGGGTGGCTTAATACTGGCTCCGAAGTGAACAATGCTTTCAGCTGCTCAAAAGCCTCTTGGCATTCTGTTGTCCACTGCAGACTCACCCCCAGTCTTTTCACCACATTAGGGTCCCCCTTCCCCTTAGTCTTCAGCAAATCAGTGAGAGGTAAAGCTACTTGTGCAAAATTGGGTATGAATTGTCAGTAAAAATTTGCAAACCCCACGAAACTCTGTAACTGTCTCCTAGTTTGAGGTGGTTCCCAAGCTACCACATCTCGCACCTTTACCGGATCCATTTCAATCCCTTTGCTTGATACCCAATAGCCCAGATAATCTAATTGCTCCTTATGAAATTCACATTTTGACAATTTAGCATAGAATTGATTTTGCAGTAAGCGTGTCAGCACTTCCCTCACCAAAGACACATGTTCTTCCATCGTTTCAGTATAAATCAGGATATCATCTAAATATACTAACACCCCCCGGTACAGGAAATCATATAATGCTTCATTAATTAAATGCATGAAGACCCAGGGGCCCCCTTAATCTGAAGGGCATTACTAAGTACTCAAAGGACCCCAGCTGGCAATTAAACGCGGTTATCCACTCATCTCCCTCCCGAATTTGAACTCGGAAGTACGCTTCACTTAAATCTAATTTGGTGAAAATCTTTCCCTTTCATAGGTGGGCTAGCATGTCCTTCATCAGTGGTAAGGGGTATTTATTGGAGGTACAGATAGCATTCAACCCCCGCTAATCAGTGCACAGTCTCATCAATCCATCTTTCTTGGTCCTGAAAAGAACGGGCGCAGCCATCAATGAGGTGGCCGGGCCAATGAACCCTCATTCTAAGTTTTTGTCAATGAACTCCCGCAATGCCTCCAGTTCCTTGGGAGTCATGGAGTACAGCTTAGTTCTGGGCAATTCGGCACCTGGTTCCTGTTCTGTAGCACAGTCTGACTTTCTGTGAGGTGGGAGCTGGTTGGACTCCACTTCTCCAAACACCTCCTTTAAATCTCTTTACTGCATTGGGATGAGCTCATTCTCCTCTCCTGCCACTACCCCCCACATCTTGGACGCTGCACCTATTAGCTCAGGCTCACTCTTCCGTTCTCCAGGAGTTAACACCTTATACATTCCATCAGCAAAAGTTTATTGTCCAGTGACCCAATTCACTTGGGGGTTCTGGGCTCGCAACCAAGCCAGTCCCAATACTACAGGTTAATCAGATATAGGAGCCACTATAAATCTCAAATTCTCTTCATGGCTTCCTATTTGCATCCGAACCACTTCAGTGCAATACTCTGCTGGGCCCCCTTTCATCTCTGTCCGATTGAGTTGAATGAAACTGATGGGCTCCTTCAGCCTTCTCACTTTTAGTCTCAGTCCAGTCACTAGGGTGGGATGCATGAGACATCTGGTGCACCCTGAATCCAACATCCCCACTAGATTCATGCTGCCATGACCCCCTAATGTCTGTTTCTGTAATCTCACCAGCATTGCTGCACAATTTCCACTCACCATGGAATCTTAGCGCCTATTTATAATCGCCTGCCCTTTGGCGCTGTTTAGAAGAGGCTCCCGCCATTTCCCACCAGCTGGAATTACTCCTCAATTGAGTCTTCTTCTGATAGGGCTTTGTGAGCCCTTCCCTCTGTCATGGCGGTTGCGGCCCCCTTGGTCTTTGCCCCCGAAAACCTTGCGCTGCTCTTTCTTGCTCTGCTCGTCGACGGGGTCACAGATTGTGGGCAGCTGGTGATGTGATGACTCTCCTTGCCACACTTAAAGCATAGTCCCTTCTTAGCTCACCATTCCTTTCCCTTGTCCCATGACTTACATGCTCCTTGTCTCTCCGAGGGAAGGGTCAGCGCCGCTGGTCGCTTCCCCATCGGTTGGGCTCATTGCTGTCTCTTGAAACAAATTTGCATATCTTCTACTTCACCGGTGAGACAAATCCATCCTCTTAGGGTTCCTGGGTCCCCCCCTTTCTAGGGATCACTCTAGGATCTCTGGGTGTAACGCCCCTTAGAAGTATTCAATTTTCAGTGATTCTGGCCAGTCTGTCAGCTTCCCAGCCAGCCTTCTGAATTCCATGGCGTACTCTGAGACTGACCTACTCCTTGTTTAATATGTTGTAAGCTGGTCTTGGCTCTCATCTTAGAATGGGGATCTTCAAACCAGTCTCTTAAAGTGCTCATAAAACTCTCAAAGTCTTCTAGCTCCGGGGTGCCTGAATCATGCAGTTTTACGAGCCATTCCTTGGCCTTGCCTTCAAGGTGAGTCGAAATGTACCACACCTTGGAGCCTTCAGTGGGAAATAACTCCTCACATTCTTCCATGAACCCTCTCATGTGGGTTAGGAAGCAGACCAGGCTTTTAGGGTCCCCAGTGAACTTCACCCTCAAGTCTCTCACCCCAAATGACCCGTCTGTACTTGGGGTCCGTCTCGTCGCCCCGGCTTGAGTTCAGCCGCGATGGGGGCAAGCGGTTACCAACATGGTCATCCCGCAATCTCCTTCTGTTTCGGATTCGTAGCTCTCCTTCTGAGGACGTCTGATCTTTTGTCACCGTCACGCTAGTTGTTGCTCCCTAGCTTATTTTCTGAAGGAGCTGCTCGACTGCTTCCTGCAGGTCGGATACACACTCTCCTATGGAACTAATCTCTCATTCCATTTTATCCATCCGCTGCTCTGAGGTCGACCATGTGGAGCAGGAACCTCTTTCTTGCGTAGTCACCCACCGGTCTGGATTCCTCTCCGCGCCTCCTCCCGCCTCCAGGGACCAAGCAAACTTGGTTATTTCATTGTCCTGGATTGGGTTGCACTCTCGAGGTCAGTTGGGGCCTTTGGCTTGATTCCCTGCTCCTCCAGTCGTCCCCTGGTGTCTCACCTGGTTGGGTTCATTAGGGTTCTGAGTTCCGTCTCTCTCCCCTCTCTCCCACTCGGCGAGCTGTCTTCTCACACTGAGCACTCCCGTGCACTCCAGACAGAGCCCTCTTCTCCTCCATATTCCCCATCTCCCCCTCCTGATGTCACAGGGGTTCCCATGGGTTCTGGATATTCCATTTGTAGACCTTCCTCAGTAAACTTGGAGTCTTCAGGTAAGGTCTCCATAATGACTCGAATCTTTCTCTGATGTTCCCGATCCGTTGACTATTAAATCAGAGTTCCTGACACAAGCCACTTAGGGATATGAAGGAATCTTTATTAAAGCCAGTGATCCATTGTATATTAAAGATCCAAGTGAATCAAGCTCCCACAACCAACAGTTTAATAATCTCCAAGTCCCCCCCGAAAAAATCAGGATTCACTGCTCGATCACCCTTCCCTTCGTCTCTCAGTTTTTTCATCTTTCTAGGTTCAAATTAACACAGCAATATCACCCTTTGATCTGTCCTGGGTGCTGAATCGTTCACCTTGATACTTTGATTAACATAGTTTGCAGTTCTGTGAATACACCATGTCTCCAATTCATGTCTGGTGGTTTTACTTCAAAGCACCCACCCAACCGACCCTGTGAGTTTTAATAGAGTGGCAGGATGCTTCCTGGTGCCATGGATGGATTGCATGGATGACATCCTGACAGTACTGCATCAATTGCCAGGGTTACGGATCAGGGAATTAGGACAGAGATCATGTGGATTAATTCAGATTAGAGCCACAAGCAAATGGTTACCCCACCCCCATGTTAACACTTTTTCTCTAGCTATCATTGCTTACTCAATGATACACAGGAGCTCAACTTGAATAATAGACCCACCTCCTTCCTTAATCTCTCTAGAATCCTTGCCCCTTCCTAGGCACACATTACAGAAATGATCAGTAACTGATCATTTCCTGAATTATTCTACCTTGAGAAATCTGCTGCTTCCTCCAGATGGAAAAAAGAAGGGAGTGATTGTTCTTTTCCCACTGTTGCACAGAGGGGGGAAAAAGAGAGGTTGGGGTGGATTGGGGAGAAGCTTCTTTTCCATGATGTTCAGCCACCTGATGTAAGCCTTTTGTCAGCCCATATGTCCCCCTTCTGAGGTAAACCAGGTCAGGAAACAGACTCTACCGGGTGACTGGAGCTCTACTTTATTGTTGCAGGGTACAATAACAGAATCTTGAAAGCCTTGCAGTTTCTCTGTTCCCCTTCTTACACCAAAGTGAATCAAGAGGGGGCAATCTTGAGTTTCTTTCTCACCCCTCCTCTCTTTCACAGATAAGCTGATGTTTGTGTAATTTCTCTTGCATTTCTTCTTCAAGGTTATCTCTGAATTCTTCTACACCATATAAGGTGTGGGAGCAATAATCTGACTGTTGGCAGAATTCAGTTATACATTCCTCCTTTAGACAACACCCAGACACTTTGGTTCAAAGTTCTAATTTTGCTCCGGAAACTGGTTAATGCTTCATTTTGAATATGTGTTGGGTGTACTCATAATCACTGCTGAATATATAGATTTTGGCCAAAGGCTAAGGATATGGGATTTGAACATCTACAGGATATTAGGTTGGAGAAGAGTGCAATATCAGTGTTAAGCTTTCTCATGTTACATTTTATCCTTCAAGATATAATACCTTATATTTATTTCTATTTCTGGATCTTTTACCATAATGACAACAACAACCAGATGGTCGGTAGTTGTCTCAGTAGCTTGAATAATGGTCATTCAAGGATTTAGGGTGTGGTGTCATTATGAATGTAGGTGACACCCAATTCTGTTTTCCCTGTTTATCAAACTTAAGTGGGGCAGTAGAAGCACGAAGTCAGTGTTTATAATTCCATAATGGACTGGATGAGGGCCAGTAAACTAGTTCACTTCAAACAAGATAAACTTACTGTTAATGGGTAGTCCATATTTTCTATGTTGTTCTACCTGTCTCAGAGAGAGCTTCATTTTCAAGACTAAATTTGTTTCAAAAGGTGCTCCCTGATTTATCCCTGTTCCTAGAGGCATGAGGTATCTGTTTCTCACAGAACTGTCTTCCACCTTTGGTTGGTACATCAGTAAAGATTCTAACACAATGATAATAGTTTTTAAACTTTCAATTGTTGTAACCCGCCCAGAGTCCCTTGCAAGGGAGATGGGCGGGGAATAAATTGAAATAATAATAAATAAAATAATAATGACCCATCCCTAGCATATTTCTCTCTAGTTGACCCGGGGGAAGAGGGGGATGCCTTTGGAAAGGGTTTGAAAACAGAAAGTGGTACAGAATATGAGTGCAAAAAGATAACGCCACTGCTTTATCATTCTTACTCACTTTAACTCCATTTCTAGGTCCAGTTTAACTTTCTGATTTTGACTTTTAAAGTCCTTCACTGATCTTGTTACTGGAGAATCACTATGTCTACATATACCAATTTATACCTGTGATCTTATACTGTTATCCTGATTTCCTCTGACAAGTGTGATATAGCAAGTGGATAAGAAGATACTCTTTTGGAAGTGGCACTCCATTTGTGAAAGGCTCTCTCAGAATTTTAATATTTTGCTAAGTCTGTACATTTCATATCACTGCTCCTTCCTTTTAATTTATATGTTTCATCTTAATGGAGATGAATTTCTGCATTTAACTGCAATATGATATTTTAAAAGAAATGTATCTTTTTACAATTTTAAACTAGTTTTTCCAAGAACGTTGTTATGAATTGGCCAGTGGGGTGCACACATAAATACAAATAATAATGATAATGATAATGATAATAATATAGTGCTGATAGACCATTGCATATTTCTTAGCTAATTAATGCTTAAGCTATGGAAGAAAGAAGTGCTTCTCTGAAAAGGTCTCTATATGACACCTACCCTAAACTTGCTATTTGGTGAAAAATCATGGAAAAATCATACTTCCTCAGTTTTTCCATCCCTCTTCCACTTCCCACAGGAAATTTAATAAGATCAAGGTCCTATTAATTTTAAGTTACGATTCTGGAACAGAACAAAATTGAATGTACATATTTGCTGCAAATGTGAGGCTAGTGTCTAGAACTGAAATATCTAACTGAACTGTCTACAAAGGTTTTAAATGGAGAAAGGGGAGGAGAAAGGGGATTTGAACATTTTTTATTTATTCCAGGAAAAATGTATTTTCCAAAATGTCCTAAAAACTGACATTGGAAAGTTGAGATATTTTTTAAAAATGGATTAAATGGCTGCCTGATGCCAGAAGCATCATTATTAAATATAGAGGTAAAATATTCCATGGAGAAAAAACAAAAATCTGTTTTTAAAGGTCTGAATACCTTTGCCCAGTTTCACAGATAATAAAAACTTCAAAAATAAAATTATGAAGCTGGAAAATAAGTATTTCATCCTATTGTAACTATGACCATGTTTATTCATGAATAATCTGAATTAAATGTAACTATTTATGTGTGAACAAATGTCAATTTTATCTAAAGTGAAGTTTGAGGCAAATAATAGCAAATACCTTGCTCAAGTAAAATGCCTGTGGGATCTTTTAATATATACATTAATTCCCATAAACTTACTGAAGTGATGAAGGTGGAGTTGAGAGGGAAAATAGGCATACCATATCTGAGCTACAAAAATCCTGAGGCCTCTAGATGGAAGGAAAGAGAAGTTGCCTCTCTTTCTTTGCTGTCATCTAGTGGTCATCTGGATTTCTAAAGACCAGTTGTAATTTTAATTGCCACTGGATTTTCATTTAAATTACTGGCAAATTTGGAGAGGGCCATTCACACTATTTTTAAAGGAATTCTGTGGGAAATTAAAATATCAGGAAAACTGTCAAAACCTTCACTTTACAGTCAAACATCATAAGGGAATCCCAGTCAAAAGCTTGCCTTCTTTGTCATATTTGGTTCTTGTGTTTCCCAGCAATTTGTATGGGTGTTTAGGAATTCTTTACAAGGTACAAATGTACAATAAGATTTTTGCACTGTCTTTAGGCTTAAAAGAACATCACTCTCAATAATGTATCATATTCACTTGAGTTGCCATAAATTAAAATCAGATTCAAAGATGGCAGTATGTAGAGTGAGAAAATAGTAAAGTGACACTGAATATTCCTTCCCTTTAATTAGTGTCAAAGTGTTCTAGGAGTGGGTGTGGAGAGGATTTTGACATACAACTATGTGGTCATTATGCATTTCCGGGTCTCTTAAGGATGTAGTTCAATACAATTGCGTGAGTTCTTTTTAGGGCTCAGTGTTTATGACAGGAAATTATTACAGATGAAAGAAGCACTTTAAAAGCTCAGAGTGACTTCTATCCAATGTTCCACTTTTAAGGGGGCAGGAAATCAATATTTGATCTACCAGTTTCAGACACATGTTTTAGGAGGCCAGATGTTTTAACTTCAATTTGCTTGAGAAAAGGTTCGCTAAGTAGTTGATGTGGAAGGTGTCGCCATTTCTCGCACAGACACACTGGTGTCAGAAGGAAGCGGAGGCGGGGCAGAAACCTAGCACGCTCCTTCCAAAGAGACTCTTCTGAGTTGAACTGGAATCTGTGGGCTTTATGAACAGCCCATCTACTTCTCCTAGTAACAACCTTCTTCTGCCATTTTTCCTTCAACTTCCCAGTCTACCCCTACTGTAGGGTTTTCTGGTGGTTTTCAACCCAAGTATTAGCCATCCAGGTCAGATACTGCTTAAGTTCTTGAGATCAGGGACGGCTTGGTCGGCGCTCGTTAAAAATCTGTATAACAACAACCTGGGAAAAGGAGGAGGTGGGTAGGCGGGGGCAATGCCACATATGAGGCCGGAGCTACGTGCTGAAAGTAAGGGACATGCTATTCACCTCTGGCTTCTTTTCCCGCCCCTCGCCCGTAGTCAGCCGCCGCTTTCTCATGCCAGGAACACAAACAAAAGCGATTTGCCTGACGTGTTGCATTCTGCTCTCCCTTCCCGACGCTCCTGAGTAGCAGCTGGGAAACACATGATTCACGCGGGTCGGTCCGGGGTTAACACGGCGTCTTCATTGCCGCCGCCGCCGCCGCCGCCGCCACCCCCAGAAACTCCCCTTGCCTCTTCCCTGGAGGCTCCCTTTCCTCAGCAACTGGACGCGCTAGGCTGCAGTTTAACACGCCCCCCGCCCGTCTGCTGTCGTCTTTCCTCCACTTACCCCGCGTAGTCCGCGTTTCCTTTTCCAGAGCAATCGGAATGAGGAGCAGATTTGAGTCTTGCAGGAGCCGCTCGCTCGTGCCCAACAGCACGCTTCATCCTCTTTTTCCCATGCCCTGCCTGTGGCGTTGCCTAGCGATTGTCCCTCGTCATCATTCCATCAATGTTCCAGCGCTCTATAAAGTAAAATTACCTCACCCATCGGGGGCTGACTAGTAGCAGAAGAGGGAAGAGGTTTTTGTTCATACTCTCTAATCCACTGCAGTAGGAGTAGTTTGCGAAAGAATGCAGTGTCTACTTCTAGGATTAGGAGATGCACACACACATCTGTAAGAGAAGTATCTGTTGCCCTCAATTCTGTGAAACTGTTCACACTCCTTTTTATTGAAAACATTTGAGAACCTTCATGTTTCATATTGAAAACATTTGAGAACCTTCATTATTAGGAGATGCACACACACATCTGTAAGAGAAGTATCTGTTGCCCTTGGTCTGGATCAACACATAAGAAAGTGAGCTACTCTCCAGGAAGGTCCCATCACCCCCATCCTGGCAATTGAAATCTCATACAGTATCAGTTTGAAAGTCAGTTGATGCTATACTGCAGCATGTCAATCTGCTAAACTTCGAATACTGTTTATTCCTCTTTAACCTAAGGATAGTTATTGTATACAGTACTATGACAGGTGAGATACATGCACTCACACATACACATTTAATATCAAGGAGCTCTTTTTATAATTCTATTTAGTTTTGCATATAAAAAGCAAAGCTAATTAAATGAGTTGCCTTGAGAATGTGGAACATTTCATATTTGGGGTGAGCCAGGGCCACAGAAAGTGGGGCAGTGATGCAAAGTAAACCGGGTCACATCATGCATTAGGTGGGGCTGGGTTTTGTTTTGTTTTGTCTGAAAAAAAATTTTTCAGGCACAATTATAATAAATTTATTATGTGTTCCCTTTGATATCATGTCTGAGGCTGGCTCCTGTTTCTGTATTATTTTACTAGTGTTAAAGACTGTGAGGCATATTTTGAAGATGTTGTTATAGAATCATGACCCATATTCACAGAATCCTGACCCTTTGAGATAATTTGAAAATTGCAGGTAAATTTGTTTGTTTATTAGAATAATTTGTAAGCAACCTACTCATCAGACTCAAGGCAGATTACAATATTACAACACTAAAGCATCATATAACAGAATCCAAAATTAAATGTTATGTATGTCAGTGCTCCTAATTAAAAATCCTCCTCTTCAAATGTTCTATTACTCTTTTCAACTGATTTTCTAAAGCAGAGCTTTCCAAACTGTGTGTCGCGACACAAAAGTGTGTCGCCACACACAGCGTGGTGTGTCGCCACACCACCCGGAAGCGGCGGCGCGTGCGTGCACAGCGGCGGCGGCACAGTATCAGTGTTTCCACGTTTTAGCGGAGGCTGCCGCCACGCCGTGCACGCGCGCGCTGCCGCACACCCCCCGCCGCCGCCGTGCACGCGCGTGCCGCCGCACGCCCCCCCCGTGCCGCCGCCGTGCGCGCGCCCCCCGCGCCACCGGCAGCGCCGCTGGTGCGGCGGCACTTTGGAAAGCCCTGTTCTAAAGGATGAAAGAGTGGGGATTAACCTGATCTGAGGCAGCAAGGTGTTCCACAGTGAGGGGGCTGCAAATCCCCAATGTCTTGAGTCACACAATTCTCTTCTGTCTAGAACATGTAGGGTAGGCAAATTCTACTTGGAGAAAATGGACTTGAAGGTAGCAAGGGCCCAAGGCATAAAACCATAACCACCAGCAACTGGAATTGGACCCAGAAGCCTACAGGCCACCTATAGTACTCTTGCAAGATAGTTATTCTTCACTGAAGTGGCTAGCCCCAGTCAGTTCGTGGGCAGCTGCATTCTGTGCCAGCTATAGCTTCTGAGTTGTCTTCAAGAACAACCTCACATAAAACAAATTACAGTAGCCTGAGAGATGACAAGGGTGTGAGCCACTATCTTCAATGCCTCCTTGTCCAGGAAAGGAATACAACTGGCAAACCAGCCAAAGCTGCCCATAGACTCTCCTTGCCATAGCCTCCACCTGCTAGTCCAGCAGAACCTGTGAGTCCAGGGGGAAACTCCTAGAATTTAACTCCTAGATTGAGCAACTGATCTTTCAGAGCAAGAGCTCTTAAACAGCTAGCTAAGAAAACAGAATTACAAAGTGATCTAAACTTAAGGTTCCATTGATGTGTTCACTTGGTAATTCTGTTTTCTTAACTAGCTGCCCCTCTAGATCAGGGTTTCCCAAACTGTGAGGTGTACCTCCCTTGAGGAGATGCAGACAGAGTCCAGGGGAGGTGTGAAGAGCTTAAGTCTCCATCATTGGCAGTCCTGACGTCAATCTCAAGGTTGCATTCAGTGTACTTCTAGGAATCTGGAGCTCAAAAATGTGGACTGCATGGATAGCAGCACATTACATTTGGAAAACATGGATCTAATTGAGTTCTATAGATGAGTTGGGCCAGAAACTTGGCTGCAAATAATTCAGTCACTGCAGGAACAATCTCTCCTCCTTTGGAGCAGAAGAACAACAGTATGTAGTATCAGCAGTCCACTTTTAGGAGGTCTGCAGACTGCTCATAGCCCTGCAAGTTGCCTTTGCTTATAACACATGTGCAGAATTGCTAGAATTGTCAGGAAGGGTAAGTTCTCACAGGCCTCTACAAGCTTGTCATGTTTGCAGACATGCTCATACTTGTAGAATTCCAGTGTCTACAAACAGTCAAAACAATCCAGGTCAAAGCTAGCTGCATTTTAAAGCAAAATTGGAAGTATTGTGAGATGGAAAGCCTGGTTGTCTGGAAAGTCTCCCTTGTCTCTGAAGCAAATGTTTACAAATCAAAATGGGTGTTTCTAAACCATTTTCATATCAGGCAGCAAATAGGGTACAAAAAAGCATGAAATGATAGGCAACTGGGAAGCTTTTCAATTTAAAACTAAAACAACCCCCCCATTCTTTCACACTAAAAATATTAAGCTGCAAGCATTCTGTCCAACTTTACATGGGATGATAGATTGGAGATGTTGGAAGCATTGTGTGTTCAGGTTGCTATAATCTTCATAGTGAAAACATTATTCTATCTATCTATCTATCTATCTATCTATCTATCTATCTATCTATCTATCAATCAAACTTCTATCACCGCCCATCTCCCTCCACCGGAGGGACTCTGGGCAGTTTACAACAAAATAATAGAACAAAAACATAAAATATACATAGAATATAAAAATACAAATTATTAAACAAGATTAAAATCCAAGAGGCAAGAGTGGTAAAACGATCTAACTTAATCCAATGTAGGAGAGGAGCTCTCTAAGGTATTAGCCATCCCCAAGAGTGACTATTCCTTCCTTGGTCCCAAGCAAGGTGGCAGAGCCAGGTTTTCAGGTTCTTCCGGAAGGTCAGGAGCGAAGGGGCTAATCTCACCTCCGGGGGAAAGTTATTCCACAGGGCGGGAGCTACTGCAGAGAAGGCACACCTCCTGGACCCCACCAGATGGAACTCTCTTATAGATGGGGTCCATAGCATGTCCTCTCTGCATGATCGGGTGGGACAGGTAGATATATTGGGGACGAGGCGGTCCCTCAGGTAACCTGGCCCCATGCCATGTAGAGCTTTAAAGGTGATAACCAACACCTTGAATTGGACCCGGAAGCAAACTGGTACCCAATGCAGCTCATGTAACAACGGTGTTATATGTGCCAATCTAGGGGCACCAGCAATGGCCCGTGCAGCTGCATTCTGGACCAGCTGAAGCTTCCAGATACTCTTCAAGGGTAGCCCCATGTAGAGCGCATTACAGTAGTCTATATGGGAGATAACAAGGGCATGAGTGACTGTTCGAAGGGCCTCCCGATCCAGGAATGGGCGTAACTGGCGCACAACACGAAGTTGTGCAAAAGCCCTTCTGGCCACGACTGCCACCTGCTCTTCAAGCAGGAGTCGTGAGTCCAGGAGGACACCCAGATTCTGCACCGGATCTGTTTGGGGCAGTGCAACCCCATCCAGAACCAAAGATGATAATGTCCCAGATGGGGAAGAGCCATTAATCCACAGCCACTCCGTCTTACCAGGGTTCAGTTGAAGCCTGTTGGACCCCATCCAGGCCCCTACAGCCCCCAGGCACCGAGAAAGAGCAGTCACAGCATCACTTACCTCACCCGGGACAGAGATATATAGCTGAGTATCATCAGCATATTGATGATATCTTATCCCATGGTGGCAGATGATCTCACCCAGTGGTTTCATGTAAATGTTAAACAGGAGTGGAGAGAGAACCAAACACTGCGGCACCCCACAAAGGAGGGGTCGAGGGTCGGATCTCTCACTCCCTATCACCACCGATTGGGACCGGCCCTGGAGGAAGGAGGTGAGCCAGCGCAAAACCACGCTGCCCACCCCCAACTCCCTGAGCCGACCCAAAAGGATACCATGGTCGATGGTATCGAAAGCCGCTGAGAGGTCAAGAAGAGCTAGGATGGATGCACTGCCTCCATCCCGCTCCCGCCAGAGATCATCCATAAGTGCGACCAATGCTGTTTCTGTCCCATGTCCAGGACTGAAACCTGACTGAAAGGGGTCTAGATAATCCATTTCATCCAGAATCCTCTGGAGCTGCAGCGCCACCACTTTCTCAACCACCTTCCCCATAAAGGGAAGGTGGGAGACTGGGCGAAAGTTGTCCAGTACCATAGGGTCCAGCGATGGTTTCTTGAGGAGGGGGTGCACCAATGCCTCCTTAAAGGCAGTTGGAAACACCCCCTCTCTCAAGGATGCAAATGACAGCAAATGTGAACATTTGCTTGTTTCACTATTTATTATTATATTAATGGCTCTATTCTAGTTATTCAATAGGATACTCTGATGATGATGATTGATGATGATGATGATGATGGTGGTGGTGGTAATCTATCCATATAGATTCTATATCAAAGTTTATATCAAATACTATTGCTCTTGCAATGCTGGGCAAATTGAAACCATCAAACAAAATACCCTTAGTCTTCTATTACTTGTACTTATTAAGTTGCCTGGTTGTACAGAGCAACTGCTTATCACGAATGAATGAATGAATGAATGAATGAATGAATGAATGAATGAATGAATGAATGAATAACTTTATTATGGTCTTTGACCATCCTTTACAATAAAAGAAAATAGTTTAATTCAACAATTAATTGTCAGGAAAAAGGAAAACAATAAAATAGTAAAACTATATATCTAATTAAAAATTTTGCGTAATTGTATAGCTTGATAAAAATATTTGGCCACCAGGTGTGTGTGTAGAATTAGCATCCCTTAAAAAGAAATAAACGTAAAATCTATCAGTATGACCCATGAAGTTAAAATAATTGGGGAGATCGGAGCACGTCTTGGGGCATCATAAAAAGGACACCGTATGAGGACATGGGCAAGAGTTTTTACTTCCCTGGATCCACAAGGGCAAAGTCTCTGTGAATAAGGAGTCCCATGAAATCTTCCTGCCAGCAGTGCTGAAGGGAGGGCATCAAAGCGGGCTCTGGAAAAGGTCCATCTATATTTGCTTAAGGAGAGATTGTATAGATACCCTGCAGTAGAGGGTTTGCGTCTATCTAGAATTTGGCGATAGAATTTGGGAGCACTGGTAATATCATTCTGGTGATCAGTGTCCCTAATCCTTTCTTTTACTATTGATTTGGCCTTCTCCAGAGTTAGTTGGCCTAAATATTCAGGAGAGAGGCCAAGACTGCAAAGCTCTTTTGTACAAGTACGGTGCCAATGAGATTGGTAGCTGTCTGACAACAGCAAAGGCATCAGGCGTGTAGGATCAAACATAATTTTGAGTCCTGAAGTTAAAATCCTGATCCAGGCCTCAGCCTTAATACTTGGCACATTAGCTTCAAGCCTCAAAACTGCATTTGGGGTGCATTTTGAGGTACCAAACAAAGACCTAAGGAAATTTGATTGGATGGTTTCATAAGGTTTGTGTATCGGCCAAGGGTTTTTTTATTATTGTTTTTATTATTCATATTTCTATGACCGCCCATCTCCCCCAAAAGGGGAACTCTATAAAATCAATAAAATCAACAATTAAAAAAATAGAAGCATAAAATTACTATCAACAACAGATATAAATAGAGAATAAGAAAAAGTTGTATCCCATATAGTAGTTGGGCAACTGTTTTGGCCATAAACAGTTTAATTGCTGCTGGGATATAATTGGCCCCCTGTTGCCTGTAAAATTTTATTATTGCCTGTGAGCTCTTCTGGGCAGGGGGCTTGATGGCTCAGCGGTTAAGACGCCAGGCTTGTCGATCAGAAGGTCGCAAGTTCGGAGGTTTGAGACCCGAGCGCCGCGTGACGGAGTGAGCTCCCACACTCGCCCCAGCTCTTGCCAACCTAGCAATTTGAAAGCATGCAAATGCAAGTAGATAAAAAGGTACCACTTCAGTGGGATGGTAACAGCATTCTGCGCGTGTCATGCCAGCCACATGACCACGGAAGCGTTTTCAGACAATGCTGGCTCTTCGGCTAACAAACGGAGATGAGCACCGGCCCCTAGAGTCAGACATGACTGTGCGGGGGAACCTTTACCTTTTTACCTTTTCGGGGCAGTAGGAGTGGCATAGTTTACCTGGGCTGTTACTTTCCTAGAGGCCTGAAACACTATGCCCAGGTATGTAAAACATTGAACTTGTTCTAGCTCACGGGAGTCAATTGTCCACTTTTGCTTTTGTCTTTTATTAGAGAAAACTAAAAGGGGTGTGGTGGCTCAGCGGGTAAGACGCCAGGCTTGTTGATCGGAAGATCGCAAGTTCGGAGGTTCGAATCCCTAGCCCCACGTGACGGAGTGAGCTCCCGCACTCGCCCCAGCTCTTGCCAACCTAGCAATTTGAAAGCATGCAAATGCAAGTAGATGAATAGGTACCACTTCGGTGGGAAGGTAACAGCGTTCCGCGTGCGTCATGCCAGCCACATGACCGTGGAAGCGTCTTTGGACAGCGCTGGCTCTTCGGCTAACAAACGGAGATGAGCACCGGCCCCTAGAGTCGGACACGACTGTGCAGGGGAAAACCTCTACCTCTCTAGGACTTTAGATTTGTCATAATTAATTATTAATTGCTCCTCGTTACAGTAGGATGCCAGGGTTCTTAGTGCCTGCTTCATGCCTATGGAAGACAAGGAGAGAAGAACTGCATCATCTGCATAGAGGAGAATTGGGAGATGTCTATCAGCCAATTTAGGTGCATGGATAACAACTCTCTGAAGAGTTTTAATCAGAGAGTTGATATAAATCAACTTATAACTTAGTATTTTTATATTGTATGTGTATTTTATGTCTCTTGTTTTTTGTTATCTTGTTGTAAACCTCCTAGAATCCCTCTGGTGGAGGGAGATGGGTGGTGATATAAGTTTGATTAATAAATGAATGAATGAATGAATGAATGTTAAAAAGCAATGGTGCTAAAATACATCCTTGTTTCACCCCCTTATCAGTCTGTATAAAATCAGAAAGGTCCCCTCTCCGGTTACATCTTACTCTAAGGCCAGTTTTATTGTACAGCTTATGAAATAGAAGCAAGAGTCTTTTGTCTATAGAGGATCTGCTCAGAATGTCCCAAAGTCTGACCCTTGAGATATTATCAAAAGCTGCCTTGAAATCAATAAAGGCTGCATATAGATTCAGACAAGAGTGGTTAGGATATTTTCCAGGTGTTGAAGCACCAAACAATGGTCTATAGTAGATCGTCCCGGTTGGAACCCTGCTTGCTCTGGGTTGATTATTCCCTCATCTGTTACCCAGGTTTGGAGTTTGGTGAATAGGTACCTAGCATATAATTTGCTAATAATGTTCAGTAAACTAATTGGCCTATAGTTAGCTGGGTCATTTCTATCCCCCTTTTTACAGCATATAGGGGAACAATTATGTCTTCCCCCCAGTCCACTGGAATTGTAGCTGTGTGGTTAATGTATGAAAAGAGCGAGGCAATACAGGAGCCCACCAGTTTGAACTGGATTTAATTAGCTCAGGGGGGATATGATCACTCCCAGGGGCTTTACCACACTTAAGCTGGTTAATAAGATTTTTAACTTCCTTGCATGTGACTGGGGGCCACTGCGGTAGTGAGGATAAGGGTAAATCCATCACATAGGTGTTAGCATGTGGATCACAGTAGAGGGTTTAGAAATGATGTACCCTGATGCTAGAGGAAATACTACAGTGCACTTGTATGGTGTCATTATGGGAACAATTATTTAATTATTTAATTAATTAATTTTTATCCCGCCTTTATTATTTTTATAAATAACTCAAGGTGGAGAACATACCTAATACTCCTTCCTCCTCCTCTTTTCCCCACAACAACAACCCTGTGAGGTAGGGTGGGCTGAGAGAGAGTGACTGGCCCAAGGTCACCCAGCCAGCTTTCATGCCTAAGGTGGGACTAGAACTCACAGACTCCTGGTCTCTAGCCCATTGCCTTTATGTATTCCTCAGTTAGTAAAATCTAATGCCACTGCCTAAATGCCAAAGGATTGGTATAATTCAATAATAGTCCCTCTATGTATATATAACAAAGGCAATTTTATGTCATGTTTATGCAAAGACTTTAGTATAAAATATTCTACACATACATTTTTCATTTGGCATGCTACTAGATGTAGAATGTGTAGAATATTTTATACTAAAGTCTTAGTACTTTGGAAGACAGACTCTACATGGGAGCCCTAGTGTGAATGTGACAGACTGATATATTTGGTTTGGCATTACAGTGCCCCCTAAAGCAGAGCTTTCCAAATTGTGTGTCGGGACACGTTAGTGTGTCGGCTGCAGTGTCTGGGTGTGTCATGGCGGCAGCTGCTGCCTCCAAGCCCTGCCAGGATTCCACGCAGGTCCTAGTGCCTGCCTTGTGCCCTATTGTAAGAGTGTGTCACGAAATGATGCATGTCTAAAAAGTGTGTCACCAACATGAAAAGTTTGGAAAGCTCTGCCCTAAAGCATCTGAAAAGCTGTCTATATTTTGAATTATTTGTGTGTGAAAGTTGTCTTCCCTTGATTTTTCTTAGATTCCTCTTTTTCCAATAAACACTTTCTTATACCTAGAATTTTGGCTTCATTGATTAAATTAGAGAATTTCTCATTAAAGCCTCCCAATGTGTCTGACTGCATAGTTAAACAGCTGTCCTGTGTTTCTGGATTGGATGAAGGTTTGCTAAGTTCCATATTTCTGGGTATGGGGCAGGAAAATCCAAAGAACTTTCCTTTCTATTCTTCTAAAAGCTAGGTTAAAGACAGAAATCCTTGACAGAAGGGCTAAAAATTCCCCAGCTAGACAGACTAGGATGTGTCAAAAGGATATAATAGGCTGATGGCAGCCTATTATAATATATTGTATATTGTACCAAGGATCCCTTGAAAGAGTCTGTCAGTGAGGTTTTAAAATATCTCCTTCCCTGTTAGAAAAAATGAGGCATTGCGATGACTGCCCTTTTCTAAATGCAATTGCTGCTCAGTAGGCACAAGACGAACTGTACCCCACATAGTATCTGCTGCACAAGTCATTTAGAGTGTAACTGCTACAAGAGAAGTAAGAGGTGCTAGGAGGACCATGTGTTTTTGGAGGCTGCTGTGTTTTGCTTTGTACAACTTTTTGTCTGCAAACATATACAGTTCAATCCACTATGCAATTCTGCACAATTCATAGAGGTTTTTAAATTAAAAAAAATATCTACATATCTCTTGAAAGAAGCAGAAAACAAGAGGCAATTTCTGGTTTTACTTGTCTTCTTGACACTGCTCCATGTCTAGTCAATGTTACATTCCCTCATAAAAGGCTCCGTCTGGTCGCTTTCATAATTTAGCCAGTTTCACAGAACAAAGGACTCTTCAGCTTGATTTACCCTCCGTTAGCATTTGTTTAACAGCATCCCATAAATAAAAGTGACAGTAATGCAACTTTGAAATACATCATAGTCTACAATACATGATGTATTGACCAAAAACATAAAATCCATTGACCAAAAACAAAATCAGTATGATATGAAAACAGACTTTTGAAAGAAAGTAGTATCAGGACAATGAAATGATGCATAAGTTGTGTATTCCATAAGTGAGATAATTATCACATTTTATTTATTTATTTATTATTTAAATTTGTATCACTGCCCATCTCCCCCAATCGGGGGACTCTGGGCGGTTCACAATAAAACAAATTAAAACCATAAATATAAAATTAGAACATCAATAAAATAAATATAAAATCCAAGTGGACTAGATGTTAATAATAGGGCGGGCTTCATGGCACCAGCCACCCCCAGGAGGAACTAGTAGCATTCCCATCCCACGCAAGGTGGCAGAACCAGGTCTTCAAGTCTTTCCAGAAGGTCGGGAGCGAGGAAACCCAACTCAGTTCCGGGGGCAAGATATTCAAAAGGGCGGGCACTACTGCAGAGAAGGCCCGCCTCCTGGACCCCGCTAGATGGAATTCTTTTGTCGATGGGGTCCGTAGCATGCCCTCTCTGCATGGTCTAAGATGGAGAGAGAGAGAACGTAATTGATCAAAGATCAGAGGCATTCCTGTGGTTGTGCCCCCTATTGTTTTGCGGTTTCTTGCTCTTTAGTCAATTAGGCTCTCTGCAGGGCTGTGGCTTTTGCCTGTTGAGTTTAGATTATTGTTATTCTGAGCGGAAGCCCCTTCTCCTTTACTTATGCTAAGGTGTTGCCTCTCTGCCTTTGTCCTCTCAGTTTGCTGACCTGATTGGCTTACGAGGAATTTGATTAGGTTATCAGAAGGTTCCTTTATTGCTCATGTTGGTATTCTCCTATTATTCTATTGTGATCCTTTATGTTTAAGTCGTTTCCCTCCTATCTTAGTTTTTTGCCCTGGAAATTCCAGCTTCTTATTTATTTATTTATTTATCAAATTTCTCTGCTGCCCATCTCATATACAACGATTCTTACTTGGTTTGGGGAAGTGTTTTGGCGGGAAGCGTCTAACGGGAGAAGACATTTGAAAATGGCAGTTTGGAAGAGAAGGGGAGGGGTTTGCTTGAATCCTTCCAACACTCTTAAGGGTTAAACATTTCTCAATGACAGAAACATTGGTGCAGTTTTAGGATTTAGGCTCCAAAAGACAAACTATAGCACGTTTCAGATGGATTTGTTGATGTGTCCTTGCACAATGGGAATTTTTACAGATTTGGGGACTGTAAGGTGAAGGTTCATTTATCATTCTTTTTGTTTAATGAACAATATAAATGAATATTGAGAGAGGCTGAATTAGAATTCTTATCCAATGCCAGTGCCTATGCTTTTTGCACCAAGAATCCAGTCTTGAAAACAAGGTCATTGTGATGAGTGCTTTTGGATGGGGGGCAGCAGGGAAGGGGCAGCCCATGGCACATCTCTTTCTCACAATGGCCATGGTCAGGATTGATTCAAGGTAAGAGAACTAGGCAGAATTGATGGGAAGTTCATTTTTAGCCATGATTAAAGTTAAGACTAAATTATTATCACTGATCTAATTAAGAATCCATTTTAAATAAATATTGTCTTGATCTATCCCCTTTTGAAATACTTACTTTTAAATTACATTCAATTATTTTCCCTTTCTTTCCCGCTTTCACTTTTGTTTTAAACAAAGTTGCCTCCAAAAAGCTCTGTGTGTCCTTAGTGTAAGCATCAACTCTCTGAAGGAATGGATAGTGATGAATCAGCCTCCCAAATGCAGAATATCTTCAAAACAGCCACCTTGGAATTAGGAAAGTAGGAGGAGGAAGCAGGAAGCAGTCTGAAGACAAACAGAGCAATATGCATAATGTTGGGAAGAAGTAGTGGCAATTTAACTTGGCATTAAGCTGTTGAGGCTCTTAGTTTGTCGTCAGCACTTTTACATAGAATTTGGGCAGCCAACTGATAAAACCAAATTAAAATGCAAAAACAGATGTAGAAGTGGTACTTGGGAAGAATTTCCAGCCTCCAGAAAAAATGTAGCAATGCTACCAATGAGTTGATAGTGCTGCCACATTTGATGGTAATTTTAAAGGGGGCTCCAAACTTACATGAAAGTCTTGGGGGTTCTCAGATGGTCTATGGCCTATAGGCTGCCCACTGGAGGTTTAAAACATATTTTTAAAAACAATTTGAAGAACTTTAAGGAAATATTTACAATATTCAGTGCACCATATTAATTTATATTTGGAACTTATAACAAAATCTAGAAGAGCAACTCAGTCATACAAAGGTGATTGCTATTAGCCCGATTTAATTTATGACAATTACTTTAAATTACCCAGAGTTTAAAACCTTTCTTTGAATAACAAATAAAAATAATAAGGAACACCTGCAAGGGCCTACAGCCAGATATTGGCTTAATTTGCTACTGCAAAGCCATTAATTTTTTTTTCTGCATGTGCAAGAATTTCCTAAGCAAGTAGAGAAGGGAAACTTCCTCTTTCTATTTAATCTCCAGGATGTATTTATAAGTTTTAGTGTTGAATAGCAGTAATTCTAATTTGTTATTATTGCCTGGTTAAACCTCCAAACAACAGCACCTGATCACATACTGGGTGAGATTAGGTACCCAGACTCAAACTGTCTAGGAGCCAGTGAGGCAAACATAGAAAACAATAACAATGTACTACTTCTGTTCTTCCCTTTGCAGCTTATTATTATTTGTGGAATGGTTATCAAGACACTCAAAAGAAGATGATAGAATGAAAGAGCTCATTACAGCCACAGAATCTGCCATCCACAACAACCACCTACCTTTTGAGGAAGCAGAACAACTCCGGCTTAAAATATCTGCAGCTCTGTCCAGTGCTCAACCTCCTCCCCCCCAACCTTACCGTCCAAGAGAGGAGAGCCCTGACAGCCCTCAGCAAAGATGAAACCATCACCATTTTACCTGCTGACAAAGGAAGATGTACAGTGGTTCTAAACACTGCAGACTACCACAATAAAATTACCTCACTTTTGGAGGATCACCATACATATGAAAAACTAAAAAGAGACCCCACCAACAATTACAAGAAAAAGGTAATAGACAGTTTGAAACAATTGGAACATGATGGCTCCATCGATAGGATTACCTACCACCGTCTTTATCCTGGAGAAGCCATCCCCTGCATCTACGGACTTCCTAAGATCCACAAGGAAGGAACACCCCTCCGACCCATAGTCAGCAGCATTAATTCGGTAACATTCAACATTGCCAAACACCTCTCTACCATACTAGCACCTCTAGTTGGACACTCTGAACACCACATCCATAATTCGGAAGAATTTGTTTCCAAAGCAAAGATCCTGAAACTGGATACAGATGAAACTATGGTCTCCTTCGATGTGTCCTCCCTTTTCACCAGCATCCCCACCACTCATGCTCTATCCACTGTCAGGAAGAGACTAGAAGAGGACAGCACCCTTGAAAGGAGAAACCATCTCAACCCAAACCAGATCTGCCATCTTCTGGACCTGTGTCTTAACACCACTTATTTCTCATACAGAGGTGACTTTTACAGACAAAAACACGGCTGTGCCATGGGTTCCCCTGTGTCACCCATTGTGGCCAATTTATACATGGAAGAAGTGGAGAAGAAAGCACTCAACACATTCCAGGGAACGGTGCCCACCCACTGGTTTAGGTATGTGGATGACACCTGGGTCAAAATCAAGGCCCAGGAAGTACAGGCCTTCACGGACCATATAAACACCATAGATGCCGACATTAGGTTCACCAGAGAAGACACCAAGGACAACAGACTGGCATTCCTAGACTGTGAAGTCGTCATTGGGACCGGTGGCAAGCTAGAAATAGGGATCTACAGGAAACCCACACACACAGATCAATATCTGATGTTTGACTCCCACCATCCACTGCAGCACAAACTAGGAGTCATCAGGACATTGTCACACAGAGCAGAAACCATCCCCACCTCCATGGATTCCAAAAAGAATGAAAATCAGCACCTGAGAACAGCTCTGAAGGCCTGTGGATATCCAAATTGGGCCTTCACGAAATCTAAATCTACCAGACCTAAAACAGCGATAGATAGGGCTGAGACTCAGAGTAAACGGAAGAACCTGGTCATTCCTTACATGGCTGGCGTGTCTGAAAAGATAAAACGGATATTTGGCAAACACCACATACCTGTATATTTCAAACCCACCAACACACTGAGACAGAGGCTTGTACACCCCAAAGATCAAACTCCAAAACACAAGAAAAGCAATGTAGTTTATGCAGTCCAGTGCAGTGAGGAGTGCTCTGAACTCTACATTGGAGAAACCAAACAACCTTTGTACAGGAGGATGGCCCAACACAGGAGAAGTAACACCACAGGACCAGAGTCAGCAGTTTATCTTCATCTAAAGGAAAAAGGACACTCATTTGAGGACATTAATGTTCACATTTTAGACAGAGAAGATAGGTGGTTTGAGAGAGGGGTCAAGGAATCCATTTATGCCAACTTGGAAAATCCTTCCTTGAATAGAGGTGGGGGCCTCAGGCACAATCTTTCCCCTATTTTCCTCCCTGCTTTGTCTTCTGTGCCTAGGAAGATTAAGACCATTTCGCAAGCTCCAGTTACATTTTCGTTCAGAAAGATGACTCTTTGTTCTTCTTCTGTCCCTAAACTTTGTGGACCCCAGGCCCTACTTTGCTCCCAGGGCTGTGTGGAGAGGGGGAGGGGGAAATCTCCTAGGCCCATCCATGGTCTAAGATGGAGAGAGAGAAAGCAAGAGCATGCTTGCTTCTCTGCTGGAGAGATGAGAAGAGGAAGTGGGAGAAGCAACAACAAAACTGTTTCCTCTAGAAACAGTAGAGAATTCGCATCCTAGAGCGGAACTCATCCAATGAGGCATGTTGATTTGCTGAATTTCCAACAGGAACATCTTAGTAGCTATCGTTAAATACAAAAGTTTTTGAGTTTTTAACATCAATGTAAATTTTGTCTCTCCAGCAAAGGAGATCGTTACCTTGTCGTGGTGCTGGAGCTTGAGCACCTCAATGAAACCATGAGCTAAACTGTGAAGGGACACCCAAGACGGGAAGGTCGTGGCAGAGAGGTCAGACTAAATATGATCCCTGGGGAAGGTAATGGCAACCCACCCCAGTATTCTTGCCGTGAAAACTAAATGGATCAGTACAACCAGAGATATGTCGGTATACCATTGGAAGATGGGACTCCCAGGTCGGAAGATGGTCAAAATGCTACTGGGGAGGAACAGAGGATACGTTCAACTAGCCCCAGATGTGATGACGCAGCTAGCTCAAAGCCGAAAGGATGGCTAGCGGCCGACGGTGCTGGTGGTGAACGACGAATCCGATGTTCTAAAGATCAACACACCATAGGAACCTGAAATGTAAGATCTATGAGCCAGGGCAAATTGGATGTGGTTATTGGTGAGATGTCAAGATTAAATATAGACATTTTAGGTGTCAGTGAACTGAAATGGACTGGAATGGGCCACTTCACATCAGATGACCACCAGATCTACTACTGTGGACAAGAGGACCACATAAGAAATGGAGTAGCCTTCATAATTAATAATAAAGTGGCTAAAGCAGTGCTTGGATACAATCCAAAAAACGATAGAATGATCTCAATTCGAATTCAGGGTAGGCCATTTAACATCACAGTGATCCAAATATACGCCCCAACCACAGATGCTGAAGAAGCAGAAGTAGATCAGTTCTATGAGGATCTGCAGCACCTACTGGATAATACACCAAAAAGAGATGTTATTTTCATTACAGGAGACTGGAATGCTAAGGTGGGTAGTCAGACGACACCTGGAATTACAGGCAAGCATGGTCTGGGAGAACAAAATGAAGCAGGACATAGGCTGATAGAATTTTGCCAAGACAACTCACTGTGCATAATAAACACTCTTCCAACAACCTAAAAGACGACTTTATACATGGACTTCACCAGATGGTCGACACCGCAATTAGATTGACTACATCCTTTGCAGCCAAAGGTGGCGGACATCTATACAGTCGGTAAAAGCAAGACCTGGAGCTGACTGTAGTTCAGATCACGAACTTCTTATTGCAAAATTTAGAATCAGACTAAAGAGAACAGGGAAGACCCACAGATCAGTTAGATATGAGCTCACTAATATTCCTAAGGAATATGCAGTGGAGGTGAAGAATAGATTTAAGGGACTAGATTTAGTAGATAGGGTCCCGGAAGAACTATGGACAGAAGTTTGCAACATTGTTCAGGAGGCAGCAACAAAAAATGTCCCAAAGAAAAAGAAAACCAAGAAGGCAAGAATGCTGTCTGCTGAGACACTGGAAGTAGCCCAAGAAAGAAGGAAAGCAAAAGGCAACAGTGATAGGGGGAGATATGCCCAATTAAATGCAAAATTCCAGAGGTTAGCCAGAAGAGATAAGGAATTATTTTTAAACAAGCAATGTGCGGAAGTGGAAGAAGACAATAGAATAGGAAGGACAAGAGACCTCTTCCAGAAAATTAGAAACATTGGAGGTAAATTCCAGGCAAAAATGGGTATGATCAAAAACAAAGATGGTAAGGACCTAACAGAAGCAGAAGAGATCAAGAAAAGGTGGCAAGAATATACGGAAGATCTGTATAGGAAGGATAATAATATTGGAGATAGCTTTGACGGTGTGGTCAGTGAGTTAGAGCCAGACATCCTGAAGAGTGAGGTTGAATGGGCCTTAAGAAGCATTGCTAATAACAAGGCAGCAGGAGATGATGGTATCCCAGCTGAGCTGTTTAAAATCTTGCAAGATGATGCGGTCAAGGTGATGCATGCCATATGCCAGCAAATTTGGAAAACACAAGAATGGCCATCAGATTGGAAAAAATCAACTTATATCCCCATACCAAAAAAGGGAAGCACTAAAGAATGTTCAAAGTATCGAACAGTGGCACTTATTTCACATGCCAGTAAGGTAATGCTCAAGATCTTGCAAGGTAGACTCCAGCAATTCATGGAGCGAGAATTGCCAGATGTACAAGCTGGGTTTAGAAAAGGCGAGGAACTAGAGACCAAATTGCCAATATCCGCTGGATAATGGAGAAAGCCAGGGAGTTTCAGAAAAACATCTATTTCTGTTTTATTGACTATTCTAAAGCCTTTGACTGTGTGGATCATAACAAATTTTGGCAAGTTCTTGGTGGTATGGGGATACCAAATCATCTTGTCTGCCTCCTGAGGAATCTGTATAACAACCAAGTAGCAACGGTAAGAACAGAGCACGGAACAACGGACTGGTATATGATTGGGAAAGGAGTATGGCAGGGCTGTATACTCTCACCCTACCTATTCAACCTGTATGCAGAACACATCATGCAACGTGCTGGGCTTGAGGAATCCAAGGCTGGAGTTAAAATCGCTGGAAGAAACATTAACAATCTTAGATATGCGGATGATACCACTTTGATGGCTGAAAGTGAGGAGGAGTTGAGGAGCCTTATGACGAAGGTGAAAGAAGAAAGTGCAAAAGCTGGGTTGCAGTTAAACCTAAAAAAACCCAAGATTATGGCAACCAGCTTGATTGATAACTGGCAAATAGAGGGAGAAAAAGTGGAGGCAGTGACAGACTTTGTATTTTTAGGCGCAAAGATGACTGAAGATGCTGACTGCAGCCAGGAAATCAGAAGACGTCTACTTCTTGGGAGGAGAGCAATGGCAAATCTTGATAAAATAGTTAAGAGCAGAGACATCACACTGACAACAAAGGTCCGCATAGTTAAAGTAATGGTATTCCCTGTAGTAACCTATGGCTGCGAGAGCTGGACCATAAGGAAGGCTGAGCGAAGGAAGATAGATGCTTTTGAACTGTGGTGTTGGAGGAAAATTCTGAGAGTGCCCTGGACTGCAAGAAGATCAAACCAGTCCATACTCCAGGAAATAAAGCCAGACTGCTCACTTGAGGGAATGATATTAAAGGCAAAACTGAAGTACTTTGGCCACATAATGCGAAGACAGGATACCCTGGAGAAGAAGCTGATGCTAGGGAAAGTGGAAGGCAAAAGGAAGAGGGGCCGACCAAGGGCAAGATGGATGGATAATATTCTGGAGGTGACGGACTCGACCATTGGGGAGCTGGGGATGGTGACGGCCAACAGGAAGCTCTGGGATGGGATGGTCCATGAAGTCACGAAGAGTCGGAAGCGACTGAACGAATAAACAACAACAAAAAATTGTCTAATTATACAGTCCCTAAACTTGAAAGTTTTATTAAGACATTACTATCTGAAGTAGAGGCTTTCATATATAGCTTCTACCGGCAAATCCAGAACATTAAATGGCCATGGAAAAATGATAAATTAGGAGTTTGTGAGGAGGATTAAACAGAAATTAAAGTAAGAAAATTTATTGAATGAAGATTGAGAAGGACAGAACACACTCAAAAGGAATCCTGTGGGTCTCTACCATGGCAGACATTGGTTTATGATCCTTATTTCAAGAGGTGACCATAGTCCCGTTCAGACAATTTGTTCCCATAAAGAATGTCTATATGTGAAGAACAGTTAGCAGCTCCTCAGCTAAATCTCATTAGTGACAACACTCCATGTGTAATGCACATTTTCAGGATTCCAGCTCATGTGGAAGCATTCACGTGTAGATAATTTACCATCCCCTTGGATGGCAGAGTGAAACTTAGAGGAGAGGATGCTCACTGCTTTTGCATACTGAATTTTTCATGGGAAACTTACTGCTTTGTGACAAACTTCTAGTATTATTATGGCACCACTATGCATCTGATTGACCCCATTATGAGATACTGGATAGCTGGTATTCAATTTTTATTTGCTAAAGGACCTCTCCCATGGAATCCTATTTAAACAAAGATAGAGCTGGTAAAAAATAGTCTGCACCTTTATAAATCTACCAAAGGTTATTAGGAAAGTGATTTCAGTCCTCAGCCCTTAGATATTTTCTAATTTGCAGAGATGGAAAATTGTTTTGACTAGCAATGATCAGTGTCCCCAAAGAAGCTGGCTAATCCCCCACATTGCAATACGGATGTGTTGAAATTGAAGATCCTATTCAAGGAATTAATAAGTAACTAATGTAGGTAGGCTTATTTTCTTTAAAATTGTGTGTGTGATAATTGTTTTCCCTTGTTTTCCTTGTATTTCCATTTTCCTAATAGATTCCTTTTTATATCTATAGATTTGGCTTATAAGGGGATTACTCATTAAGATCTTACCTATGTGCAAGGCTGCACTATTATGTATCTACCTCTTGGGTTTCAGGATTGGCAGAAGGATTGTTAAGTTCTGTATTTCTGAGCTTTCAGCAGGAAAATCCAAAGTGGTGGAGTTCATGGTACTCTCTGAGCCTAGTGCTTTGCTTGCAGACGTTTCATTACCCAACTAGGTAACACCATCAGTGATGGTTGTTGTGGGTTTTCCGGGCTGTGTGGCCGTGTTCTGGCAGTTTTGGTTCCTAACCTTTTGCCAGTAGCTGTGGCTGGCATCTTCAGAGGACAGGAGCACAGCTAGAAGATTCTCTCTGTGCCCAAGTGGAGGGTGTGTGTTCCTGCTGGTGTTTATAGCTGCTGAGAGGGTGTGTGTCTTCTGTGGGTCATTTACAAGAGATTAGGAGAGGGTTCTTTGTGGTGATTAGGGGGTGTGGTGTTGTGTGTGGGATTAGCACATTTATTGTGTGAGTTGTTTGTATATTTCTGTGGTTGAGTAGAGTTCGTTGACCTTTTGCAAGCTGTGTTTTTCAGGACTAGCAGCCAGGTTTTGCTTATCTTTAGGCTTTCTTCTTTTTTATTTACAGGCCCGGAAAACCCACAACAACCATCAGATTCCAGCCGTGAAAGCCTTCGACTATACCATCAGTGATGTTACCTAGTTGGATAATGAAACATCTGCAAGCAAACAACCAACTCAGAGAGCACCAAGAACTCCACAATTCAACCCTGAGCTACATATATTATCTTCTATTGGAAGATACAATGCATTTTGAAGAAATTCAGGATAGAAGAACTAAGAACTCCCACCAGGATAGTTCAAGGTGTCAGGTTGCCACCAGTCAGGCTGACCCTTCTATTGTAGTTATCTTTAACTGGAGAACCTTTAGAAAGTATGGTCTGCCAGGGAGTTCTTAAATAATCATCTCCTGATCTATAGAATGCATCAGAGCTTATGAAAAACAACTGTTGGATTAAATTATGGGGGTGACAAATTAAAAGAGATCAAGTTCAATAAAATGAGTTATTAGCTTGCAACAGAAACGTTGCTCCATCATGAAAGTACATGAAGAAGAAGAGGACTTCCTCTCCAAATAGGGGAGTGTTTGGTGTGTTTTTGGATAGAGACTCAATTGGCCAATTGACACTAGAAATCTAACTAACAGGTGGATGGGATCTTTGGCTCCTCGTTCAGGAACTTAAACTGCACCTGATCTTCCTTCTTTTTGCAGGCTCTCATATTCTGACTGATTCTTCAAAATAATCTTACTGGACCTGATTGTTTTTTAAAATGCTGCTGGCTTGCCTTACATGCAGCCTTTCAGCTAATATCCACTTCCTGCTTTTACCCAAGCTTAAGTCCATTTTCTGTTTTTACTCCAATTTCATCATGATTGCCTTGTTCCATGAGATCAGGAAATACTTCCACTACCTGGCAGTTGAGTTATTCTCCCAAAATTAGTAAAACATTGTTATTATTTCTAATATCATTTGTTAGTAATAAACTTATTATTTCTAAGTAAATTAGAAATTTAATTTTCCCATTACTTTGTAGAGTAATGCATTAGAACCACAACTGTGCTTTTACTTAGCATACTATTTATGAGACATAAATAGTATGCTAAGAAGAATAAAAGGGGCGTGGTGGCTCAGCGGGTAAGACACCAGGCTTGTTGATCAGAAGATCGCAAGTTCGGAGGTTCGAATCCCTAGCCCCGCATGACGGAGTGAGCTCCCGCACTCGCCCCAGCTCTTGCCAACCTAGCAATTCGAAAGCATGCAAATGCAAGTAGATGAATAGGTACCAATTCGGTGGGAAGGTAACAGCGTTCCGCGTGCATCATGCCGGCCACATGACTGTGGAAGCGTCTTCGGACAACGCTGGCTCTTCGGCTAACAAACGGAGATGAGCACCGGCCCCTAGAGTCGGATACGACTGCACAAATGTGCGGGGGGAACATTTACCTTTTTTACCTAAGTAAAATGAGCTCCTATTAATTACTGAAATAAAGGTTTAATTGATTAATTTCCTGAATAATCTGTTTACAGTTTATAGTTCTGGGTTAACTTTCTTAAGTGCAGTATTTAATCTAGACTAGATATACTGAAGACAGTATGTAAAGTTAAACCTTAACTTTTTTCTAAACTATTTTACAGATTTTGTTTTTACCTGGCCTGATTTGGAAAGAGAGTGGGCCTAGAACAGAATGGAGAATAGTAAGGATTCAGATCTTTTTTCCCATAGGGCCTGTTTAATGAAATTAAATCTTTGTCCTCTGCTTTTGGAATAAATTAACAAAAATAACAAATGTGCTGTCTGCATCCCTTGTTCTTTGCATGGACTGAGCAAATAATATATTGGATAGCTGGTCTGTGAGCCTGCATAAATAGATAAATCCCATCCCAACAGGCTTTTTTTCCAAATACTTAAAGCAGAAGATTTTTCTAGAATATCTTGACCTCACCAATAAACTCTAGCTGTGATAACATCAACATTATAACTTAGAATATCTCTTTCTGTGCCAGTATTTACTTTTGCCATTTCAAATAAGTAACATGATGCCATTGTTTAGGCCCAGTGTGTTAGTTAAAATTTTATGTTGATTTTTAACATGTTGTGGGTCACTGGACATCCAATTATTTCCCAAGGAAGGAGAAATATTGTACAGCTGTTTTGTTTATGCAGAGTGATAAGATCCATATCCAAAAGTTAAAGAACTGGCAGAAGAGATACTGTATACCCTCAATTATTTTCTTCTTTTTCTCTTTCCGCTTGTTCATTTGTTCTTCCTTCTTCTTTTAAAAATGATTAATAAATAAATTGATAAAAAAGATGTACACCCTTGCACACTCTTATTTTATAAAGAAGATGATCACACACACATCCATAAATGGCAGTTTTGCAAAGGACTCAGAACACATATCTCCCAATTGCTCAATGTCTTAGAAAAAAGGAGATGTTTTAGTGAAATTTCAAGAATGGTGTACCTAAAAGCAATTGTGTTACTACATTTGTAAGTCTTCAGCTGGCCTGTCCCAATTGCAAATGGAGCACCTAATGTATGACCCAGATTATATAGTTATATAAACCACATAATTAAAGCATATGTGCACATGCATATACATAAATATATGTCAGGATATGATATTAGTGATATCTGAAGGTCTATATATGGTTTGCTTGAGGCTATGCAAACTGATAAATAGGCTTTCAGAATTTTAAGAGACCAGCATTACCTTCAGTTCAGCTTCTTAAGACAATTCTTTCTATATTCAACATTTCTGATAAAACAGTGCATAATCCATCTTACATTACATTTAATGGAAATATGGATGCAGATGGGAAAGGAGTGTTGTTGTGTCAGACTCCTACACACCACAGGAAGAGGTGCCTTAAATACATGCCTGGTGTTTCAGACATTTAAATGAATATACGTAGGTTATTTATGGAGCCTGTCACCACAATACCCCATACCAATTCATATACTCATTCCCTCTGATGCATAAAAAGGCCAATGGGATCCTGTTTAGCATAATGCAAAGAAGTATTTTGTAAAAGATGAAATGGGTATAAATGTCAGAAATGAATGTACAATCCTGACACAGCATTTTGCTATATAAATAGGGACATAACTCCTTTGAATAGGTTGCCATGGATTTTCCGTATAAAATTATCCTTCACCCCAAAGAGAGTGTGAAAACCATTCTCACCCGACTTTTCCATAAATTTCATAACCAAATGTTAGGTCACCACTCACCAGAGTAATATCCTGTAGTGTGAGTATACATCACATTAAATGATAAATGAAATTCATCTAACCAACCAAAGTATCCTAAGGGAAAATGAATGAATGAATGACTTCAAATTTGACAAGATGACCATGAATGGTCAACCTATATCTGCCTACTCAGTCCCTTCAACTTTTTCATATATTTTTATTCCATGCAATATTCCAGTAGTTTTCTAATATTGTACCTCCAGGGAACCAGTCCTATATGATTGTCAGGCAAGGAGCCACTGCACATCTGCTATTCTGTTTATTAGAGATGATTTTGGAAAGTGCTCACATTCCTGTCCTATATGAGCATTTTAATCTGCAGATTCAGAATGGTGTGCTAGCTTTGCAACCCCTGGTGCCATAATCTTCCATGAGTTTTAAGAGTAAATATATACAGGAGAGAGCTTCTTCAATTCATGTACACTCTTGGTGGGATTCAGAACTTGATCTAATTTTTTTGGGCACAAATAGAACAAGCTCCCCACTGCATATGTTTGCTTCCATAAATTGGAAGAGATGATAACAAAGATGGCAACCAAAGAAGAACTGTGTGCTTGTCCTTGCTCTCCATATATTTCTAATTATATTCCCACATACTGGGCTTCCCTGAATATGAGATACTGACTCGATTTCTCCAGTCTTATTTTTGCTGTGAACTAACAGTATATCAGAACACAGCTGGTAGTTCCCCTCAGCTACACTTTTTAGGGAAAGGGAAAATGATGCAGTTTTTCAAGGAAATGTTCCAGAACACCAATAAGCAGCTAAGCCTCAAGGTTCTCCAGATCACAGCCTTAAAATCCAGTGTTATATCTTAGAAGCTTCTGATAAAGAAAGTAACTCTATTTCTTAAGATCAAAAATGGCTGGTGCACTAGCTAGAGCACTAATTTTTCTTTTTCAACATTTTACCCTTAAACATAACGGTATAAGTGCACACATTAAAACATAAAGGTGTTTTTTATATGACATCTACATACATAATTTGGCTAGGTGGAGAATTTTGTACTGTGCTTTTTGGGAGATGGAACAGAATACCAGTGGGATACCAGCCTTTTTCATCTGTTTTATATAGTCCTAGGGTGTGGAGAAGCCATGCAACAGACTTGATATTATGGAATGATGCAAATGCTATGTTGTAATATATTTAGCTAAGAATCATATTAAACCACAGAGAAATATAGGAAAGAGGAGAAAAATCTCTCTGTATCCAGCTGTGAAATGATTGTTGATCTAAAGCTAAATAATGGGAATGAGATGCAAAGCAACCTAAACTCTTATGCCAAAGAATATGCAAATGCAGTTGCATCATGGTTTCCATAGTGAAATCAGGCTATCATTTTTCAATACTGACCTTTAAGTTTCAAGGCTTCCCCTAACTGTCATGATCTTACTTAATATTCTCCTATTTAGAGTTAGCCTAATTAATGCCATCTTTAAGTTCTCTAACAGTATAAAACAAAAACAATTCATTATCTAAAAGATAATCTGGAAATTAAAACAACATTTTAGAGACTGACAATCAGAACAATAATTTAGTATATTGGGGTATGCTAAACAGCTAACAAGATACAGTACTAGTGCATATTAAGGATAAAATATTGTACCTGCCAGAGGGAAATTGTGATAAAATCACGTAATACATTAGGTGCTTTTGATGCTGAAATTTTCTTAACTAAATCCACCTCTCAAGGATGCTATGAGGGTGAAAAGTGCGCTGACCTCAGTTCCTGGAAAAATTGTAGGACAGAAATGGGATGAGTACTGTAATGTGAGAAGCAAAGGGTGTGGAGAGGAGGAAAAATGAAATAAACAAACTTGGAAATTAGCTTGGTTAGTACACAGTGCAGAACTGTCTCAAGTCCCCTGTTTTTTGAGGGGTGGGGTGGGGACTGGATAGTTGAGGCTCCTTTCTTCCCACAGTACATGGGAACAGCTTAGGATTCAGCCCTTCTGGATATAAGGAGCAAACACTTGAGTGATCCCTTTTCCCAAATTGGGAGAATCGGCCATTTTATTATGCAGTCTGGAGGTTCTCCCATGGAGTTAATGGGGTGAACAGGTTCCTTGCGTTCAGCGTGCCCTGAGATATATTCAGTACATATGTCTGAAGATCCTGGAAATTATGGGATACCATCAGTTTGTGCCCAACCATGGCATCATGTTTGCCTGCCCCAGAAGCTCAGAGTAGAAGCTCCCTCTTGAGGTCCCAGCCACCAAATGCCCAGGCGAGGAGAACATGGACAGACTTAATAATTATTCTCACTCGCAGCATCTGGCTTTTGGATTTCATGCTCTCCCTTGATTTTCCAGATCTCATAGGGGATCTCTATAGAGGGCCCCTTTTCACCAGACTGACTTTTTCAAGGCCTGTTCTGGTTCTTTGTGTTTCTTAATGGTGTCTTGGTAGAGGGCAGGAAGGAAGTGCTTTATTTGTGAACAATCTCTGCATTCTTTATTTTTCCCTTTTGTTGCTTAAAGACTCTTTTGTGGTAGCCTTTACGGGCAGGGATATCACTTCCTCTGTATCTACGTGCTTAGTGTCAGCAACACACTGGATTTTCTGCTTTTCTCCCCCCATGCAGTCAATGGCAAGGCCAAAGCCTGCCTTTTCCAGAAAAGTGAAAATGTGCCCTCTGTTGGATTTGGCATTTTACTTTCCTTTTGGGTTGTCACTGAGCCTTTAAATAAGGTTAACAAATGCATCCTGCTGGAGGAGGAACTTCAGCAGTTCTGATAAATGAGGCAATAATATGGTTACCAACTATTTCCTTGATCTTGAGCATTTTTGTGGTGACTGAGGTTTTCTCTTTCTAACCCAGGGAAATTCTCTGCCTGGAAGCTTTTGTTACAGCATTAAACAGGTCATGTTGGATTGTTAGCCCTTTAAGTAGCCTGGAAAGGGCAGAAGTACTAAAAGATACAAATATATTGTCATTTTTCACCAGTATAAATTATAATTTGAAAACACATAAAATGCTGGGGAAAAAATCATATACTTTTCCAAGTCATCCAAGGTACTTTTAAGGGAAAGACCATAAGAATACATTCTTAATCATGATTAACACCACACCCAAAATCAGACAGGGAGTTAAAATAACCAGTGGACTATTGCCAATACCAACAATCCTGTGTAAATCTCCCCCCTACAAAAAAAACCAACAACCCTATAAGCAGAAATCAAGCTGGATGGATCCTACTACAGAATCAACACCGAGAATATTATTAATATATTATTAATATATTATTATTATACATGAAATGAAAACCCGGAGAGTTTTATCCCTGGAAGATATGGGTGGAAAGGCAGGCAAGGATTTTTAATCTGCATAATATTTTGAACGAAGATCCTCCAAGTCCAGATTCAGAAGGCTATGTAAACTGGATGGCCAATGATCTTAAGCTCCAAGGCTTGATCATGAATTCCTTGAATGCACAAATGCTGGTACAAATCCAGCACAGAAAAAATGCAAAAGGAATGATGGAGGAACTGTTTAAACTCTTTGGGGAAGGAGGGGATTCCCAAGTTGTTAATCTTGTGAGGGAATTATCCAATGAAAAGCTCCAACCAAATGGAGATATAGATGAGCATATTTCCAAAATTCAATCATTGCTGCACAAGCTTGCTTGCAATGATGTGATTTTGGATAATAGAATTCAAGCAGGATTTTTATTGGGATCTCTGCCTCAAAATTTCTCAAGTTTTGCTGCCAGATACAGGGGATCCAGAGAACCCCTATCAGACCTGATTCAATAATTAAGGTCTGAACATAGCAGGCAGACCTCCTATAGAAATTTTAAGCAGGGCCATCATGAGGCAGGCTATTTCACAAAGGCACCTCAGGGCAAAGATGGCGGTCTGCAGCAGAAGAACCAATAACGAAGAAGCCCATCAAGTGCCATTTTGTGGCAAGAATGGTCACTTAAAGAAAAATTACTGGGCCAGGAAGGCAGATCAGAAAACCAACAAAGAGATGGCTCCAGATGCGAGTCTTCTTGCATTTTCAGCCATAAATAAAAGTTGCTCTTCTTTCATAATAGACAGCGGCTACACTCTGCATATGATGAATGATCCTTCTTTCTTCATTGATTTGAACCCAAGTTCAAAGGAAGGTATTGGCTTAGCAGATGGAACCACAATCCCTGTAGAAGGAAAGGGCTGTGCTCTCCTAAGGTGCGGAAATGGCACCACCCAGAAGGATTTAATTACTACTAATGTTTTATATGTTCCAGCTTTGAGTTTGAATTTGATAAGCACATCTGCACTGATGAAGAAAGGCCACACTATTCAATTTAAAGGTAACAAGTGTGAAATAATGGATCAAAAAGGTGTTTTTTTTAAACAGGATTCCTAGATCAAGGTTTAATTTTTCTTAATTGTGAGAGGCCAGACATTGCATGCATGGCCAGTCACTGAGGAAAGGAGGATGACAGCACCACCCTCTGGCACAGACGATTTGGACATAGAGATTTAAATGCAATTCTTCAAATGAAGAAAGATGGATTGGCAAGCAATTTGGAAATCAAAGACTGTGGTAAGACTGATGCAAAGTGCAAAACCTGCATTCAGGGAAAAGCCACAAGACCTGCAATTCAAAAAAAAAAAAAAAAAAAAAAGGACCAGGTGCTCCAGACAGCCCCTGGAGCTGATTCACTCTGACCTGTGTGGGCCAATTCAGGAATCTGTTGGGGGTGGCAGATATTTATTAACTATGATAGATGATTTCTCTAGGCACTGCATGCCTTATCTGCTAAAGGAGAAGTCAGAGACCATGGACAAGCTACAGCAGTATGTGGCAAGGATGGAGAACAAATTTGGAAGAAAACCCCAAACTCTAAGGTCAGATAATGGGGATGAATTCACAAGCAATAAAATGCAAACATATCTCAAAGAGCAGGGCATAAGACACGAACAAACCATAGTGTACACACCTGAACAAAATGGTGTGGCAGGGAGGAAAAACAGATCTATCATGGACATGGTCAGGTGCATGCTCATGGAGGCTCACTTACTCAGGAAATATTGGGGTGAAGCAGCTATGACAGCTATCTCCCTACAAAATAGACTACCAACAAAAGCAACAGATAAAACACCATTTGAACTGTGGCATGGTAGACAACCAAGTGTTAAACACTTGAGGGTGTTTGGATGCAAAGCCTGCCTCCACATCACAAAAGAAAAAAGAACAAAATTAGATTCCAGGGTGAAGGAAGGAATCTTATTGGGGTACCCACCGGGTAGCAAAGGATATAGAGTTTTAGATCCTAAGACTGGCTCAATCCACACTTGCAGAGTGGTGCATTTTGATGAAACAGAGCCAAATCAAAATCCTCTAGCCAATAGCACTGCAGAAGGGGGAGTTGAAGAAGATTTGTTTGAGGTACCTTACCCAGTTTTTCCAGATGCAGCGAGCAGGCAAGCCCAGAGAGAGGACTTCGAGACGGAAACTCTGCCTGAGTCAGACAATGAGGAACCAGGAGGAACAGAAGGGGCAGAGATGCAGTATCATCCAGACCTGAGTCCTGTTCCAGACCTGAGGTGCTCATCACGACCCAACGAGGGAGTTCCAGCCAAGCGACTGTCCTACCTCACAACAGTGGCGTTGCCAAGGGAGCCTGCATCATGGAAGGAAGTGCAACAGCTACCACCAGCTGAAGCAAGTAAGTGGAAAGAAGCAGCACAGGAGGAGTTTGAGGCTCTGCAACACAACAACACTAGGACACTCGCAAAGTTACCTGTTGGCAAAAAGGCCATTGGTTGCAAATGGGTCTTTAAGGCCAAACTGAATGAGAAGGAAGAAGTCCAAAGGTACAAAGCTAGACTGGTAGCCAATGGCTATTCACAAAAGTATGGGGAAGATTATGACCAGACTTTTGCACCAGTTGTGACCCACAGAATTCGACTTCTTTTAAGTCTAGCAGCCAGTAGGAACATGCAAGTTGAGCATATTGACATCAAGACAGCATTCTTGCATGGTGCAATTCAGAAGGAGTTGTACATAAAAACCTGAAGGCTTCATGGATCCAAAGAACAGACATTTAGTGTGTAAGCTTCAGAAGGGGATCCATGGGCTGGAAAAAGCAGCATGGGCTTGGAATGTGAAATTAAACCAGATGCTAATAAAGCAAGGTTTCACTCAAGGCAAAGCTGATCCCTGCCTTAACACACGACACAAGAATGGCAGATACATGTTCATTCTGACATATGTGGACGATTTGATTCTCTGTTATGAGGATCAAAGGGACATTGATGAAGTTGTATCCAAGTTGAACATGGAAGTAGAGGTGAAATGTCTTGGGAAGGCAAGCCACTACTTGTGGATACAAATTGACAGAGAAGAGGATGGAAGTTTTCTCCTCAGTCAGAGGCAAAAGATTCTAGATTTATTGAAGAGCCTGGGGCTGAAAGATGCAAACACAGTACCAATTCCAATGGAAACAGACTTTCACAAAGTAAAGGACACTAGTGAACTGTTGCCTTAGAACAATGGATACAGAGAGGCCATTGGTAAGCTGTTATATCTGTCCACCACAACAAGGCCAGATATTTCAACTGCAGTGGGGATCCTCTGCAGAAACACAAGTGCACCCACCCGAAGGGACTGGACAGGTATTAAGTGGGTGGCAAGATACCTGAAGGGGACTGCAGACCTGAAGCTTAAGCTAACAGCAACTGATTCTCCTGAACTAGTGGGGTACAATGGTGCAGATTGGGCAGAGGATGTAACTGATCATAAATCTACTAGTGGGAGTGTGTTTTTCTTTGGGGGAGGGGTTGTGAGCTGGGCAAGTCACAAGCAGACTATATTAGCATGATCAAGCACTGAAGCAGAGTATGTCTCAGCAGCTGAGACATGCAATCAGGTGCAATGGCTCAAGTATTTACTTGAGGATCTGGGGGTTAGTGATCCTGCTCCATTAAGAATCTTTGAGGACAACCAAAGTTGTATAAGATTCTCTCTATCAAAGAAGGTGGGAGGGCGGACAAAGCACATGGATGTTTGCTACCATGTGATTAGAGAGGCACAGGAGACAGCACTAATAGATTTGGAGTATTGTCCCTCAGAGAGGATGATCGCAGACATCCTTACAAAGCCACTTGTAAAGGGTGTCTTTACAAGCCTACGAAGTGAGTTAAATCTTGTGTAGGCATTTGATTTGAGAAGGGGTGTTGGAAATTCAGCAAATCAACATGCCTCATTTGCATGTAGATGAGTTCATCCTAGGATGCAATTCTCCGTGTCTTCGAGGAAGTTGTTTTGTTGCCACTCCCACTCCCTCCTTCTCCCTTCATAGTCAGCTCTCTCTGATTTCTTCCAACGGAGAAGAAGGACGATGCGGCTGCTGGTCCTTCCATGGAGAGGCCATGTGCTAGGCCTCAACTCTCCATCTTAGGTCATGGATGAGCCTAGGAGATTTTCCCCCTCTCTCCGCACAGCTCTTAGCAGCTATAGGGCTAAGAGTCCACAAAGTTTAGAGAAAAGGAAATGAGAAACTGAAACATCATTTATCTACTGAGAATGCTGTAACTGGACCAATAAATGTAAGAACTCTTTTGTACTTACTTTTTGAACCTACTATGTCTAAGCGTGTAATTCTTTATGCTTCGGTGGGCTAAAAGTGTAAGGTTAAGAACCTGGATCTCTCTAATGCGCTCACTGGCTCTGTTTTTAAACAATATTCTTCTGTGCACAAGCTTATACTACGTTAAGCTCTGCTCCATTCACTGGTTCTAAGAGGCCACTGAATGATCTTCAATATTATGGAGATGTCCACTACCAGCCAGTGTAAATGGAACAACATTTGAACGATATGTTCTGCTCAGTGATATCAACAAATATTTGGAAATATTTCTTATTACAAGGAATTATGGTTTACTTATGTATGCCATGTTGGGCTTGGGTTTTTTCCTCCAGAAGTGCACAACAGTATTTTCTAGAATTGTAACATGTATTGTTCTTAGCATTATCATGGCACACTGCCATCTACTGGTTCTTTAAATGATTGCTCAATATACATGGAACTACAGTATGACATCCATTAAAGCCCAGTTTGAAATTGCTCACAAAGATTAACCCATATGCAAAGATAGGGCTAGTTCATAAAATACTTTGTGTTTTTGCAATCATCTTTCATCATTAGATATCCTTACAAGTAGGAAAACATAAAGCATGTGCTTAATATAACTAGCTGCAGTTCCCAAGTCATTTACTGTAGCTGAACGTGTTCTTCCTGTTCACATCTCAAAAAGAGTTGCTGACTTACATCATTTCACAAGCAGTGGGCCAGTATCTGTATTTTGAAATAAAAAGAAATGTTAGCTGTAACATAAATTTTTCTGTATGTTGAAAATGCTTATGTTACAACTTTTTATATTTGTAGCAAATCTAGGCTTTACTGACATATTCTGTGTCCAGTATATAACTCAAATTAAGATCTGCAAGTCCTTTCCATATGCTAATATCTCAGATTACTCAGAATCAACAAAAGACTCAGTGGTGTTTTCTGCCATTAAACTGGAATAAGGATTTTATGGCAACTCAGCAACAACTATCAAGAACTTCTGTTTGACTATAGCCCAATCTTGTTCATTTTAACTTCAAAGGAGGTAACTCAGTGTAAGTTGGGAAACACAAGCAAAATTGCTTTAGGACATAACCCTGAATTTGAACTGAGGTATAGTGGCACTAACTTATACTTTGGATTTCTCATAGCACAATTTACAGAAATGTTGGGCATCACTCACATATAGTAAAAGCTGTTCTTTAGGGCCAAATGGGGTCAGGGTGAAGGAAGGAAGGAGTTTAATATTTATTCTCATTAATCAACTAGACAAAGACTTCTGTTGCTGTCTATGTAATCCTACTTTGTTTTGATTTTTCCATTGCTTCTCTCATGTCTGAATCATGATTCTAGCCTCTTGCTGGCAGAGGAAGGAAGCTGCAGATTACAAATCACACATGAAGGTTTGCTGTAATATTTTCAATACAGGGAGGGTCAAACTCGCCTCCTCTATTGCCCTGGCCCACTTGAGTAGAAAGTCCTGTGGAAAGTGTGATTTGCCAAATGATCAGCCAAAATAAATTTTCAGTAAAATAAATTTTCAGCCAATCACATAAAATACAGTGGCAGGAAGTTATCTAGGTCAGTGCTGGCCCCCAAATATAGAAAATTCCAAATTTGGGTGTGACAAGGCAGAAGGAAGTGGGAAAGAAGAAAGGCAAAATATTAGAAACCAGCAGAAGGGAGGAAGACTATTTGGGAGTAAGAGTAAGCAAATAGTCTTTTCTCCCTGCAACTCTTTGTCCAGCTGGATTCCACTCCCTGCAGCTAACCAGAAGATAGGCACTAGGAGTGTGGGGGGTGGGTTGCAAAAAATTAAGATTATTGGTTGGCAGCTTGACCAATATGGTTAGAAGCTAACTGAGAACTGAGATTTCAAGGGCTTAGATGAAGAGAAACAGACTACATTCAGACAGGCCAGATAGATTGGAGACCTGACTCAGAGGGAGGGACCTAGCAGTGAGTGAAGTAGTTACCTGAGACTTTTTGCAATAAATGCGTTGGCCAAAAGAAGAAAGAGGGGGAAATTGTTTGAATATATAATATGCTTTTGACATGTACTATACCTCTTTAAGGAGACCGCTTGGTCTGCCCTTGGTGAAAGAGGACTCCTAGCTCCAAGCAAGCCACCCTGCAGGAAACAAGAGAGATCCATCCATATTTTCAGGGGCTTAGTGATGTTCATGTTACTATAGTACCTTGTTACACAGTTCTTGTAGTTGTAAGCTATTTCCTAATAATATCAGTCAAAGTTGTAAAAAGTTCACAACTAGAAAAGGGATTTTTTTTCTCATTGGATGCCCCAGAATGGAGGGAAGTCAACCCATAGGGCCTTCCTGCCGGTGGAAAGTTAGTCAGCAGATTTGTCTAAAATGAATTCTACAGAAGCTGAATAAGATTCTCTGTGGAACCTGCTCTTGAAATCAAGACCAGCTTCTGTCTTACAGTATAAAAAAGGCTGCATTCACATGCAGCTTCTCTTGTACAGTATCAACTTTTTATTATGAGAGCTGGGATCCTGTGAGATTCTCCTTCCCCCCACCCTCCAATGTTTTTCACAATATTAATCCAGGAGAAAAGCCTATCCTACTCCTGTAACAGGAAGTCCAACCTAAACCTCTAGTTTTTAGTTTCATTATATTTAAATATTGTTTACTTATATTGTATTGTTAATATTGTATCTTTGTCTATCTACAATGGATAGATAGAGATATATATGCCTGTCTAGTTGGACTGAGGTGATGTACACATTTCATAAATAATAAACATACTCAACTCCAGAATAATTTTTTAAATTGTTTTATTATACTATTGAATATAAATACCACCCAGAGTCACTGGGAGTCGGGCAGCATATCAATTTAATAAATTAAATAAAGTTTTAATTTACTTTAATCACAGTGTTAATAGCTTCCAGTTCTTATTGTATAAATACCACTCTACTCCAAAATCATTTTTAAGCCAGGTAGTAATGAACCAGAAACGGGGGTATTTTCTATGGGTAAGGAAAAGCCATGAATACTGTACATCAACTCCAGATAAACCTGTAGTGTATTGGCTTATTGTTATTGTTAAGCCTACCTGTGATCCAATATTGTTTTTTTTTAATTATTATTATTACCGTGGTCTGCCTATATAAATTGTAATTCTTGCAGATTCATTGGTATTAGTTCTTCTGGAAGTTTCAGTAAAGTAAGCAACAGAAAAACCTACTCCTGACTGTGATGTCTTTTATTTGATCGATAGAAAACAATATTAGTTTGCAAGACTGATCAGTCAGGAAAAGCTGCATATCAAATCACATAAAGTGATACATATCTAATACATGCTCCATTAAGAATGCCTTATATTGCTTTACATGTCATGGAAATGAAACTTTGTGACACAAAGAAAGGTGACTGACTTGAAGTACCTGCTTAGGTAAATTAACAACATTAGTGAAGCACAGACTACCTACAGTAGATGGTGCAGTGAAACTGACTGTTTGGAGCAACTGAACACCAGACAGATGCTTCTATCTTACTGAAAGCTCTTTCTCCAGTTTGAAGAAGATAAAAAAAAAACTTTCTACAAAGCACAATGAGCTAGAACAGACTTAATGCCTTGGCAATGTTGTCATACGAAAAAATTTATACAGCATATGCACTATTTTAATTAAAAAGACAGGGGGGAAAATGTCCATCACAAAGAACACTGCAAAATTTTGTCATAGATGAAGACTGACTTGCTGTGAGGTTTAAGGGGCAGCTGTAAGGAAAGATTGGAGGCTGTAACATAATCATATCTTCAAAGAATGACTGCAAAAAGTAAATACATATTTAGTAATGAGTGTTTGTGTGTGTACTGTAGGAGAAATATAGAACTGGTTTCAATATGATAAAAATTAGTTTTGTTATATTCCTGAATGTTAAAGTACTGCATGTATAAAATTTCATAAACTATGATAGAAGTACTGCAAGATAAAGTACCATAGGTTATTTGGGGCAATGGAGTTAAGTGATTTCCATTCTCTCTTTTCTAAATTTGTACATCTGCAATGCTCCTACCCTTTGAATCTTTAAGCACTTCTCGTTAGCATGCAAATTACCTAGAGGTGTGTGCCCCCTCACCAAAAAACAAGCAAACAAACAAAAAGTCTATTATATGAAAAAGCCCCTCCAACTTCACACTTCATCAGCTGCCACAGTTAAGTGTCTAGTGGTTAAGGTGCTAGGCTAGAAACCAGGAGACTGAGAGTTCTAGTCCTGCCTTAGGCATGAAAGCCGGCTGGGTGACCTTGGGCCAGTCACTCTCTCTCAGCCCAACTCACCTCACAGGGTTGTTGTTGTGGGGAAAATAGGAGGAGGAAGGAGTATTAGGTATGTTCACTGCCTTGAGTTATTAATAAAAATAATAAAGGCGGGATAAAATAAATAAATAAATAAATAAACAAACAAACAAACCTAAGTTTTACAATATTTTGTAAATGGGAAATACAACTGATGTTTAAAATTGCTTGTAATTCATACTTTTTTTCTTGAATGCCGTAAAATGAGCAAGATATAGTGTTTTCTTAGCAAAAAAGAAAAAAGGGGGGTGTCACAATATGATGGGGTTCTTTTCAAACTGGAGGTGTATGTTGGTTTGCAAGGATGGCAATTGACACAGAGAAACAAGACAGTGGAGCCTTTTATCCTTTTTTACTACAGTATATAGAGTGAAGCTATGTACAGCAGGTATTTATAACACAATCCCGGTGTCAGGTTTACTCCTAAGTCTCTCCCCTTCTAGCTCTCCTGCCTCACTTCCTCCACATTTCACTCCAACTGCCTCCCCTATTTCTGAGCTTATCAGGAGAGATTGAAAAGAAAGGAGTGTGCTGGAGTTACTATAGTGCGCTCAACATGGCTTGACTCGTCCCCTGGATATGCTCAACCAAACACCTTGTGCTTCTCCACTGGGGGAAGAATCTCTCTCTCTCTCTCTCTCTCTCTCTTTTTAATATGCATTTTATTAAGTTTCAAATAGAGATAAAAGCTACAGAAAAACAAAAAACTACAAAGAGAAAAAAAAGAACTAAAAAAGTGTAGAAACACAAGAGAATTTTTTTAAAAGTTACAAAAAGAGGTGACTTCTGACTTTTAACAGCAAGGATATACAACAAATCCATAATCAATCCCTTACTCAATATTAGACCAAGATCTCATTATTTCTATAAATCATACCATTGGCACATTATAAGAATCACTAAGTATAGTTGGTCCCTCCCCTTATATTAAAAGAAAGGAAGGAAGGAAGGAAGGAAGGAAGGAAGGAAGGAAGGAACACACACACACATACATACATACATATACACACAACTCTTAATCAACTCCTCCCCAAAGATAACATTTATTTGATTATTTCCTTCCTACTACTATTCTATACATTCCTGTCTACTATAATAAAGATCAAACTAAAAAACATATACGTAAATTGTCTACCATTATACTTGATGATACAGCAATTTTAACAATCTTAAGCATGTCAAACCCAAAACCAAACATCATTCTTTTTTATTGTTATTATACCTTAATAATCTTAATCCAAATCGTTAAAGATAAATGAAGTCAGCCAAACCCTTAAAGCAATCCAAATAAATATTCTTAAACCCTTATCCCACTTCAAAATAAACCAAAGCATTTACATATCTCTACATTACGCACAGAGCTCTTTTCTTAAAGAAATCAGACAGCCCAACTGCCCCCCTCAAAAACTCTGACTTCTCTTCAAGAAAACTCCCATACATATTAACCCCTTCTTTTCCAAGGCTTCCTTTCTTTTCCATCAGAAGATCCATTTTGCTTATGGCTTGCAACTCGATCTCTCCCTTTAATTTCTTCCACTCAGTTATCCAATCTTCATCTAGCATCTCAGCAGAAGTCGAAGAGACATTCCTGTCACTGTTAAGTTCCTCAATTTCATCCCCAACCAAATGAGACATTTTAAAGCTCATATTTTCCACAATGTCCTGATTGCCTTGCATAAATGTTGATAAGAATCAGAAAGGATTTGCTTAAAATCTTGATGGAAGTCATAGAAAGTCTGCTTGAATTCCTCCATGTCTTACGCAGTAGATTATGGTGCCCCCTAGGAACTTAATCAGCAAAAATCGAAGATATGAGAAAGTTCAAAAGTTGTTTACATGAAGTGAGAGTGAATAGCAGACTGTTCTCAAGGGAAAGTGAACAGAAAGCTGAAGGTTCAAATCAGCCGATTCAATGTGTAGGAAAATGGTAATTTCTTCAAATTCAGTACAAAAATAATAACAGGGAGACAATTATTTACTCTCAATCTTCCTTAATATTTGGATGGGAAACAAGCCAAAACTTAAAAAGAATTTTTAAAAATTAACCCCAAAAATAACGATAAACGCCAAGAGAGCCCGCTTCTCCTTGCTGTAGAAAGCCTCTCTTAATGTATGTGTGTGTGTGTGTGTGTGTATAGTGATTTAGAAATGGGGTGGCTGGTCTTAATGTCCCTTTAAGGCTACAGCACGGCTTGGAAAATGGTGATGTTCCAGCCTCCCGGCAGCTCTTACCAGTCAGACGCAAATGCTATTTATGATCTCCTGGCTGCAAGCCGCTGTCCTGGAGGACAAATGGGGTGATTCTGAGCGTTTTCCTTTCCCAGTAAAACACTCCTGGGCTTCAGGAAAAACCTGCCTGAGCCCAAAAAAACTGCCGTGTTGTCAGTTCTGCCCACAGAGCCCACGAGCACAGCTGTTCAGTCTGCCACGTCCCCACCAGAAGTCCAGGAAGAATCTCTCTCAAGGTCTTCTGCCCAGTCCTTCCTGAGAGGCCAGGGCTTTGCCAACAAATGATCCCCTCCTTCCTGTCTTGGGTCTTGGGTGAAGATGTTGTCTCTCTGGGACTTCACTGGGACTTCACTTCCATTCTTCCAGGGAAGCCATCTATGGACCTTTCTTCTCCCCTTCCAACCAGGAACTGACAACTGATCTGCACACTCGCATAAGTTCGCTCTCCAACTTTTCTCTCCGCTTTGGACAGTCTTTTTCTCTCCTCTCTTTCTCAGATTTGGGGCAGACTGGCAGCATGTCCCCCAGCAACTAAGGAGGTGGGTGTTCCCCCCCCCCCCAGGCTCTAGTCCCCAACACCTATATAACAGGCTGGACTAATGGGACTGCTGTCTCTACAACTCCCCACAACATCCCTGACTAGCAGCCAGGTCAGCTCATCAGCCCTCGTGACGGTGCAGCTGCCCCTCAAGGCCAGAATTGAGCTGCTTTTCCCCTTTTCTCACTCCATTTGCTGACTCACACCAGCATAACTGCATCCATGCCAGACCACTAAAAACCATATGCCACTGGGGGGGTGTTATATAAAGAGACATGATGTAGGAAGATGTATATAAATATTCCTGAGGACAGCTGTGTTAGTTTCTTGCTGCAAAAACACTTACACAACTGTGGCACATAATAAAGTAATGAATTTGTGAATCATAATCCTCTTTGTTGGCTGCATGGAATCAGATGAATGTGTGATTATAAATCTGTTAATCTTTAAGGGGTCAGAAGACTTCTAGCACAATGCTATTAAAATTTTGAGTGTTCAATTTTTGTTTTTTTATTTAATGGCTTAAAAACACCACTAAGAATAAATGTCTTCATGTAATTCCCAGGGAGAGTACTTAACTGAGGTCAAGATCCCACTGGACAGCACCTGTTTTACAAACAGTGGAGACATACATGATATTTTTTACATTGTATTTATTCTTCTCTCATATTGTATTTTTTTCAGTCCAAGAATATGACAAACAATAACATAATCTGCAATCTGTATATAATTTAGTATTCTGGTAAGCCTTGAAAAAACCAGTATAAATTTTGGTGTAGCTCTTTTTCCACAGCCTCTAAAATGGATGTTTATTTAAGAAACCATATTCTCAAGATCAACAATTAGCTCCACATCAGCATTTCCCCCTTTTCACTGCTAGAAAAAGAACTTGGTTAGAACTGTCTTGTTTTACACAGTATGAAGAAACTGTCTACCTCTTTGATGAATCAGGCCCCAGTGCATACCAACCCTACAGTTATCTTCAAGAACAAATCAAGTGCACTAAAGCACAATCAGCCATGTAAAAGGGACAAGGCCGGCAGAGTTCAAATCAGTCACTAATGACTTACTTAACTACCATAATAGTTCAAGAAAGAACCTGCCTATTTTTAAGCAGTAGGGAGAAGCCTCAAGAAGAGAATCTTCATCAGGGAGTCATGTAAAAAGAAGACAATCCCCTTCCACTTCCTCCTGTATAATTACACAAGTGGTTAGTGGACATTGGTCTGAGTAGCAAATTGCTGGGAGAAGTGATTTGCTAGCTTGTCAGTAGTAGTGGTGGAGTGTGTGTCTAATTCATTTTACCCTTGCTACTATACCTAATTGAAACTACAGCACTGATAGAATAATATAGAGCATTTAGTTGTTAAGAGATGCGCAGGGCAGAGCATTGTGGGAATATATGGTAACATTTATTGTATATTCAGTTTTATAACTGGCAGAAAAAGGACAAAGCTCTCATAATTTTCAGAAGGCTAGGGTTTGTGTATCTACACACTGATTTTTGTTCTTCTTATGAAGCCTATATATAATATAATATAATATAATATAATATAATATAATATAATATAATATAATATAATATAATATACTGTATATCCGTTCTCACCCCTATGGGTGGTATGTATCTTCCTCAATCTCGGGTCCTCTCCCAGAGGCCTGGGAGTTTGAGGGTTCTGTGCAGTATCTTAGCTGTTCCTAGCATTGCACTCTTCTGGACAGAGAGCTCTGATGTTGCTCCTCGGATCTGTTGGAGCCACTAACCCAGCTTAGGAGTCACAGCCCCAAGTGCTCCTACCACCACTGGCCTTCATTTTCCACATCCTCTCTAGTTCCTCCTTCAGGCCCTGGTACATCTCCAGCTTCTCATACTCCTTCTTTCCGATGTTGCTGTCACTTGGCACTGCTATATCTATCACCACTGCTGTCTTCTGGTCCTTGTCTACTACCAGGATGTCTGGTTTATTGGCCAGTACCTGCCTGTCTGTCTGGATCTGGAAGTCCCACAGGATCTTAGCCCTGTTATTCTCCACAACCTTCTGTGGAATCTCCCATCTGCACCTGGGAGGATCTAGCCCATACAATGTGCATATGTTCCTGTACACAATGCCAGCTACTTGGTTGTGCCGTTCAGTGTATGCTGTTCCTGCCTGCATCTTACACCCTGCCACTATGTGTGGGACTGTCTCTGAGGCCTCTCTGCGCAGTCTGCACCTCGGGTCCTGTCTAGTGTGGTAGACCCCTACTTCTATGGATCTGGTGCTTAGTGCCTGTTCTTGTGCTGCTATGATCAGTGTCTATGTCTTTTAGTTCAGCCCTTTCCAGCCACTGGCAGGATTTCCCAATGTCAGCCACCTCAGCTATCTGTTGATGGTACATCCCATGCAGGGTCTTGTCTTGCCATGGCACTTTCTATAAATATAAATTATAACAGTACTTAAGTGGTGATGAACTTCCAGGCTGAGAGGCTACAGTCTAATTATTTGGTATCCTGATGTTTCGCCAGCAACTCTTGCTGGCATCTTCAGAGGTGAATGTGGTCTGCTCTGTAGCATACTTCTTGGCAGCTCACAGGCACCTGAGCAGGAACTGACTGGTTTGTGTTTGTAACACAACTAATCTCCAGTTGGACCATGTCATCAGAATCCTGGAAATCCAGTTTCTGATTGGTTCTTCATCCAGGTGAATTTGTAATTGGTCTGATTTAAAGAAGTTCCAGATGAGCTAATTTTTTATTGGCCTTTCTTTGAAACATGCTACTGTTTATTATTTGTCAGGCGAGAATTCTAAATCGTTTGTTAATTTAGAGCTGTTTTATTTGTAAAGCTGGAAACCAGGCTTTGTTAACCTTCAGACTCTCTTCATTCTTGTTAAAGTTATTGGGATGTTTATAAATCTCAATAGCTTCTCTGTGGAGTTGTGCATGATGATTTGACATGATGGCTAATATTTGTGTGACTTAAAACTGAATTTTGTGCCTATTATGTAGCAGCACTTGTTCAGTTACTGTGGATTTTTCAAGTTGTTCTAGCTGGCAATATCTTTCATGTTCTCATAATTGAGTGTTACTACTATGTTTTGTAGTTCCAATGTATACAAACCCAACCAACCAAAAGTCCCATGGCGATTGATGAATGGCAACGGGGGCAGGACTGTGAATCCACCCGGAAACCTATGCCCTCATTGTGGGAGGTTGTGAGGATCCAGAATTGGCCTTTACAGCCACTTACGGATCCACTGTTAAGATTTTACCCTTGGAAGACAATCTTACTCGGCTACGAGTGATTGCCAAGAAAAAAAAAACTATACAATATATATGTCGTGTGTAGCTGCAGAAATAACACGCCGAGGCCAGGAATCTAGTCTCTAGCGTTTATTGCATACCTACAAACAGAAATCCTGCTAAACTAACAGTGCCTGAAGATTCCCAAGTATATCAGCTCAACCTAGGGCGGAGCTTTCTTCTGACGTTTGGGGAAATAGGCTAGGCTCTCTGAGCTGCGTGCTCGCTTCTTATCCAGTGCTCCGCCCTCCTCTCTGCTTCCCCTGACACCACCCCCCTCCCCATCCAAAAACTCCATAGCAACTCCCTCCCCCCGTTCGTCCTTGGTGCCGGGCAGGATCCCGTGTGAAAAAGTGTCTATCTGCTCCTCTCCCTGGGAGCTGGGCAGTGAAGGGAGGTCATCCAGGAAAGGAATGTCGGGGGAAGGCTCGCGTCTCTCTGTTTGATCTGATAGTACGGGTGCAGCTGGCGTCTCCTGAAAAACAGCTAAATCGTTAGAAAGGTTCTCCCTCCCCCCTCCTGGGAGCTGGCAACCAGAGGTGGAGGGATGCGAATCCTCCTCCTCCCCCCTCGCTGGGTCTGACGGGGGGAGCAGGAATGGTTGCTGGCAACTCATGAAATCCTCTGGCTGGTCGGCTTCCTCGTCTTCAGCTGGGGGCTGTAGCTCTGGGAGTCGAGCTGGTCGAGGCTTGTGAGGGAAAATCTGATGAAACCTATGCACTAGGAAGGGTGCGTGAACATCTTTGGCATTTTCCCAGGAGCGCTCTGTCTGAGAATACCCCTTCCAGTGTATTAAATACTGAATCCCCCTGCCCCTCCTTCTGGAGTCCAAAATCTCTTGCACTTCGTACTCCGGTTCCCCTTGGACAAGTACCGGAGGTGGGGTGGTGGTATGTGACCGTAAGGCACTTGGAGGGGAATCTTTGACTAACAAGGATTTGTGAAACACCAGGTGAATCCTCATGGAGTGTCGAAGCTGCAACCGATAAGCCACAGGGTTTATTTGCTGTATCACTTGAAAAGGGCCAATAAACTTAGAGTCCAGCTTCTTGCAAGGTCTGTTAGTGGGCAGAAACTTTGTAGAGAGCCAGACCTTGTCTCCTGGTGATATGGGGGGTCCTTCCTGTCTGCGTTCATCTGCGTTCCGTTTATAGGTTGCCTTTGCCAGCTCTAGCTGCTCTGCTAACAGGTGATGGGCTGCCTGTCTTTCTGCCAGGAAATCCGTGGCTGCAGGCACAGCTGTTTGTTGTGAGGAAAGGGGCAACACTCTCGGGTTTGAACCATAGAGAGCCTGGAAAGGGGACAACTTGGTTGAGGAATTGTCATGTGTAGCTGCAGAAATAACACGCCGAGGCCAGGAATCTAGTCTCTAGTGTTTATTGCATACCTACAAGCAGAAATCCTGCTAAACTAACAGTGCCTGAAGATTCCCAAGTATATCAGCTCAACCTAGGGCGGAGCTTTCTTCTGACGTTTGGGGAAATAGGCTAGGCTCTCTGAGCTGCGTGCTCGCTTCTTATCCAGTGCTCCGCCCTCCTCTCTGCTTCCCCTGACACCACCCCCCTCCCCATCCAAAAACTCCATAGCAACTCCCTCCCCCCGTTCGTCCTTGGTGCCGGGCAGGATCCCGTGTGAAAAAGTGTCTATCTGCTCTTCTTCCTGGGAGCTGGGCAGTGAAGGGAGGTCATCCAGGAAAGGAATGTCGGGGGAAGGCTCGCGTCTCTCTGTTTGATCTGATAGTCCGGGTGCAGCTGGCGTCTCCTGAAAAACAGCTAAATCGTTAGAAAGGTTCTCCCTCCCCCTTCCTGGGAGCTGGCAACCAGAGGTGGAGGGATGCGAATCCTCCTCCTCCCCCCTCGCTGGGTCTGACGGGGGGAGCAGGAATGGTTGCTGGCAACTCACGAAATCCTCTGGCTGGTCGGCTTCCTCGTCTTCAGCCGGGTGCTGTAGCTCTGGGAGTCGCGCTGGCCGTGGCTTGTGAGGGAAAATCTGATGAAACCTATGCACTAGGAAGGGTGCATGGACATCTTTGGCATTTTCCCAGGAGCGCTCTGTCTGAGAATACCCCTTCCAGTGTATTAAATACTGAATCCCCCTGCCCCTCCTTCTGGAGTCCAAAATCTCTTGCACTTCGTACTCCGGTTCCCCTTGGACCAGTACTGGAGGTGGGGGGGGGGGGTATGCGACCGCAAGGCACTTGGAGGGGAATCTTTGACTAACAAGGACTTGTGAAACACCGGGTGAATCCTCATGGAATGTGGAAGCTGTAAACGATAAGCCACAGGGTTTATTTGCTGTATCACTTGAAAAGGGCCAATAAACTTAGAGTCCAGCTTCTTGCAAGGTCTGTTAGTGGGCAGAAACTTTGTAGAGAGCCAGACCTTGTCTCCTGGTGATATGGGGGGTCCTTCCTGTCTGCGTTCATCTGCGTTCCGTTTATAGGCTGCCTTTGCCAGCTCTAGCTGCTCTGCTAACAGGTGATGGGCTGCCTGTCTTTCTGCCAGGAAATCCGTGGCTGCAGGCACAGCTGTTTGTTGTGAGGAAAGGGGAAACACTCTCGGGTTTGTGCCATAGAGAGCCTGGAAAGGGGACATCTTGGTTGAGGAATGTACTGAATTGTTGTAAGCGAACTCTGCCATGGGGAGAAGTTCTGGCCAATTGTCCTGCCGGTAGTTAATGTAACATCTGAGATATTGCTGCAATAACTGGTTAGTTTTCTCTGCTTCGCCATTACTGGAAGGATGATTCGCAGAGGACAAGTGTATTTTGACCCCCAATGTCTGGAAAAGCGCCCCCCAGAACCTGGAAGTAAATTGCAAACCGCGATCTGAGATTAAGTGGTTAACCATACCTCTATATCGGAAGACATTGTCCAAAAAGAGCTGTGCTGTAACTTGTGCTGTTGGTAGGCCCTTGCAGGTGCTGTTGGTAGGCCCTTGCAGGGAATGAAGTGCGCTATTTTTGTAAAGCAGTCTACCACCACCAGAATGGAAGTGAAACCCTGTGCCTGTGGCAAGTCGGTGATAAAATCCATGGAGACAGTGTCCCAAGGTTGGGGGGATGTGGGCAGGGGCTGCAAAAGGCCTGCTGGTTTCCCTGCAACCGTTTTAGCGCATCTACACACGTGGCAAGAGGCCACGTAAGTCTTGATGTGTGCTGCCATCTTGGGCCACCAGTAGTCTCTGAGTGTTCTGTTCAGCGTTTTGAACACCCCCCCGTGTCCTGCCGTTGGGCTATCATGACAGAGCTGTAATACTTCTTCCCTCAGGGTCTTAGGAACATAAAGCCGCCCACTATGCCAAAGTGTCCCTGCCTCCGCTGTGAAAGGGGACGGTGTACCATGCTGGGCCCCCTGGAGGTCATCCAGCCTAGCCCGTGCGTAGGGGTCTTGTTGCTGCTGCGCCTTGATTCTTACAAGGAGATCGTCTACTAGTCTGACTGCTGCCAAGTTCTCTACTTGGACCCCTTCGGGAGGCTTCTCAAAATTTTGAGGGTGCAAGATCGTGGCTTGGGTGGCTTGGTCAGGTTCTTCAATGTCCTGCGGCTGCCTAGACAACGCGTCAGCCAGCTTGTTTTGTTTGCCTGGCAAATACGAGATGACGAAATCGAAGCGTGAAAAAAAATGACTCCATCTGACCTGACGGGGGTTGAGGGATCCCGAGCTCTGCAACAGCGCTAAGTTTTTATGGTCTGTGTAAACCTTGATTGGCAAGGCTGCTCCCTCTAACCAATGCCTCCATTCTTGAAAGGCTGATTTTATGACAAGCAGCTCCTTGTTAAAAACATCGTAATTCCTCTCTGCTGGTGACAGCGTGCGAGAGAAATAGGCACAGGGTAATAAATCTTCCCCCCTTTCGTCCGCCGCTTGGAGTAAAATGGCGGCGACGGCAAAGTTAGAGGCGTCGCACTGGACGTGGAACTGTTTTGCAGGGTTCGGGTGCCTCAGGAGTGGTGGGGAGGTAAACAGCTGTTTAAATTCTTAAAAGGCCGCTTGCTGCTGTTCCCCCCAGCAAAAGCGTCTGTTTTTCTTTAACAGCTGAGTAAGGGGACGCGCTTTCTCCGCATATGAGGCAATGAACTTGTGAAGAAAATTTGCATACCCCAGAAATTGTTGGAGCTCCTTGACGTTATGGGGAGTCTTCCATGACATAATTGCTTGGACCTTTGCAGGATCCACGGCTACGCCTTCTGTGGAAATCCTGTATCCCAGATAGTCTAATTGCATTAAGTCAAAAGCGCACTTTTCTAATTTTGTAAACAGCTTGTTCTCCCTTAATCTCTGCAGAACATTACGCACATGGGTAATGTGGGAGGTGGGGTCCTCAGAATAAATCAGAATGTCATCCAGATACACAATGACATATTTATCTAACAATTCTGAGAAAATGTGGTTCATGAACCTGGAAAATACTGCCCCACAATTACTTAGTCCAAAAGGCATGACTAAATACTCAAACTTACCATATCTGGTGTTAAAAGCCGTTAAGTATTCATGGCCTGGCTTTATTCTGATCAAATTGTAGGCATTCCTGAGGTAAAAATGGTAAAAATGCGAGCCTTTTGCAGGCGATCTAGCAACTCCGATATCACTGGAAGAGGGTAGTGGTCTCTAACAGTGACTGCGTTGAGTGCGCTGTAGTCATGCACCGTGCGCATGGGGGGTCCCTTATCGCCAGCCTGTGTCGCCGGGGCGAAAGGATCGGGCTTTTTAGGCACGAAGAAGGTAGGGGCAGATGCTGGTGACGTCGATGGCCGAATGAAACCCTTTTTTAGGTTGGTATCCAAATATTCCTTCAGTATAGCTAGCTCCTTTGGGGACATTGTGTAATGCCGTGCCGCTGGGATCTTGGCTCCAGGCTTCAAATCTATGGTACAGTCAAAAGATCTATTGGGGGGCAACACTGTGGCCTCTTGCTCTCCGAAGATGTCTGCAAAATCTCCATACTTTGTTGGTAGTGGAGCCTTCCCTGCTTCCCGGCTTGCAGCTGCCGGTTGGGCTTGGGTAATGCCCTGCAATTTGTGGTGCCGACAGTCTTGAGAGGGAAAGGAAACTGCTCCGGTCATCCAGTCCAAACTGGGGTTGTGAAGTCTCAACCAAGGTGCCCCGAGAATGACTGGGACTTTCAAAGAGGCAGTAACATACAGTTGGATCCACTCCAAGTGATCTGCGATGTTTAGCTGAATCGGCAGGGTGCAACGTTCGATCGCGCCGGCCTTGAGAGGTTGCCCGTCGATGGTTTCAACCTGCATGGGGCTTGGTAGTGCAATAGTTGAAATGTGAAACTTTTCCACCGCTTCCCCATCTATAAAATTGGTTGTCGCCCCAGAATCAATCATAACATTTACCGGTAATAGTTGCTTGGAATCTGTAGTCAGCGTGGCTGGAACAATATAAAAATCTTGGTTGTGATCTGCCGTCTGAGCCCTTCTTAATTGCTGGAGGGCCGCCCTACGGGGCTCTGACAAGGGGGGCCGTTGGAGTTTAACTGCTGAGAAGAAGCGGCTGGAATGTGGGCCTGCTCCGTGCCTTGGGTTGTAAATCTTACCGGGGCTGCCTGGCGTCTGGTCGGGCACACCCTTGCAATGTTCCCTGGCCCCCCGCAATAAAAACAAAGTGCACTGTCCCTTCTCCTTTGCCCCTCGGCTTCAGAGAGCCCCCTTCTTGTGGCCCCTATCTGCATGGGTTCTTCCGCGCTCAGGGGAACAAACGTGTTAGAGGGGGTAGCAAAACCTGGACAAGCTGGTCGGGTTCCTGCCCTGTTTCTCCCTGGCCGAAGCTGCTTTAACTCCTCCAATCGAGCATCTATGACGACTGTTAACTGGTATAGGTCTTCCAATGTCGCTGGAGTGCCCTGCCGCACTAACTCCGTCTTAATCTCTTCGTCCAGTCCTTGTTTAAACTGATCCTTCAATGCCACCTCATTCCAGCCCAAATCTCCTGCCAGCAGTTTGAAATCTGCGATGTACGCTCCTACTCTCCTGTTCCCCTGTCGGAGCCGCCGGATCTCTCTGCTGGCAGTGACCTCTCTGATTGGATCATCAAAATGGGCTCTGAAACGGGCCATAAAGTTCTGGTAGTTGTCCAGAATTGGGTCGTTAGCTTCCACCATGGGGATGGACCATCTTGCGGCTGAGCCTTTCAGCAAACTTAAAATGAACGTGACTCTGGACCTCTCCGTCGGGAACTCGGCTGGTCTGCTGTCGAAAAACATGGTACACTGGGCGACGAAGGTCCTGAGCTGTGCCGTCTCTCCCCCAAATTTCTCTGGTAAACACCCTGGGGATCGCAGAACGACTGGTGGGGGTGGTGCCACTGGTGCTGGCTGCTGTGCCCCTGGAGCTGGTTGTTGCATCTGCTGAAGCATCACCGCCTGTAAGTTATTAATCTGGTTGTCGACTTGTTGCTGGTGTTGTGTCAAGGCCGCTGCTAGCTGGATTATGGCCTGCTGCAATTCCTGCGTCTGAGAAGCCATTCTTCTGGTTTATGTGTTCCTCCCTCTTTCGATGGGAGTTTTGGTTTAGCAGGATTGATGTCATGTGTAGCTGCAGAAATAACACGCCGAGGCCAGGAATCTAGTCTCTAGTGTTTATTGCATACCTACAAACAGAAATCCTGCTAAACTAACAGTGCCTGAAGATTCCCAAGTATATCAGCTCAACCTAGGGCGGAGCTTTCTTCTGACGTTTATATATATAAACACACACACACACACACACATACATACACACATACAATAGTTCCAATATATCTCTCTCCTCAGCAGAAAGGTATGCAATAAACTCCTGATGATAAAAGTGGACTTCTGCCATCCTTAGGTGATCAAATCATTTCTTGGATTTTTCTTGTTGGTTTATAAATGGTTTTAAAGTTGTGTTTCTTCAGTAACTTTCAGTCTGCAACCTTTTCAATATAAGGGAAAAACACCTTTCCTACTGAGGGTGGTTTCTCCTTAGATGTATACATGATATTATTTTTATTGTTGGGTTGGACTTGTCTGATCTCAATGGCAGAATACAGTAACTGTTGGGACGCGGTGGCTCAGCGGGTTAAACCGTTGAGCTGTAGACTGCCGATCAGAAGGTCGGCAGTTCGAATCCCCGCACAACGAGGTGAGCTCTCGTTGCTAGTCCCAGCTCCTGTCAACCCAACAGTTCGAAAGCTTAGCAAGTAGATAAATGGGTATCTGTCCTGGTTCAGCCTCTGCCCCAGGGCCTCAGCGATGAGTCAGAGGACGAGCTGCCCCTGGCAAACCCCCCAGGGGATTGAGCCAGGCGAAGCCCCAGATGCGGACACGGGCCCAGACGATGACCCAGCACCGCAGGAGGCAGCAATACCTGAGGCTGCAGGAGAGCAAGCTGGGGATGGTGGTTTGGCCCCACCCTCTAGCCAGCAGCCAGCAACCGAGGCTACAGCGGAGCAAGCTGGGGATTGCGGTTTGTCCCCACCCTTTAGCCAGCAACCAGCTGGATCCCATCAGCCTCCCAGCTCTCCTGAATCCCCCAAAGGGCAGAGGCGGAGGCCTTAAAGGACAGAAGGAAAAGTGCTCGGCTGGCTGCTAGGGAGTTACGCAGAGGGCAGGGAGAGTCTTTGCAGGACCCAGAGGACAGCTTCTGAGCTCCTGATAAATCACCAACGACACAGTGAGGGATTTGTGGGAGCAACGTTGCACTTTGGCTTCGCGACCACTCTGGTATCCTGTTTCCTGCGTTCCTGACCCTGTTTGGACTATCTTACTCTGCCTGCTGGACCCCTGGACCTGGCTTGGATTATCGTGGCTCAGACTTCTGGAACCCTTGACCCGGTTTGGATTATTGACTACTCCTTTGCTTCACTACTCTGATTATTGGCACACGCTGGTTTCTCTATCTCTCGGCCAGTCTTGCAAAGAAACCTTGGGCTGCATTCCTTACCTCGGGCTGACTGCCAAGACTCTCCAATCTGTTCTGGAGGCGAGCCAGCACAGTATCACCTTAAGTGGGTAAATTTGCTGGCGTCCTGTCGGGGGTCACCCACCAACAGAACATCTCTGGGGTGGCGGTGGCTATGACGGATCCCGGAAAAAGCAGCTTCATCTACAGGACGTCGGCAGCTGGCTCCGACGCAAGGCATTGTGGGGCTTGTAGTCCAAGTAGCCACGGAAGAGTTGGTTCCCTTACCCCTTCCCTTAGCGCGTGGTTAAAATTGAATTGTATATGTATGAAATGTATAACGGAATATATATATATGATGTATGTAAGCCGCCTAGAGTCCTCCGTTAGGGAGGGGATAGGCGGGGTATTAAATAAATAAATAAATAAATAAATAAATAAATAAATAAATAAATAAATAAATCTGTTAACCTGTAAAATGCTATCATGGTATCTCAGTTCGTCTTGTGATTTGTACCTTTAAGGCAGTCTTCAGGGAGGATAGAGGGTGGTTGAGCTTGTTGTGGAACAAGAACAGAATGAAACACATATACATATATGTAAAAATGTGTACTTCATAAAGGGAGCTGATGTAGATGTCTGGATGCACTGAAGATGGAATTGTACTTTATTTTTGAGGTCAAATATGATACCTGGGTAAATTTAAATATATGTTTGCTAATTCCTAATATTACAATAAAGAAGCAGTGATTAGGACTGTCCCTTCCTCAGTGCTAGTTGAAAGCACATTTTTACTGTATAATGTACTTTAAGTAGTTATTAAATTTGGGTACTTCTTTGTATCCAAATTTAAAGTGTAAGTATGAATTAGCTTTGAATTTACCAATTAAGGTGTTAAAGCCATTTAATTATTCCATTTACCTCTGTCTAAAAGCAAAGCAAGACTGCTAATTAGGAACTTAAGTAGTGCATTAATAGCCACTGAAGTTGTCAACTCATTATACAATATTTAAAATATATTACCTTACCTCATAGTTATCAACAGACAGTCTGACAGGTCTTGTGTGAAGGGGGTGTGTATACATCCCTGTGCAATGATTATTAGCCACAGTAATTTGCCAGGAGGCTGCAGAAATAACTTTTTTAAAAAAGGAAGGTAATGTTATGCTGGATGTGGATATTGAGGTCAGTGTTTCAGGCAATGGTAAACTTACCTCAGGTGACCCAAATATTGCCTGTCAAACCAGTTTGACAGAGAATAGAAACCAACTAATTGCATAAATATGCTGTATGTCATTGTGTGACTACAAAGTAATCTGGAAATAAAAGCAAAGGTAGAGAGATTCTTTTCTTTGTGGAAAAGGTGGCCAGCTCTCAGTCTCACAGGAACTTTGACTTGATGTTTATTGTACTTGTGAAAGCTAGAAGACTCTGAAAATGATGAACTTGTCTCACAGTATGAAAATAATTGCTTTGGAACAGTAATAGCTGTCACTGTTAAAACACAACACAAAAAGTATGGCAAAAGTCCAACTATCTTTCATGGAACCAAAGTTTGATTTCTGTCAATTGAAGAGAGACCAGTTGTAGCTCTTACTCTGGGGCATCCAAGGTGGGGTTTGAAAAGTTAATATGGCACTGTGACCATGTGATCAAAGTCCTGCCCCTTGTTACATGTGTCACAATGTGGTGCACATAAAAATGGGGCAACATTTTGATTACACAGTTGCAACTGTAATCTTGAATTTTTTTACTTCCCCATTGTAGATACCTGTGCTTCTATCCTGTCCAGAATCAATTATAGAAGTTGGAAGCATGGAACAAATCAACTATACTTTTTTTTTATTTCAAATTTTCAATTGAAAGGATAGATGACATTTCCAAATGAGGCTTGTACTGTGCAACAATACTACCTTCATGGAATTGTATGAGTTAATGAAATCATTTTGCAACTTTCAGCATAGGAGAGAGGCCAGAATGATAGGGGATAGGGGATGGAGAACACTTTGCCTAGGGCCTTTCAGAGCTTCCATTACTCCTGTTTTGTATCAGGTCAAATGGTCTGAAATGAGAGCACTGCCAAAAGTGCCTCCCTTCCCAACAATTTAGTAACAACTTCATGGCTTGTGACCGGGTTACCTGAGGGGCCGTCTTCTCCCAGTTGTTTCTACCCGTCCAATTTGGTCCGGCAGGATGGGCATGCTCCAGGTTCCGGCAGCCAAGGAATGTCAGCTGACGGGGACTAGGTGTGCCTTCTCTGCTATAGCCCCTGCCTTCTGGAACATTCTCCTTCCAGAGATAAGGATGGCCCTGACCCTGTTGCTCTTTCATAAGACCTTGAAGACCTGGTTGTGTGCCTGGGCCTGGGACACCGAGTGTGTTAAGGGCCCCATTTCTTGGTTATATTGACATCTATGGTTATGATTTTTCTTGGCTGTTATATATATTTATTTTTTGTATTGTGTTTGTATTTGGTATTAATTGATTTTATGATTGTTCGCCGCCCGGAGTCACTTGTTTGAGATGGGCAGCCATAGAAAATGAATGAATGAATAAATGAATAAATGAAAAATAAATAAAACTTTCCACGAATAAGATCTAAGATGGAGCAAGATCTGTAGTAAGTCTCAAAAATGTGCTTTTAAATGTTCTTAAAATTAAATGGCAAAACAAACAATCCTATGTCATGCAGCCTAGGTTGCATCTATTTTTTTTAATGCTCTTTCAGTAATGTTTGTGCAATATGAAATCCAGAGATGGGGAACCATCCTGGCAATTCCCAAATGGAAAGCCAATATTTGCAATCGGGGCCATTCTCCTATTTCTTTGTGCCTAGGCATCAGTAAGGTGCCCACTTTTCAGACAGTTCCAAGGAAAGGCAAAAGGACTGTGCCTTTCCATGGCAAGAGTGACTAGGTGTCCCTTAGTTTATCTGCACCCTTCATATTTTAGCTCTGCTGATAATTAGAAAAACTCTGATGAACAAACTGCCTGCATGGGTGTCAGAGTGTAACACCAAAGTGACGTTGACAAATGACTTCACAAAAAACAGGCTTCTGGAGACATTTGATGTCATTTGATGGCAACTGCTACCGCCACCTCCATTATTTCCCCTCATCCTGGTAAACCTGGGTTAAGAAATGTTGAAGAGGAATGGCTGAGGATCCTCAAACTGCCTCTTTCTCCCCAGACTTTTCAAATGTTCAGCAAAGATTTCAGTTACTGTACATCAGTTTACAACCTACAAGTCATCCTGCACATTCACCTCCCAAAGAACAGAATTGGATCAGCCATAGCATTAGGCAGAGCAAGGCAAATTCTGGAATTGGGAAAGAAATAACAGGAATTGTGTGTGCCTCTGAGTTAATCTGTTGCTCTCAAGTGTGGCAAAAAATATTGCCCATTTGCCAGGCTGGGCATATAATTCAGATGCTAGGCTCACTGATTTCTGTATGTAGAATGAGTATGAGAGCAGACAGAAACCTGGGATAGAATTATATAAATACATATAATTTTAAAATTAGGGCGAATGGCCCATCTTTGCCTCAAGGAGCATATTATTTTGGGTTAGCCCTGCTAGTGACACTTTTAATTCAGCTATCACTACAGTTTACTACTAGGACTTCAGAAATGCTGCACACCAGGATTTTGTCACCACGGTTTCTTTGTTTCATCTGCAAGCATAATTCCTCCCTCAACTCTCAAAATACTCCCTTGGGATGGAAAAGAGGATCTGGATGTCTTACTCTGTGAACAGGGATTGTGTAAGGACGCTGCCATTTCCAGTCGGAGATACATGGCAGGGCCAGCTGGCTCAGCAAGTTCTTGCTGTGGCAAGGCAGGATGTCCGGGGTAATGACATCAACTTTGGAACCTTGCCCAAATGACATATGCTGTTAGGTTACACAGAGTCTGGGAAAACAGCAATATGTGCTATATGGGAGACTGTATAGGAAAGAGTATTACAGTAGATTATGGCCTGACCACAGTCATCAATGATAATTCATTCCTCCTCAGTCCTTCCTTTATTCAGAAAGATTTGATTTATGTAAACCATTGTAAGACTCTGGGCTGATTACATTTTCAGAGTGATGAGTGAAGTGTAGTAATGTCATCACATCTGCAGCACATAAAATTTGTGAAAAAGGTCTTTGTTTCTCTGCTTCAAGGCTCTTCCTTTCCTTCATTGTGCTTGCTTGGCATTCAGCAGGAGGAACAAGTAGAACTAGAGCTACAAATGTCCTAATTTGTGTTACTTTGCTTGTATGTGTAAACAAATATATTATCATTCCAAATCCCAGGATAACTTCAACATTTTAGGCAGCCCACGGCATTTGCATTGGGTTATAAATGCTGTCCAGAGCCAGGCACCCAGAATTTGTATCGGTTTAATGTATTTTCATTTGTTTATGTCATTTATTTTATATTTCATATATTGCCACTTTGACAATGAAAAAAGCAGATTATTAATATTAAATTAAATTAAACTAAAAGTAAGTATACATTAATTAATTGATTAAACCTGCAGATATGTCCATGTAAATAACCAATGAAAACAATAACAATTACCATTATTGTATTCGGGCAAACCCACACAACCTCCTTGCCCTGACGTGAGGATGGCCCACTAACCATTTTCTGATCACTTGTTCACATGCCTTCACCTGAATCTCATCACATCCACATTATCTACACCCTATTTGTGCAGTAAGGTAAAGGTTCCCCCCGCACATTTGTGCAGTCGTGTCCAACTCTAGGGGCCGGTGCTCATCTCCGTTTGTTAGCCAAAGAGCTAGCATTGTCTGAAGACGCTTCCATGGTCATGTGGCCGCATGATGCACGCAGAACGCTGTTACCTACCCACCGAAGTGGTACCTATTAATCTACTTGCATTTGCATGCTTTTGAATTGCTAGGTTGGCAAGAGCTGGGGCGAGTGCGGGAGCTCACTCCGTCACACGGGACTAGGGATTCGAACCTCCAAACTTGCGATCTTCCGGGTAAGCCTGGCGTCTTACCTGCTGAGCCACCACACCCCTTTGTTTTTTGTGCAGACACCCAAACAAATGCTTTATGCTAGCTAGCTTATAAGAAAAGGTGAGTTAATTTAGTTTCCTACAGGAAAATGTTCCCATAGGAGGAGGAAGGGCCACTAGGCTAGCACCAAAGGTGGACTCTTAACATTACCAAAAAAACTTTAGAAGGGGCTGAAATGGATCTTGCTCAACTTTCATGGTTCATATTTGCAAAAAGCATAAGAACAATCTGGAAGGAGGAAAGGGAAGGGAAAGATTGCAATTTGCTCTGGTCTTACATGACCGGTGAATTTGGAACAGTACAGAATCTTCCTTCTTTTAAGCTACACATTCTTTAAATTTAAACAGAGAAGTTTGAATAATAATAAAAGTAATAATTGTTCATGTACCAGTCTTCTTCCCCAAAGAGCCAAAGAAAATGCTCAGAAGAGGGTCAGAATAAAACAAGGGTCGGAAAAGGAACAAACTAAGGGGAAAATGGGAATACGGATTAAGTCACTGTACAAATAAAAGGAGCTATGCGAACTCAATCTCTGGTTTTGGATTTCTGCTTTGGGAATGCAAGCTGGTAGAGCTGGTCAGGATATAAAAAGGGACAACCCAACTAGACTTGGACTGCAGTTCCTTCCTGAAGTAAAGGCAAAATCTTGGAATCTTCATTTCAGCTTCATTCCCATGACACTCAAGACCGAGCTAATTGAAGGTGGGCAGGTGGTGGTTCAGTATGTGGTAGGAACCCAGTCCTTGTCTTAGGATATTGTGCGAATAGGACCCAATGCTAAGCCATGTGATGGCTTCTTTATTTGGGCAGAACATGTTCTATAAACACAGGAATTTTGTTGCATTAACCTGGCTTGTGGGTTGTTTGATTCTGATGTTGAAGAATTGGAGAGAGAGGTTTCTTTTCTTCTATCTCTTTTTTTTTTAGTTAAAAAATAAACTTTTATTTACATTTAACATTTAACACAGACATTTACATTTTACATAAAACATATCTCATTTACACTTAGGCATTCCATCAATTGCATATTTTCATAGTCTTATAACTTATAAATTTTTATTTCTAGTTTTTTATATAATCCGATCTTTCAATTCTATTTATCCCTTTCTACTTTCTTTTTCCTTCCTACCTTCTTACCTCCCATACTCCTCTCCCACTACTACATATCTCTTAATCCGCAAAATCCCTCCCTTATCTTTTTAATCTATTTTTAGTTCTTTGATTCCTTTCTTTCATTTTTATGTTTCTATATATATATATACTTATTCTATTATTCTCTTATGCATTTTTCCTTTCTTAATTTTTAAAGACTTAACCTATACTACCTAGACATACATACTACATATTCATACACCTTTAAAATTGCTTCCGGCTTTCTTAACTCAGAACATTAAATGTAACTGATTTGTATACATTTTCTCTCTTACTTTCTATATTTCCTTATTTCCCCCCCCCCTTACTATATTTTTATTTATAGTTGTATAATTACATATATATCTATTTAATATTGTATTCCTTTTTAAGATACTCTGTAAAAGGGTCCCATATCTCTTTATGCTTCCCTATTTCTTTCCCTTTTATTAGGTTAGTTAATTTGTCTGCTTGCATTAATTCCATTAATTTCATAATCCAATCTTCTTTTGTTGGTACATTTTCTTCCTTCCATAATTGCGCATATTTTACTCTTGCTGCTGTACTTAAATATAAAAATAATGTCTTTTGTCTTTTATTCATGTTATCCTCAGTTTTGCCTAGTAAGTAGATTTCTGGTTTCATTTGTATATCTTTACCTAACATTTCTTTTATATATATATTTATTTTAGTCCAATATTTTCTTGCTTTGTCACATAGCCACCATATGTGGTAAAAAGATCCTCTTTTTTTTTTGCATTTCCAACAGACATTCGTCTTTCTAATTTTTGATTTAAATAGCACCTCAGGTGATAGGTACCATCTATATATCATTTTGTATATGTTCTCCCTTAAACTATTACTTAGGGTGAATTTTATATTTTTTGACCAAATTTTTTGCCACTGCTCATATGTAATTTCTTTTCTTCTATCTCTTTACCTTCATGTTTAGGTGAAGTGAGCACCCTTTGGATGCAGGAGATAAAAGAAGAACTGTAGCTTGAATCATGTCAACTGGATTTCTATTTTCTCAGTGGAAACGTTTCGCTCCTTATCCAAGGAGCTTCTTCAGTCTGAAAAGTTATCAGTCTGATAACTCCTTGGATAAGGAGCGAAACGTTTCCACTGAGAAAATAGAAATCCAGTTGACATGATTCAAGCTACAGACAATTCCACCTGGATGACTGAGAACCTTCATAGACATAAAAGAAGAACTCTTCAGCCAAGCAGAAGGAATGAAGTTAGTTGTGCTAAGAGGTCATGTAGGGACAGCCACAGAAACAGTGACTCTTAAAAAGGGCCAGGCTAATTCTTGGGAGGGAACTGGCTGGGGAAATATTGTGAGAAGCTTCCTCCTTCTAAAGAGGTGGGATTCAGGAAGACCAGGGCAATGCTGGCAGGTAAAAGCCTGACTAGAACATTTAAAGAGGGAAAACACATTCTCTGCAAGAGCTTGTTTTAGGGTTGAAGAGTTTTTTTGGGTTCCATGCAGTGACTGAAAGATTTCCTCTCACTAGAGATATTTAGGGAGAGGTTGAATGCTCTAGTGGATCTGGAATCAAACAAGGATTGGACTAGATAACTCTTAAGGTCACTTTGAACTTTATGATTTCATGATTTTGTAATTCTTTTTTTGAATCCCACAGCACTTGGAGACTTATAGTCAAGCTTGTTTTACCTCTGTCTGAACCAGTTCCTCTAGGGAAACCACCACACCAGTGTCAATGTATGTAGCTAACATGATGAACAGCTGCTTAAAGAGTTTCCACTGCTAACAGCTATCTACTGTCTGGAACCTGCCAGTGCCAGGGCTCCTCTAAAGTCAAGCCCCCTTGAGGCAAATGTATTTATTTATCAAATTTAGTAGACCATCCAACTAAGAACAAATCTGGGCAATGTACAAGTTAAAAACATAAGCCAGTACATTAAAAAAGTGGAAGGCTGTGATCACCAAGGAACCAACATACCGCAAAGGAACAGCACAATCACAGTGAGGAGATACCTGCTCCATTTAACCCAGGGCCTGAGGGAAAAGCCAGGTCTTCAAGGCCTATGTAAAGAGCAGCAGGTTTGGGGCTACTCAGACCTCCAGGGGAATACTATTCCAGAGAACAGTCACTGCAACTGAGAAAGCACCATCTTCGTTTGTTTGTTTAACAAATTTATATAGCTGCCCATCTACCAGAAGGAATTCTGGGCAGCAAACAAAATAAAAACACAAAACAATAACACAACCATTTAAAACAATCATTGGCGATCATTGGCGATCACTCGTAGCCGAGTAAGATTGTCTTCCAAGGGTAAAATCTTAACAGTGGATCCGTAAGTGCCTGTAAAGGCCAATTCTGGATCCGCACAACCTCCCACAATGAGGGCATAGGTTTCCGGGTGGGAGACAGTCATGATGAGGGTTTGCTTGACGTGCCTTCCTTTTAGCTCTTTTCTCCCTTTTGCCCTGTACTCGTGCTTCTTCAAAGTCCATAGCGCCTTTAATAAAGGCTGACCTCCAATTGAAACGCTCATGAGTTAGGGCTTCCCAGTTCTCAATGCTGATATTACATTTTTAAATATTACAAATTTAAGATGGCAAATCAGTAGATACAGGGGACCTTAAAACCCATAGTCACTCAGTCTTGTCACAGTTTAGCTGAAACTAATTCTTCCCCATTTAGGCCCGTATAGCTTCTAGGCACTAGGAAAGCACCTTGACAGCATCACTTGGGCAGAGATGTACAGCTGAGTATGCTGTATGCACCAGATTGTACTTAACCCAGGGCTGACAGGTGACCTCACCCAGTGGTTCATGTAGAACTTAAATAGGAGCAGGGAGAGAGTCAAGCCCTGAAGCACCTCATAGAGCAGAGGCCTAGGGCTGGATCTCTCCCCTCCAACAACACTGACTGGAACCAGCCTTGAAGAAAGGGTGAAAACCACTGAAAAACAGTGCATCCCACTCCAAACCCTCTCAACCAGCTCAGAAGGATACCGTAATTGATGGTATCAAAG